>CM062817.1:652502687-653702687 GCA_031772625.1 Pinus tabuliformis
TCTGTCTCGACCTCAAATGGTTGTTGCAATTCTGGTAATGCGAGCAATGGTGCCGAGCACAGGTGATCTTTCAACTTTGTGAATGCCTTCTGTTGAGATTCATACCAAAAGAATTTTTCTTTCACTCCTCCCTTGCTGGCTTGACTCAACGGCCAAGTGATATGAGAAAATCCAAACACAAATCTATGGTAGAAGTTGGCAAGACCTATAAAGTTGTGGAGATTTGTCAGAGTGGTCAGAGATGGAAAATCCCGAATGACTTGGATCTTGGTTGTATCCACATGCACCCCCTGTTCATCAATAATGTATCCCAGATACTAAACCTGGGTTGCCAAAAGTGCATTTCTTAAAATTTGCACATAACTTGTATTTTCACAATGTTTGGAGAACTTGTCAGATGTGTTGGAGGTGCTCTTCCCAACTCTGGCTGAAGATCAGGATTTCATCCAAGTATACCACTACAAATGAGTTGGTGAATGGTCGCAATATGTGATACATTAGCCTCATAAAGGTTGCAGGAGCATTCGTCAATCCAAAAGGCATAACCAACCATTTGAAAAGGCCCTCCTTGGCTTTGAAGGTAGTCTTCCACACATCGGAGGGTTCAATTGGTACCTAGTGATATCTTGACTTCAAATCCATCTTGTTGAAATATTTTTCCCCCTTCAGTTGGTCCAGGAGATCATCAATCCATGGGATCGAGTACTTATTACGGACAGTGATCTTGTTCAGAACCCAATAGTTAATACAGAGTCTTCAAGTCCCATTCTTCTTCTGTACCAACATGATCGCACTCCCATGGGGCAATGAACTCAAACAGACGTGACCTTTCTGCAACAACTCCTGAACCTGCATCCTGATTTCATCGTTCTCCAGAACAAAGTGCTGATAGATTGCTCCATTGGGTAGTGGCACACCGAGGGTCATATTGATGGAGTGCTTGACCTGACAGTGCAGAGGAACCCCTACAGGGGAGGTGAAGATGTCCTCGTACTCCTCCATGAATTTGTCCATCTGTAGTTGTCATGCAGAGGGGCCCTGTCTAGAGGTTGTGGCCACCGTCTTCTTCTTTCCTTGAGGGCGTATCATCAGGGAAACAAATTTTCTGGTTTTGGACATGAGCTTACTACATTGTTTTGCAGTAACCAAAGAGATGGTGATATGCGATGCTACCTCGGGTATCTTCTGCAACTTATTTCGCAAAGTAGCAATAGCAGCATGGGCCCTTGATTCATACACATCAGGTCGCTTCCACAAGTATGGTTGTCCCAATAATACATGACAAACATCAAGGGGAGCAATGTCACACAATACCTCATTTGTGAAGGGCTTGATGTTGCATGGAAGGCGACACTAATGGCTTACGCAAAGATCTTGTCCTTGGTGAAGCCACCCGATGGTGTATGGTTGTCGATGTGTTATGGTTGGTAAGCCTAGCTACTTCATGACCTCTGACGAAATGAGGTTCTTTTGGCTTCTGCTTTCTTCAATGAACTGTAGTTGGGAGCCCTTTACCCACATCTAGGAGTGGAAGAGACGCTCCTCCTCCTCTGGATCTTTGGGTTCCTCCTTCTGGATCTTCATGGCGGCAACGGTGACGTTAGGCTCCGCATCGATAATCTGCTTCCCTTTTTCATTCCCCTTATCAGGTTCTGACTCAGAGTTAGAAAATGCATCTGATTCTGAAACCTTTAGCTCGGCCACCAATGACTGCTTGGCCCGACACTCACTTGTGTTGTGAGTGGATATCTTATGGAACTCACACCACCTTCACGTGTCCCTTTTTGGCTTCGTGGCATTGACCTTTGCTTGCAAGTTTGGTGGGTTTTTTTGGGTCCCCCCACCTTGGCTTTGTCTTTTTTTCTACGACTTGGGGGCACCTTTCCGTCGCTTCGGATTCGCAAATCCAAAGTATCGCTTCTTTTGTTCAAAATTTTGCTCAATCTTGATAGCATATCGGTATGTTGTGCCGAGCAAGGAGATGTTCAGGAATTCTATTTCTTCCTACATGTACTTGTGTAGGCAACCACGGTATTTGAGTACCAAATGCTGCTCTAAATCCTTGATACCCAACTTTGTGCAAAGGTTATGGAAAATATTGTAAACATTGGCACATCTTGGTCCCTTCCCTACCGCAGCCTGGTCCACTTTATTTATTGATCCTCATAGCTTCCGACAGGGTAGTACTGCTCCTTGATGGCAATCCGGAATGAATTCCAAGTGGGTGCAGCTGAAGACAATGAGGTCGTACTTTCATCCTTCTTCTTGCAGTAGGTTTCCCACCAGTCCTTGACATGGAGGACAACTTTGAGAAGAGTGAAAGTAATCTTTTCCCGGCCAAAAAAATCATGAATAGAAAAATACCCTTCTAGCTTATTTAACCATTTATCTATGGCATCTGCATCTATCTGACCCTCAGATATGGGAATGTCAAAGTTAACTTGTACCTTAAAGGGTGTGGTGCTTCCAAAGTAGCTACTGGAAGTAGATGTGTCACCCCTGGGTAGTCGTTGAAGGATTTGGAAAATTTGTCCATCATCGTGTGCATTTGTCGCTTGAGGGCCTCTTCAAGCAAGATTTTGATAGAATCTCCTACCCCCTCGTCTTTCTTTTCATTCGCCATGGGAGGTCGTCGAGATTTGCGAGGATGGTCTTGCAAAGGTTTGACAAGTTCAAGCCCTAAATCCTTATATCCCGACCTCGTTGGGGACATGAAAAGAACAACATAGAAAGAGCAGACCACTCTCATACCACTGATCCGAATTTAAACAGGAACACAAAAAATTATAGATATAAGCATACATATAGAGATGCAGCAGAAAAAATACTTCATTTCATTATTGTAAAATATTGAAATATACTTACAAATAGAAATGGAAATAAACTAGCTAGGGCGATGGTAGCTTATCTCTAAGAAGAGATGTGGTGGCTACATGCCTCTGAACTGTGTTATAATGAGGCTCGAAGGCCTATCTATTGTTGAGAAACAATGGAAAACCCTAAACATCCAAAAACTTAACCCTATAAGATGAAACGCCAAATTGTGGGCCCCGTTTGGGTAAATTGGTACATCAACTTCTTGGGGTCGTAACTTTGGCATACGATCTTCGTTTGACACGCACAATATCTCATTAGAAATATCTGAGAACTACAACTTTGGGAAGAGCAACATCGGTCCATACACCCATGTTCCTCCCAGTTTTCCCAAAAAATATTGTTTAAGGCCTCAAAACGGCTCTGAAAGTTTACGCCCCAAAAAACTGTTAAAAATAGTAAACTGTGCTACAATTAAGGAAACTAGAAAACTAAAAGAAACAATGGTGGGGGTCCAAGTGGACTTGGTGGGTGGCCACCAACATCCACCTAGATCAATTACCTAGTTGATTAATTCGGGGGGCTTCTCTGGAGAGCCATGTTGGGCTGTTGAATGGTAGAGAAGGATGACTATGGTTTCAAACTTGCCTTATTAAGCTGATCCACATGAGTGGTTTCTCAAATTGTAATATGTGACCCTGAGTTAGCTTGTGCTAGGGAGTTGGTTCTTTCTGGTAATTGTGATCAAGGATTTGGCCCGATCGACAAGAGGCTACCTCGAGACCTAGGTGTATTGACACAGTGCCCATCAGTGAAGGGGTTTAAGCCACCTTTGAGGTAATTCATAAACTCTTTCTCATTACAATGTTAGCAATGTATTCTTTAGATGTGTGCCTTAACAGTGAGTGTGAGTTTCAATTTCTAGTCCCACTTTCCTCTAATGGGTGGTCCATGTGAATGTCTTTTCCTTGGTTCTCTAGTTTTAGTCTCGAATGGAAAGGTATTTGTTTTCGACCAAGTGAGGTTAGGGTATTGGTGCTTTTAAAAAAAAACATGTTTCAATTGTATTGTGAACATCTAGGTGGGGGTTGGAAAGAGTGGTTCATCGGGGCATTCTTGGGTGCTACAATTAAACCTTGCTTGTGGACTTGGAGCGAGGATATCTTTGGAGTAGCCAATAATTTAGGTAGGATGTGGCCACCTCGGGCCCTGGAAGTAGCAAATGGTGGTTCTTCTGGGAAGGGAGTAGAGACCATTGGCTAGGGAGAGGATGTTGTGCTCATTTGATGGGGGAGGAGAGACATTTTGGGCACCTTGCAGTGGGCGTCCACGAGAGCCAATGGTGTAGGAGGTTGGGTTGTTACTTGGTGGTGCAATCCAATGTTAAGTGGTAGTGTGTGTGGCCACTCCACATCCGGTATGAGTGAGGCTTTAATTATTTAGCAAAAATACTTTATCACAATATATCATTTACAAATATTAATAAAAAATTTAACTTTAAAATAAATATATATTATAATATATTTTTTAAAATACCATATATAATTAAATATTGATAAGATTACATAACTTTATTAAGCTATTAGCATCTTTATAAGCAATATATTGCAATATTTTTTGGTTTTGAATTTATTATTCATATATCTAATAATTTTTTTATTATTTTCAATTATTTTAAAACAAATAGAATTAATATTAAAATATTTTGTTAATTAATACTTATTATTTTAAATGTTATTAAAAAAATTGTTTAATATTTATTTTAAATGTTTTCCAAAGGAAAACATATAAAAAAATAATAATATATTATTATTATTAAATTTTGAAAAACACCTTTCACTATAATAAAAAAAAGCTATCGAATAAATTTTTGATATGTACCATGGTTGCCTCGACTTTTCACCTTCGATGAACATATGTTTGTGTCGGCTTAGAAAACGTCGTATAAATACATTGGATTAGAAAGCTTGTTTACCCAAATAGAAGCATTAACAATCGAGTTAAGTATCCAACCCTAAAAAAACTTCTCACTTCTTCAGTTCATCGTATTGAAATACGCAAGTAGCGAGTAGATATGGGCATTGCGAAGGATCGCAGCAGCGATGCTAATGGTAATAACATGGTGAGGTTGCGGAGCTCGGATGGCCAAATAATAGAGGCAGAGGAGGCGGTGATATCCATTTCGGGGCTCATAAAAGACATGATAAAGTACGTGGGCACTAACGCTATCATTCCTCTGCCCAAAGTTTCCAGCAAAATTTTGAAAATAGTGATGGAGTATTGCACATTCCATGCCTTTCACGATCCTCAATATCGTCCACAGATTTCCAGGGAGGAGGAGCAGAAAAGCTGGGCGCCTGTGAGTGGGTGGGGTGACGAAGAGCAGAAAAGAATGGCGACTGTGAGTGGGTGGGGTGATGAAGAGCAGAAAAGAATGGCGGCTGCGAGTGGGTGGGGTGATGAGGAGCAGAACAGAATGGCGGCTGCGAGTTGGTGGGGTGATGGGGAGGAGAACAGAATGGCGGCTGCGAGTGGGTGGGGTGATGAGGAGCAGAACAGAATGGCGGCTGCGAGTGGGTGGGGTGATGGGGAGGAGAACAGAATGGCGACTGCGAGTGGGTGGGGTGATGAGGAGGAGAACAGAATGGCGGCTGCGAGTGGGTGGGGTGATGAGGAGCAGAACAGAATGGCGGCTGCGAGTGGTTGGGGTGATGAAGAGGACGTTGAGTATGCAAGGCGTATAAGGGAGGAGGAGGAGGAGAGGAGGGCCGTGGAGCAGAAAAGGAGGGACGATGTGTGGGAGTGGGATGATGAGTTCGTCAATAAAATGGACAGCAGCACTCTGTGCGAAGTAACGGAGGCATGTGACTATCTCAATATTCTCAAACTTCGGGATTTAGTAGCCCAATGTTCTGGCATGAAGCTTAACGAGAAAATGATGGAACTATTTCACAGTAATAGGAGGAGGAAATTGACCTTCCCCATTAAAATGGCGAAAACGAAGAATTCGTGGGACTGATCACTAATGTGGGTACTGCATAGATATAGATATAGATATAGATATAGATAAATGATTTACTTTGTCGCATATTTCCTCATCTGAATCATTTTAACTGATAAATTTGTTGTACACCACTCACGAGTGGTCTGGAATTTAAATTTTATCTCTCCTGTCTCGGTAGAATATTACTCTCAAATAAATTCATGACATAATTGTCTGTCACGCTTTCATACTCACGAAATTAGAGATTTTTTCTCATTGTAAATAATTATTTCAAATTTATTGTGTAATTTTATTGTGTTGAAGAGTGCTTACAATCCAATCTAATTAGATGTTTGAGTTCATTTAAAAAAAATGAAAGTTGACAGCTTAAGGGTTTAACCATCAACCAAAAAATACTTCAACCATCAAATTGAACCAAAAAATATACATATATTCCCAATAATGAAATTGAACTAAAATTTTTAAAATGAAAATATGTTTATGCCAACATAATTTATTAAACACAAAGTTAACTTTTTTGTTATTCCTTAAGTTGGAAGGGTTGTAATCTAGTTACTAATTTGCATTGTATAAGGATTTTAATGGTGGTATCATGGATTTAGTTAATCTTGTTCACAATATGCATTCTGAAATATATGTTAGAAAAGTAGAAATTAGAAAATAGAGAATGAAAATTACAATGTAGTATTTTTTAACATATGTTTTATTTAGATAAAGTTAATTTCGTATGTATGTATGTATGTGGGGTGAATTAATGTATTTCTATTAACAGATAATGATTACAATACGTCTATTTCTTTGTTCTCCTTTGTTTGATACTAGAGAAACAAGACAATAGAAATATAGCACGGTCTTTTCCAAAATATATATTGTTTCTAGGAGAATCCTAAGTCCACAAAACATTTAGAGTTTCTTGGCTTAGGAGTTACAAAAACTACTAAAAAAGGAGTATCCATACTATGTTGATACAAACTATCATGGTAAAAAATCATCATGTAGAGACTAGGAGGAGGTGGGAAAATCACTAAAAAAGGAGTATCCATAATATGTTGATACAAACTATCATGGTAAAAAATCATCATGTAGAGACTAGGAGGAGGTGGGAAAATCACATCAATATCCATTGGTTCACCTAAACTATTTGGAGGACAAGGCCTTTGTCATGCAATACAATTGCTTCAATATTGGCCAAATGTATCTCCATAGCTTTGAATTAAAATTTGGAGCTCTTCCATCATCATAAGGATTTAATTTTTAATGTGATTGGGATCGAGAATCACCCTATGGAAGAGTAGTTTTAGTTACTAATAGAGGTCCATGGTATGCATGTAATGATTGTGACATCCAGAAGTATGGATAGTGTCTAGAACACAATTATAAATTATTACTATGAACTTTGAATCAAAGTGGAAATCACACTTAGTAATGGTATCTTCCTCATATTAAAAAAGTTCTTGTCCAATTTCTAGTGAGGTCTACAAGCATAAAAGACGAGTTGAGGATTGAACTTGAGCATGTGACCACAAGGTCAAATTGGAATGGCAACCACCAACTTCCCTTTGATATTGGGCTCTTAGCATGGGCATGGTAATAGTTTATATGAAATGAAGAAATCACGATGTGAAAAATAATAAAAATTGAACCATTGAATTATACCTAGAAACACCAAGTATTCAACCATGAACAACCAGTCTCTAAATTGTGATGAACCATTTAACCATACAAAATCACACCAATGGATTTGTGAATTTACGCTGAGCAATGAGACCCATAAGGCCACCTCTACTAGCCACCCTACACCTTTGGAGATTGAAGACATACACAAGAAAAAACACCCCCTGAGAAACCAACTAGACTTCCACTGCCAACCAGCAATGACCAGGAAAAATAGAACAAATCCCCATTTAGAGAAACTTATTGTCTCACAAGGTTGAAGTAAACCATCAAGATTTTCATCCCTAGATGAAACTCTTTTCGAGAAAGAGCCGCAAAACCAATTGAAATATAATAAAAATAGTGTGAAATTTTTCGATATAATTGACACTCATAACAAATAAATTCTTGAAAAAATGAAAGAGAAAGAAAAACCTAAGAAGAAGGTAATACTAATAGAATAGTCCAAACTCTATGTTAAATATTTATAAAATTAGACATCTCCATTGTATTAGGTTATAAGCATATTTAAGAGAAACGCTATTTTTCAAGGCCTATTAATAATTATATATTTAAATCAATTATTTTTTTAGATTATAGTATTTTTATAAGAAAATAAATAAAATTGATATAAATAAAATTTAAAATTATATTTATTTAAATTGATCTTAAAATATTTTAATTTAATATTTCCTTTCTTCAAATTAATAATGTTATTTGAAATGTTTTCTTAAAATAAATGTTTTAGCTCAAGCAAGCAAGGAGAAACAACAAATTTGGATACTATCACTATTGCCAAATCTGATTTGACCTATGAATACCCATGTGGGGAGAGATGCAATCCCCTCCTACAAAAAATATGTGATTGGGGAACCCAATCTAGAGAGGGAGCTTCTAGAGCTCCACATGCAAGAAGAGAAACATAGCACACTATAATTTTTTGAGTGCAATGTCAATCCTAATCCAAAATTTGATGCTTGGCTAAAGAAACTAAAAGCCCTAACTACGATGTTTGATACAATAAATTGGAAGGATCACATCGTTATCTATAATTTTATTGGTGTATGGGATTCAAAAGAATCCTTGGAAAGATGTATTTACAATAAATGAATATCTCGGATTTCAAGTTTCTGCAATCCTCATCATTGTGTAAATCAGTTTCCGGATTCATATCGCATTTACTTGTTGTTGTAATCAACGTTTCAAACCAGCGATGGTGGTTCATCATCAGGATGAGAAAGATCTATGAAAGATTGATCAACCACATAGTTCAATAAATAGATGCCAAAGATGAAGAGCCAACAGTAATCCTAGAAAATTGTAAAGTTAACTATAAATTTAATTATTAAATTAAAACTTAATTATTAAATTAAAATACATTAAAGTTAATTATAAATTTAATTATCAAATTAAAATCTATATTAATTTAAATAGATGTTGAATGATAAATGGATATATAATTGAATTAGTTAAAATAAAATAAAAATAAACAAGACTGTAATGTGATGAGAATTAGGCGTCAAAGGTTTCTTGATGGTAATTTTCACCAGTTTGGAAGATAGGGTCCAAGTGTTAAAAAATGGTTCTTCTTTTTATACAAATGTAGGTCTATTTATGAGATTCTCATAGAACCTTTAAAAGGAGAAATTCTTAGCAGCACCAATGAGGGTGAGAATTTTTTCTCTACCTAAAGAATTTTGGGATCTAGAATTTCTTGAAGGAATCAAAAACTCGATCAGATATTTTATGTAGATCTTGGAGGTAACCAAATCTAAAAGGCACACCTCATATGCTAGAATATGCATATACATGAATATCTCCTAGCCATTTCCTGAGTCCATATAAATCTCCTACTAAGATAAGATTTGGAGTCAACCTATGGATTATGAACATGTTCCTTTATGGTGTCATAGATTCCATGAGTATGGGAATTTACTTAGAGATTTCCAATTTTTTTAAGATGAAATGCAAAAGGAATCCCAAACAATTAATCCAAAGGGGTTTCAAAGTGAACCAACCAGAGAGAGAAACCATAAAAATCATTCTTCTCAAATGGAGACAACCTCAATTCCGACTGGAAAGGATTATTCAATGCTTACCAATTAAGAAAATCTTATAGATATTCTTGAATATCTTATGAATGACGACCCAATTGTAGAGGAGAATCAGCCTAAAACATCTTCTAAAAGGAAGGCCCTATAAATTCCCCCCCTAAATCGCAACTAAAGAGGATGTAACCATGTCAAATGTGGGTAAAATGGAAACATAGGATGATACTGAAATCTTTAATATAGATGAGAAATATTGTTAAATATCCTTGAAGAAAGGAAAAATAAAGATTAAAGCATGATTCTAGAGCATTAGAAAGCCTAATATTGCCATATATATGTAAGAGTGAAATACCATCTATACACATCCAATGAGGAGGTGAGATCAATAGGTATGGGTTTAGGAGTACATACATAAAGTGGGAAAGGAAAAGTCCAACCTCATAAGGAATTAAAAAAAATGGGTAGGAGGACAAACAAAGCCTTAATCCAAATAGTTGTGGAATATCCAATTAATATATTGAAGGTGAATTTCATATTATAGGTGTTTTTCTCACTCAAATACTCCACATTATAAAGGTTATATCCTAGTACATATGTAGTCTAAATAGCTGGGGTGAAACATTATATGACATAAGAAAGGAAAGTCGATCTATATTTATGATACAAGAAAAAAATTTCAAGTGATAAATTAAAGGAAATCACCTCTCAATGTTGGAGAGGTTGTGAAGTTCTAACACTAGACGGCAAAGGAATATCGGGGGGTCTACCCATTATTTGGAACACTAAAGAGGTGTCATTCCAATATTGGGTAATACTCATATTATTTAAGGCCACTTATAGTATATCCAAGTTAGGTGATCTAGTTTCTTAATGATGATATATGACCCTTATACCCTTATAGAAAATTGAATTTTTCTAGAAAATATTAGAACAATAAGATCTCTCCATAAAGAAAATATTTGGGTTTTCATCAAAGATTTCAACCTCATTAAGTCCATACAAAAGAAGAAAGGGGGCAATAGAAGGATTGATCTAGAGGCACAACATCTTTTTTACCTTATACATCAACTTCAAGTGGTCGTACTAAACACCATTAATAGGGTATATACTTGGAATAACCACAAGGGAGGGAAGCGTCAAGTGCAAAGTAGAATCGATCTAATTGTAACATCAAAATCATTCCTAGAATGAGATATTTCTACTAAAGCCACTATTTTTTTGTTGTTATCCTACCAAGCATTGGCTTACACCACTCGACAATCTTCTTATATATAGAAATGAAATAAACTCGTAATAATTTACCTTTTAGATTTGAAATCTTTTGGCTCTAGAATCTTGATTCCTTGAACAGAACCATACGCTTGTGGGAGGAATTGCAGGTCGAAGGAAGAAACTGCATCCATAATTTTCAAGTTAATCTTAAAGAACTCTAAGTAAAACTCAAAGAATAGAATATAAATTATTTTGGCCATATATTCAAAGGAAAATAGGTCCTAGAGATCGTATGCAATAAGTGAAACAACAAATTGTTTTGTATGGATTCAAAAATGCTTCGATAATGGAAGAAGGTTGGATAATCAATCAAATAGAGTAGAAAATAAAGCAGCAGGAGACCCTATGGAAATAGAAATCTTATGTTTGATGGTTGAAGGAAGGAGGAGGAGAAAGGAAAAGAAAAGTATGCCATAAGGAAATGGTAAAACATCGTCATAACAATAATATATTTTCCCTTTGCACTAAATATGGGAAAAAATTGGTGCAACATGTAGAGATGGAGTAGGAATTGGTATCCTATTATCACTTCCTACTTATAGATTCCATTCCCAATAAATCAACAGCTACCTAATAAATCACTTCGTATATACCTAGTTTAAGGCATCTAACCCATAATGGGACCTTGATATAAGAAGTTTTTCTTACAAAAGTGGAAGAGGCAGTGACAGAAATGCCAAAGAATAAAGCTCTAGGTATTGACGACTTCACTGCAGACCCTTTTCAATATTGTTGGCTCTTTTTAGACCTAGAGGTCCATGCTCCGGTTAAATAATCCTACCACTCACAAACAATATGGCCTAATATTAATGCCACTTTCATTAACTTAATGAGAAAATCTAGTAGAGTAGATAATTACAATGCTTTTAGAGCAATATCCCTTTGTATTGTCATTTATAATATCATATCAAAGATCATCATGAATCATCTTAATTCCATGTTGAATAGTATCATTTCACCAAAGCAGACTGGTTTTGTTGAGGGTTCCCAAGTTTTGGATGGGATAGTGGTAGCTGCTTAGATTGTACACTCCCTAAATAGATCAAAGTGGGCCCAAATTTTGATAAAATTAGACCTCTCCAAATCCTATGACCAATTAAACTGGGATTATCTGCTTTAAACACTTCAAGCCTTTGGATTCTCAATTCAGTGGATTGCTTGGATTATGTTGTTAATTTCTACTCCCTTTTTCACTATTCTTTTGAATGGATTCCCACTTACAACCTTTAATCCTTTTATAGGACTTTGACATAAAGATCTTATTTCCCCCTTTCGATTTATCTTGGCAATAGATGGATTGCAAAGATATCTCAAATATGCAAGGCGAATCGATGCCATCTGAGGATTGTTATTAAATGGAAATGATTTATCTATCACTCATCAACAATTCCTTGATGATATTATGCTTTACGGAATGCCTACAATAGGGCAAACTGATGAATTTAAAACCATTCTGAATAACGTCATGAAGGCTATAGGTTGAGTGATAAATGGTGACAAATCAATGATATATTTATTTAATACCAATATTATTGTTCGGATGCATATAGCATGCTTCCTAGATTTCCAAATAAGTAAACTCCTTTCTAAATAGTTGTGATCCCCACTGGTCGAGAACTCTTTGATATTACCCTATTGGAAGGGCATACTTTATAAGATCTCTAACAATCTCAAAAGATGGGCATTCCATTTTCTTAAGTTGGTTGGCCTTCTAGTCCTTATTAAGTCCATCCTTCAAGCTCTTACAATTTATTAATTATCAGTATTAGTATCTCCCAAATTAATTTTCAAAACCATTGTTTCTCTCAATATAATTTTCCTCTAGAGAGGAGCTAAGAAATAAAGAAAATGGTCATTATTCATCCGTAAAAATATTTGCATCCCCAAACTATCTCGGGGTTTGGGATTTAGATATTCGGAGACTCTGAAAAAGGAATTAGGAGATAAAGTATGGCGGAGTTGTCTTTCGATATTTAAGGAACTTTGGAAACCAATTTCAAATAGGAAATACTTTCACACCTCCTCCTAGTTAGAAAAGTTGAGAGATACAAAATTTCCCTTAGTTTCCTATATATGGAATTTGGCACAGGAAAACCAAAGTCTTATTCAAAATCATGTTTTCTGGGAGATTAGAAATGGTTGCACTGCCCTCTACTTGAGAGATGATTGCAAATAAAAGCCCCACATGGGGGGATCACATGGAACTTCAATGGTTAGAGGCTTCTATTTCAAAGCATAAATGAACCACAATAGAATATTTCTAGGAACGTTTCCCCAATTCTACTCGTTGGAGAGGATGTAAGACGATTAAGGATTATATGCAGCACCCAACCTTGATAGCTTGGCCCATTTTGGCTCAGGAGTTGAAAGGTTGTAAAATTTCCATTGCTCAATACCATGAAAAATTATTGTGGGGTTACCAAATGAAAGGGACATTTTCACTTAAGGAAGCACATTCCTTACAAGCTAGTCACAAGGATCTTCATAAGGAACGTACATGGAAATAAACTCGATAAATGACCATTGTCCTAATGTTGCACAATTCTTGTGGCTGATAGGAAAAATGAAGATCCTTTCATGGGATCAAATTAGAAAGAAGGGATTTTAGGGTCCTTTGGTATGCCCCTTATGTTGGAATCAAGATATGATTATAGAACATCCTTGAATGTTTTTCATTTTGTCGATCATATTTGGGTCAAGGTCTTATACCTCTTCGGATAAAATTTTGAGGGCTAATATTCCTAGGTGGGCTAATTTTCCAGGATTTTTCCAAAAAAAAAATATTTTCCAAATTTCATTTATTCTAAAAATGATTTTCCCAAATTTTACAATATAAAATTATTTTACCTTAAAAATCACCAACATTATATATATATATATATATATATATATATATATATATATATATATATATATATATATATAATAACTTAGAATAATTTTACAAATGTATTAATAAACATTTTATAATTTTCATATTAGGGATTAGTGGGATTCGCTAATGTTTTCAAACTTCAAGATAATTTTCCATCCTTAAAATTTTCCCTGCCACAATTACAATAGACTGGTGGAAACTTTGGAGCGATAGAAAACAAGTATCTTCACTAAACCAATTTTGAATTGAGCATGGATAGTAGCTTAAGGATTTGTTATGTGGGTGAATTGGAAATAAAGGAGCAGGAGGATATTCAAATAGAAGGAAAATGAATATGTGAATGTATGAAAAATTATCAAGCACAACTTTAGGGAGACCATACTCTTAGAATCTTGGAATTATGAGGACTAGAAAGCTAATAATCATGAATTAGGGATACTATCAAAAATAATTATTTCAGCTTTAAAGATCCCAAAATATACCTCCAAGACTTCCACCCCTCGGATTGACTCTCCTATAGTGTACTCCCTCCCTGGTGATTTTTGTGAAGTTGAATTCGATGGTGCCTCTAAAAGAAATCCTAGATATGCTAGATATGGAGGGATATTCCATGACTGGGAAGGCTGAGCCTTAATGTTGTATATTGCAAATTGTGGCATCACAAGTAATAATGTGATGGAGTTCCTTGCTTTAGAGAGATGTATGAGCCTAGTAGATAATGAAGGGTACTCAAAATTATAGTTGAATGGTGATTCCCTGTAGGAATTTGTCCAAGAGTTGGAAATTGGAATACATTATCTCCCACATTGACAAAATACTCCAATCCATTGGCTTTGTCATATTTGTTGAAAATGCAAGAAGAAAATCCTGCTTTAATTTTCCCTTGAATTAAATTAGGATAAAAATTGTAATTCCACATCAAAGGACAACTTGTAACAGTTCACTAAGTTAATTTCACTTACTTGACTAAGTTAATTCAAGTTGATGGTCTAACTTGAGTCATGTAGAGTGGCTCCTACTTTTTAGGAGCCTTGGTTGAGTTTATTTTGAGTTGTAATTAATTAATTTAGTTTAATTGAGTTAAAGTGAGTTAAACTAGTTCCAACTATTGGAAGAACTAGTAGGAGGTCTAACGTTGGGGTGTGGCTTCAGTGTTCAACCATTTAACTAATAATTAAACCATAAATAAATCATGCTTGTGTAAATTGGAGATTGGAGTTCAAGGGAAATGTACTATTAGTTGTATAATCATCCAAATTGTAAAGGTGGTAGATGCAATCATAGGAAGGCCTATCATGGATTACATAGTTATGGATAAAAAAATTTCCTAACTAATATAGTGCAAGGAAATAGTGACTTGGTCAGCAAAAAATTGGTTAAGTATTGGTCAAGGCTTGTCTAAGAAGCAGTGAGACAAATAGAAATAGTGTAGAGGTTGCTAGGGCTTGAGAAAAGCTTTGTAATCTTCTCATATTTTTTGACGAATGTAATATATAGATAGTAAGGGGTTTTAGCTATGGCTTTCCCAAGAAAATCATTGTGTAATGTGGTGATTGATATATTTCCCTTGTTTGCTTTGTGATTTTGTAATCGTTAATTTTTTCCACAGTTGGTAGGGTAGATTCAAGTCTATTGTTATAGTAAATTACAATTAGCAGCTTGAATCTACAAGGAATTTCTACATGGAATCATAATAGGAATCATAATACAAGAGAATATTTCAAGTTTGTCCTCGCAGGTAAATAGAATATGTAGGATCATTCTCTAGAGTCATCATGATGTTTTTCTATGGATTAAGACTTGAGTATGTCATTGAGGGTAGCTTGAATTATATTTCTTGGAAGGACGGGATGAACACAATTTTGGAAGATAGCAGGTTTAGGTAATTCATAGACAATGATATTCCTAAGCCTCCAACAAATGATGCTCAAGATCTGCTAGAGTGGAAGAAATGTGTGGCAACGATGAGGAGGATCATAATAGAATGAGTTCAAGATCATATTGTCTCGAATTTCCATGGAAAGGATACCCCATATACAATGTTGAAAACCTTGATTAACTTGTTTCATAATGGTAGTGACCATAAGAAGTTGGAACTGAAGGATAAACTTCATAAAATCAAGATGGAGAAGGGTGACACAAGACCACAATATCTTAACAAGGTCACCCAATATCGATATGAACTTGGGAGTGTTGGTATTACAATTGTTGAGTTTGATATGGTAAACCTAGCACTTCAAGGCCTTCCCAAGACACAACTACTAGGATTCGGTAAATGGCAGGGAGAAGCTACTAAATTGGGAGTGGTTGTGGTCTGACTTGGTGCAAGAAGAGATAAGGTGGAACACCAGATATGGAACCTCATCCAAGCATGATGTCAAGGAAAATTGTGCCTTGGCTAGAAAGTAAAAGAAAGGGAAAGGGAAGAAATCCCAATCCAAAGGAGATTCTGGTCACGAAGGAAAAAAGGACATGTAAAATATTAAATTTTTTCACTGTCATGAGCTGGGACACTATGCCACGAAATGTTCGTACACGAAGGTTGACAAGAAGTGCTTAGGAGGAGTGGAAGGTGAAGCTCCAGCTTCACAATTCGAGTTGGATTTCACCATCATTACATGCATGGTGACATCAGTGATGGGTAGTGTGTGGTATGTGGATAGTGGAGACTCATGTCATATGACGGGAAACAAAGAATTTTTTAGTGACTTGGAGGAGGACCTCCAGATGCACAACGAGATGGGAGATGATGGAAGGTATAGTGCAACTGGTATCAGTACAGTTAATTTTTAAAGAGATTTTATTTATCCTCTCACATTAAAAGATGGCATGTATGTTACGAGTTTGAAGAAGAATTTAGTTTTAGTTTCTATGTTGAAATACCATGGCTACAATGTGATATTTAGCAAAGGAAAGGCTTTCCTTCGTCACATAGCCATGGGACAAGTGAAGCAGATTGGGGTTCAAGTGAAGAACCTCTACAAATTAAATGTAGAAGACTGTGTTTCTTTGAGCACGAAAGTAGGGAATGTGTAGAGCTGAGACATGGTGAATTATGGCATAGAAGACTTGGCCATTTTCACCATGGAGATTTGAAGATCACGCAACAGATTTCTGCAGGACTTCCCAAGGGTCCACTAGATCAGTGAGATACATGCAAAGGATGTACATTAGAGATTCAATACACCAAAGCCACGTTTCATGATAAGCACATCCGAGTGCAAGCGATCCTTGAAGAGTTCACTCATATGTGTGTGAACCATTCTCCCCAACCTCAACGACCAAGCACAAATACTATCTGATATTTGTATATGAATTCTCACGTGAGTCATGGATATTATTCATGCAAAAGAAAGACCAGAAATTCTCAAAATTTTGTGAATTTAAAGCACTTTTTGAGAAAGAAACACATAGGAAAGTGAAGGCTCTCATGAGCGATAACAGTAAAGAATGTGTGTCGAATGAGTTCAAGAAATTTTGTTCATCAAAAGGCATTTGACATGATTTTATAGCACCCTATAAACCACACCAGAATGGGGTTGTTGAAAGGAAGAACATAAGTATTTTGGGAGTTACACGAGTGATGTTGCACAATCAGGGCCTATCATTGCACTTGTGGGCTGGATCATGCAACACAATAGTATATATGCAGAATAGGAGTCATCGGATTCTCGGATGACTACACTAGAAGAATATCTTTTAGGTAAGAAACTAGATGTGGCACACTTCAGGATCTTTGGTTCATCAATTTACTGTCATGTTTCCAAGGATGCAAGGAAAAATCTAGAGTCGATAGATGAGTTGGGCATATTTTTGGGGTACACTAATAAACCTCACAACTATGAGGTGTACCTGCCATCTCACATGATGATAATTTTTCGTAGAGATTTGAAGTTAGATGAAGATAAGGTCATGTGATGTTCCCTTGAGAGGGAGCTTTTGTTACATGCAGATGAAGAACTTTTAGCTCTAAAGGAAGAACCTCTAGATGTTTTGAAGAAGCCACAAATAGAGGAGGAGAGAGTGGAAGCACACACTCATGCAAATACATACAAAGATGGAAGGAAGTGCACCATGGAAGCTGAAATATTATTGCATGATGCTAGAGAGAATGTGGGAGCACCCACATCATAGTGCAGGCATATGAGGTCTCCAAATCAGTACATTGGGTACATGGCTCTGATGACTAAGCTAGTTGAGACAAAACCATCCTCATTCGAGGAAGCATTGCAGAAGCCAGTATGGGTTGATGCCATGGTAGAGGAATATGATTCCACAATTATAAACAGTGTTTTGGAAGTTATACCAAGACCAGAGAACAAGTTAGTGGTAGATTCGAGGTGGATCTACAAGGTGAAGAAAGCAGCAGAAGGGAGTGTCAAGATACATAAGGCCAAGTTTGCGTCCAAGAGGTTCTCTCAGGTGGAGCTAATTGATTACGAGGAGACCTTTTCTCCAGTAGCAAGGTACTCTTTAATCAGATATATTCTATCACTTTCAGCATAGATGGGATGGAAGATACATCAGATGGATGTGAAGGCAACCTTCCTCAACGGAGTGATTAAGGAAGAGGTGTACATAGAGTAGCTAAAACAGTTTAAGACCTTCGACAAAGAGTCACATGTTTGAATTCTTAAGTGAGAGCTGTATGGATTCAAATAAACACTCTGTTCTTGGTACACTAGGATCGACAACTATTTCACACGGTTGGGCTTCACCAAAGGTGAAGCATATGCAAACATTTACCATATTGTGGTTGAAGGTAAATTATCAATTATAGAATTATATGTCGATGATTTTATTCTAAGAGCTAATGATAAGATGGTCAAATCTTGTAAAGAGGATCTTGCAAGAGAATTTGAGATGAAAGACCTGGGGCTTATGCATTATTTCCTTGGTTTGGAAGTATGGAAAGGAGATGAGGAACTATTTGTCTGTCAGGGAAAGTATGCCAACAAGATACTGAAGAAGTTCCATGTGGAGAGCAACAAACCCATTGAGAGTCCTCTAATAGGGAATTGGAGGAAGGAATATGCTACTTCAAGTGAAGTGGTAGAAGCAACCATTTACAGGCAGCTTGTGGGTTCACTTATGTATTTGGTGAACACATGACTAGAATATGGTTAAGCCAAGAAAATTGTATTGGAAGGTAATGTGTTTAGATACCTAACTGGCACCACTCAATTTGGTCTTTGGTGCAAACAGACAGAGGGAGTGATGCCATAAGGCTTCACAGATGTGGATTGGAAAGGAAGTCCATCAAAAATGAAGAGGACATTAGGGGCAATCTTCATTTGGGTCAACAACAGTTTCTTGGTACAGTAGGAAGCAAAGATTAATTGCACTAAGTTGAACAGAAGCAGAGTACATGGCTTCTAGTCAAGCATCCTATGTAGCTATCTAAATGAAGAAGATCCTTGTTTGGTTATTTGGTCAGTAGATCGATCCTATAGCGATTTACTGTGACAATCAGAGTTGTATCAAAATCTATGAGGATCCAAATTTTCATGATATATCAAAGCATATCAACATTTGGTATCACCATATCAAAGATTGTGTGTAGAGGCAGATCATGTTGCTAGTGTACATTCCTACAGAGGAAAAGGATGCAGATATATTGACTAAGGTATTGTCAAGAGGGAAATTTGAGTTTCATAGAGGCAGGATTGAGGTATCTGATAATCCCTTTCTTGCTGAGAGGGAAAGTTGAAAATGGAACAAGAAAATCCTTATTTAATTTTCCCTTGAATTAAATTAGGAGAAAAATTGTAATTCCACATTATAAGACAACTTGTAAGATTTAACTAAGTTAATTTCACTTAGTTGACTCAATTAATTCAATTTGAGGGTATAACTTAAGTCATGTAGAGTGACTCGTAATTTTTAGGAGCCTTAATTGAGTTTGTTTTGAGTTGTAATTAATTAATTCAGTTTAATTGAGTTAAAGTGAGTTAAACTAATTCCAACTATTGGAAGAACTAGTAGGAGGTCTAGCAGTGGGGTGCAACTTCTGTGTTAAACTAGTTAATTGATAATTCAACCATAAATAACTCATGCATGTGTGATTTACGAGTTACCGAGTTCATATTGGAGCTCAATGGAAATGTACTATGAGTTATATAATCATCCAAATCGTATAGTTGGTGCATGCAGTCAAAGGAAGGCCTATGATGTATTGCACACTTACAGATGAGGAATTTCCCTAATTAATAGGGTCTAATTCCCAAGGAAACAACACAAGGAAATAGGGACTTGGGAAAGTAGAAAATTGGTTAAGTATTGCTTAAGGCTTGTCTAGGAAGTAGTGAGACAAAAAAAGATAGTGCAGAGGTGGAAGGGAGCTCGCCATCCTGCTACCTCTCATCACACTTAAGAGGAGGGCGGGATGGAAAACTCACCCCATGCAACACACATGAAAACAACATTTACCACTCTTTATCCTTATTAAAAGAAACTCTATGCTCAAACAATATGGGATAAGACACCTTATTCTTTAGGTTTTTTGTTATGTTTGGGCTTCACTTCCCATGTAGTTGGGACAATTCCTTTGGGAAATTGATAATGGTATACTTACATTCAATGGAGAAGATACAACGTTGTAGTATAGTTTATGGGATTCCTCTCTTATTTGGGCGAAAACGTTTTTCCAAGGCCATATATCGATATGTACTAGATTTTTAGGAAGCGTGGCTTAAAGGATTGAAGTTCCTTCGCTGACACATTTTTCGCTACACAATGGTAAGGTGAAGAGCCTTAGGCATGCAATCTATGCAACACTTGGAATGATAATGGTAACCATAAATATAGTCACTTTAGGAGTAAAAGGCGACAAAAATCAGCTCGCTCTCGCATCTACATGGATTCAGGTCTAGTGGGTTGATAAACATTGGGTAATTATCTATATATCCAATTCCTTTGGTTTTACCAATCCCTTCTTTTGTTTTACTTTTATTTTGTGTTTGTAGACCTACAATGTTCCAAGTTCAATGGGAGTGAATTGTGAATGGAATGTTGTTGAACCCTCCCAATTGTCTTTTATCTACCATCCCTCATCAATTATTTTCACTTGGATGTTGTCACATACCTCTATAGCATTTTGAGGTTCTTTGGGTTTTACATTAATTGGGTCCTCTCTTTTCCAATCTATAGGGTTTCTGGGGGTTGTGGGTGTAAACTCTATCTTGGCCATTGTTTATCTGGAGTAGTATGCCCCAATAATGAATGTGTTGTTGCCGAGGGTTTGGAGGCAGAGGTTGTTAGGGCTGACTATGAGCCCAAGCCCAAGCTTAAGACGCTACAACCATTTTCAACTGCACATCATGGACAATAATAGAAGTTGAACCAATAAATTAGATCAGGAGACACCCAAATCTTCAACCATGAACATTGAATCTCGAAATTTTGTTGAGCCCTTTAACTATAAGAACCACACCAATGACTTTGTGTGTTGAGGTTGAGTAAGGGGACCCACAAGAATGCCTCTTCTAGTGACCTCCATTGTTCGAGATTTAAGACATACACAAGAACAAACACCATCTCAATAAACCAACAGGGTATTTGTTGCTAACCAACAAACACCAAGCAAAATAAAGCATATCACCCTTTAGAGAAACTTAGTCTCTCATGAGGTTGAAGTAAAAGATCAAAATTTACATCCCCGTGAAAAATAGAGTAGTCTATATGTCAAATATTTACGAAATTACACATCTTCATTATATTAAATTACAAACCTATTTAAAACTTTAATAATAATTATATTTAAAAGTATTATAACAAAACCTAAATTATTACAACACTGGCTGGATATCAAATAATAATCAACACAATTTACATTTCAGAAAAATAAAAATTATTTTAAAATTTTAAAATATTCAATTTAATATTTTCAAAACTTTAATTTCAAAATTAGACTTTAAAAATAAAATAAAAAATGGACCAAATTAAAAAACATTATATCATGCATAAAAAGTACATTTCACGATAATAAAATAAATCAATGCAATACGTTTCAGATATGTTTCATTTTTCTGGTAGGGTTAAACTACCATCAGTCGCACCGCTCGGATTTAGTGATCTCAATGTAATCTCCGAAAACGTTGTATTTATCGTATCTACATACGTACTCACCATCGTCGAGGTAGCTATGGATAATGCCAAAGTTAGTGGCAGTGATGCCGAGGATAGCAGCAACGATGCTATAAATGTTAATAAGATTGTGAGATTGTGGAGATAGGATGGAGGATTTTTTTTTTTCTAGATCCTATAGTCTTTAAATTGTTTTAGCTTTTTTTTTGTTGCATCTTTCAAATTTCAGTTTCTTCATTTGTTGGTGTAGGTCTTCTATTTTTTGAGGTTGTCTAACCATATCCTAAACTTTTTCAAAAATCGAGTTGTATGTGGGCTACTCACATATTATCTTCTATAGTGTTCTTTTCATCATCAATCTCTTGCAACATAAGATTATAAAAAATAATATTCTTTAGGACTCCAATAAGTGAAAATTTCATTAATTTTTTCATCATCCAAGCTCTCTTCAAGGATCATTTCTGCATCATCTATGCAAACTTCATCCACACATGGTATTGCAAGCCACGCTTCAAGAAAATTTAACTCTTCTTCATAGTCATCATGTGTACCTGCACAGTGGAAATCAACATTAGAATTAAAAATATTTGAAGAACCACATTGGTTGCTCTGCAATGAGAGAATTTTCCAATTGAGTTTCTTTCTCAACCTTTGCTTCTGTATTTGTCTCTGTTTTCTCTTTCAGGCTTCTTTCTTTGCCTCTTCCTCTATTTCTGTACTAAACTGTGCTACTGCAAACAGGTTGTCTTCAACTGTCCCACCAAATAACATCATGTCAATATGATGTTTCTATTGCATCACCTGCAACCATTCACCATTAGCCAAATTCTCTTCATCAAATTTTACTTCAGCAATATTAATTGCTTGATTCACCATAGTATCGACTGCTCCAATGGCAGTTTCATTGTCATCAACAAGTTTTGTTGCCCAATTCACCAAAATTTCATCATCAAGATCTGTTGTTGGATTCTTCAAACTTTCATCAGCAAGCTTGTTGTTGGAATCTCCAAATTTTTGTCCACTTGTGGCTCTGCACAGTGGGGTTCATGAGCATCTACGTGCTCCTTCTCTCTTGTTTCTGCGACTTCTTCACAGACATCATCCACATGTGATTGAGCACATTGGATTTCAACAATCCATTCATATGGATGTAGATCTGTTGCTATAGATCCACCTTCATCTTCAACTTCAATACTCCCCGTTAGACCAAAACACCTCTCAAGGGTATCCCAGGCCTCCTTGGCTGTCTTGGCTTCCGAGATCAGATGAATAATGTTGTCATCGACAAATTCTTTTATGCATTTCAATGCAAAGGCGTCCTTTTGCCTCTTCACTTCTTTAAACCTACTTTAAAAAAAATTCAAAAATATCGATTTTTTTTTTTTTTTAATCAAATCAAACCCTTCCTCTCAATTAAAAAAAACTTTTCCAATATAAACCATAATTCCTTTTTACATCCTTTGATTCACAACACCCCTTTTATAATTTTTACATAACAATAAAACCTTCAAATTAAAAGACCTTCCCCTTTTTTTAAGAATATACGAAATCCATTTTACTAAAACCTCTTTTAAAAAAACTTCAAAATTTCACACTCATTAACATGAGCCTTCAAAAAAGACGATAAGATAAGAATGAATACTTTGAACTAATATGTGTTGACTTTATTAAAAGATTAGAGGAGGCTCATTTGAATTTATTCCTTTCCGTGTGAGATAGGGCAGCTAGTGAATATTATGGCTAACACTCTATGTAATGAACAAAGATCGCGTTAGAGTGGAAACGATGCGAATAAAATGACACTAACGCGTTTTCTGACTGTTGTGTTGAGTGTTAGTAACGCTAACGCGTTTGCTTAATTTCTAGACTACACTAATACGCACTGGATTAACATCTATAATGTGTTATTGTGAACACATTTTGATTTAAAAAAAACTCAGCCTGGTTCTACAGAACTCACTCTCTCTCTGCTACTTCTTGGCAGACTCCTTCAAACTTTTGTTGCTCTCTCAAAGAGGATTAAGCTAAACTTATGTTGCTCTCTCAAAGAGGCTTATGCTTTCTCTTCACTCACTTTTGTTGCTCTCTCAAAGAGGCTTACGCTTTCTCTTCACTCACATTGTTGCTCTCTCTTGGAGTCTTATGCAAACCTATCTCTCTCTGTTGCTCCCAAGGAGTTTTACACAGGCTAAGCTCTGATACCATGAGAAAAATTGAATAGAACAAAATATGTAGCAGAGTATTTTCTCTTCTATGTATTACAAATCACTTAAATAAGATTACATTGGAAGCATCGGTAATAAATGACTAGAGTTAAAATCAACTTAAACTGGAGTTAACTGAAACTAAACTAAGACACTTGGAGGGACGGTTTTGACACCTAACAAGTGGTTGGGATTAGATTCTCCAACATTTTTGAGGAAAATGGATATTGACACTTTGGGCCAATTAGCCAGTGCATGTGATTATCTCGATATCATCAAACTTTCGGCTTTGGCAGGCGAATGGTATGGTGAGACGGTTAAGAAGAAGTATGTGGAATTATTCATTGAAAACCAAAGGAGGAATCTACCCCCTTTTCTTTAATGGGAGAAGAAGAAATGGTGACATTGATCATTTGTAAGGGTAATCATTCACAAAATATTTATTTCAAAAAGTATTAAGAGTTTAGGTTTATTTCAAAAAGTATTTATAGGTTGAATTTCATTATTACCGGGTTAGATTCATTTAACACCGGATCTATCATGCATCGAGAGGGATCAAATTCCTCGAGGTGTATATCTTCTTTTTGGTGTGTAGAACTTGAGGAAAGGTTTGCACCTTGAGGGATTTGATCCCTCTTGGCACATGATAGATTTGATGTTAGATGGATCTAAGCTGGTTCAGTTGAGGGAAACAATGTCACATCTTTTTTCATTTTAATTCTAGATATCGCAACTTTTGAGAACTATTATTTCTTAATAGTGTCCCTTCTGAAATCAATGCAAGATTTCTTAAGCAATCTAGTGCAAGCAATCAAACAGGATTAGAAATCATCATCTACACTGAAATCAATGAATCTAGTGCAAGAAATTTTCTTCCCCCTATCCCCCATCCATCTAATCTTGAAAAATATTTTTAATAATTTACAATCTCAAGATTAACAACATCTAATCCATCTAATGCAACCAATCGAATAGGATTAGAAAACAACATCTACACTGAAATCAATGCATATAATGCAAGCAATCAAATAATATTATAAACCAACATCTACACTGAAATCAATGCATCTAGTGCAAACAATAAAATATAATTAGAAATTGTCATCTACACTAAAATCAATGCATCCAGTGAAATAAATCAAATAAGATTAGAAATCACCATCTAGGCTGAAACCAATGCAGCTAGAGCAAGCAATCAAATAGGATTAGAAATCAACATATGAACTGAAATCAATGCATCTAGTGCAAGCAATCAAATATAATTAGAAATCAACAACTGCACTGAAAGCAATGCATCTAGTGCAAGAAATCAAATAGGATTAGAAATCATCATCTACACTGAAATCAATGCATATAGTACAAGAAATATTCTTCCCTCTCTCCCCCTCCATCTATATCTATATATCCCTCCATCTCTCCTTCTTTGTCTCTTTATATCACCACCCCCCAAACACACACACACACACTCTCTCCATATCTATTTATCTCTCCCCCCCCCTCTCTATCTCTCTCTTCACCTCACATCTCTATCTCTATATCCTTTTGCCTCTCCTTTGTCTCTTTAAATCACCCCTAAAACATATACACACTTTCTCCATATCTATATATCTCTCCCACCCTCTTCCTCTCCCTCTCTCTTCCCCTTCACTCTCACTCCCTCCCTTCTATCTCTCTTCCCTTTTGCTCTCCTCTTTCCCTCTCTCTCTATCTCCCTTATCACTCCCTCTCTCCTCTCTCCACCTTTCTCTCTCTATGTACTTATTCTTATCTCCCTCCATCTCTCTCCCCCTCCCTCTCTCCTCCCTCTCACGTTCTCTCTCTCCTCCCTCCTCTCTCTCCCTTTCTCTCTCACATCCATCTGTCTCTCACCCCCCTCTCTTCACCCTACAACTTTGTCACTATCTCCCTCCCTCTCTCCTTCTCTCTCCCTTTCCTTCCATATCTCCTTATTTGTCTCTTTATGTCACCCCAAAATATGCACACACTCTCTTCATCTCTCCCTTATCACTCCCTCTCTGTCTCTCTCCACTTTTATCTCTCTATATCTTTCTTATTCACTCCCTCTCTCCCCCTCCAACTCCATCTCTTTGTCCCTTCCTCTCTATCCCTACCTCTCTTCCCCACTCTCCCCCATCTCTATCTCACTCTCTCTCTTCTATCCAACCTTGTCCCTATCTCCCTTCCTACTCTCCTCTCTACCTGTCTCTCTTACCCTCATCTCCCTCCCCCCCTCTCTCTCTCTCCGTTCCTCCTCTCCCATTTCTTTCATTTTATCTCCATCTCTCCCTTGTCATGTCCTCTCTCTCACCTCTATCAGTTTATGTCTTTGTTCTTCCTTCCATATATATATCTAGAGTTAATATATATCATGATATATTAAAATATATTATAATATAACAAATTTAATATCATATTAAATTTAATATGGATGATGATGATGATGATGATGATGATGATGATGATGATGGTGGTGGTGGTGGTGGTGGTGGTGGTGGTGGTTAATGTCTACTGAGACCAAACCTATCGAACCTAAAGAAACGAATTATTTAGTTTGATTTAAGAATTTATTTGTATACTCAAAAAGCTTGGAGAGAAGCCTCCCAAGCTCACTATAATTTTGACATCGTAAAAGGCTAGGAAGGTCCGTATTGCGGCAAAGATTATGAAACTGAGATCTAATGTGGTTGTACGAAGGGCACTCTAAGAGGAAGTGGTTTTCATCCTCAATGTTCCTATTATCACTGAGATGGCAGATTCTTTCCATCCATGGTGTTTTAGGAACTACCCAATGACATGTTTCACTATGGAGCTCATGAGAGTTCGTTCTAATCTTCGCTATATTAATTTTCTTCTTTGAGATAGCTAAACCAGAGAGATACTTTTGATCTTCTAGGGTGGGGTTGATGACCCTCTTATAATAACTTAATTTTCTTTTAGCCGCTAAATCTAATGTTATTAAATTTAATAATATTAGTATTAGATTTAATAATGCTTTTTATGGCATGATAACAAAATTTATAATAAAACTACATCAAATTAATATTTTCAAATGTTAGAATTTTGATGTGCAAATATTTATATTTTTAAATACTTTAATATATCCATAGGATATGGTTTTCCCTTTAAAGATTCATTTTACAAATATTTTGTTAAAAGAAATATTAAAATATTTTCGAGCAAGATTTTCGATTCTTTGTGTTGAATTAACTTTTTCCTTTGATGTAAGAGATGATATTGGTTTTTGTAAATTTGAGTAAAGATGTTTAATATTTTAGCTAATTTGTAATTTTAAAGTGGTAATTTTTTTTGTTAAAGGTAAATTTATCATCACGTATATGATAAAATGAACTATTGCACGAAATAATTTACTATCCGTTCATATTATATATAATATATAATAAGACATATTTGTATTTTAATAATTAATCTTAGTTGATACGATCAAAAAGTTATATATAATCTAAAAGTTCAAGTTATATATACTTTAAGATTCAAGCTAATATTTTGGCCTACAAATAAAAATTATTTTTATTATTTTTTGAAGACGTGACATACTTAGACATTGAGTAAATATTAATTATGACTGAGACTCAAAATAAAGAATTTAGGTTTATTTCAACAATAGTTAGGTTAAGAGTTTATATTTTTTTCAAAAATAATTATGTATTGAGATTTATTTCAAAATGTTTCTTACATATCCAGAGTTTATATTTATTTCAAAAGAAATTATGCATTGATATTTATTTTAAAACATAATTATGTATTTTGGCCTTTCAATATAATAAAAAATGTTATTGAATAAAATTAAAATAAATTATATTTAATTATTATTTATTTTTATGATTTTTCAAATTTTTGATAGTGTAATACGTATCATGAGCTAAGTATATTAATTCTTATCATACATTGATGCATATTTATGTATATGAGGCAATTAAACATATAGATGCCCTAGTTATTTATAAATGTAATTTCCATTTTCATTTCATTTCTATCCATTGTATAGATGCCTTAGTTATTTATAAATGTACCTTTTTTTTCATGTGTCCATTTTTATGACATTCTTTTTCAAATTTATGATCCGGTAGATGGAACTTAGGTAGGATATGAAACAATGGTGTTACTTTTAATTTAAACATTTTATATATGGGATAATTATTTATAAATGAATTTTTTTTTGTGTATAGATTGTTATAACATTTATTTTCAAATTCATTCTGGGATTGGGTTTATGGAAGTTAGATGGGGTAAATGGAAATTAGATAGAATATGAGTGAGTGGTGTAACTTTTAATTTGAACCATTTTTATATGAATATGTGCACTAGAAAGTGGCTAGTTAGATAGAATATGAGACAATGGTGTAGCTTTTAATTTTAACAATAATAAATTTTAATTTTAACAATAATATATTTGAATGTGTACTAGAAACTTATAATTCTTAAATAGATTATTTAGAAATTCTTAAATAGATTATTTTTCTATATAGTAAGTTTTTAGAATTTTTTTTGTGAAACCACCTTATACACTTTCTCATCTTGGCTTCTCCATGAGGCTCAATAATATTTTCGGGCATATCAAGCCTTAGCTTTGATCTCATCGGGCCCCTCCTTTTTGTGGTAAGTGAGACCTTGAGATACAAATCAAATTAACCCATAACAAGGTTCCAGAAATAAATTTGAACTAAATTAATGCAAAGAAACTTCGCCCAAAATAAACTTCTAAAAATAAACATAAAATTAATAATAGAGTTTTTTACATCACAAGCACTTGGCTAGCCCCTTTTCCATTAATAATGGGGGCTTATGTGGCATCCTACCTAACTATAGGTGTGAAAGTAGGAAGATCAACTTCTTGGTGGCATAATCTTGGCATACAGACTCTAATTGATGCACTTCTAATGTTGTTGGAAAGATCTCTATGTGTAGAATAACATTAAAACATGTGGCACGCTAAAGTGGCAAAGTTTTACCATAAAAAAATGTTGTTTTATGCCTCAAAACGTTATCAAAAGGTTTCAAATGTCATTTCACCAAATTGGGTCCCACAACTAAAAATGGTCTCGTGAGCTTATTCCTCCACTTTTTCCACTCCAAATGCATCAAGATGGATAAAAAACAATATAATAATCCAATTTTGATCATTATATCTCTGAAACCACTAATTTTCCTAGTATGAGAACGTCGTTCCAACTAAAATGATCATCAACATCTCTAAGAGTTATCCCAACGATCCATAATTTTGAAATTTATTGCTCCTATATAACATCATTTTCACCAAAAAGCCCCAGCTCCATGACACCTTTCTATATGGGGTAAAGTTGCATCGAATAAAATCTTCTTGCATTTGATATAAGAAAAATATGCCCTTGTCTTCTAATATATTGTTGAGCGAGATAGACAGAGTGTGATATCCTCACATCCCTTTAATGGGATCAATCCAAAGAGCCGCAATTTTTTCTTCATGAAACTATGCAAAATGTATGGCCCATTTATTTTAGAAACCTGGCCAACCTTTAACCATTCCAAAAAGGTCAATTTTTTCATATATTTTTACTTTAGAATCATCTGCCAAATACCACTTCCAGATATGGCTCACCAACAAATATTTTACAAGATAGTCCATCCAAAAATATTGATATCTTTTATGCCTATCCCCCAAATCCTTGTTGGTTTGTAAATTCTCCAAAATGGGCAAAGATGAACTTCTTACCAGCCTTCGCCCCAACCCAATGGAAATTCACAATAATGGCATTGATTTTCTGAATGATTTGGCTAGGAAACTTGTATAAAGGCATCCAATAAACATAAATGTTTTGTAACACAAACTGCACATGAATAATTCTGCCACCCAAAGATAACCATATGTGAGCCCAATGTGACAATCTATAGTTAAATTTTCTTATAAGCCATTGTGAGTCCATGAGGCAACAATTATTTCGTTTCATTTTGGAACCAAGGTAGGAGAATTTGTCTTCAAGGCCATTAGATCCAACAACAAATATGTTTCCAATCTTAGATAGAATGCCCTATTTTTTGGTATCATGAACAAGTAAAGGTTTTCGACTATTCATGAATAAGCTTAAGGCATCACCAAATTATGTAATAATGAGAAATAGATGTTTCTATCGGCTCTTGGAGACCTGTCCAAAAATCAGAAAATTGTCAACCAACATAAGATGAGTTATATAAACATTCTCCATGATTTGAAAACCACCAAAACATCCATCAATTTTTGCCTCCTATATATTTTTTCTTAACCCATCAATAACGAGCAAAAACAATAAAGGAGATAATGAAAATCCCTTTTGAAGCCCCTTATATGCCATAAAAAAATTTGATGGTACACCATTAATCAGAATTTCATAATTAACTGAGGATACACATGCCATAATCCAATCAATAATGCCAATTGATAGCCAGGTTTTGAATAAAATCATTCTTAGGAAACTCCAGTCTATAAAGGCATAGGCCTTATGTAGGTGCAACTTTAAAACAATAGCCTTATTTTTTTCTTTATGTAGTAAATACATTCCTAAGGTATTGTCACAAAATCCTGAATCTGTCGATTCCACAAGAAACCAAACTGCTCCATATGTATGTAGTCAGATAGTTTTTCATTCATCTGATTTGCAAAAAAATTGGAAATCATTTTATATGTAATATTGTGTAAGGAGATGGGACAAAAATACCTAAAGGTGGATGGGAAAGAAGGTTTTTGGATGAGAGCTATGAAAGTTGCATTGGCTGCTCCAAAACCTCACATGTGGATTCCTCAACCAACTGCAACAAATAACCACCCATGATATCCATGAAGCTAGTGGAAATATCAATTGTCCACCCATTTGGGCATGGAACTTTTCCCTAGTGAATGATTTAAGGAAAGATATAACCTCCTCCATCGAAATCAACTTGTCCATTTCCATAAGATATGCTTCTGGGAACGTCAAAGGATACAAATGAATATATTCCAATTGGTTATCAATGTCCACATCCACCCGCTCTTGAAAAATACCTCCAAAATAACTTGTACCTCTTTGTGAATTTCCCCATGGAATGTGAATTTTTCCCCCAAAATGGATTCAACTTCCTAAATCGTATTTATGCTTTTGTGGTGGGATCCACATTGTTGAACAAACATGAAATTTTTTCCCCACCCTTTAACCATATAGTGCAACTCTTAAGTCACCATGCCTCTTTCTGCAATCATAGGATGTGTCTTTTCCTCTATTCCAGATCCTTAATAATTTTTTGATGAGATGAAGATGTATAGAATGTGGCATTTGGAACACATAAGCGAACCATAGCCTCATCCATATTCATTAAATCCCATCTCTATAATAGTTTCTTATTTAGATTCCACTTGCACACCACCTTTTTGAGATTACGAAGTTTCAAAACTACTACCTCCATCCATGAGCGTCCTTTAGGATTTGATTCCACAGACCACAAATTTTGAATCCATTAACAGAAATCTAGCTCGCAATGCCAGAATGATTAAACTTGAAAGGGATTCCATACTCAATCACCATTCAATTGGATAATGATGGGAGCATGATTCGATAGATTTGTAGGACAGACAATGAAATAGAATGTAAAATAGACGTTCAACACAAAGAGCCGAAACACACCATTGATTTGGTGAAAATTGAGTGATATATGCAACCAAAAGAATCAACATCATAAGATAGAATAGAATTCATATCTACCTTAGAGAAAATATTACCAGTATCAAAATGTGGCAATGATTTCATTGAAATAACTTTATTACCTAGAAGTGAAGATATCTCCCTTATGCTAAAAGATATACTCTTCGATTTTGGTTGATATCTATCCTTCACAACATCATTGTCCTCATTGATATGAAACCCTCCATAAAAATCCGCATCTTGAAAATGCTCTGATAATTTAGCCATCACATGACCCATTTGATGAAAGGCCAAACATGTAATTGGATTCCCCCAAAAACCTATGTTGTATAAAGGATGTAGACCCCTAAAATAGATCAATTTATGCCAATAGATGACCTGCAAAATGTATATCCACCAACAACCATTCTACCCTCTTATCCATGGAACTTAGGCTACACTCATACATATAAATGAATTTACCAATCAAATTTCCAATCACCGAGATAACTTGTTTTGTCCATAGTTTGTGTGATAAACCCAAAAACATATCCCAAACCATACGCCAATGAGGGACCTCTGCGAGTGGGTTTTAACCCACATACCAAAGATGAATATGTAAAATAAATCCTTCCATTCACACATGGAGACCACAAGATGAGACTTGTGTACTCCTAATGCAAAAAACGAATACCAAACCACCTGCTCATGAGGATGTTAACATTTGGTTGATATTTTAGGATTAACTTCCAATGTTTATCCACCCACTCCTTCATCTTAGTGCCATCCATGCGCACAAACTCCCAACGATCAATGAGAGCCAGTTTTGGTAGGCCATCAACACAATGTCAATAAATATTATGTCCAAGATAAATTTGTTTGTTCTCTAGAGAAGCCTTCACCACATTGACTTCCAAAAACTATTGATCTTGTCTCCGAGAGTTAAGAGCCTCCTTCTCCGGAGAATTTTTTGTAGTCACATGCAAACATAGTTGAGGACATGCATGAAAAGTCTCTAGATGTACTCCCACCCAATCTTGGTTGAAATATAAAAAAAAATATATTATGAAGATGAAAATGGAAAAGATTTAGTAAAATGGAGACACTCTGAAAGTGAACAACCACTTTATGTATTTTATTTTAGTTGCTAAAGTTTCTCCCATAAGATCAATGGTCCTAATTTTAAATTTTTGCAAGCACTCCACTATTTGCAAATCAAATTTTCATATTACAAGTACAATCTTCCCTCTATCTATAGATTTTATGAGATTTGTATTATATGGCTCTATATGATGACAATGGACATTGTAAAAGCTTGACATCTAGGAACTTTTCAAACTCAACTTCAAGCAAGGTTAATTGAGCACTTTTTGTATCCTATGGACCAAAAAAATTGTCATGATCACGAAGTTATTCAATTTTTGTAAGAATTCCCAAATGTCGTCCATTTTCTTTTCTTAATCCATTAATCTTAAAATATTTCCCATCAATACTCAAGCACATTACAACCACAAAAAAACTATTAGCAGACACACTAAGAAATACCCTTATCCGAAACCATCTTTAAAAGAATTTAGTATATCGAAAGTTGTGATGTAAGGAAACAAAGAAAGGTTGACAATAACAATTTAGCAAAAACCACATGAAGCTTATAGGATTAGCTAGATGTTTTTTATTTTGTTTTAGATAATATTCATGTAGACGAGTCAACATAACTAATTATTATTATTTTCTTATGAAATTTTCTTATAAATATATGATGAGTTCCCAGCTGAAAGGCAAAGATCAGACCATCAAATCCTTTGAAAATAATGATAATGTCCACAGTCCAATGACATACAAGTCACCTAAAAAGTAGGAAAAATAAGGGAAAGCAAATAAGAAGATAATAGAAAACAACATCTCTTAACAAAAACAAGGTTAACAAGAATGGAATGGATTAGAGAATATGGAATAACAAATCATAATGTTCTCACTAAGATTAGTGAAAGGCAGGCTTAATTGGCTTCCCTAGTAGTGCATTGGTGCATGCCACTTGAAAAATGAATTTTGTCTTGTAATTGACTAGTTAAGTGGCCATTTTCATAACATGACATATTGCACTCCAGAGTCAAAACCATCACATATTACAATTTACAGTTACAATCACATATAAGGCCGACTCCTTTTCCATTTAGAGTACGGAATTGTAAATCATTGTACCAACTATTTACGAAGGGTATAGAACAAATGCATCACAAGAAGAAAGGAATAATACAACTTGGAATACTTCAAAGCCTACCTCTTTCAAAATCATGTTTTTATCCCATGCATTTATTGTTAAACGCAGTGTAATGTTGTTTTGTTTCCATGATGACTTGGAGATAGAGCTAAAGAAATTCTATGGCACTGCTGCAAAGTATCAAATGGTGCAACATCCCTAAGATCTGTGATAGTGAAAGTAATATAGTTGTTCTTGTGTAGGGCCTCCCATTCTCCTATAACAGAACTAGGATCAATTCAATCCTTAAATGAAGTTCCCGATCAAATAAGACACTCCATATTATTGTTGAAAATATTATAAAAATAGAGTTGAATTCTCCTTACCCAAAAAAAAGGGAACTTTAATCGATGAAATTCTTGTGCCAATGATAGACCATTGGAAATTGTGAAAAAACTAATCTAAGGATTGCTACTAGCTTGTTCCCATTGAATAAAATGGATTTTAAAAGTAATATTTGGATCCTCTCCCACAAAATATTTGTCTTTAAAATTGTTGTTGGATAAGTCTATAAATTGAAGATAAGGAAAAAGTACAAATACAAACCAAAAACATCAATTGGAATGGTATCTGAGAATTTCCCTAGAATGGTTCTCACCCTATCATAGTGTTTAGAAATTCAGTAAATTGTCTTTAAAACATACTCCAAGATGAGCAAGAAAAGGCAGGGATTCAGAGAGAGGCAATTGCAAAACTGACCATGACCAACTAGGAGTCGTATTGGTAGTATCTGGTTAAGACACATAGCCAGATTGTGACTCTCAACTGTTCCATTCACACGACTCAAAGGATGTTGCCACCGCTCACTGAAGCAATCTTCACAGGACAACTCAGGACTCATTTCGGGTCACCTCCTCAAATTCAACCGATGATCGATATTTGTGATTTGAAGGACAAGCTAGCAGATAGCAAGTAATCCTCTTAGTTTTGTTTATTTAGACTCTGTTTATTTTTGGATTTAGTTACCTAGTTAGGAGGAAGGTTGTTTGAAACCTCCTCAAATTTTGTATAATCTATTTTTACACATTTAGTTAGAGTAGTATTTATACCCTTCTCATGCATTTAGAGAAGGGTCCAGAACTTTATCAAAAACATTTGCAAGAATGCACTATTGTGTGAATGCTTTGGTCAAATGATGGAACATGATCGTTTCTTTTAGATATTAGACTACTTTCCTTCGTTGATGCACTTTTGTATTCTTGGGAGACAATTTGATTTGAAGAAATAAGTTGGTCTATGTCACTTGTCAAATGAGCAGGATTTCACACATATGGTACTATTATCATGTATGATTGATTCTGTTTACATTTAGTTAGTGGCAAAACTTTACTTTCATGGATTATATGTGAGATTTATTATTTCTATTAAGCGTTAATTGTACTTTTGTATGATGCTTAGCTGAGGTCGTAGTTTTCATATATAACTCATCATATATGCAATATATTTTATAAATTCCTTTGACTAACTACTTAGTCAAAGGAATTATCTACATTATCATATATGATTAGTTGTGTTCAGTCTTTATTATCACATGCTAAATAGCTATCCTTGTAGATCACATATCACATAAGAAAACACGGGTTTATATTAGAATAAGTTATTTAGAGAAATTGCATGGTAGAATAGGTAACTTATATTATCATTATTCTGTTGCAAAGCACTCTTAAACCACCCACTTTAATCTTAAAACCCACACTGGGAAACTGGTCACATTATCCCTGGTCGGAGCCACCACTTTAAATGGAAAAGGAGTTGTCTTAAGGTCCAGACCATGTGGTTATCCCCCATGTTTTGGCAGCAGAATTTTGAGGCCACAACATTTTGGTGCTAAAAGGAGGGAATTCAATCGTGAATGGCAGATGAATCTAAAAACCCCTCCACCATTTCTACACCTTCTCAAATTCATTTAGAATCTCTTGATCGGAAGTATGAAGTTGTAGGTACATATCCCTTATCTCCTGAAGTTGTAAGGAAACCACCCTCTCCAGATTATACTCCCGAGTCTCCCTAAGTTCATTCTTTGATACATAAATTGGAACAGATATCCATTTCTGCAGAGAAACCATAGAGATCCGAAGTATCTGAAGAGAGTGTTACCTCCTTGTTACAAAAAACTGGTGTATTGACTAGAATGCAAAGTGAGAGACTTGGGGTTACACTTTCGAGTTCCCCATTCCTTCACGATGTAAGAAAGTCACTTCATCAACATCTAAATCAGATACTAGTGAGATCACGTCACCTTTCCATCTAGTACTCCTTCATCCACTTCTATCGAATCCATGACTTCTCAAACGTCCACTTCTCCAATTATTACTACAATTATCAGTACTAATCTAGTAATAAGTTCTTCACCATCTATACCTACTTCTGGACAGACCTTCTCATTTTCTCAGTCCCCGACTCAAGTTATGGCCAATAAACCTTGGAAAAATCCTGGTGCTGCTTTAGTTGAAAATCCAAATGCACTCTTACCAAACCCAGAAAAATGGTTGCCTAAGTATAATCCTGACGATGCTCTCCCAGCTAAAGAAAATCTAAGTAATTTATGTTTGCCATGAATCTCAATGGGATTGCACATGAAGATGTTGCAATCAAACTGTTTACTTATACTTTCCAAGGATTTGTTGGGTCCTGGTACTTTCCCCTTCTAGCAGGTTCAATTAGAGATTGGGATACTTTTCAAGAAGTGTTTCTTGCAAAATTTGGTGATGATAGGACCATAGTGTCCTTGATCAATGATCTTTCTAATTTGAAAGCTAATCCAAATGAAAAGATCAAATATTTCAACTCTAGATTTAACAAATTTATAAACAAAATCCTAGCTACCTCTAAACCTATTGTAGATGTACAAATAGAATGGTATATATCATCTCCCATCTAATATTGCAATTTTTGTAGATAGAGCCAATAACAGTACCCTTGTAGAAAACATGAAAGAAGCCTTGTCTGTAGAAAGAAGAATCATCACTTTGGAAAAGGGATTACAAACAGATGAAAGGAAGAAAAAAAAAAGTGAAATTTAAGGATCACTCTAAGAAGAAGGCTTCAAAATACCCTTTCGATCTTGAAGGCCTTCAGAAAGTGTTTAAAAAAATGTCCAATGAAATGGTCAAAATGAAAAAACAAGTTGCAGAACCCTCTACTCCTAAGAAACCTTTTCGATCATTCAAAAGGAACCCTTCTTTTACGTCACAACCCCCAAACACCATTTCAAATGTTGAATCTGACCAAGAACCATAAGAAGATTTGCCAAAAGAAGAGGAAGCCAAAACGGAAGAAGAAATTGAACTAAACAGGATGTGGGATTTCATTCTCCCAATTGAACAAGAGGCACAAGAAATGCCAGTGACTACAAGAAGAAAAAATTCTCCTGACATGTCTATCACAAATGACAAGTAGAAATTTGCTACTCCTGCAAAGGAGAAAACAATATCTAAGAAATATAAGACTAGCCAAACCAATCCTATCTCTCCAGATTCCCCAAATGCCTCAAAAACATTGGTAATCTCAGAAAAGGTCGAATACATTATAGTGGAAGACATGAAAAAGACTAGAGCTAACATCTCGTTGCATGAGCTCACTAAACTAAAACAACAACAGAAGATTTTATTAAGGGAATTGAAAGCAGTTTCAGTATCCCCTCTACCATCTGTTGTAGTTACTCAAGATGCCTACAATATGGGAAAACCTCCCTCATCCTCAAATATGGTAGATACCTCAAATCTAGTTATGGTTGGTGATAGTTCTATTTCTCATGTTCCTCCGTTTCTGCTCACTTATGAAATTTTCAACGGGAATGTTCACAACTGTCTTGTTGATTTAGGAGCCTCCTCAAATCTAATGCCAAGGGTTGTGTGTACCAAATTGAACATTACACCTCAAAAATCTACAGTGCACATAGTTTATCTAGATAGGACAAAATTCGAGGTCCTTGGAGAAATAACATTAGTTTCAATTAGGCTTTCCACTAATCCAAAAGTTTCATAAATAATTGATATTTTAGTGGCCGATGTCCCTAAATTTTATGGTTTAATTCTTAGTAGGGACTGGTCTAGAAAGCTGCACGGTTATTTCGCAACTGATTGGTCTCACATGTGGTTGCCATACAATGGTAAACCTTGTTATCACTGTAATTTTTTTTTTGAAATTTTGGACAACCCGCATGGTTCCAAAGTTTTTTTGTTAGACATGGTCAAGTCATTTTTATGCTTTTAGAGTCTAAGTCATAGGGTTAGAGTCTCATTTCCATCATCAAATAAAATTCAACAACCTTGTTTTGCCCCTTATGGATCCCATATCATGTTTAAAGTTTCATGTGTTTGGTCATTTCAAAAGTCTGAACGCACTACGAAACTGTCTAGGTGTTTTCGTAGTGAAAAGTCCTGAAATTACACTAGATACACTATGAAATCGGGGATTCGTAGACAATCATGTATAGCTATCAAATCCACTAGGATCCATTAAAATTTCATCATCAGGTTTCAGTCCATGAACCTTCCCTCTCACATGCAACCATTCATATCCATCATTAGATTCGTTAGGGGTCATTTGTCTGTAGTCATTTAAAATTTCAAAAAAGGAAAGGGTTAGTTGATCCTGGTCACATCCGTGTTGATCTTGGTCATATTCATGCAAGAGACACTTGATGTGTTCTTAAGTTCAAAGTAAACAAGCCCAGGGTGAACAGAGACCATAATTCTTCCGCATACTTCAGTGAATTAGGTGAGGGCAAGTCAAAAAAGATGAAATCCTCTAAAAAGCTATAGTTTGATGATCAAGTTTCAGAACTTGTTTTTAAGCCCACAAGGCATGTGACTAGGCAATCCAAAAAGTTACAGGAGGCAGAGCCAGAGGTAAGTGAGACAAGGGAGATATCAGGATTCCGTGAAGAGCTCGTAGTTCCAGTAATGCAACCATCACTCATGCACGAAGGTGACAGAAATAGAGTAGTTGGTACTCGAGAAGAAGAAATTAACTATGAAGAAGTCAAGAAGAAATTGAAGCTTGTTAATCTTCAGATTGCCACACTTAAGAAAAGGTCAAGGAAACATGCAATTGAGAAATCCAATTTCAAAAGAATGAAGGCCCTGTGGGAAGATGGAAAGTTTCAAAACCTGAAATAGTTAGCAGAGATGCTCAATACTTCACCTGGACTGTCCTGCAATCAAGGATCAAGGTATATCAGATGGATTAATGAAAGACGAAGAGCTAATATTAGGGTGATGAAAAGAAAAATTGAAGACCTTTAAATTCAACTAAGCAAGTCTGGAGGTTAGCCTCAGTACAAATGAACAAGAAAGTAAGTGATGAAATCCTAACAACAATTTTGGTTGAAACAAAGACATTACTTTTTGAAGAGTTTTCAAGGACAGCTGATGTTAGGTATATGTGACATATGTACATAATGAAACAACTGTGAAGAATCCTTAGAAGGAAATATTTTGGAAAAAAATTTGTACATTGATTCACATAGTAGTTTTGTAGCGCGCTATGAAACTGCTGTAGGTGACATGCACAACAGTTTCGTAGCGCACTACAAAACTGCTATTGGTGCAGTTTTATTTTCATTTATCAATCTTCAAAGGAAAGAAGGGGTTATTTTCTAAGAAGGATGCTGTTGGAGAAATGTGAGGGGATCATTTGAGAAGGTTTAAAGCCCAAGTAAAGGAAAAACTCAAGGAATGAAAGATATATGCAAGAAAAAAGTTTTGTGCTACAAAAACAACAATTTATTTTGTAGCACATCTAGCTTGACTTTCTTCATGCAACTTCAAGGAGTTTAATTTTTGCACAAGTGTAAGAGCATGGTTCTATGGCTAATTCAACATATCTTATATGATTAAAGGGGCTAGTTTGGTCAGCAGGAGATTCAAGGAACACCATTGAAGACCAAGGCTACACTGTAGGGGACATTTTCCTAGACATATGAAGGAGAAGTTATTGAAGGCCAGCAGGAGGGTTATGGACATCACCAAGGTTGAAGTTAAGGAGGATCAGTTGTCAAGTACCAAATTTTATTCCTAGTTTAAGTTGTTACTATCATAATAAGGAGTTGTACTCCTAATCGTATTAGGACTCTAAGACTGTTAGATAACTGTTACTTGTAATCAATAGTCTGTTTTAGGAATGAATAGGTGTCAATATAGGAAATTCGAATTCTCCTCATGTTGGATCAGGGAATCCAAGATTGTAATGATAACTCTATAAAGGACAAGAGGTGGAATGCCTCATGGTTGGAAAATGTGATAGAAAAAGACTACTTTTGTAAATGTTGTGCAGGGACTGATATATACAGAAACAATTTGGATTTTCTGAATATGAGATTCGTAGTGTACTTCAGTGAGCTTTAGCTTTTATCTTAGATATGTTTTACTTCCATAGTCATAATGCTCATTACTCAGAATTCATGGAGGAACATGATCTGACTTCCTTTAAGTGTTAAACTATGGTGAATTGAGTTCTTGGGTCCTATCTTTGGATGTTTTTCTTCAATGTTTTAATACTTATTACTCAGAATTCATGGCTACTTATGCTCTGACTTCCTTTAAGTATTAAACTATGATGAATCACTTTAAATACTTTCATTTTGAATACGTTGATGTATCATTACTCAGAATTCATGCCCACATGCTCTAACTTCTATGAACTTCAAGTTATTGAGACTTTCCTGAATGTGTTACTCTTTCATTGAAGTATATACAAGCCTCAGTTTTATAAGAAGAGCTATTTGTTATCTTTATCTTTGTCACTGACTCCATAGCCCAATGGTAGAAAGTCTCCATCTTTCAACCTATAAATATATAAAATCACAAACCATAGAGTTAGCCATCTATCCATATCTTTAATCAATATCATTAACCCTTTGAGGGAGCCCTCTTAGGTTGAGGAGGCTAAGCCTTAGCTAAAAGATTGGTTTGAAATAGTTACACTGAGATAGTCTGATCAGCAGCCTATCAGGATCCTATTTTGGTGATAACCAAGCTAACCAAATCAGGGTAGACTGAGAGAAATTCATGAAATACACGGTCACCAACCTCGAGGGGAAGCAACGAACTTGTTTCTTTCACTAATAATACCATTGGAAATTACTCAACCAAGTCCTCTTTAGGATCATTCAATGCTCAAAGGTCTCCCTTTTTAGATAATGTTGTAGTCTCTCAAATCGAAAATTTTTCACAAATGGATCCTTCCAAATGTCTAAATTTAGTAGATAAAGTTTCTAATAACTCTATGTTCTGGACTCTCTACTTTAACGGTTCTAAATCGGAGGATGGCGCAGGTGCAAGATGCATTTTGATCAATCTGTGAGGAGAGAAAACCATGATGGCCTACATAGTTGAATTCAAGTGCACTAACAATGTTGCTAAATATGAAGCACTAATCCAAGGACTGTATAAAGCCATCTATATTAAAGTCAAATACCTGCAAGTCTACCCTGATTCAGAGATAATTATGAAATACGTGAGAAATACAATTCGTTGTTTCTCTGGGAACCTTAAACACTATCAATCTTTAGCTCAAAATTTGACTTCTCATTTTTCTTCTTTCAACATATCTTCAGTCCCTAGATTACAAAACGCAAGTGTTGACTTACATGCTAATGTGGAATCTAGGATTATACCCTCAAAAGACTTTAGTCCAAACAGATTTTCATTAGAATTAATATTTAGGCCAACAATCCTCGACAATGTAACAAATTGGAGAGTATTCAGCAACGATGCGGATATAGTTAATTTCCTTACATCAGAGGGATCATACGAAGAACAGATTATAGATGAACATGAGCATGATCTAGAAATCAAGCTTAATCATGATCATAACCCAATCCCAATGTCTGTGGTTAAAATGGAATATCTTTATGATCTAAAGGATAGATTTAAGAAAATTACTAACTCCAAAACTCAAAGTTCTACTTTGAGATTTGAAGTAGTAAACCTAGGGTCAAACGAAAAACCTCAAAATGTCAACCTAGGTCTAGGCCTATCATCTGAAGAAAGAATATCATTCGTCAGGTCGTTGAAGACATATAAAGCGTTTTTTGCTTGGGATTATGCAGATCTCAAAACTTATGATGCCTTTATGATTCAACATACCATACCCATGATTTCAAATGAAAAACCAGTTCAGCAGAAGCTTCAAAATATTCACCCAAACCTTGAAAGTCAAATCAAATTGGAATTGAACAAGCTATTGAAAGCCAAAATAATCTTCCCTATAAGACATTCTAAGTGGGTATCAAATATGGTACTAGCAAGGCAAAAGAATGGAGATATCAATATTTCTATTGATTTTAGAAACCTGAATCAAGCTTGCCAAAAAGATAATTTTCCCTTGCCCACCATAGAACATATATTAAAATTAGTTGTAGATTCTAAATTAATGTTCTTTCTAGATGGATTCTCAGGATATAATAAAATACTTGTCCATCCAGATGACAGATTAAAGACAACATTTAGGACCAAGTGGGAAACATATGCCTATCAAAAGATTCATTTCGTACTCATTAATGCGGGTGCCGCATTTCAACGTGCTATGGACATTGCTTTTAGAGGTCTAATCAATAAATCAGTGGTTATTTACTTGGATGACATCACAGTCTATTCCAAGGATAGGAAAAATCATTTAGCTTACCTGAAACACATTTACAAAAGATGCAAGAAATATGACATTTCCTTAAATCCCAAGAAATCCTATTTTTCTTTACCCGAAGGAAAACTCCTTGGGTTTATAGTATCCAAGAAAGGAATTTACATTGATCCTGATAGAGTCCAAGAGATTGAAAAAATTCCCCTCCCTCACAACAAGAAAAACATGCAATCATTCCTAGGCCAAATAAATTTTCTAAAAAGATTTGTCCCAGATTTTTCACAACTTGTTCTACCTCTTCAAGTGATGATAAGAAAAAATGCAGGTTTTAGATGGAACAAGGATGAAAGAGAGTCATTCCAATTGATTAAAAAATATATTATTAATGCTCCCTCATTGACAACCCTGGACTTTCTCAAACCTTTTGTATTATATACTTTCTCATCAAATACATCATATGCAATAGTTTTGACACAGTTGAACGATGAAAATGTTGAGGCACCTATCTCCTTTTTTAGTTCGAACTTACAACGCGTCGTATTAAATTATTCAGCTGTAGAGAAACAAGAATTTGTTGTTTTTAAAACTTTGAAACATTTGAAACATTTTCTTCTTAAAACCCATACAAATATAATTGTACCCTACCCTGTAGTAAGACAACTATTGATCCAAAGAGAAGTAGGGGAGAAAAGAGCTAATTGGGTAACTGCACTCCAAGAATATGATGTAGAAATCTGGCCAACTAAAATTGTTAGGGGCTAAGGTTTTTGTAGGATGTTAACAGGAGCTTCCCAGATACCACCAGAAGAAGATCAAGTTAATGAAGTACAAATATCAAAGGTAAGCCTCATTGAGTCGCAATCACAATATACTAATTTGAAATTTTATCTAAAAAATGGATATGCTCCTATGCATCTTAATTATCAAACAAAGAGATCTTTAAGATTGAAATCAAATCAATATGAACTAGTCAATGATGTATTGTTTAGGAAGAATTATGATTCAGTATTGTTGAAATCCATAGAGAAAATTGAAGCCGAAAAGGTCATGTAGGAATTACACGATGGACCAGCCGAAGGACATTTTGGTGGAAATACTGCGACTCACAAAATCCTACATGTAGGGTATTATTAGCCAACGGTATTTAAATATGCACATGAATATGCAAGGAAGTGCAAAACTTGTCAAACCATAGCCGGAAGAGAAAGAAAGCTAACATCCCCTTTACAACCAGTTAACATCCAACAACCATTCGAACAATGGGGATTAGACATAATTGGTGAGATTGTTCCTAACTCTTCCAAACAGCACAGGTACATCCTTACAGCTACTGATTACTTTGCTAAGTGGGTAGAAGTTGTTCCATTAAACATAGCTAATACAAAAAATATTGCAAAGTTCATTGATCAGTACATAATTACTAGATTTGGCTTACCCTCGGCTTTAATGTTTGACAATGCATCTTACTTTTCTGGAAATACAATGGTAGAATTTCTCTTAAGCGAGGTTTCAAGTTGAAATATCCAGCCAATTATTATCTGCAAGGTAATGGATTAGTAGAATCAACAAATAAGAACCTCATTAGAATTATCAAAAGGATGATTGACGAAAATCACAAGAATTGGCACAAAGCATTAACATTTTCTCTATGGGCAGATAGGATTACTCAAAAAGCCTCTATTGGTTCTTCTCCTTTTGCTTTAGTTTATGGAAAAGAAGTTGTTCTTCCCACAAATGTAGCAATCCCATCTCCTACCCTAGTGAAATTTATTGATGAAAACACTTCATCTTCTCTCCAGGCTAGACAATTTCAAATTCTCAAGCTTGAAGAAGAAAGAGAAAAGGCTAAAGAAACCCACTTCCATCATCAACAATTAGTCAAAGCTTCTTTTGATACAACTTCTGCCAGTCAAAAATCTTGAAGTAGGTGACTTGGTTCTGAAATGAGACAAAGCACACAAGGAAAACGGTAGACATACCAAATTCCAAAGACTATGGCTTGACCTTTTTCAGACCATTGAAAAAATTGGACAATCACCGTTTCTTTTACAAGACTTATCAGGTAAGAAGGATTATTTGCCCGTTAATGCGAAAATTTTGAAAAAGTACTTCTCCTAGGAGATAACCTCTTCCGATTTTGTAACATATTGCTTTCTAGGAAAATAATGGTCAAATAGTATTTACTTTTGGCTTTTCAAAATAAAATCTTTGATAACATTTCTGTTTTTTCGCTTTTATAAGAAAGTAAGGGTTAAAAGGAATAAATAGGACATTTGAGTACTAAAATAAACTTGATTTCTTTGGAAAAACTTGACCGCGCTTAGAACACTTATTTTACAAACAAACTCTTATCTTTATAGAATATGAGGGTTGTGTTATCAGTCAAGAAAAGAATCTTTAACCTAATAAAGACTTTTTGGAGATCGACATCTTAAAAATGCTATCATTATCACCCAAAACTCTCAAAAGAGCCAATTATCCACCCCATATGGTAAACTTTTCCTTTTTCAGAGTGTAATTCTAAAATATAAAAAACTTGAAAGATAAAAAGTCTCATTACGAGCTTGTTTACCATGTTCATAGGGAAGTGATTAAACTGATATTACCAATATTGTATTACTAAAAAGGGTAATAGCTAATGAGCTCCTCGATTAGAAGACAAGGGGTCTAATCAAGAGCTAGCTTGTTCAATTTAGTTACAACCAGTGAATGGCATTATCATTAGTAGGTTACCATGCCTAGACAATGTCTTTTAAGAAACCAAAAAACAACAAAAGTACATTCAAAAAAGGAAAAAGAGGACAAGGTCCAAGTGAGATTCAATCCAAGTGAATATCATTTTGAAATTTGAAAATTTATACGGATGGGACAATGAATCATTGTTGGTTAAAAGATAACCTTGTTGAGGCTATGAATGCTTACTGGCAATAGAGGCTCTATCTTTGATAAATGAGTAAACTACAAAAAACTAATCTACAAAAGACACCTACTATATTTATTTAAACATTATTGGCTGATGCAAATTTTTATATTTCTATCATTACAAGAGTAAAGTAATTAATTAAATAAGTTGAGCAAGTAATGACAATTCTAGAGACTTCTTTTTTACCTTATAACTCATGTAATCATTATTCTTATAACCCTAATTACTTTGAAAGTTTTTAGAAATTTCAGAAAACTACTTAGAGATAACTGGTTCTCCCAAGTGAATCGCAAATTGTTGTACCACAAAACAACCCCCCCATTTATAACAAACAATAGGTAGGCTTAGAATTGTAAATGGGGACCTTTTTAAATTTTTTGGCTTAGGATAATAAAACCCTAACTCTAAGAAAATTCCTAGAAAAACCTTGTAAAACTAACTAAGGATCAAATCCATATCGCATATCGCAAATCATGCTTTTCCACATGACCATGTTAAAAAACTTTACAAAAGTGTGATATGTGATTAGGTCTCTCGCTGCGGTAACATCACCTTGTCAAATGCAATATTGCGAACATTGAAATCACATTTCTCTTAAAACATATGGTAACACTATATTGTATCCCTTTTAAGACTACGATGCGCGATTAAGTCAGGTAAAACATGTGGAATAATTACGTTTTAAATGCTAAAAAAACGAGTTGATAGGTTATTAAATATTTAGCGGCCCAAGGAAGGATAATCATTTTCCTAGTAATGGATAGTTATAATCGAGTATCTCATTAAAACCTTTCTCACAATCCAAAGTCATTTCACAGAATATTTCAATCTTAATTACTAGATATCATCTACACTGATATATCTTGTCTATATCACGAAAGTGGAAAAGACATGTCCCTAAGAAAGGTGATGTAGAAACAGAGCAAACAGACCATTGTTGAAGCTCAATTTACAAAGATGGCTCCTATATTTGCTGATATAGTTTGTGATGCTACCAGAGGCACAATGGCTTGGGAAGTAATTTACAATAGGCTGGAGGATGAGCGTCCTAAAATCATTGTTACAAGAGCAACAAATGACTCAAAAAGCCCTTCAGAACATCAATGTAGGGATGCTTCCTTTTCATTCCTTCATAGGATAGGAGCAAGGGCTAAAATCCTCCCCTATACAGATATGATCAAGTGGGTGATTGAAAACCTTATCATTGAAGACAGGTAGCTCAAAAATTCAAATATGCAGCTCATTGGGTCGTTCAGAGTAGAGGATCTGAAGAAGATGTATGACATACCTGATCCGCGGGATATCTATGATGGTACATTTGTGGATAACTTCGCAAAGAAGGATCTAGACCCCTTCAAGCTAATTTAGGGTTGGAGGGTGTTGGACAACAAATTCAAGTATGACAAATCAAGTATGTATGTTATAGCCTCCTTGGCAAACCCCTACAACTATGGAATAGCCATGTTATGTAGATTGTATGGGCTACCCAATAATACCAAGTTTTCTATAGAATAGATTCCTCTGATCGATGTCTTTGTTAATTCCCATATCATGAATTGGCATTCCATCTTATCTGACAACCTAGCCGCCACCATTACTGAATATCAATGAAGAAAGCCTCCTTTTCAGATAACCTCCCTCCCTTCTATTTTAGTGCCTACATTATGGATGCTATCTGTTTTTGAAGAACATTTCCAACCATGGGTTGGAAATGGACCTTACAAGATCCTTTCCCAATCCATCTCAGTCATAAAAAAATATCGGAGTCACATTACATACCTCACTTTTATAAGATATTCCATGTTATTGTGTTGCCCCTTCATCAAATGATTTTCAATAAGAAAGCCCTTAGGTTTTCCCAAGAAGTTGCAGTAGGCGTGCTTTCTGTTGGAAAGTATTTTATTGAAGAGTGGTTCACCTATATTAGGGTTTTTGGTAGCACAGTTGATCAACACATCCTTCCTTTATATGTTTCTAATAAGGTATTAGCAAGAGAGATTTCCTACCAGACTATGGGAAAGGGCCTGACTAAAGTTTTCAAAGATGGCAAGAAATCATTATGGCCCATTTTCCCTGTCAAATGCGGTCCTTTTTCTTTAGCCAATTTTTCTCCTGCCACTAAGGAATCAACATATCTGGAAGCCCTCGGGCTTCATACATTGCCTAAGAGGCAATTTGATCCAAACAAAGTGGAATACAATGTCATTATTGGAGTTAAACTCAAGCCATACAATCATGATGATAATAATTTTGAGGATTTGTTAAAGTCAGCCATATCCTCCGAACAAGAGTTTGAATGGGCAAAAGAAAATCTAAAACTTGAATATTTTCAAATATTTTAGGAATTTTGAGATGAGAGGCTCTGGGTGATCCCAATGCATCTATTAAAACCTGATGATAAGTCCACTCGAAGTTTCACTGTTGAGAGTGGAGGCCCTAGCTCTCAAATAGACTCTCAGGTAAACACTGAGAAGACACCAGACACAGGGAAGCCCCAAGATGCTGACAACACAACTAAGTCCAGCAGGAGCTTAAATGAGAAGCAAATAATGTGCACCGTGGCTATAGAAATTGGTTTAGAGACCAAAGGAGGTAGTTTGGAGTAGGAGTGAGATCAGTTTAATGAAATATTGGAAGGCACTCCCAAAGCCTCAAATTCCCCAAAAACAAAAGAATTCAAAACTCCTCCACGTGTTCAAAACGATTTAGAGCCCAAGTCTTCCGACAAGCAATCTACACCTATGGAGGAGCAAACAACAACGTCCCAGCATACTGAAATTGTCCCTGCTCTGCTTACATCGGAGATTGTTCTCAAAGTGACTGAAATACCTCCACTTGATGTGTTCTATATCCCTCTTCGAAAAGCTATAGTTAGAAGGAAGAGGAAAAGGAGAACGGTAGATGCACCTGAATTCCCACCTAGAAACGAGCCCATGGATGTTGTCTGGAAAGACATTCCTTTCAATCCAGCTGAGTACTTGACTAGACTATCACAGTTCATGGGAGCACACACATCAGCCACTATGGACAAGTCTATTGAGGTCTCTACTATGCTAAGGGAGAAAGAGGAGAGAATTAAGCTTGAGGCAAAGAAAGAAAACGCAAATAGGCAAGTGGCAAAGCAACTAAATCAATTGCAGCAAGACATGGAGGTCCTGAAAATAAGCCATGAGGTCGATATATCAGCCAAAAACATGCAACTCTAGGAAATGAAGTAATTCATGGAAATATACAAGGATGTTCCCACTACTGAGGAGTTCATCAAAGAGGCCTTGCAATTAAATTCCCTTCTGGTGAGACAACAAGAGTATTTCTGCCAAAAGATGTCACATATTACTCCCTATCTGACTACTAGCGACCAGCTAACTGACAAGGTAATCGACCAAAGAATGGAGTTTAATGATTTAGATACCAATATCTCTGAGTTCATTAAATGGTAAGAAACAAAATATGGAAAGAAGGCCAATATACCCGCGATTGAAGAAACTCATAAAGACATTCTCTTTACAAATTGGGATGCTAGAATCAAACAGGCTAAGCTAGCAGTTGCAAGGGCAGCTGCAGAATCAAAAAAATTGTAAAAGGAGTGAATGACATCTTGTTCGCCACCAATATCATCAAGGAAGGTAATACGAAAGAAATGCCCGATTTAACTACTCTATCTAAAGGCTGGCAAGAAAAGGCGGGGATTCAAAGTGAGAAAATTGTGAAATTAACCATGACCAACTGGGAGTCGTATTGGTAGTATTTGGTTAAGCCACATAGCTAGATTATGACTCTCAACTATTCCATTCACATGAATCAAAGGATATTGCCACTGCTCACCGATACGATCTTCACAGGACAACTCGGGACTCATTTCGGGCCACCTCCTCGAATTCAGTGGATGACTGATATTTGCGATTTGAAGGACAAGCTGGCAGATAGAAAATCATCCTCTTAGTTTTTTTTATTTAGCCTCTATTTATTTTTTGAGTTAGTTACCTAGTTAGGAGGAAGGTTGTTTGATCTGATAATGTGATCTTAGATTATTATTAAGGTATTACATACTCATGTGTAGGATTTGCCCATATCATTTAATGCAACGAATCAATAACATTGCGAATGATATTGACAATGAGCAGTTCGAGAAACATAATAGACATACACACAAAACACAACAAAATAATCAAGGAGTTCACCCAAAACTCCTAGGCTACGTCTCCTGGTCCAGCCTTCAATGGTGACCTCTCTATTATGTCTTCAAGAGCAGAGTTTTACAAGAGTGAGCTCAATTTGAGTCTCAACACAACAGATAAAAAGAAACAGGAGTTTACTTGAATCCCTCAAGTCTCTCTGAGTACACAGACTCTCCCTCTCGCTTTCTGTCTCTCTCTTCTCTCTGTCTCAGCACTGCCTTTTTTCTGTCTCTGCCATTTTATGGCTTTTAAGCCAATCTGCGCTGGTCTGTTATTTTTCCCCTTCGGGCTCTCTGGCTCTCGACCTCTGTCCATTCAAATCCCTCTGAGCATTAAACAATCATTGTGGAATGCCTTCATGTATGGTGGCCACCTGTTTTTTAAATGGAAGGGACCCTAGTGCAGTTGAAATCCCTAGAAATATATTTCTTTGTTTACACAGAGAAATACACTAAAAACTCTGAAATCCCCAGAAAACTCTTTCTGTCGAACTTCAAGATTTATCAACTCTACCCTAAATTCTATCGGGTTTGGCTTTAAATCGATATCAGAAATTTCCTAGTCATTGTTTTCTTTGTATTTGGGTTTATAGCGAAAAAACCCCAAATACAAAGGAAAACCCGACAAATGCTCCCATATTGGACTTCAAATACTATAATATTGCATTCATAAACCCTTTTGGGTCTGGCCATATCGCATCGGGTGCATTCCCTTTGTATTTCATTTATTTAACAAAAAAGCGAAATACATAGAAAAACCCTGTTTTCAAAACTCAAAATATATTAAATTTCATTCATAACCTCGTCGGGTCCAGCTATCGCAGGTTGCAAGTGTATTAGCCTTGCTCCTTTGTGTCACTCTGATGCGATATATCGCACAGCCTTTGGGCCTTCGTAAGCCTTTCCCTTTTCTTTTTGCCGATGTGATATCACGAGTTAACCTAGGCCGTCGATCTGCGCGCTTGATCGACGGTCCTCATTGACTCGCACTGATCACTGTTGCAAGTTTCATAGGGCTGCCTTCAATAACCTCCGCTTGCCACCGCCGATTGCGATATGCCGATCGGATCTGGACCGTTGATCGGCCAAATGTGACGGCTCCTGTGCATTGTTTTTTAAGCACCTATTGTCTCTGTTTTCTCTTTTTCTTCATGTTTTTCTCTCCCGATAATATTTTCCGCCATTTTTAAAGGTTCATCCTTTGCAATAGTTTTTTTTTATTTTTGAAGACTTAGAGGGTTTTTTTGGATCCATTTTGGATCATTGTTTGAAACCTCTCAAATTTTATATAATCTATTTTTACACATTTAGTTAGAGTAGTATTTATACCCTTCTCATGCATTTAGACAAGGGTCCAGAATTTTATCAAAAAAATTTGCAAAGAATGGACTATTGTAAGTTTGTGAATTCTTTGGTTAAATGATGGGACATGATCGTTTCTTTTAGATATCAGGCTACTTTTCTTTGTTGATGCACATTTGTATTCTTGGGAGACAATTTGATTTGAAGAAAGAAGCTGGTCTATGCCACTTGTCAAATGAGCAAGACTTCACACATATGGTACTATTATAGCGAATGATTGATTATGTTTACATTTAATTAGTGGCAAAACTTTACTTTCATGGATTATATGTGATATTTATTATTTCTATTAAGTGTTAATTTCACTTTTGTATGATGCCTAGCTGAGGTTGTGATTTTCATATATAACTCACATATATGTGATATATTTTATAAATTCCTTTGACTAACCATTTAGTCAAAGGAATTATCTGTTACGTTATCATCTCTGTTTAGTAGTGTTCAATCTTTATTATCACATGCTAAATAAATATCCTTGTAGATCGCATATCACATAAGAACACCTGGGTTTATATTAGAATAAGTTAGAGAAATTGCATGGTAGAATAGGTCACTTAGATTATCATTATTCTATTGCAAAGCACTCATAAACCACCCACTCCCATCTTAAAACTAACACTGGGAAACAGGTCCCATTATCCCCGGTCGGAGCCACCACTTTAAACAGACAAGGAGTTGTCCTAAGGTCCGGACCAAGAGGTTATCCCACATGTATCAGCAGTAGTATTTTGAGGCCGCAAAAGGCCTATAAATCCATGCTAGATAGACTCAAAATGTTTAATTTGTTGATGGCATATGTTAGCTACCTATACCAATAGGTTTCATATTTCATGATTGGCTATGAAAGGTCCAAATATGCTCTGCTTTGATGATTCAAAGATCACATATTTCCAAGAGAATCCAATCTGTTCTTATAGCTTGGTATGGACTTAAATTTTGATGGATGGTCCAACAGTCTAATCTGGATCATGTCATGTTTTAAATTTTCAGTTGTAGAATAGAGAAAGGAGTCTGTCCAAACTGTTTAATCTTGGCAGACAAGTAGTTTAGGTAGAGAAAAAAGGCTCCCAACAGCTTAATCTGGGTCCTTGGAAGAAATAAGGGTAGAAATAGATAGAAAAAACAAAAGAAAAAGCCAAATAAAAGAAAAGGCAAGTAAGGGTCTGCAAGTCCAAGTGCACCCTCCAAGAAGAAATAAAAAATGCTAGGCAAAGTAGCTGGGTAAGTAGATGGGGTTGCAGAAGTGGTATTCATTCCAGATTGAATCTTGTTGGTTTAAATAAGAAAAGCAAGGCAAAGGAGCATGTCTAATTCCCCAAATTCCCCTTCCACTCTTATTACTAACATCCCTTCATCCATGGATATTGATGAGAAATTTCTAAGGTTTTATGATGGTTCTTGTTCATTTAAAAGCCACATTTCCTGTGTAAAATTCTTTTCATTTTGATCTACTCCCTAAACTAAGTAAGTTTCAAATAAACTTAGTGATTTTCCCCTTCATTCTCATTTTCCCCCATACTAACTCTAACTCTACTATGTAAATCCCCTATGTTACCTTTCCCCTACTAGTATTAACACCATGGTGTATAAACCCCAAATTTGGTATAAATATCCCTCCCCTTGGCATTATAGCCAATAAGTTCTCTATCAGGGATCAAATGGCATCTGGTCACTTTGATGAACCTAAATTTAACCCCCTCCCCTCTTCTGAGTTCATTTGGCCCCTACAAAGCTTCATTTGCCTAAGAAAATCTCATAAATGACCTTGTTTTACCTATACCCGCTTCATTTGCAAAATAACCCAAACACCCACTTTATTCGCTTATCCTAAGTATCGGGGCCGCATTATTGTGCATTGAAAAACCTTATAAAACCCCCCTCCTACCCATAAACCCTTTCGAAATGGTGAAATAACCCAAAAACCCACCTTTTGCCGCTTAAACCAAAGTTCCGCCCGTGTTGTACATTTCCGAAATACATTGAAAAAACATTTGGAAATACCCTATCCTAATGTTTTCCGCCTAGCGCTGATCCCGAAAATAATTATTAAATAATACTGCCCCCTTGTCATATCCGCCGATCATCTCATTAACCTGATAGCCGTCCGATCAAGCGCTCCAAATCCAACGGTCCTTATCCATATCGGACGGGCCCTGACATCCGACATATACCTTCCGATATCTGTCAGAAGGTGACGTCAGGCGCCCGCCACGCGCCTCCCCCACAATGCATCGGAGGTACGCCTGACACATTCCGCCTCCGTACCTATAGTGGTGCGATATGAAACCGCTAACCGCGTATGGTTTTGGACAATCCGCCCGACAAACGTCAGACCCACGTCATTGCCACCCTGCCGTCGCGTCAGCATCTTTGTCCGCCATTGCGCCAATGTGTCTGCCACCGCATCATCCCTGTGGACCAATCCTAGCTCGCCACGTCACCTGATGACGTCATGCTGACGTCATCCGGCCCTGACCCCACCTATGACATCATGCTGACGTCATCATAAAAATGTGCCAAATTTCCAAAAATCAATATTATAGCCAAAATTTCGCGTTTTTTGCACTTTTCTACAAAAAATGACTGTTTCTCCTGCATGCAATTTCCACGTCCAACCGCGCACCTTTGCTGAAACCAACTTGGAGACGTCCAGCGCGCCATTTCCACAGTCATCCGTGACCATTGCTCGCTCTTTACCAGGTATTCTCCATTAAAATCCTTCATGTGTGTACTCTGCCTGTGAATTCCATCGAAAGAGCTTAAGCGACATAAAACTCTCAAAATTCACCGGTGAAATTTTGGTGCTCGAAAAACAATAGCCAAGCCTTGTTTACCCGTATTTTCACTGAAAACGGTACTCTATTCACGCAAACGTGAAATTACTCACTCAAACTGTATTCACATGCTGAAAAAGACAGATTTAGACCTCTCATTGGTCTCATTTACACTTCAAGAAGTATTTCAATTGCTGCAACTCTCTCACTCACTCTGTGCCATACAATTCACATTCCTTCCTCAAAGAAAACTTTTTGGGTTGCTCTGCATAGCAACTCCATCCATAAATCCTACAAGATCTCATGGACCCGCCAGTGGCTCCCATAGCCCTTAATGTTGCCCCTTTGAATGCTCCCCACAGACAATTAGAGTGGCAGGCATTAGCAGACTTAGATTATAAAATCTCAGAAGAAATGCTAAGCCAGAGCAAGTTCCATATTCATCTGTTAAATGAATTAAAAATCAAACATGAGACTGGAACAGACATCTTGGGCATTTGGGATTCCTTCCTCCCAATTTTCAAGCTCCCTCAGGTGAATCAATTTCCTGACCTGATTCACTTATGTGCTGATAAGTACGATGCCACCCAGAGGGCTGTGCTTGACCCTTCAGGAACAGTTCTGTTCTACATTACCCCTGTGGCCATCAAAGAGATGTTGCAATTCAAAACAAACAAGAAATTGGTTCCTCTATCCTTGGTTGATTTGATAAGGCAGGGAGCCAGAATGACAGACGCCCAAATTACCAAACTCAACCAGCTGTTTGTTAATTCTGATACTGTGATATACCCTCCCATTAGTCATGTCTATCTCAACCAATTGGGCAGGGACCTTGTAGATATGATTAGTCCCATTCTGGGGTATGACTCAATTGAGTATATAGATGAAACTGTGCTGCTGTTGATGCTCATGTTCTCTCCTAACAAAAATCGAGTCTGCTATGACTATGCCACTTACATTTCAGAGAAAATGCATGAGCAGTTGATGAACCTGTCAAGGGAAAGGGTGTTCAAATACACCTCCTACATTTACCACTTAATCTTATACTATCAACATGAGAAATTCTCTTTTCCCATGAAAAGAGAGGATGCACAGGGCAACCTCAGATCAATAGTGTATTGGACCTCTACTTTCCACTGCAGCTTCTATTCTCCATACACCTACTGTGAGTTCATAAATCTCTTCATCCATCCAGCCATGACCCTGCTGCTGGGCTCACCTCCTCCAAGATTGACCGATGAGATGCAAAGACTCCTTCACTTGTCAAAAGCATACAGCATCGGGGATTGGTATTTTTACCAACATCACACAGTCATTAGAATTTATGGCTGTGAGTTACCCCCATTCAGACTGCCCAGATATGTGCCCATGAGGCTCTTTGCCCTAGAATACTTCAGGCAGTTTGGGAATGTTGATGTTCTTCACTTTTCAGGAAAAGGCAAAAAGGCACAGTTGAAAGTCAGGAACCAACTTGGCCACCTGGTCTATAATATAAGGGAGGAAGGTTGGATAGAGGCAGATAGAATGTTACAAGACCTTGGTTTGAAGACCAGTTTCCTCTGGAAGCCTTATGACCCCAACCACTTCATCTCTTTGAGGAGGCTTAAATATAAGCTATCTCGCTATGATCATCTCAAGATTCCTCACATTGAACAACATGCAAACCAAATTAAATGGAGCAGAGGAACCCTAGAAGAAGCTATTACACAAGAAGAGCTGAATGAAAGAGCACGTAGAAATCTTCTAAAGATGGTTGACTTGGAGCTTTCTGCACAGGTGTTCACTCTTCCAAACATCCAAGGGGGAACAGCTGCATCTTCCTCCACAACAAATTAGCAAGTGGCCAGAGCTACTGAGCAAGCCTCTGCCAAAGGAAAGGAGAAAGAAATGGAATCAGAACAGCCACCTCAGGAGGAGGTACAGCAACAGCAGCAGGCAGAACAACAACAGCAATAGGGTATACAACAAAGAGAAGGGCAGCAGGAAAAGGAGCAGCCCACACAACAAGAAGGGGCAGTTGAAGCCCAAAATCTCAGTGATCAGCAGGCTCAAAGCAGAGTGCCTCCTAGGCAAGAAGCTGCCAATGAAACCTCAGTCCTCCAAACTCCACAAAGGGAGGATGTGAACAGAAAAAGGGATAGAGAGACTCCCTTGACCACATCAGCAAGCCATGGGGAGAAGAGACAGAGAATAAATCCATTTTCTGAGGAAGAGATGCCTATAGGGCAATCCTTGGGTATGGGCATGCCCAGTATGGAGGCATCTGCAAGTTCCTTCCAGCAGGAACAAGAGAGAACAATGGGAGGGGAAGTCAGCTCCTCCGGCCAACAGAGAGAGGGTGAACTGAGCATTAAGCAGCAGTTCATAGACATAAAGAGGAGAAGTGACCCCATTAAGATCCAACTGTACAACCATTTATTGAAAATGGCTCCCTCCAACCAGCAACGTCTAATGTCTGCCTTTGATGTAAGTGAAGGCAAGATGATCATGAGCCACTTTACACCAACCACTCTGCAGCCACAGTCCTCTTCAGATTACTTGAGGACTAATCTTGAAATCATGGCCAAGGACATCCACCCAATGGATAAGATTGAACTACAAAAACAAACAGGTGAGATGGTTTATGCTTCATTAGCAGACAAGACCTTGGACAACTACAGGCTAGAGAATAGCCTAAACAATACAGCTTCTCAGCTTGAGTTGGAGAGGGCCTCCTCTCAAGCAAAAGACAACAGGATCAGGGCCCTAGAACATATCATCATAGAGATTGGGCATGATCCCAAAGATATCAAGGGCATACAGGAGATATTGAAGCTGAGGGATGCAGATATGGCAGCTCTAAGGAGAAAAATCAAGCTCCCAGCCACAATTCACCCTCAGATAGATGAAGTGGCCCAACAAAGGCATGATAAAGATGCCACAAGATCTGCTCATATCTCTCTACAAGCAGCTCATCCAAACACAAGAACAGCTGGGAAAATCAGAGGCTGCACAGGCAACATTACAAGCATCTCTGAAACAGAGAGAAGAAGGGCAGACCTCTCAGCCTCCTCCTCAAATCATAAACCTTGATGAAGCTGCCCCAACTACTGTTCCTCCCCCTCAACAGACTGATCAAGCTGCACCATCTACTTCAACACCTCCACCAACAGAGCAGTCCCTTAGCTTGGACATGCAAAAGCTAAAAAATGAGATTCAAGCCCTGGAAGCTCAAATGGCAGAGCTGAATGAGACCAGGGATAAATTGGCCAAGGTGAATGACAGATATGATAAATCCAAACAAGCTGTGGAAGAGAAGGGCAGGGAGGTGAAAGCCCTCAAAGACAGGATAAAAGAGCTAGAAAATGAGCTCAAATTAGATAAAGTTATAGTTGGGCTTAAGGCAATGCTATGGGCCAACATTGGTCCGTCTATTACTGACCAATGGCAGTATATAGAGACAATCCATGAGCAGCTAGAGCTCATCCCAAAAGCACAAGCTGAAATTCACAAGTCAAGGGCTGCTCTAGGCAACATGCCTGAAGTTGCCACCAGGATGATCAATGTGCTGAATAATAGAACAAGTACTCAGCTGGCAAACATGGGAATTGCCAATAGAACTTAGACCATTCAGTTGATCAAAAGGGTTCTCACATTGAGAAATTTGGTGCAGACATTGGAGAGAAGATCCCAGGACATGCAGACCGAGGTAAAAAGGTTTATGGATAAATTCCTGGTGCTGCAAAACAGAGGACTCCCTAGCTTGCTGAACAGCGGAGGGAGACTGCTCATTCATGAGCAGTATGCCAAAAGAGTGAATGAATTTGCCACAAGCGAAATCAATGCAAAGCCCAGCAGCTCAGAAGAAACAGGGCCAGCTACAGGACAGACTATCTACAACAAGGTAGAAAGTCTATTTTTTATAATGAATGAGATCAATCACCTGTTTGATATGGCTCCCAATTTTTACAAGTATACAGAGGCAGAGGAGACTATGGATGCAATTCTCAGGCATCAACTCCCTACACAAGACTGGTGGACAGATGCAATACAGAAAATTTTATAGACAGTGAGCCATTCACCAAATTTTGTTTTTGAAAATATGAATTGTTATGCAAAACACAGTTTAACAAAATCAACATGCATTAAAGATTAAAGCCAAGCCAACTCAGCAAGAATTTCGGTCAACGAAGCAAAAGTAGGAAACCACAGCTGGCAGAGCCGAGAAGATACAACGCAACAAACTTAAAGTCACATTTTCCAGCATTAAAGCAAAGAGGTTCAACTGACTCACTGACCTCCAAGGGTCAAAATATCCTCTGACAGACTTAAAGAGCAGTTATGCTGCGTTCAAAGCTGTAATAACTTCTTTTCTACTTTCTGTACGAAGTAATGAAGATATTTCTCTCTCAGATGACTCAATGCCTGAGATATTTTGTATAAGCATTCCTATAAAGTCCCCTTCGCATGAGTTTGCAAGGGTTGTTGTTGATTTCTCCTAAAGAAGTTCTTATGCTGTAATCCTTTCAGAAGTTTAATAAAGAAAGTGATGGAATTTCTCGGATTTCTGAAGTGTTGAATGCATTCTGGTGTCTGTTGAAAACTGCTGGATTCCTGTGTATTACACAATACAATAAGTCTTTGTAACTCTCTCTGTTATGTATTTTTTATTTGTTAAAATCCATATATGTTTCTAATTTCTGAATATTTAGCAACAAGGAAAAAGAATAACTTTCAGGATTTATTCAAGAAATACCCTGAGTTCAATCTGTGTTGTTAATGAATGTTTTCTTCAGCTGTAATCTTGATAAGTGTAATTCTTAATTGCTGCACTTTCAGAATACATCTTTCACAGTGACCTTTGTCTCAGGAATTCAAGTTTGCTCCTGTGCAACGTGTTTCACTTTCACATCACCAGCTTAATAGAGAATTCTTAATTGCTTTCTGTTGGCTGACATGCCTCACCTTTCAAGTTAAATTTGTTGGTCTGAGATACACAATCGGCCCTGCAATTTGAACACCACCAATCCTGCATTTCAAAGCATTTCACAACTCTAGACTCCATTGCCCAATGATATATTACTCTCTAAACACTACATCTTAAGCCTCTGAAAGAAATCCTTCAACCAAAACATAAACCAAAACCTGAGCATAATACCTAGCCTAAAACACCATCATAACAGAGACAAATCATAAAGAGAGAGCCCTCTCTGATTACAGTTTGGCTAGAAACTGTGATCCAAAGATTGGTTAGTGGTTACCCCGGCCGTATTCCCTTGGGAGTCATAGGGAACAACCTCGGTGTTAATAGCATACAAGGAAGTTTGGTGGCCAATAGACCTGATTTTCTTACGGGTATTTTGAGGCCACAAAACGCTTATTATGAGTGTAACCTGCTTGGTGATTTGAAATTAATGAATGAAAGGTATTGCCAATCTTACATTTTTATTTTATTTTTTATAGAATTAACAACATTTCTTTTTAATTAGGTCTCATTCAATTCCAAGAAACACAAGCTTTATAGAATCAACAATATTTTTGGATTGAAAAACAAGTCTAGATATTTGTTACCATATTTGTTATTTTACTCATTAAAAATGTTTTTTTTTTCTAACTTTTTTAAGTTTGGCGTTGGTGACTTGAAATGGTGACTTAAAATAAAAAAATGTCTTAGCAAAGCACCCAATCACCATCTATCCAAAACCCCATAGATTGAAAAACTACTTTCTTATTGAAGATAGAAACACTAATTTTAAAAGTTATTGTGTCAAGAGGTACATTGTATAGTCCAGTATGAAGGGGATGGTGATTCAGTCCATGGTCAACTTGGATTTGATATGACTCCCTCTTAAAATTAAATTAAAATATTCTCTAAATAGAAAATTAATGTTGGTTATAATAAAAAAAAATGAATATGCATGTTTAATTAATTTTAATTAAAAACATTATTAAATATCAACAATCCTAATGTTTTTATAATCCATCCATTTGTTAATGATATTATAGTTCAATTTAGTAAAAATATTTCACTCACTCTTAGTGATAAATAAAATATTTTAATGTCCACATAATGTAATACAATTTTATATCAACTTTAAAAATAAATAAAGAAATTAAAAGTAATTAAAAAAATGTGTGAGTAAGATGTTTGAAGATCTATGTTAACTAATTTATGTCAACATGTCAATACAACTTGAGTGTACCTAATGGTTAAGAGAATGTGTTTCCTCCTAAGAGGTTAGAGGTTCAAAAATAGAGGGGGTAGAGTATGTATGCCTTCATAGACTTAGTAGTCAAATCACTGCATGAAGGTGGGTCTCTTGTCCCACAAACAAGGGGGTCTCATACACGAATTTGGTGTCTAGATTGGTCGTGACCTTAAAATTCGATAATAATAACAAGATAATTGAATATTGAATGTGTAATGAATAAAAGGTAATTGAATGTGAGAAAAATAATTTATTATTATGTACTTTCTAAGAAGAATAATAATATGGAGATGTGTAATTCATTCAAATTTTAATATAAAATTAATATGTGACATTTAAATATCATTTTACATATTCAATAATTCATCAATTTCTGGATTCAAACCAGTCCAAAAAAAAACCTTTGTTCTTACTATAATTCCTAGCTACTGTGTATCAAAACTGGTAACACTTGAAAATTTTCCAAAAACATCTTAAAACTAGAATATACTTGTAAAAAATAATTCAAGAGAGAAAAATAAACTAGCCTATATGTGACAACCCATCTTCATTTATAAATTCAATTATTTATTTATCCTTATGCTTTGGTTGGTCTATGATAGGGACTTGGTGCATTTCTGCCTCCTCCCTTGTTTCCTTCCTCGCATTGTTTTCTTTACACCCCTTCTACCTAATGTCTTAAGATTTCCCATATGGAGGTCTAGTGTGTCTATCTTAATCTACAATTGGTCAATTTTTTTATGGAGTAGAGAAATATTTTGGTTGGGGAGTATCAATTAAGCTTGGTTCTCAATGGCCATCATTTCCCCTTATCGATTCAATAAAGATAGAATATGCATTGTGGTCGTCATCATATAATGAATATGGTAGGTGATATCATCTCTTTCCTTCACAATAATATATTGTGTTTCCCTCCATATTGATTCCTTCCCTTGCACTTGTTTTACCACTTGAGAACTTGCTTATCCATACATAAGCCTATGCATTGAGGATTTGTTATGTATCCATATAAAAATCACATAAAAACATAAGAAGAGATAGATCAATGAATAGATAATAAGCCACTTAGAGTGGGTAACCTCCTTTTACATCACATAAATGAATAATTCTTGGATGATTTAAATGACAAGACCTCCTTAGTATATATATGAGTGTAAAGGGCCAAAATGTAATTAGGGCCTACATAACAATAATAATGTATTGGAACAAGAATAACTATACTGGACTTCTATGGGGCACAACAATAAGAATATAGGGGGTACACTAGTATTATAGGGACCTAACATTCCCTTCTCCTTCAAAAAAGTGTTTTCCTCAATTATTGAGCATTTCTCGATGCTTCTATATAAAATACTCATCCTACCATGTGGAATCTTTAGTAAGTAAGTTTTTCCACCCGATAAGATACTTTGAAGTTGATCAATCATGTAGTTGCCTAGATCTTGCTTCCATGATTTATTTAGGCTCTAATATGATTTTTCCTTTCTCATCATTGTTTGAACTAGGTGCTTGTAACCTATAACTTTATTTATGCATGAAACATGAAAAACTAGGTGTACTCACATAAATGCAGGAAGCTCCAATTTGTATTCCATAGTACCAATATTTTGCAACACCTTGTAAGAGCCATAGTACTTGGGTGATAATTTATTATCCTTCTTATTTTTCTTGAGGGACATTTGTTTGTATGGTTGTAGTTGTAAAAATACCCAATCACCCACATTAATGTTCAAAGCAATGTTTAATATCAAGGGGGGGTGAATCAGTATTAAGGCTAATATCATTCAAACTTGATAGTCATTATGTGTGAACGAGCATATTATTATGTGAAACAAATTATATCATCACACAGATGCATGCACACCAAAGCATAAGAAAAAAGAACATAGAACACAAATTATTTAATGTGGAAACCCTAAAGAGAAAAGAAACCAAAGCTTGTCTGTTATATGATGTAAATATGAGCTCCAACTCTATTACATCAAATAGTTTGTGATCCACTCCTCACAAGAAGCACCAACTCTCTTAGATGTTTTGTTAGAACCCACTAGCAAGAATCACCAACTCTTTTATACCAACTTGTTTATTTTGTAGACACCTTATCATCTTACTAGAAGCACCAACTTCTTGGATTTGTTGCAAGCACCAAGATGCAACCTCTTGGATTTGTGAAAGCACCTACTTGCAAGAGGTACCAACCTCCAATCGCTACTTATATATTCACTAATATGGAAGCTCCAACTCCTTGTTTTGTAGGATCCAACCCACACTCAATAAGAAATCGTTTGCTCATTGTTTCTGTTATTCACTCTATCTTGTTTTAGCTTTGTAGTCATCAACTTGGCCCACTATTATAAAAAACATACACCTAACCTTCTCCTCACTCTGGTAATTTTTTAGCAACACTATATTCTATGCTCTTGACCATCATACCGTTAAAATATCATCTTGCATCCTATTTTGTTCCACAATCTCTCTCGACCTCTCAAAGTAGTGCGCTCTCGCTTAGATCTCTCCACTATGCACTTAGCAATTTTGCATTCCCCAAATTTCTCAATTGTAGTCCTTGGTTATTCATTTGAAACATAAAGAATGATGTAGTCTTTGTCATCTCATCACCCTACCTGAGAGTGTACTCTTACAAGGCTCTACATTTTACTGTTACCTTAAATTACTCAACCTCTGTAACATAATCAAATGATCTATGTATGGGAAACATTACCATTATGCATTGTACTACTTCCTTACCACTGCAATTGTATTAATTCAAGTAATAGGCTTTGGAATGCCTTTTCATACTAAGAATTGAGTCTCAGTCTAACTTGCACACTCAATGAGTTTCTCTATTAAAATTTTCATGTACAACCAGAATAACTCTCCTTCATTTCTCTATAAGACACATAGAACTCAACATGTACATCAACATGGACCTCTATTTTGTGGTCAAATCATAGTACTCTTAGGACCATTTTTCATTTATCTTTTTGTGGTGTGAGAGGCATTCAGGCTTGACTTGTTTAGATTAATCCAGGTACTCCATTAATTTTATCTACAAATATTTGCCCTCCATGTTTAGTCTCTTCACTTGTGCACTCTTCATTAGCACCAATTTTTCCATTGAAACCAACTTTTAGATCTATATTCCAACCCATTCAATGCTTGCATAAACCAACTATAGAAAATAATCGATTTTGGCATAATTTCCAAATATTTCACATAGGCCAAATATAGTGCACCATGCTAAAGGGCTTTTGACCCATTCATTACCTTCGCAAACCAATTATAGCTAATTTCTAATTTCTAAATAACTACCACATATGGAGGGACCATCACTAATTTACCCAACCTATTCTAGCCATTTAAACATACACTCATAGTGCTTAAATGCTCAACGCTTTGTATGCAACCCAAAGGCATTTATTAATGCAAAAATATTGTAGGTCCATGGTCACATTAACATGTAAAACATGAAAACAATGGTTCTTGGGCACCTCTTTGAACTATAGTCCAAAGGGCTAGAACACCATAAACTAATATTCAACAACCATGGTTACAAAATTCACACAAATCCATGCCTTGGGCTCATCTATAGCCCCTAATGTGCCTTTGAAAACTTCTAGGATTACATGCTCAAGTGGGACCGTTGATTTCTTGTAACATGCCTTTCCACATTTACCCAATTTCACAAGCGTTCTAGGGTAAACATGGGATGAGTGTCACTATAACGACCTGACCTGATTTCTTAGTTCCATTTAAGGATGTAGGGCCTACAAATTGACCATAAATAGACATCCTACAGGGACTACAAATCACCCAGGAGATGAAGAAACACCTCAGATGGTCAATCCCTGAGATGGAACCTTGGTTCACTAACTTATACTCAGAATTTCACCTCTTACACTGCTTCCATGTGGTTATGAGGCTATAACCCCACTCACATGCTTGTCTCCATGCAATTATGGCCTAAACTCTTCAGTTCTGAGCATGTGGTCCTGGGATTTATGCCACCTTTTTAGGCCAACCTTTAGACCACTACCCACAATTTCCTGGGACTTTCCAGAATCATAGTTAACATGATGAAAAAGTTAAACATGCAATATCAGATAAAAAACATGACCTAGACTACCTAGAGAACACTTGACATTTTGTCAAACACGTGGAAAACATGCAAGTTAAAGGTCATTAATGCATATCTGATCATAAGAGTCTGAGATTCATTTGAGGATCACAAAGAAGGCTTTATGTCCTCTCCACATAGTTAGTCCATGTGCTCAACAACCAATAAATAACTAAATAATTCATGACAAGATCCATAGATAATACACATCATATAAGCAACATATAGCCAGAAAATAACCAGCATAGAAACCATGGAAACTCAATGAAAATATCACTAATATGATCAATACACATGCTCATAGATCACAATAGTAAAATGTCTCATATTATGATACGAAAATTCCAACCAAGTCAGGGACTTCCACATACCACCAAACCATAGATTACGCTGAACTAAATCTCAGTTTTAGCCAATCACCCTTGTGCCATATTCCAAGCATGAATGTGGGATATCATGGAATAAACCAATACAAAACCAACCATTTATTCTAGAGGCTAAACCACCTTAACCCTTAACTACAATGATTCCACTCTTATGGTTATACATCACTGACACCAACCATATTAGTCTCTACCCACATTGTCCATGGCTCCAGGAAATAGTAACTCAACCCACAACTATCTAGATCTCCATATTTTTTATCAAACCTAGCTCTAGGTACTAGTAACTCAACCCATTAAGGGCTTTAGAGCGTTTGTTCCAACATAGGCTCGAGGACTACTAACTCAACCCAAGCTATTCCAACGCTTATAGAGTGTTTGTTCTAACCCACAACCATAAGGAACATGAGCACCAATCATAAAACTAATTAAGTGGAAAAACCCACAACACCATGGTTATCGAAGAAATGGAAAGGAAAGGCCAAAACCACTATCAATCCAACAAATATCCATGCGAACAACAATGAATAAATAGAAAATTAGAGGCATATATCATGCATCTAGAAGTCAACAAGGAAATCACACATGCAATCTATTACTTGCATAGCATTCCAGTTGTTGTTTCTCATCCAACTATTCCCTTGTGCTTTCTTCCTTTCCTTTTCCTTCTTTCACCAAATCCAAGTGAATTCTAGAGTGCTCCAAGCATGCTCCAAGAATAATCGAAGTGTGTAAAAGTATGAGAGAATGATAGAATGAAAGAGAGCTTTAAAGTTGAATAAAAAATAGATTGTGAACTCGTCATCAAAATCCTTTTTATTATTGAGGCCTCTAATTTCTTCATTTTCCCTTATTTTTCGTCTAATTTCCTTAGCATGTAAATCTATGTCTCTTCACTTTCCTTCTCTTCTATTTTCTTTGTTTTCATAATTAAAATTCCAAATAATTGCACTTTTCCTTTGCCAATTTCCATAACCATTAATTAATCATCAGTGATACCCATCACTATGTGTTTCCAAACATTCGAATTGAAATACATATCTCCTAGCCTTGGTATTATTTCATTTACATGGAAAATCAACCAACGGCTATTACAAACCCCTCTCCCTTGGGGGAACCCTATCCTCGGTGTTCTATGACACATATGACTAGCAAACCACTAAAGAAAACACATACCCCCCATGGATCTTTATAACATAGCTCTATGAAATATTTACAATGAACAATCACTAAAAACCATGAACAACATGAAAAACATGACAATCATACTTCTTATTGGAGATTTATAAAACAACTCATTGCGATATATACAAAAAATATATATATACATGTATATATACCAAAACTCACTTGCTCGAACCAACAAATAATGAAGGATATAATGCCCACATTTGATCATCTATCTCCCATGCAGTTTCATCATTCCCAAAGTGCTTCCACTACAGTTTAACCTGCTTGATTTGTTTTTTCCAGAGCATGAGATGTTTCCACTACAATATGAATTGTGGTTATGGCTAGAGTTCTCCCTCTAGTTCCACCTGCAATATAGACCGGTCAATATATGATCAACATCTTACACATATCTCTGAAGTAATGAAACATGGAAAACATCATGGAATTTCACTATTAGAGGCAGTGCAAGTTGGTAGGCCACTAGGCAAATCCTCTCAAGGATCTCGAAAGGCCCACAATACTGAGGTGCTAACTTGGAAGATGATCTAATCCCCAAGGAGCTCCTCTTGCAATTGATGCGCAAGTGCACATTTTCCCCACATAAAACTCCTTAAATACCTTGTGTTGATCTACGTAACTCTTATGTTTGTCCTATGTTGCCTTCAAATTATTTCTAATAACAAACATATATTGTTCCATCTATGCCAACATATCTGGTCCAACCAATACCCTGTTCACTATATCCCTCAAACTAAAAGGCGTATTACAACTTTTCCTATAAAGTTCCTAAAATGGACTCATATTCAAGGACTCCTGATACTCATTATTATAAGCAAAATCAACCAGTTGAAGATAATCTTCCCACTTCTTCTACTAATTCATAACATACATTTTCAACATATTGTCAAGAAACCTATTAACCCTCTCTGTCTATCCATAATCCTACGGAATATAAATTGTGTTGAATGATAAATTTGTCACCAAACTTGCAAAAAACTATTTCCAAAACCTAGAACTGAACTTTGCATCTGTATCTAATACAATCTTCTTGGGAACACCATGCAATTTCACTATCTCCCTGATGAAAATATGAGCTACCGCACTAGCTGAATTTTTAGACTTAATTACAATGAAGTGAGCTACCTTACTTAAGTTGCAACCACAACCATGATGGAATTAGGTTGTCTAGACGTCCTCAAAAAACCTGTAATGAAGTCCATGCAAATGAGTTCCCATTTCCACTATGGAATCAAAATTGTCTACAATAGACCACCTGGATGCTTACACTCTGCTTTTACCTGATGACAATCCAAACATCTCGCAAAAAACTCAACCACCTCTTTCTTCTAGTTTGGACACTAATAGAATTTCCTAACTATTGTCAATGTCTTACGATATCTCAGGTAACTTGAATATGGCTTGACATGAAACTCCCCCAAAATAGTCTTCTTGAGCTCACTATCATATGGTACATTAATCATGTTCCTGAATCTATCCAAGCCACCTACTATGAGATGATACTCCTCATCCCTATCACCTTCGCCCTGATACTGTAACCTATGCCTCAACTTCTAATACCTATCATCATGATGTCCTCCCTACAAGAATTGCTTGTGTAAGTTTGTCCCATGAGAACTCACTGTTGTAATATGATTCTCCTGCACTCTTCTACTAAGATCATCTGCAACCATATTCTCCTTTCTGTTAATTCTTAATGTACTTGATATCAAAGTCACACTCACTAAGAGTAGTGAACTATCTAGCTTGCATAACAATAAAATTAGGTTGATAAAATAGGTACCTCATCCCACTATGATAAATAATCAAAACAAACCTCCTACCAAGAAGATAATGTCTCCACATATTTAAAGCATGAATGATAGTTTCTAACTCAAGATCATGAGTCATATAGTTCTGCTCATGCTCATTCAACTTCCTTGACTCATAAAGCACCACATGTCCTTCTCGTACTGAGACTCCACCAAGTATTGTCTTGCAAGCATCTATACATACCACAAGCTCTTTGTGGGGATCTGCAATCTTCAAAACTAGAGTAATTATAAGTAAATGCTTCAACTACTCATAAGTAGTTGCACACTCCCCAGTCCATTCAAACTTCTTCCCTTTTCCCTGCAAAGATGTAATAGGATAGGAACACTACAATAGAATAGGGAAATAATTTTGGGTGTGTGTTATATTCTTTCCATGACTAGTCCCACACGCACGGTTTTGGGCATGGATTTCACACATGGTTTTGGGCATGGATTCTGCACATGGTTTCTGGAATTATGGTTTTCTACCCATGGTATTTTGTAGATATGATCAAGGGAACTATGATTATGTTCTAATCCAAGGTTAATTGATTGGGTTTTATGAATTCTTCGGCATGTATGTATATGTATTGTAGCATTGAGAGGAACATAATGAAAAATCAATCTGGTAGTCTTAGTTTTGGGATCAAAGGGAAATATCTGTGATTTTGTTTTATATTATCTCCATTTTTTATTTTCTATTTTTTTTTAATTTGTATGCGGGTAATTTGTGTACAGGGTTAAATCTGACATTTGGAATCAGAGTTGTTTTGGCTTCAAGGGGATGCCTTTGCTACTGATGATTTTTGCTTGGGCCTGTGGTACACCCTATTTAGCGGGAGATCTGTGAGCTTGATTCTTATGGTGAAAGAAGATGGCAAGCAATGGAAAGATAGAGATGGAGAAATTTAATGTTCAAAGTTTTGAGTTGTGGAAACTCAATATGGAATATTTGCTGGTGGATAAAGATCTATCGATCGTGGTAGATCTGGGTACTAAACCAACAATAATGTCAGATGTAGACTAGACGAAGTTGGATCAGAAATAAAAGAGCACAATATTTTTGTGTATCTCAAATTAAATAATGTTGAATGTATCAAGGGAAGCTACAATAAAGGCTTTGTGGGACAAGTTAGGGATTTTGTACCAATCTATGTCTCTAGTGAACAAATTTCTCCTATGGAAAAAGTTGTATAACCCGAGGATGAAGGATGGAGACTTGGTCAGATCATATGAAGGCATTTAATATTGTGGTAAGCTAGTTGTTATATGTTGAGATTAAAATTTTAGATGAAGACAAGTGGATCAGTTTGGTGTGTTCTCTACCAGATTCGTGGGATAGTCTGGTTGTTGCAATAAGTAGCAATACAACTACCTTAAATTTTGATGAAATAGTCTCATCCTTGATATCAGAGGAGATGAGATGGAAAAATATGGAGGGCCAAAATGTAGATTGATTTTTAGTATGAGGACGGTTCCATAACAGAAACAAAAATAATTCCTCGAGTGGGAGATAAATCTAAAGGGAGATCTAAATCTTTAGGAAAACCTATAAAGGTTTGCTGGAAATGTGGAAAGGAAGGGAACTTCAAACAGAAATATATATATAAATCTCCTAAGAAAGGAAAGAGATCTAATGATGCTCCTTCTATAGAGGTGAACACCACCTAAGATGAAGGTGGGGATGTGTACTTTGCTTCTTCTTCAAGTACAGATGTAGATCATGCGGTGTGGTTGATTGATTCAGGTGCATCCTTTCACTTCACTCCCCATTGGGAGTGGTTCTGTGAGTATGAGAAATATGATGGTGGTGTTGTCTTCTTAGGGGATGACAGGAAGGATAGAATCATAGGTTGCAAAAAATTCAAGCTGAAGTTGCAAGGTGGAAGGATTAGAAAACTTCCAGGTGTTTTTCATATTCCTGCATTGGCCAAAAATATGATTTCTATAAGAAAGAAATAGTGTTCAAGAAAGATACCTGCAATATGGTTCGGTGAGAACTAGTATTGATGCAGGTAGTTTGGATTGGAACTCAATACAAGCTTCTGGGTAGCAATATTATTGATGGGTGTAATAGTTCTATGGTTTTTGAAAGTGGAGTGAAAAACCTTGTTGTCTCCAGAGAAAAGACCATCCTATGGCATGAAAGGCTTGGACATATTGGAGAGAAGGGCCTTCTAATACTTCATGGTAATGGTATGGTAGAAGGTATGTCTAATTGTTCTCTACATTTTCATTTTTGTCAACATTGAGTATGTGGGAAGGAAAATCGGGTGAGTTTCCCCTCTGGTGCTAAGAGGGTGAAAGGGATATTAGAGCTCGTGCATAGTGATGTGTTTGGACCTATGTCATTTCCATCACTGGGTAAGTCTATGTACTATGTATCATTTATAGATGACCTCTCAAGGAATACATGGATATATTTCCTCAGGAAGAAATCCGAAGTCTTTGACAGGTTTAAATAATTTAAGGCTCTGGTGGAAAACCAAACAAAGAAGAAGATAAAGGTGTTGAGGACATGTAATGGTGGAGAGTTCTACAATAATGAATTTGAAGGGTTCTCTAATAATTGTGGTATAGTCTGACAAAATACTACTCCATACACACCTAAAAAAATGGAGTTGTAGAAACAATGAACAGGATGTTGATGGAAAAGGCAAGAAGCATCCTCAGTGGTGTCGATTTAGGACAAAAATTATGGTTAGAGGTGGTGGAGACTGCATATTACCTGGTTAATAGATCACTTTCATCAGCCTTGGAGGACAAGTCTCCACATGAGGTATGGACTCATAAAAAACCCTCTCTTTCACATCTGAGGGTATTTAGCTGTGATGCATATGTACATGTTCCAAAGGAGAAAATAACCAAGCTGTATAGTAAATCTGAAAGGTGCATATTTATTGGGTATAAGGATGGTTTAAAAGGTATAAGATTTGGAACCTAGAAATAAGGAATTTTGTGTACAAATGATATGTGATGTTTAGAGAGGTGAAAGATGTTATTAAACATGAAGTCCTATGGAAGGAACTTGAACAGATAGAGTTTTAGCTAAAGGAGGAAGAATCAAACTCTACAACAGAAGAGGAATTAGAAGATGAAGAGACACAAACTCCAGACGCGAGAAGATCAGTTTGAGAAAGAAGGCAACTAGAAAGGTATAGTCCATATTCTTTCTATTAAAATTTTTCTTTATGTATTATTGATGATGAGTCCAAAACTGTCAGGGAGGCTGTATATTTAGAGGATGGAAAACTTTGGAAAGAGGCCATGGTTGATGAAATGGCATCTTTGGACAAAAATGAGGCTTGGGATGTGGTGGAATTGGTGAATGGAAGGAAACTATTTGGAATAAAATGGGTGTTTAAGAAGAAGATGAATGCAGAAGGCAAGGTGGAGAAATAGAAAGCTCGGTTGGTAGCAAAAGGTCATTCATAGGTGTTAGGAATTGATTTTGGTGATATTTTTTCTCCTGTTGTGAAGATACCTTCTATTATATTACATGTATTTGTTGTTTCTTTTGAGGTAGAACATATGGATGTCAAGACAACAATTCTTCATGGGGATATGGAATAATAGATCTACATGAAGCAACCTAAAGGCTTTGTAGTGAAGACTAAGAAAAAGCTGGTATGCAGGTTAAAAAATTCTATGTATGGGTTAATACAGTCGCCAAGAATGTGGTATTAGAAATTTGATACATATATGAGCACTTGGCTTCACCAAAAGAAAAGTAGATCACTATGTGTATTTTTAATTAATTGGTGACCGTGTTATTCATTTTGTCTTGTATATGGATGATATGTTGTTGATTGGAAATAACAAAAAAAATATCTAGGATTTGAACACCCAATTTTCCTCCAAGTTCTCATGAAATATGTTGTTGCTACAAACTATATTTTGGGTATGAAAATTAAACAAGATCAGGCAAAGAAAAAGATTTGGTTAAACCAGAGGAAGCATGGCGAGACAATACTGCAAAGGTTTAATATGAAGGATAGTAAACCCATGAAGGTTCCTATTCCTGTAGGTCTAAATTTATCTATTAAACAGTGTCCCAAGGCACAAGAAGAGGAAGAGGACATGTCCCATGTTCCATACACAAGTGTAGTTGATAGCCTGATGTATGCAATGGTCTGTACCAGACCAGACATTCCACATGCAGTGGGAGTATTGAGCAGTTTTATGTCAAAACTAGGGAAGGAGCATTAGACAATAGTGAAGTGGTTTTTTAGGTATTTGCATGGCACTAGTAATTATGATCTGTGCTACCAAGGAAGACCAAGATTGGACATATTTTTGGACATCTATGGTTGTGTTGATGTAGATTGTGCTAGAGATTTGGACTAGAGAAGATCTACAAGTGGGTATGCATTTAACCTATTTGAAGGTGCAGTCATTTGGATGAGAAATAGATAATTTGTAGTGGCACTTTCAACTAGAGAGACGGAATACACGATAGCCACTCATGCAAGCAAGGAAGCAGTTTGGTTGCAAAGATTATGTTCAAGCACTAGTACAAAATGACTAATTAGTTACTAAAAAAGCAACTAAAATTTTTATATAAACGATCATTTTTCAGTTGGTGACCAATAGTAGCTAATTTACAGTATCTTATAATGCGACCAACTTTTAGTCATTTTTAGATTAGTCATTAATTGGTTTCCTCAATTTTACCGTCTAGTATTATATTTAGTCATACATTTGGTCATTAAATTTTCATTCATATAGTAATTAATTGTCACAATTAATGACCAAATATACAACAAAATGTATTACTATATGAATCCTCGATAAAACCAATTAATGAACAAAGAAATATGACTAAATTTAAGTCGTGTTATAAGATACTATAAATTAGCTACTAATAGTCGTATATATGAAAAATTTAGTCATCCTTTTAATCAAAAATTATCATTTGCAGTAGTCATTTATCTTTTTTTTTATTTTCATATTCATTATATAAATGACTGATTTAGTAGTTTCTATTCATTTCATTTAATTTCATTCATAATCATAATAAACAACTAATTTAGCCATCTATTCATTTTGTTCGTGTTCATCATTAATTAATACAAAGTACTAATTTAGTAGTTTTAGATTGATTTTATGTGTTCATTATTAATCAACATAAATTTATTAGTATAATTTTGTGGCTAAATTTTAAAGAAATTCCATATAGTGTGCATGTTTATCTAATATGATAACGCAAAGTTACATATGTTAATTACAAGACTAAATAATATCAAGTGGAAATAAAAATAATTTCAACCATATAAATTTTATTATATAAAATATCAATTATTACAATATGAGTTTCCAACTTAATATCGGTTGGACTACAATTTACACATGAAATATTGTTTCATCATTTCAAAACATTATCACTATGTTACCAAAGCATTGCAAGTGAATTCACCAACTCTGAAGGCTTGACCATCAGTCTCTATGAGTGTGTCTTATGCAAGATATCGGCTCTAAGGATATCACTAGACAAATTATCTTCTCTCTCTCATTTTGCATTTGTCACTCCAATCTTATTGTTCTCCTCTTTCTTCAATTTTTGCTTCTTAACATCAATATTGAGTTCCTCTCCTGAAAATCAAAGAAGATACAATGCAGATTATAAGACATGAAAGACAATGAATACTTGAATATAAAATAAAGTAGACTATAAATTATTTATACGACATATACCTCAACATTCGATAATGGCTACTATGCGGTTAGATGACCTGTATAAACAAAGAAAATAAAACGTCACCACAAAAAATAACACCTTAGGAACTTAGTATTCAACTTCAACAAAACCTTAGGCACAATCATACCAACTATGTTACATGTTAAAAATATCAGGCAATAGATAACTTGTGAAAACAAATGGAAACAAAAAACCAGTGTAAAACATATCACCACTTTTCCACTGAAATAAAACATTTCAAACCCACAATGGCCTCTGGGAGTACATTTTTTTGGATGGATATCACACTTTGAGAGATGATTGTATAATACAATGAGAAGTGTGCATATATTGTCACGATTCCCCTCACAGTCAGACCTTGTAGTTGTGTCCTATAATATTAATCATATTATACTATTTAATTATAAATTATGACTATTAGATAATTATTAGTTTGAATAATTCGTCTGAAATTGTGTTTTTAGTATTTTTGTATACATGAAAATATTCGGAAAAAAAGGTACTTTTGTGATTAATTAATTTCGAGTGAATCTAAATACACAAGAAATTATGGTGCCTCGGTGTTTCTCTAGTGGTTATCCATTCATTGTACCAATTTATCCCATGTCCTTTGTTGTTTTTGGTGAATTCCTCTTTGCTAATGTCCAATGCCAATGCAATGGACATTTATCCTCGATGTTTTTCTGAGCCAAAGGGAAGCTCCACAAATAACAACCAAAAAGTAGCCTCAAGTATATTATTGGGGGCCAAAATACAGTAATTATATGACAAGCCAAGAAACATTGCACGTTAATCATCTTCTCTTTAATATTGATTAATAATTTCTTTGCATGATCATGTAATACTAAAGTGTCAAGTAGGGACATTTAAAATTAGTCACCCATCAACATCACCTTTGAGAGTGCTTAGTAGTTAATACTTCCTATTACACACATAGTAGATCACCAACTTCAAGGATAGCAATATAAACACAACAAAAATGAAATTAAAAGAAATTCTAGGAAGTCAAATGTGACTAATCTTGAGTCAAGAAAATACCTAGCCCTTCACATTAGAAAGGCATTTTTAGGCACTAAAATAGAAAATCCTTCCATCGCATCATTTTCACATTTTCTTTAATTTCGTTAATTGAGAACATAACTTTCACAAGAAAAAAAATAAAATAAAATAAATTATATATATTCATTGAAAAAGGTCTCAAAATCCTAGAAAATGCTCAATTGATTGTAGTATCAATTAAACATAAAGGAAATAATTTGATATGATTTTAACTTGCAGAGTATATTGAATAATACAAAGCTTTCTCATCCCTTGCTTCTAATCAAATTGTAATCTATGGGATCCAATCAAGTAATCAATTTCCCTCCAAGACAGTTAAGAGATCACTTTGGAGAAGGACTTCTAGAAGCATTTGGATAGTAGAAATGGAATTAAGGAGGAAAATGAAGCACTTTAGTGAGTGCTCCAAAATATTTGAACGCAACTGAAAATGATTGTATACTCCCTCCACACATTTTAAAATAGAAATCATTTAGCTACATCTCATTTATTTTCCACCTTTCTGTAATATTTAATTCTTTGAGCAAGAATAGAGCATTGATAAATATTGTCATGAAAGAGGACTCTTCATAATCTTAATAATTCGGGCTCTAACGAATAAAAAATTTCATGTAGTGAATAAATCTTACATGGTATATTTCAGTGATTAAAATGATAGTTTTATTCTTAATCTCATTACGACAAAAATAAATTCAACCCTAACTAGTTGGGATCTAACAAATCAAGAATTTCATGTAGTAAAGTAAACTTACTTGCTAGATCCTAATTATTTGAAATGATAACCTTATTCTTGATCCTATTACAACATAGACAAATTCAAGAGTACATGCATTTTTCCTTATCTGAGAAAAACTTTGAAAATATTCTGAGATTTCATGGAAACATGATGATACGATTTACCTATAGGACATGAGAAAGCTATCTAAATCTATCACTTCTCACTAGACAATAGTGTTATTGAGACACCATCTCATGGAATTAGAATCATGTAGATAGATAGTGTTATAGAGATACCTTGCAACACCTCTTAAACACTACCTTCAAGCTTCAAATTCATCAATTTATTTACTTTAGTAGCAAATTCTAATGGGATTTCATTAAATACAACCTAACAAAAGCCATTTATGATAGTTGTTGTTGCCTTCTCTGGATTTATCCCACTCTGGAAATAGAATCGCTGATATTCCCCAATTTTTGAGGTACTTGCTTCATGTTCAACATGGGCTATTGGGTTCTTCACGTGGAAAAGGTTGCAAATATTAGATGTATAATAGAAACAAGCATGAAATTCAAGGTTGCTCCTAAAGTCTCTTGGGTCAATTATAAAACACCATCTACTTAAAACATGATATATGGTAGTAACAAAAACCTACCCAAGATCCCACTTAAGAATTCAAAATGTTGCAAATAGGATATGTCTTAAACGATATATCAACTATTTAATTGTGTAATCACACTAAAGTAGACAAATCTTTAAAATGTTGAGAAGTGTGAATAAATTGGAGTTGGAATATTATAGTTATGTCAAGGTAGGTATAGCTATGTAAAATGTAACTTCTATCTAAAACATGTAAATTTAACTTCTATAGCTACATGAAATGTAGCTTCTATATAAAAAAAGTTGGAGTTGGAATATTATAGTTACGCCAGGGTAGATATAACTACGTGAAATGTAACTTCTATATAACAACCTAAATATCCTTTTTTAGTCATTTAAGAGACTAAATTTTTTTTATCTTCGGTTGATAACTTAATGCTCCACCAAAAATAGCATTGAATTAGTTCTTCACCAACCAAGGGGAAATTTTTAACCAGTGTGAAAATGCTTGCTCATTCGCCTGCCATATTTCTAATATTTTATTTGTGTGTGGATTTAAGCTAATGTAATGTAGCTTCTACATATTTGACCATTTGAATGTAAAACATTACCCATATTGAATTTATACAATTAACATATGCACCATAAGATATAATATGCATGAGTTATAGGTAATATGACATTTACATGTTATATCAAGACAAATTTTTTCTCATCTCATTAACTCTTATCTTATAGTTGGTGATGGATATAGCATTTAAAATTATGAGCCATCCTTGTCATATCTTATATTTAATGGTGGATATAGCTTTTAAAAGCATAAACCTTGTTTGTTATTTTATGTACAAGCAATTTGAATGGAAGTGCTCATAATTTTATTCAATATTATCTTGTACAACAGGAAATAAAATGATGTGGGGGTGGTGTTTCAAGTGATTTTCAAAATTGTTTTAATTACCTAAATTTAGCCTATTTAATATAAACACGGGTGGTGTTTCTATTGATTTTCAAACATGTTTTAATTACCTAAATTTAGCCTATTTAAAGTAAATAGTTGCACTGACTATCTTATCTTCAAGTCACTAACATTTCTTGAAGGCATCTTCATGATATCCATAATCTCTGAAATTATGAAATATATTGTGTTTTTTACTCTGTGTCACAAATTTATTGATATTTTATGATTCTTGGTTTTGATTTCCGTGCTAAGACTGTATTCATCATGCATGCTAGGAGTTTTAGTTGTGAAGACATTATATTTCTCGCTTCTAATTGTATAAAAAACAGAGAGTATGCACAATGACATGTAGTGGCATGTGGGTGTCTATTTTACTCAATGATATTCTTGATGTTTTAACTCATTCAAATCCTACTACAATGAAATTAAGAGAGACAAGGACAAAAGAAGGACTATCAGTAAATGACATTAGAGACTTTAGAATGCAACTCAAATTGTACCTAAATGTAACGATAAGTATTTGCAGCTGCATTGTCACCGATAAGCATCGAATCACATTATGAAAAATTCCTTGCATTATGAGAATTTGGTTGCACCTGCACTAATCCTCTATAGTAATCCCTTGACTTGCCTATAGATATAATTTTAGAAACAATCTTACTCCTGTAATTCTTCACTATATGGATCATCTTTTTCCCCCTATTGATAGTTATTTTTTAAGGAAATAGAATATAACTCTCAAATTGCATCATTTCCTTTCAAAACAATGCTTGAGTATTTTTAGGTGATTGTCGAACCAGTCTCTACTCAGGTCCATGAAATCCTTGATTTGTCTCCATTGCATAAACCTATTTTCGTAATAAAATTATAAATCCCACGTCTGCATTGCTCGTCCCTTGCATACCAATTATTTACATTGGAATACTTTATCCTTGCTCCCTCAGTGCAATAGAGATCTAATACTATGGCATGGAGAAGATTGGTGCCATAAAATGGTGCAGTGCATCCTTCAATATATGTCACAGAACTCCTATCACCTCATAGAGCTCCTCTCATCTACAACAATAAGAATTCTCTCAAACGGCCTGATCTCCATCTCGTTCATCCTGAAATAAGTGGATATTTCCATGCGTGACAAAATGTGCTTGGTATTTAATAGAAGGAGATATCACTAAAAACAAAATACAATGTAACATAATAGTTATCAATAGGAGGAACAACTCTACCAAGCTACTTCCTAACAAGATCAAGATACTCCCAAATTACTTGAACAAAAGATGACCTCAACTGCACATAGAGTCTACCTATGCATGGTAGCAATGAAAACACAGTGAAAAACAACATCTACAACAACATTGGTCAATCCCTTCTTCTAGTAGAGGGCATGCCCAATTTTTGAAAAGTATCAAGCAGGTCAGGGTCCACCTCATCCATGCTCCTCTTCTTCTTATACTCTGCCTATTTACGTTCAGAATAATAACAAAGGTCTTGGAAATTGATGGGTGGGTAAATTTTATTAGACCATTTGGCTTCTTCCATTTTTAATCATTGCCTATAACCATTGAGTCTAAATTGGAAAATCCATTATGGTTCCTTCTTTTTAGCTAAAATTAACATAGTCTTTGGAGAGTTGTAAGGTTTAATGGATCTAAGTATATTCTACTTAAAATATAGTAACATGGTTTAAAGTTGTAGGCATTGAGATTAGAATCTAAGGATGAAACAAAAATATTTTATGTTCATGATTACAAGAAATTTTAATTTCATGTAACAAAGTTTGAGGAAGGTCTAGTATTTGTTGCATGCTGGCCCTAGAAAAGTTAGGGAGGAATGAACTGATATCTACAATAAGGACGTGAAAAATGCTTACTTGTCCTTTGTCTTTTGATGAATTATTGGCCACAATCAAGATCTGCATTATCGTAATCATTAAACCCTTTATACAATAAGGACATGTAAAATTCTTACTTGTGCATTGTCCTTTCATGAATTGTTGGTCGCAATGAATATTTGCATTATCATAATCATTAAACCCTCAACACTAGATGAAATTTATGCTTTGATGATATAACCCATAAGAAAAAAAAAAAAAAAATCTTTAGTAAAAAGGAAGAACTCTCCAGAGTCTAAATTTATACCCATGTACAAATGGCCAAAATTTCAATGCCCAATGACCTTGACCTTCCTCCATCTAATCATTTGAATCCCATGAAATCCATAGATCACATTGATGGTATTCCTTCACCCTTCCTCCATCTAATCATTCGAATACAATGAAATCCATAGATCGCATTGATGGTATTCCTTTTTTGACATGAAATCCATAGATCACGTTGATGGTATTCCTTTTCTGACATTTCCACACAGCTATCAACAAGACAGAGAAAAATGGAGTGCTACAATGTGATGTTGTAATATGTGAGTATTTTATTTGAACCTGGGGCTAAACTGGAAATTAAAAAGAAAAGAAATATTTATAATGGAAAAAATAAAAGAAATATTTATAATATAAAATAAACTATATAAAGTTCAATTGGGTTAAATGATTTATTTTTCATAAGAATTTATTATTTTTGGGTAAGACCCTAAATTAAAAGAATAATAAGAAGTTAAAAATGATATTGGGATGAATCTAAACATTTAAATATGGCCTTAATTAACAATAGAAAGTTAAACTAATAAAAATAATAAAATTTAATTTGTTATATTTTGGCCAATACTATGGTTTATCAATACTACAAGTCCAAAAACCATAACTTATTTCACAACCAAAATATTTTATAAAAATATAACAAGATTCTTAACTGTGGATATTCATCCCCCACATTATGGTAGATATTATTAGCTTGTAAACAATAGTCTTTATTACAATACAATGGGTCAATAACATGGATTATCAATACCACATGCCCAAAAAACAGAAATTATTTCACAATCAAAATATCATATAACAATATGAAAAGATTGATAACCATGGATATTCACCCTCACTTTACCATGGATATTAACTTGTAAATTGGATTTGTTACAATACTTTGGGCCGATACCATGGCTTATCAATACCACATGCCAAAAGACCATAACTTATTTCATATTAAAAATATTTTGTTTTAATTTAATTTTACAACATTTTTTTAATTGAATCTAAAAGGGAAAATGTTACAATTTTAGATATATCTAAACCCTCTATCCTCACGACTACAAAAAATATTCCCACAGAAATTAAATTAAGTTTTAAATAAAATTAAGCTAAGATGGATTTGTTCTTTATATATTTAAATAAAATTAAGCTAAGATGGCTTTGTTCTTTATATATATATATATATATATATATATAGCTAAGAAATGACATAGATCATAATAAATGATGTCAAAAAAGGAATACCATCAATGCGATCTATGGATTTCATGGTATTCGAATGATTAGATGGAGGAAGGGTGAAGGAAGACCATCAATGTGATCTATGGATTTCATGGGATTCAAATGATTAGATGGAGGAAGGGCAAGGTCATTGGGCATTGAAATTTTGGCCATTTGTACATGGTTATAAATTTAGACTCTGGAGAGTTCTTCCTTTTTACTAAAGATGATTTTTTTTTTTACTTATGGGTTATATCATCAAAGCATAAATTTCATCTAGTGTTGAGGGTTTAATGATTATGATAATGCAAATATTCATTGCGACCAACAATTCATGAAAGGACAATGCACAAGTAAGAATGTTACATGTCCTTATTGTATAAAGGGTTTAATGATTATGATAATGCAGATCTTGATTGTGGCCAATAATTCATCAAAAGACAAAGGACAAGTAAGCATTTTTCACGTCCTTATTGTAGATATCAGTTCGTTCCTCCCTAACTTTTCTAGGGTCAGCATGCAACAAATACTAGACCTTCCTCAAACTTTGTTACATGAAATTAAAATTTCTTGTAATCATGAACATAAAATATTTTTGTTTCATCCTTAGATTCTAATCTCAATGCCTACAACTTTAAACCATGTTACTATATTTTAAGTAGAATATACTTAGATCCATTAAACCTTACAACTCTCCAAAGACTATGTTAATTTTAGCTAAAAAGAAGGAACCATAATGGATTTTCCAATTTAGACTCAATGGTTACAGGCAATGATTAAAAATTGAAGAAGCCAAATGGTCTAATAAATTTTACCCACCCATCAATTTCCAAGACCTTTGTTATTATTCTGAACGTAAATAGGCAGAGTATAAGAAGAAGAGGAGCATGGATGAGGTGGCTTTGTTCTTTATATAGATATATATATATATATATATATATATATATATATATATATATATATATATATATATATATATAGCTAAGAAATGACATAGATCATAATAAATGACATAGATCCAAATTAACTAAGGATTGAAGGGATGGGAGTAAGAAAATAGGCTAATTATAATAGATTAAATATAATGCATGATTTTTTAAAGATTTTCATTATTTTATTTTCTTTGACATAATTGATCCAAAATATAGGTTTAATATTTTACAACCAATTATTTTTTTTTATTTAGATAATTTCTTAAACACAATACAATGTGATCAAATTTAAGAGAGATTTGCGGAGGGGGAAGAGAGGGAAGGAGATAGTGAAAATGTTGGAGGGAAAAGAGAGAGAGAAAGAGAGAGATGGAGTTGGAGTGGGAGAGAGAGGGAGGAAAGAACAAAGACATAGGGAGATAAAGGTGGAGAGATAGAGGGGTGAGAAGGGAGAGATTGAGAGAGAGTGAGGGAGGGACGAGAGGAGGGAAGATAAAGTAGAGGAAAGGATAGAGATAGCGAAAGAAGGGGAAGGGAGAGAGATGGATAAATAGATATGGAGAAGGATAGGGAAGGAGGAGATAGTGATAGAGTTGGATGGAAGAGAAAGAGAGAGAGAGGGAGAGTTATTTGGGGGGGAGGGGGAGATAGAGGGAGGGAACAAGAAAAACATAGAGGAAGAAAGGTGGAGAGAGAGAGAGGGGGTGACAAGGGAGCCATAGATAGAGGGTGAGGGAGAGAGGAGAGAGGGATGGAATAGAGAGAAGGATATAGATAGAGAGGGAGAGAAGGGGAAGAAAGAGATAGATAGAGAAGGGGAAGATAGGGAGAGAGAGTGTGTGTATGTTTGGGGGGTGACGTAGAGATAAGGTATAACAAAGAGACACAAATACAAATATAGATATTATATAATGTTACATAACCAACCTAGATCCATATTAACCCTATAACTATCAAGTGTCGAGAGGGATCCAATCTCTCAAGGTGCAAACCTTTCCTCAAGTTTTTCACTAGAAAAAAAAAGTTTGCACCTCGAGAGATTGGATCCCTCTCTGATCTAGGTGGATCTCTAGACACCAGTGGCATGGAAAAGGCTCAAAATTAAAAGTGGTGGAAAGATGATTAACTTGACATCAGATCGAAGTGCTCGTCACCCTGATGACAATGATGCAAATAACACTACAATCCGAGTATGGATGAAGGAGATAGAGGCAGTCAAAGTTCAGTTGACTTTTGATGTTTGGGCAGGATTAATGGAGACACAATTTGGAATTTTCCAGCAGATGGAATTCGGCCAACTCCGGCTAGATTCTAGGTGAAATTATCACCTGGTTAAAAATACTCCTTTGGTCAAAATCTGGATTTTCAAAAATGGTCATGTGATTTTTTTTAAAACAAAAAATATTAAAAAAAGGGTGGCGGGCCACCAGCCCCACCACCCCAATCATTCAATGAAGTTTTTAATGGATGGATGGGCCACGACCCCTCGCCCATTCCCCACACTACGGAACCACGTAACAGTCTGCAGTCATTAACGTGGTGGATTGGCCTTGGGGCACGGATCCAACCACCAAAACGAAGACCATCGTCGCATTAAACATGGGCTGACCCTTAGGGTGCAGACGCAGCCACTTAAAAAAGGAATGTGGGTCAAGGTAGGTAAGGTGGGTGGGCTGCCCAAGGTGGGCCTAACCCAAACTATTTTTTATTTTAATAAATTCGTTATGTAAAAAAAGGAGGAGGCGGGGTTTGATCGCCCGACCTCCTCTGTATCAACCGGATCTCAAACCAACTGTGCCACAACTAACTTATTGAGAAGTCTACCACCATTTTTTATTTAACACTCAATTCATCAGTGTGCCCAAGGCAGAGGAGGGAGAGCATGTAGTTTGAGGCAGATTTTTGTAGGAGGGCTGAATTTTCACTTTGTCAGATTTTGACAAATTTTATATGGTTTTAGCATTTCTCGATGCCACGAACGCAATGGCGCTATCCGTTTCTCCATCAAAGTTCTACCTTTTTCGGCCATTTTTCAGTATGGAGGCACAAAACTCATTTTTTGTAACTAATGTGTGAATTATTCTTTCTCATGCCACTTAATGAATGAAGGCCTCCCCATTGATAAAGCAGGGCCCAGAGACGTAGTCCAAGTCGGATGAACTCCATTATCAAGTCTTGTTGTCTTCTTTCATGCTTTATGTGTTTCTCTTCTTCTCTCATGTGCACATTAAATTTCTATGTTTAAGCTACAATTTATGCATGTAATTCTTTAACACATCTATAAGCAAAAGATTTTGGATCAAGTGGTATCAGAGCAGGTCTTTTTAGATGTGAATTGCATGTTTGTATGCTAACAAGAAACAGGCTCCGAAGAGGCAAAGGGAAACTAAAGTCTTTCGATCCCAAACCGGGGCATGCACATTGAAGAAGAAACATGGCAGATGAAGACTCGGTTCGTCATGAAGAGGAGTATGATTTCTGCAAAACCTTCTATACAATGGTAGAAAATGATGGTTAGTTTCTTTCAAGGCTGGAGAAAGTAGAAGAGAGAAATCTAGAAATACAAGGCTCAGTGCATGGAAATGGTGGAGAAGAACCCCCTCCTTCTCCTTCCACGATTGAAATTTATTCTTCCTCTCATCACCATCATCATAGAAATTCAAGGGATGTATCTAAGAAACCTTTCTTTAAATTAGATGTCAAATTTGATCTTCTCATGTTTAACGGTGAAAGTAATGCAAAAAAGCTTAATAAATGGATTAGGCATATTGAAATCTATTGCAAGATTCAGCAGATCGAAGAGGATGAGGAAAAGATTCAACTGGCCTCACTTCGGCTGAGTAGCACCGCTCTTGTCTGGTGGGAGAGAAAATTGTGAAGCAGTAAGAGTGTGGGTGGGTAATCTTCTTTCCTCATGGCCTAGTTTCATTTCTACATTAAAGGAACACTTTTATCCCTTGGGTTATAAACAAAATGCCTTAATGGATTGGCAATACTTAAGGTAAGGAAAAGGTCAGGATGTTCAAAGCTTTACAAAGGAATTTAGGAAAAAAGCACTTAATTGGGGAATTGCACTTGACTCACCTGAAGTAGTAACTAAGTATATTGGATCATTACATAGTTACCTTAGACATTCATTACTATTTTTTGAACCAATTACTATTGACTCGGCTAGTGCAAAGGCCATCCATCTTGAGAACAGGGGAAAAAATGAAAGAGATGATCATTTCAAGAAAACACCTTTCAAACCTCAAATGGCAAACCCAAAGTGAAAGGAAAAGGAAAGGAGAAGAGGATGGCATCAACCAAGAAAGATGAAGGAAGGAGAAAGGCCTTATTGCACTCACTGCAAAAAGGAAGGTCATGATGATGATCATTGTTGGAAACTGTACCCGAAAAAGAGACCAAAGAAGTATGAAGGAAAAGGCAAGCAAAAGACAATGGAAACTATGCAACAAGACCTTGGATCTGATTCGGGAGATGAAGCATTGATCACAACAACAGGTAAAAAAGGTACTCTTAAACCTCATGTTAATTCTGGATCACATGAAGGCACTAGTTCAATAGATGAGTCTCTTCCTAATGAACAAAAGAGAATTGATCTATTTGATATTAGAGTTATCGTAAATCATACAAAAGTGGAAACTCTATTTGATACCGAATCCCAAGCAAACTTAATTTCAGAGTCCTTGGTAAAGAAGATAGGCTTGGAAACCAAACCACATCCAAAACCTTACCCACTTAGATGGATACATAATAAAGCAGAACTGAATGTAACTAAGCAGTGCAAGGTTAAATTTGTGATCGCTTCTAAGTTAGTGGATGAGGTAAAACTTGATGTGATACCATTGGATATCTGTGGCTTGGTGTTAGGGAGAAATTATCTATATCATAGAAAGGCAATCTTCTTCCATCATGAGGTCTCACCTAAAGTAGTATGGGAGGGTGCTAGAACCAGTTTTCGCACCTTAGAGATGTCTGATGATTTTCAGTGGTCCACGGTTTGACCCTACGTGCACCTGTCATTACCTCACATTTGGTGATGTTGCCTTTGTGCAGCCCTACTCGAGGCTCGATCCGTGTTAGTACCCAATCTCGTACTATTAACCTAATATTAGTTGATCACTTAGCTTATGTGCATGTGTTTAGTTATACTTAACAATGTTCACCATTCATACCAGTGCGCATGATAAATAAAACAGTATAATCGCAAAAGATATCAACCATATAATAACTCAAAACAGATACAAAAGATTTGGAATCAAACTTCTCTTTATTATTCCTCTTCCTTGGTTATAGACTCGACTTCGTTTTGCGCAGTCAGCTGCAGGGGTCTGTGCACTCAATTGTGGACTCTACTAGGCCTCTGTGCACTCAGCTACAAAGCCTCTTCCTACTACTACCACCTAAAGCACTTAGACCATTACTCTATGCTCACTATCTTCCTGACTCTATTCGTTCTTCTATCTATCTCTAATTATCTTTACAACTTAGAGCCTCACTCTATTTATACAATCCCATGGTCCGTGGACTATGGGTAGGCCAACACTACATTCAAAACTTAGGTTGGACAACCCTATGACTCTAACATACAATTTGTGCTCCACGCCTGCAATTTGCGGAGTCTTTTCAACAATAATACTCAAAAGTTGGGCCTTGAGCCCCAAAACATGCTATGGGGGGATTCCATGCCCAACAGGGCCCCAACACAAGCATCGTGACTCATCCTCGATTCACTCTGTTGGCATGGCGATCTTGGCATGGAGTCCCTCCAGCTGGTCCCGAACGACCTGAATGTGGGCAACGCACTGAGCTGCTGCCTACTGAACCTGCTGCATTCTTTCTTCTGAACCCTTTGTTTTTGGCATGCTACACTGTATCTGTGCATGAATTCCTTGAATTTGCGCAAGATTTCCTTCAATATCCGCCATGATTGTGAAGGATTCATCAATCCATGGCTGGACGTGCGATTTTAGAACTGCTTCTTTGTGGTGTGCCACATCCACCTGCTCTTTTAAAGCCTTGGCCTGCTACATCCTTGCAAACCGCTGAGTAAGGACTATTGTCTGTGTATTCCATCTAGTGTTGTCATATTGTTACTGGAGTTTGCGTGCCTCAGTCTCTAGCCAATGAACGTTGGGGTCCTTATACAACGTAGTGAGGACTTCTAATGCCTACTCCAACATGTTGGTATAGTTGTGGACTGCACCTCCAATATCTTCCATCCCTGCTACAATAGCACCGGTGCACTATTCTTTGACTTCTTGGGGAGTGGAAGGCTATGCCTTCAGCCACAGATCGACAATCTAGAGATTTAGCTCCAGCTGCACTCTTGTTATTTCCTCATACGAGCTACAGACTCCACTTTCCAAATAGTGGATCCGCACTTCTGTTGGTAGGTCCACTGCAATGGACAACTCTAGGAGTGCCGGCAAGTGCCGTCAACTATCTGTACCAACTGTCGGTTCTGTGACACCATCTCGTCGTGCTGCAAGCTAATCTGTTCTACATTAATCTTCTGCTCACTCAAAACTTGGATTACGCAGCTCTCTCTGGCGTGGAGTTCTACTGTTATCCCTTCTTGTAGCTGATAAAGTGTGTCGTGGGGAAGGGCAACCAAGTTAAGGCCAATGCCTTTCATTATATTAAGTGTCACCCAATCCATTGTGCTCTCCGAAACTAGCACTCCCCCTGGCAAGGTTATCATATTGGCCATCTTCACGCGGAGCATCTCTTCTACTGTTGACATGCCTTTTTTGACGTGGGTAGACAAGGTACCCTCTTACAGGGGCCATACCTATAACTCTTGCAGTGGCATCCTTAGGGCCCCCAACATAGTCTGTTTCTCTGTCATAAAGTCTTGGAGCGCTTCACTAGTGACATTGTGAACCATCTCACCGATGTCATGGAGATCACCTTCAGTTAAGGTGATTGGGTTGATGGCCAGCTTTTATGCCTTGAAATTTTTTCTTGGACCCGATCTTTTTGCGATGCGTAGCCATTTGACTTGGGTTGAGTTGGTTCTTGGGTCCATGCTTTCTTCTGCAAGGTCTATGTCCTCTGCCTCCTGCTGCTACTGTCTACGCTACTGCTACTGCTTTGGTGGCCTTCTTCTACTCCACGGCTGCCTGTGCCGCTTCGTGGGCTGCCCTCACCTCGGCTACCACTTTTTCATTGTGCCTTTTATCAGCCAATTGGGTGATGCAGCTTAGCATCATCCTTCCTTTTCTGGCTACTGTCTTCTCCAACTCCGCCAAATCTGGGGCGCGCCGCTTGAGAGGTCATGTCTCTAACACCGTAAAGATTACATCAACAGTGGCTATGAATGGGAGCTTTGTCCACTGTTGCGCCAGATCTTTTCACGCTTTGATGTAGATATTGTGAATGTCCACCTTGAAATCTACCAAACTCTGCAGACTGTTGTGCACCGTGGGGGACAAGCACGACCTCCTATTAATCCACATTCGGATGCTTGCCTCCATGAGCACCTAGAAAATCTTGGTATCGCGAATCTGTTTCGTGTCCTTGGTGGCCTAGAACGAAGCATACTTTATTGCCTTTGGTAAGTCTCAGCCAATGCTCAGGAACTAGTTGTCCTCTGCTAGTTCTCCTACTACCAACAAGATGGATAAGAGCAACCACGCATAGTGGAAGGTCTTACCCTGTTCTGGGCCTCTTGGCGGTTGAGCAAAAACTCTTCGTAGAGGAACTTGGCCCAGTTGAACTGGACCCCTTCGGCACACTGTTCGGATAGTACAACTATCAGTGTTGGTACTTCATCACTGCGACATTTTCCCATTACTTTACTGGCCAGGAGTTCGGTGGCTATGCGCACCCCTTTATCCTTGATACTGGTGATAGCGTCACCCCTATTTTTTTTCTCGAGCTTATATTTTTTCTTCATGGCCTCTACAAGAGCTAAGTCGCTGCTTTTCCCTGCTATTGTCATGAGGTTCTTTCCCTTACAGGGAAGCCGAGAAATTCAGTGGATGAGATCTGCCATGATGGGAATAGGCTCCTCCAACCATAATTACCCATCGTGCACCAGGAAAAGCAGCTTCTTGATGACGAAAATGGTGATGGGCGTGCGGTGGAAATGTGATATCCATAGCAGATGAAGTAAACTAGCCTTTTCCACCCCGTGCATCCATTTTCATGACTCTAACGTTATTTTTGACCCCTACATATTCTGTTTGATTAGGTTCTCCGTTTCTAAGTGCAGGAACTTCTCGCTGTCCGTGAGGTCCCAATATTCAAATTTCAGGGTGGGCACGCATCCTAGAAGCAGACCCTCAAAGGTAATTCCATCGGGGAGGAGTGGGGTCTGGAGTGCACCCTTAGTTGCATCTAGATCCTTTGGTACTTTGGCTTTCCATTTCCGCGGAGGGACATACTCAAGCAAGTTCAATGTGGGGCGCATTGGTTGGATGTCTTCCTCCACGTCTTCTTCTTCCTCTACTACGACAATTAGAGCCTACAAGTCCTCTTCCTCTTCATCTGTTTCAATGGTGACTGCCTTGCCTTTTTCTTCCATTGATAACTTACTATATCGCAGATTCCTCGAGGACATGCGTACTGGTCCGATTGCCTGCTTATCTTTCTTTGGCCTCACTATCTAGGATGAATTAGGAATTTCTGTCACAACCCGAATGCCTTTGGGAACATCGTGGACCATGGGGGTCTATGCGACCTTGTAAGTGGTTCCTTATTCAATGTCCAACCCATCCTTAGAGGTCGTCATCATTTCTGCACTATATGCGGTCTTTTGCAAACTTAAAGGCTCTATTCTCGCTCGTCTCTCAACACTTTGCGCTCTATTCAACTTCTCAACTCCCAATTGACCAAGTGTTGTGTCCTAACTAGCCCTTGGAGTTTTATAGTGCCTTTTGAATTCGAATTCGACCGTTCCCCCCAATTCTGGGCCATCAATGCTTTCTTGGCGGCATATTTTCCACAATCTTGCCCATAATTCTTATCTTAAATGCTCACCGCCCGCTCCATTTGGCCTCAAATCGGACATGCCATCATGAACACTGACATCAACAGTCACTTCTCAGCCCACCCACGTGGCAGCGCATCCCTCTATACGCGGGTGTGAACCTTGTGACAGGTTATTCCTATGTGCACCTGTCAGAGCGTGCAACTTCCAGGCAGAATAGTTTATATTCCCCCACTCCCTTTCAGATACCTGGAGTGCTAAGACAATTCTTCCTACAACTAGTGAGGTGGTTGCACCACCTGTGCGAGGCTCCATCTCGCCCTCTAGTATAGTCCACAGAAAACCCTCATCTGTCATCGTGGCAATCATCACCACACGCTCTACTATTTGTAGTGCACTCCCTTGGTTACTGCGTTTGGTGATATACGGTCCCAGCCACAGTAGCAGACTAATTAATTCTTAGTGATAGTCTTCTAATTCATTAGTATGATCACCCGCACCTTGCCTTGCCATCCTTGGTTTATCAACAAGACATGCTCCCTTGATCTCGTTTTCCAAGCTCTTAACCTTTGTGTCCATCAAAATGCTTTTCTTTCTTAGCCGTACCCGGTCCTTTTCAAGTTCGTGAAGTCTAAGGTTCCCTTGTCGAATGGCTTCCTGAAGTCTTATGTCTTCTGCTTCACGTAGCTGTGTCATTCCTCGTCCCAGGCTTCGCACATGGTCACACCTATGGGTGCTATTTCGTGTGGATTCATCATCGTATGCTCCTTAGAGATTACGGTCCTTACTTCAGTCCACCTCCTTGGAATTGTTTTCACGGACAGGGTTTTGCATATGGTCCCATTGGCCCATTGAACTGCTGGTACGTGCAGGTCCCAGTCAGTGTGTCTCACCTCGTGAACCCTGTTCAACACTTCGCACACACTGTCGAATGCTTCTCCATGGATAATCCTTGGTGCGCTTCACCTTTCCTGCTACTGCATTTTGTTTTGATTCTCTATTCTGGGAGTGGTGTGCGCTTGTGTAGGCTGCATGTCATATTTCTATACCCATCGGGAATGATGGGCGTGCAAGTTGTTTTTCCCCTCGTAACCGGCTCTCATCCTTAGTTGGGGTTTTCCAGGTCGTAGGCGTATCATCCTATTGCATCTGCGCCAGTCCTTAAAACTTCCCTGATGTGTACTCCACCACCTTGCCGGTGTCATGCACAGTGCCCATTTTAGAGCATCGAACAACTATTGTCCTAGTACTGCACTTTCAAATTTGTCTAGAAATTCATCCACCACTGTCAACCCATCATACATAGGTAGATCCCTTACTTCTTTTGTCACGCAACGCAGTGATCTAACCATCATGTTGCAGCTAAGCGTGGTTATCTCGTGTAACCGGTTCTGCCATCGTTCCGTTTCCTCGTCTGAATCTGAAGTGCAGGAGCTTTTGCACTCCCACAAAATCCTACCATCTGCTGTTGGATTCACCCAATCCTATTCTCATGTAGTTATCTTGTAGACACAATCGAGATTGTCATCACTATCATCGTCATGCACCAGTTCAGTGTATCGTACTCCTTCAGTCGGATCTAGAGGTACTACTACACGTAGTGACCTTTTCTCAAAATTCATTTTGCGCTTCTTCAGATTTATGACTCTGTTCATATCGGTGATGTAGTCTATTCCTAGTAGCGAGGGATATGGATTGTTGTCATCAACAATCTCTATCACTTTGAAATCCACCAACGCGCTCGCACCTTCAATATCCAATGTTACCCCTTGCAATCTCCCCATGGGGAGGATCTTTTGCTAATTCGTCAATCGCAATTGAATAGGAGACCATTGTAATGTGGGTCTGCCCATGTGTTCCCATGTTTGCTTCAGCAATACATTGGCATCCGATCCAAGATCCAAGATTACCTGATCCATTTCATACTCATTGATTTGCGTAGTCAACCTCATTTCCCTTCCTGTGTGCAATGCATACTTTCCAAGTTTTCGGACCACGCACGGTTCTCCTGACCCCGCGCACCTAGTGATAAGTTCCTGTAGTCCTTTTACTACCTTGCTTTCGTGGAGAAATTTCATGCATGTCTCCAGAAAGATAGTGAGAAATGAAGGATCCATCCTTGGTTCTACTTGATCCTTACTACCTAAAGTGGAGGCCTCCGTGAAGCTCTTCTTAGCTTCCATGAACATCTCCTTTGCGCGCTCCAAATCAAATTTAGGTTCCTTTGTAGGAGCCTTGCGAACCCACGCACTTTATTCTGGCTGCTTCCCTTTATCATCTCCAATGGTGATACTGCTTTTGAGAACTATGTTTAATTCAGGTCTCCTTCACATGGCTCAAACCTCATCATTTGCAAATTCTGAGTCGAGGGAAGCCAAAGTACCCCTTTTCTGCACAACCTCGCTATCAAGGTAGGGTAGTCTTCTGCCTCATGATCAAATTGAGTATAGTACAAACATGATTTCCTCGTTGGATTCATACAATTGTGGGCATAGTGTCTGTGCCCTCCGCAATTGTAGAAAATTAGTTATCTGCGACCCCTTCGTAGTCCCATTCCACCTCAACCTTGTCCACGTCCCTGAAATCCAACACACACCATTCCTGCATTTGGGTCGATGGCTCACATTTTGTTATGTACCCTATAGGCAAGAGTCTGATCTATCATTAGTTCGTAGCTTCTGTAGCTGTGTTCATCATGGCCTACCAAATTGTAGAAATTACGAAACAATTGTCGGGATGTCTGCATATACTTCTGCAATAGATGACAATTATCCGTGGTGTGTTTTCCTCCTATCTAATAGGTCACGCACCATAGTGCAGGCACCGTGCTTGGTCCTTCTTGTACCTAAGGTCTTAATGGCATCAGTCGTCCTCCTGCCAAGTAATTCACGAATACTATACAATGGTCCTTGTCATGCCCCTGGCCTTTTCATTTTATGCACCATACCTCCTCGCGCGCCTTTGGCCGAGGTGTCTTGTCCTGTTTCAAACTCTACATTTCTAGACACAGACTTTGTAGTTGCACGTGGATTTGTTGGACTCCCAAACCAGGATCTTGCAGAGGGGTCTCATGCAATCTCATTTCCATCTCCAAGGTTTCGGCCTGGGTGGAAAGCTTTTGTTGTGACAACATCGTCCTTGAATGCAGTGTTAATGATGCTACAAACCATGCGTGGTGTTGTCCATCTGTTGTAGTCTAGTTAGTTAGGATACTTAGCTCTCACCCGAGAGACCTAGGTTCAAGTCCCGGCAACAGAACCATTTGTTGGCTTGTAGGGGCTTCACCCAGGTTCAAAGGTGATTTAGCTAAACAAATCCTGGTACTACTGGCCCTTCCGACAACAGTCTGCGGAGCGCAGACTGAGGTCTCACCCGAAGTAGTATGGGAGTGTGCTAGAATTGGGTTTCTGCACCTTAGAGACGTCTGATGATTTTTGGTGGTCTGCGGTTTGACCCTACGTGCACCTATCAGTACCTCACATTCAGTGATCCTGCCTTTGCGTAGCCCTACTCAGGGCTTGATCCGCATTAGTACCCAATCCCTTAATATTAACCCAATATTAATTGATCACATAGCTTATCTGCATGTGTTTAGTTATACTTAACAATGTTCAGCATTCATACCAGTGTGCACGATAAATAAAGCAATATAATTTCAAAAGATATTAACCATATAATAACTCAAAACATATACACAAAATTTGAAATCAAAATTCTCTTTATTATTCCTCTTCCTTGGTTACAAACTCGACTTCGCCGTGCGCACTCAGTTGTGGACTCTACTAGGCCTCTACGCACTCAGCTGTAGAGCCTCTTCCTACTACTACAACCCAAAGCACTTAGACCTTTACTCTATGCTCGCTATCTTCTAGACTCCATTTGTTCCTCTATCTATCTCTAATTATGTTTACAACTTAGAGCCTCACTCTATTTATACAATTCCATGGTCTGTGGACCATGGGTAGGCTGACACTACATTCAAAACTTAGGGTGGACAACCCTATGACTCTAACATACAATTTGCACTCCACGCCCGCAATTCTCGGAGTCTTTTCAACAATAATACTCAAAACTTGGGCTTTGAGCCCTTTTGTGGCCACCAACAACCCCCCTTCTTATTTAGTGTTATTCCTAATACTAAATAAGTGGGACCCTTAGCTAAAAACTTAAAAAATCAATTAGTGCTTAAATTTCCTTTTTCAATAAAAGCTTACCAACATAAACTTAGGAGACTCCCTTGCAAAATCCAAAAAAATCTAAGTTTTATGATAAGGTAAGAAAAAATCTTTCCTTAGGAAATATCACATCGCAAAAAGATGATAGGATACCACCTTACAGGTCGAATTCCAACATTAGGAGATCACGATACGCGATAATAAACAAATATCGCATCGCATACATCAAGCACAATTTACATTGAAACACTTTAATTTACCGATATGCGATGACGCTGATCGCAAATCGCATTTTGCAGAAAGAAGAATAACAAAGATTGTCATATATTACATTCCTGCGATCTGCGATAATGCGATATTGCGATTTCATGATATCAGCGACAATGCGATAATGCGATGTCATGAGCGATCAACTCTGCGATGTAACGATTCTGCGATGCTATCATTTCGTGATGTTGCAATCTACGATATTGCGAAGCAAATCACAAAATCGCTTCATCGCAGATCTTTTGGGCTCGTTATTCAAAAATGTATGTTCCCTAAACTGACACCTAGTTATGCACTTTAATGCTAATAAATGAATTAGTTGCCAGTTATTAATGGAATATGGTTTTGTGCTTATCGAAAAATCATCTCACGTAAGGTGGTATATTTGATGTGTCTTCGGCATTTAAAACTTTCCCATCACCCTTGTCATTATTTTCACTTCACTTGTGAATCGCAGGAACGAAGAACAGAGAACGATACAAAGCAATACGCAGGATATTACAGGAAAGAAAAGAAAAGCTCTAAGCTCTGAAGAAAAAGAAATGGCGCCCTTGTATACAGACACGGCCTGTAACAGAGACGTGGGAATTGCTACATGGGAAGGCATGTATAATCTGCTTGAAGAGGAGAATCCCAGAGTAATGGAAGTTACCGCTACTTCAGGCTCACATAGTTCTTCTGAGGCATCCATCAAAGAACTAGCTTGCTCATACTTGCACCGAATAGCAGAAACAACCAAAATTCTCCCATACACGGACATGGTTAAGTGGATACTGCACAGCATTGATATCAGAAATAGACAGTTTAAGACTCAAGGTCGCTGAGAAAAATTTCTCGAAAAGGAAAGTTTCTAATTGCTCAGTTACCTGCAAGCCTCGAAAATTGCACGGTAGCAAACAATATTATTGATTGTGTAAATGAAAATTTGCACAGGCCAAATTTGATCGCAGAAACCACTCCAGGGTATTTACCTAACGTATAGCAATTACAAATAGAGTGGAGGCAGAAAGCTCAAGAAAAGGCACAAGCAATCCAAGGGTTAACCAAGTTGAACTGGGATTATTACTGGGCATACTTAGTAAAGCCACATAGCCAATGGATGACTCTCAAGTGCATCATCAATTCTGCTGAGAAGATGGCGCCAGCTCTCACTGATTCTGTTTTCTCAGCTCAGCTAAAATCGGAAGTCAGCCAACGAACTCTTCTCAAACAGATGCTGCATGCATGCGATTTTAAGGAGCAGATACAGAAGTAGTTCTAATTTTACATTCAATTTTAGTTTTAATTTTGTTTTATTTTGCCTGAAATGATGACGGTCATTTAAGCTGCATCCTATATTTTTGTAATAATTTATTTTTAGATTTAGTTAGTAGTATTTAAACCCTTCTCATGCATTTAGAGAAGGGTCTTGAAATTTTTCAAAAACTTATCCCCAGAACATGCATTTCTGTACCCTCTGAGGAGGTTTTGATGAATGAATGGAATAAGATTTATTGATATTTGCATTTGATATTTGCTACTGATGTTGCACTTTTGTACTCTTATTGGATGTTAGATCAAGAAGAGATAAATCATTATCACTTGAAGCTCATGAGTAGGACTAGTTATAAATGGTACTTCTATCTCTTAACTATTTCTGCCCTTGTGTTAAAGTGATTTTCATGTTTAGTTATTTATATATTGATGTATGAATGTCTGAGTTATCATTTGGCACTTTTGTACGGTGATAGCTATTTATTTATGCTTCATGTATGAATAGCTTATTATGCGGTATGTTTTTCCACAACTGTTTCGTCTAACTTTTTATACGAAGTGGTTCATCTTTATTGAATTCTTTTCTCATAATAGTTGAATGATCTTTATTACTAGTTGTTATTTGAAATCATTTTAGATCGCATAAAAGAAAGGTTACACCCTGGGTTAGTGTAGATTTAGATATTTCTGCTTATTAGAATACAATTTCCTTATTATTAGATTAGAGTTAGAGTAGAAGTATTCCATTTAGAAACTGTTAGAAAGAGAAATATCAGTCCATAATACACACACACACACACAAATTGGGAAACTGGTCCCATATCCCTAGTCGGACCCACTATAGCAAACGGAAAAGGAGCTGCTAACTAAGGTCTGGACCGGGTGGGTATCCCCCTTGTTGCAGACCCGATTTTCGGGGCTTCAACATATTTGGCGCTAGAAGGAGGGCTTCGAACTGTGAATGGCAAGAAAATCTAAATCTAAATACCATTCTGAAATTAAATCTCCCTCGCCATCTCCCCCGACTTCTCTGTTGAATTTAGAATCTTTAAATCCAGAGTCTGAAGTCATGGGAGTAACAGCCACTGCTACAAACCTTGACATTTCAGAACAATCTACTATTGAACCTCCTAAAGTTGAATCTTTGATTCATAAACTTCAGCAATTTTCTATATCTCAAAAATCTGATAAATCTCAAGGCAGTGTGACTTTGCAATATAACCCTGCTCATCCTCTTACCAGGTTAAAGAGCGAAAAGTTTGGTGTTCAACCAATTGAATTACCTCTACCTACTAGGAAGAGAGCAAGAAAGTCTCCTAAAGGATCTGATAGCGAGACTCTTTCATCATCATCTTCCATCTCAACCTCTTCACCGCAAAGTCAACCATCCACTCACCCACTTTAGATCATTGTCCATCAACCTACTGGAACTTCCTCAACTCCTTCTCAACCATCTGGAATCATAATATCCTCATCTTCTCAAACACAGGGATCATCTTCTGCACTTTATTCTGTTAGAGGTTCAGCGATGGCCCAATATCCATGGAATAACCCAGGGGCAGTCTTAATGCTTGCACCCTTGAGTCAATTACTGGCCCATCCTGAAAAATGGTTGCCTAGGTTTAATCCTGAGGCAGGCATGCTAGTGGAAGAACATATAAATAACTTTATGCTATCCATAAATCTCAATGGAGTTGTTAACGAAGACGTTGTTGTTTGAATTTTTCCTTATACTCTGCAAGGAACAGTCGGATCATGGTATTTCTCATTACCATCTGGATCTATTACCAGTTGGAACATCTTCCAAGAACAAATCCTGACCAAGTTTGGCGATGACAGGTCTACAACGACACTGATCAATGACTTGTCTTACCTTAAGGCCGAGTCAAGAGAACCTATCAAAGATTTCAATTTACGTTTCAATCAAATCTTAAACAAAATTCCTACTGCTTCTTAGCCTAGTGAAGAAGTGCGAAGTGAATGGTATCTTATTGCTTTACCATCAAACTTAGCAATCTTTGTTGATAGGGCTAACAAAACAACTTTAGTTGAAAATATGAAAGAAGCAATAGCAGTAGAGAAACGTATTATGGCCCTTGAAAAGAAAAATGCGATAGAAGAACGAAAATCTAAGAAGGCATCTTTCAAAGAAGATCCCAAGAAAACACAACCGAAAGATCCATTCGATTTAGAAGGATTACAAAAAGTTTTGAAGACCATGTCTAATGAAATGGTCGAAATTAAGAAACAAGTGGCAGAAAATTCTTCTAAAACTCCATATAGGCCTTTTAAAATAAATCCTTCAACCGATTCGAAACCCCCTAACGCTATTACAAATGCTGAATCAGAAGAAGAAGAAGAGGAAATTGCTACTGAAGAACATACTGATGAAGAAGAAGTTGTAGAGTTACAAGGTATGTGGGATTTCATCCACCCAGATGAAGAGGATCAAGAGGCGTTCCTGGTTAGTACTCGCAACAGAAATCAAATTGATCCTCCTCAACCTACACCTAAGCCAAAGAGCGCAAGCTCGATGACTAAGGACAAAGTCGCAGCCAAGAAAACATCACTTAAGCGACTCAAACTAGCCTAGTCCAAACAAACACATCAACTCCATCTAAAACGTTAATTGTTTCGGATGAAATGGAGTATAATATCATAGAAGACATGAAAAAGACTAGGGCCAATATTACTCTTTTTGAATTAAGAAAGTTAAAACACCAGCAAAAAGTACTTTTGAAAGAATTACATGTTGTACCAGTTGCACCTTTACCAGCCGCTGTAATCTCTCAAGCTTCCCACGATATGGGAAGACCTCCAACTAACGTAATTAATAAATTTGATCCAAACGATATTGCCTTAATTGGAGGAAGATCGAGATCGCATACTTCCCCATTTCTCCTTACTTATGAAATTTTCAATAAAAACGTGCATAATTGCTTAGTGGATTCTGGAGCTTCATCGAATATTTTACCAAGATCAATATGTGCAAAATTGAATGTTCAACCACAGAAATCTGTTGTGCGCATAGTTCATCTAGATCGATCACAAGTCTAAGTGATTGGTGAATTAAATCAGGTTACCATAAGGCTGTCATCCAACCCAAAGGTATGTCAAGTTATTGACATTTTAGTTGTTGATATTCCATAATTTTATGGCTTAATTCTTAGCAGAGATTGGTCAGAAAAACTTCATGGATACTTTGCAACTGACTGGTCGCACATGTGGCTCCCTTACAATGGTAAACCAAATTAGATAAAAGTTGAATGGGAAAAACATCAGAAATACATAGTAATAGAACTCGAGGGAGAGAATGAACCAGTAGCATACAATTCTAACATCATTGGCAATTATTCAGTAGATTCTTTCCTAGGAAATTTTAACGATCATACTTCACCTTACTTAGAACATTTTGTTTTATCTCAAGTAGAAAATTTCTCTCAAACAGATAGTTCTAAATGCATTAATTTTATAGATAGTCCTGTAAATAAATCTTTGTTTTGGAAACTATTTTTTGATGCAGGAGCAGGATGCATGTTAATAAGCTCAGAGGGAGATAAAACCATGCTAAGTTGCAGACTTGAATTTGAGCGTATCAAGAATAACACAGAATATGAGGCTCTAGTCCAAGGGTTATACAAAGCAATCAGATTAGACGTCAAATACCTGCAAGTTTTTGGAGATTCTGAAATTGTAATTAGACAGGTAAGTAATACTATACACTGTTTATCAGGTCATTTAAATAATTATCAATCTTTAGTTCAAGATCTGATTGAAAACTTTATAGAATTTAATATTTCATCAATTCCCGGACTCCAGAATGCTAGCATAGACCTCTTAGCCAACGTAGCTTCCAAGCTCATTCCTTCAGAAGATTTTAGCCCTGACCGATTTTCAATTGAATTAATTTTTATACCATCTATTCCTGATAACATTACCAATTGGAGGATTTTCAATGATGATCCTGATATCGTGAGTTTCCTCACATCTGAAGGATCCTACACCAATCAAATAATTGATGAAGACCAACATAACCAGCAATTGCAACAGGATAGTACTAACAATGCTATACCTAAATCAGTAGTCAAATTAGAAGACCTTTATGATTTGAAAGATCGATTTAAAATATATACCAATTCAAAACTCCAAATTTCAACTTTGAATTATGAATTAGTAAATCTAGGAACTGATACCAAACCACAGAATATCAACCTAGGCCTTGGCCTAGCCCCTGAAGAAAAATTAGCGTATATCTGTCTCTTGAAACAATAAAATAGTGTCTTTTCTTGGAATTACGATGAACTCAAAACACACGACACCTCCATAATCCAACATACTATCCCAATGATTGATAATAAAAAACCTATCCAACAAAAGTTGAGAAAGATCCATCCCAATTTAGAAAATCGGATTAAAACTGAACTCAATAAGTTATTGAAAGCCAAACTAATCTTTCCCGTTAGACATTCTAAATGGGTCTCCAATATGGTACATGTTAGAAAGAAAAATGGAGATATTAGAATCTGCATTGACTTTCGAAACCTTAACAAGGCCCGCCAAAAGGATAATTTTCCTTTCCCTCCCATGGAACGAATACTGCAGGCAGTTGCGGGCTCAGAATTAATGTCATTCTTGGATGGATTCTCAGGGTACAATCAAGTGTTAGTACATCCCGACGATCAATTAAAAACTACATTTAGAACTAAATGGGGCACATACGCATATCAAAAGATGCCATTTGGTTTGATTAACGTGGGTGCCACATTTCAGAGAGCCATGGACTTTGCATTCAAGGGGTTAGTTAATAAATCAATGGTAATATATCTGGATGATATAACTGTTTATTCCAAGAAACGAAACAACCATCTTAGGGATTTAAAACAAATATTCCAATTTTGTTTAAGGTATGGGATTTCGCTTAACCTGAAAAAATCTTTTTCCGCATTAAGTGAAGGAAAACTTCTAGGATTCATAGTGTCAAAATATGGAATTCACATAGATCCTGACAGAATAAAGGAAATTTCCGTAGTACCCCTACCTCACAACAAGAAAGACATGCAATCTTTCCTTGGCCAGATTAACTTTGTAAAGAGATTTGTTCCAGACTTTTCAAGAATCGTATCTCCTTTACAAGCAATGATTAGAAAGAACGCAAATTTTAAATGGGGCCAAGACGAACATGAGGCATTCAATCTTATCAAACAAGCAATTATCAATGCTCCATCTTTAGCAACTCCAAATTTTTCCGATCCTTTTATATTGTATACATTTGCCTCGGATAGATCATATGCTGCTATACTCATTCAAGCAAATCAAGAAAAGGTGGAAGCCCCAATTTCCTTTTTCAGTTCCAATTTACAAGGAGCTGAATTGAATTATTCAGATGTGGAGAAACAAGCTTATGTTGTTTTCAAAGAAATTAAATATTTCAGACCTTTTTTACTCAAAACACATACCAAGATCATAGTACCATTTCCAGTGGTAAGAAATCTTCTAGTACAGAAGGATGTGGGTGAGAGAAGGGCCAATTGGGTTACTGACTTATAGGAATATGATGTAGAAATCAAACCAGTAAGTATTGTAAAAGGTCAAGGCTTTTGCAAAATGCTGGTCGGAGCATCCCTACTATCCGAAAATCCATCTGAATAGGTACAAGCGTACGAGGTAAGCCTAAACAGTGTTGAGTCATTATACGCTGATATTATTTATTATCTAAAGAATGGATATGCTCCTTCAAACCTCGATCATACCAAGAAAAGAGCTCTAAGGTTAAAAGCCAAACAATATCAACTCGTGAATGACATTATTTTTAGAATAAATTATGATTCTGTTCTCCTTAGATGTCTTGAGAAAGCTGAAGCTGAAAAAGTCTTGCAGGAACTCCATGATGGGCCAGCAGGCGAACATTACGCTGGAGATGCAACTGCTCATAAAATTTTGCGCGCAGGCTATTACTGGCCCACATTATTCAAAGACACACATAACTACATAAAGAAATGTCAAGTATGTCAAACTGCTACTGGGAAACAAAAGAAACCATCCTTGCCACTGCAACCAGTTACCTATTGAACAACCTTTCAATCAGTGGGGATTGGACATAATAGGTGAGATCGTTCCTTGCTCTTCTAAACAGCATAGATATATCCTTATAGCGACATATTACTTTACTAAATGGGTAGAAGCAGTTCCACTCAAGACGGCTAACACTGAAAATATCATTGAATTCATAGATCAGTTCATAATCACCAGGTTTGGGTTGCCTTCTGCTTTAATGTTTGATAATGCATCATATTTTTTTGGTAATGCAATGACTGAATTTGCACTCAAAAGGGGTTTCAAGCTTAAATACTCTGCCAATTATTACCCACAAGGGAATGGGTTAGCTGAATCTACAAATAAGAACTTAATTAGAATCATTAAGCGAACCATTGACCAAAATCATAAGAATTGGCATAAGTCTTTAATATATGCTTTATGGGTAGATCGAATAATGCAGAAAGCCTCTATCGGCACTTCTCCCTTTAATTTAGTTTATGGGAAAGAAGTGGTTCTTCCAACACATCTGGCAATTCCCTCTTTAGCCTTAGTTCAGTATATTGATGAAGCACCAACTTCTTCCTTACAATTAAGGCAGCTGGAATTAATTAAGTTAGAAGAACAACGAGAACGGGCTAAGATTACTCATGCTCATCATCAAGCATTGGTAAAAGCCTCTTTTGATTCCAATATGATATCCAAAAACGATTTTCAGATGGGAGATTTAGTTTTAAAATGGGACAAGGCTCATGATGAAAAAGGGAAACATACAAAATTTCAAAGAATGTGGCTTGGTCCTTTTCAAATCATAGAAGTCATAGGTCCGTCTACTTTCATGTTACAAGATTTAACAGGGAAAAGAGATTCTTTACCTGTTAATGCTCAGATACTCAAAAAATATTTTCCATAGACAAGGATAATTTTAGGGGCGAATGTTCGCCCTTTGGCAAAATTAAGGGGTTTTAAATTTTTAGTGGGCGAATATTTTGTATCATAGTACATTTTTACAAATCACCTCAAATAGCCCACCTTATTTTAAGGGAGAGGGTAAAAAAGGTAAATTTAGCCCTTGAAATAAGGACTTACAACCTTCCATTTGCCCATTTTCAAGAATAGGCTTTATTTAAGTGAATCCTATGGGCCAAATACCATATTTATAAAAGAGGTATGGTAAATTAATAAAAATATAAATAAATGAGAGGTATGGTAAATAAATAAAACATTTTTATATTTACTCCATAAGTCACCTTATATACATGTAAGGGTGTAAACAAATAAAAATATAAGTAAAGTGGAGGTATGGTAAATAAATAAAATGTCTTTTTATACTTACTCAAAAGGTATGGTAAATAAATAAAAATATAAATAAACTAGACGTATCGTAAATAAATAAAACCTCTTTTTATATTTAGTCCATAACCCTCGTTCTATTTATGAAGGCTCAAGAAAGAGGTTTTATTTAAGTGAATCCTATGGGCCAAATACCATATTTATAAAAGAGGTATGGTAAATTAATAAAAATATAAATAAACGAGAGGTATGGTAAACAAATAAAACATTTTTTTATATTTACTCCATAAGTCACCTTATATTTACGAACACTCAAAAAATGGGTTATATTTAGGTGAAACCTATGGCCAAAATACTATGGTACAAATACCATGGACTAGATTGTTATTAATATCCTGCAAAAAGCCATTATTAACCCTAATATTAGAATTAATAAAAATAAAAATGGCACATGGTATTGACCCATGGTATTCACCAAAATGGAACATGGTATTGACCCATGGTATTGACCCATGGTATTCACCTGGAATGTAGCCTATTTAAATGGGGGAATTAAACCAGCATGTAGCCTATGCTAAGATTCACTAGGACTTTACAAAGTTTTATTATTTAGTGAAAGACTCGCCAAGTTCTTACAATATTTTATAATTGAGTAAAATATTCACCATGCCTGGTGAGAGATTCGCCAAAAAATTATATATATATATTATATTATTGATAAAATCGCCTTTCATTTTTCCTATATACCATGGAGATTCGCCCATTTATTATATTTATAAATTTAGAGGGGGTTCTTCAAATTTCCCCTGTCCATAGAAGATGATTCTTCTATTTTTGTAGAGTAGTTGTTTTTCTTTTCATAATAAAACCAGTTGTAAATGGTTACATTTGAGATTCACGAAAAAGAAACAAATTCTCTTTTAGATTTTGTTTTTCACTTGTATAAATAGAATTCTTTCTGAAAAATTAATCATTACTATTGAAAGATACAGTTAAAGACTATAGGCCTGGAAATGATATTAGTTTCAACTTTATAAATTTTGATGAAAAACTACCTTTAGTTAGAAATTGTTTTATATCAGTCCAATGAAAGGTATCAATAACAAAATCAAGATTCTCTGTAGAAAGGCTCTTTCCAAAAACTCTATCATTGTCGTCCAGAGCTGTCTTAAGGAAACAATGACTTCCTCCCCACCTAAGAAACTACAATATTCAGAGAATGATCCAAAGATACACTTTAACTTAAAGAGTAAGAGGTCTCATCACAAGCTGACTTATCATGATCATAGATGTTATAGCTTGCTGACTTTGCCAATATTGCATACCATAATAGGGCAATGACTCAAGATTGTTGCAATCAAAAGACAAGGGGTCTCATCACGAGCCAGTTTGTTCAGCAAAGTTATAAATAAATGAATGACTATGTCATGAATTGGCTACCAAACCAAGACATTGTTCTTTAAGAATAAAAATAGAATGAAAGCAATAAGTGTGGAAATGGATTCTTCTTTGAAAATTGTAAATCTCTCTAAGTGGGATACAAGATCATTGTTGGGTAACAGGTAACCCTGTTGAAGCTATAAATGCTTGCTGGCAGCAGAGGTTCTACCTACGACAAATGAGCATATTTAAAACTGATTTACAGAGAAGACTTTGTTTTTATCTTTATAAACCAAGTAATGACTGATGTAGATACAAAGACTAGCTTGAGGGAATAGATAATCAAAGTTGAAAATAGAAGAAACAAAATATCATTGATAGGCAAAAGCATAATGTACTTAGCCTTTCTATAGTAAAGTTTAATTTTCTGGAAAATTTTCTGTTTTGGAAGTTTTGAAAATTGAAAAGAACAGCAGAGATAACTGGTTATTCCAAGTGAATCACCAATTGTTGTGGCCACCAACAACCCCCCTTCTTATTTAGTGTTATTCCTAATACTAAATAAGTCGGGACCCTTAGCTAAAAATTTAAAAAATCAATTAGTGCTTAAACTTCCTTTTTGAATAAAAGCTTACCAACATAAAATTAGGAAACTCCCTTGCAAAATCTAAAAAAATCTAAGTTTTATGATAAGGTAAGAAAAAATCTTTTCGTAGGAAATATTGCATCACAAAAAGATGACAGGATACCACCTTACAGGTCGAATTACAACATTGCGAGATCACGATATGTGATAATAAACAAATATTGCATCGCATACATCAAGCACAATTTACATTGAAACACTTTAATTTACCGATATGCGATGACGCCGATCACAAATCGCATTTCGCAGAAAACAGAATAACAAAGATTGTCATATATTACGTTCCTGCGATCTGTGATAATGCGATATTGCGATTTCACGATATCAGCGACAATGCGATAATGCGATGTCATGAGTGATCAACTCTGCGATGTAACGATTTTGCGATGCTATCATTTCGCGATGTTGCGATCTGCAATATTGCGAAGCAAATCGCAAAATCACAGATCTTTTGGGCTCGTTATTTAGAAAAGTATTTTCCCTAAACTGACACTTGGTTATGAGCTATAATGCCAATAAATGAATTAGTTTCCAGTTATTAATGGAATATGGTTTTGTGCTTATCGAAAAATCATCTCACATAAGGTGGTATATTTGATTTGTCTTCATCATTTAGAACTTTCCCATCACCCTTCCTTGTCAGTATTTTCACTTCACTTGTGAATTGTAGGAACGAAGAACAGAGAACGATACAAAGCAATACGCAGGATATTATGGGAAAGAAAAGAAAAGCTCTGAGCTCTGAAGAAAAAGAAATGGCACCCTTGTATATAGACACGGCCTGTAACAGAGACGCAGGAATTGCTACGTGGGAAGGCATGTATAATCTGCTTGAAGAGGAGAACCCCAGAGTAATGGAAGTTACTGCTACTGCGGGCTCACATAGTTCTTCTAAGGCATCCATCATAGAACTAGCTTGCTCATACTTGCACCGGATAGCAGCAACGCCCAAAATTCTCCCATACACGGACATGGTTAAGTGGATACTAGACAGTGTTGATATCAGAAACAGACAATTTAAGACTCAGGGTCACTAAGAAAAATTTCTCGAAAAGGAAAGTTTATAATTGCTCAGTTACCTGCAAGCCCCGAAAATTGCACGGCAGCAAACAATATTATTGATTGTGTAAATGAAAATTTTCACAGGGAAAATTTGATCGTAGAAACCACTCCAGGATACTTACCTAACGTACAGCAATTACAAACAGAGTGGAGGCCGAAAGCTCAAGAAAAGGCACAAGCAACCCAAGGGTTAACCAAGTTGAACTGGGATTATTACTAGGCATACCTAGTAAAGCCGCATAGCCGATGGATGAATCTCAAGTGCATCATCAATTCTGTAGAGAAGATGGCACCAACTCTTCCCAATTCTGTTTTCTCAGCTCAGCTAAAATCGGAGGTCAGCCAGCCGACTCTTCTCAAACAGATGTTGCATGCATGCGATTTTAAGGAGCAGATACCGAAGTAGTTTTAATTTTAGATTCAAATTTAGTTTTAACTTTGTTTTATTTTGCCTGAAATGAGGACGGTCATTTAAACCGCATCCTATATTTTTGTAATAATTTATTTCTAGATTTAGTTAGTAGTATTTAAACCCTTCTCATGCATTTAGAGAAGGTTTCTGAAATTTGTCAAAAACTTATCCCCAGAACATGCACTTCTGTACCCTCTGAGGAGGTTTTGATGAATGAATGGAACAGGATTTACTGATATTTGTATTTGATATCTGCTACTGATGTTGCACTTTTGTACTCTTAGTGGATGTTAGATCAAGAAGAGATAAATCATTATCGCTTGAAGCTCATGAGTAGGACTAGTTATAAATGGTACTTCTATCTCTTAACTATTTATGCCCTTGTGTTAAAGTGATTTTCATGTTCAGTTATTTATATATTGATGTATGAATGCCTGAGTTATCATTTGGCACTTTTTTACGGTGATAGATATTTATTTATGCTTCATGTATGAATAGCTTATTATGCGATATGTTTTTCCACAACTATTTCATCTAACTTTTTATACAAAGTCGTTCATCTTTATTGAATTCTTTTCTCATAACAGTTGAATGATCTTTATTACCAGTTGTTATTTGAAATCATTTTAGATCGCATAAAAGAAAGGTTACACCCTGGGTTAGTGTAGATTTAGATATTTCTGCTTATTAGAATACAATTTCCTTATTATTAGATTAGAATTAGAGTAGAAGTATTCCATTTAGAAATTGTTAGAAAGAGAAATATCAGTCCATCATACACACACACACACAAATTGGGAAACTGGTCCCATATCCCCAGTCGGACCCACTATACCAAATGGAAAAGGAGCTACTAACCAAGGTCTGGACCGGGTGGGTATCCCCCTTGTTGTAGGCCTGATTTTCGAGTCTTCAACAAGCCCCAAAACATGTTGTGGGGGGGTTCCATGCCCAACACAAACACCGAGTCAACCATCAATTTCAAGTGGGCAATAAAGTGTGGTTCCATATCAACAAGGACAAGATGAAGAGAGAAGGGAAGAAGTTGCAACCAATCTGGTATGGTCCATTCACCATCTTGGAAAAGATTGGAAACAATTCCTTTCATCTCGATTTACCGATATATATGCAAATGTACTCCGTAGTGAATGTGGAAAACTTAAAGATGTATGAGCCACCATTGATTATGGACACCAAAGAGGTGGGTACAGTTCCTACAGTTGATGAGTTTGCACCAGATTATCTTGATGAGTTACCTGAATACATCATCCTTGACAGAAGAACAAAGACTTCACGATGGGGAGATGTGGAATATCTTCGAATTGGTTTGAAGGGGATGCACCCTAGCAAGGCAAAATGGCTGGAAAAAGAAAGAGTGAGTGAGAAATTCCCTCACTTTCCAATTGACTAATAAAGCTTTTGGTGGCACAAAATCTCCTCAATTGGGAGGATTGATCTAAGTGGATCTCCAGACACCAGTGGCATGGAAAAGGCTTAAAATTAAAAGTGGCAGAAAGACAAATAACTTGACATCAGATCGAAGTGCTCATCGCCCTGATTCCAACGGTGTGAATGACACTCCAATCCGAGTCCAAATGAAGGAGATAGAGGCAGACAAAGTTTGGTTGACTTTTGTTGGCTGGGCAAGATTAATGGAGATACAATTTGGACATTTTCGGCAGACAAAATTCTGCCAACATCGGCCAGATTCCAGGTGAAATTGTCACCTGGTTAAAAAGACTCCCTCGATCAAAATCCAAATTTTCAAAAATGGTCATGTTGTTTTCTTTAAAATAAAAAAATATTAAAAAGAAGGGTGGCAGGCCACGAAACCACGTAATGGTATGCAGCAATTAAGGTGGTGGGTCGGCCTTGGGGCACGGACTAAACGACCAAAACGAAGACCACCATCACATTAAACATGGACCGTCCTTGAGGCACGAACCCATCCACTTAAAAAAGAAATTCGGGCCAAGGTAGGTAAGGTGGGCGGGCCTAGCCCAACCTATTTTTTATTTTAAGAAATTCGTTATCTAAAAAAAGGAGGAGGCAGGGTTTGACTGCCCAACCTCCTTCGTATCAACCAGATCTCAAACCAACTGTGCCACAACTGACTTATTGAGAATTCCACCACCATTTTTTATTTAACACTCAATTCATCAGTGTGCCCAAGGTAAGGAGGGAGTGCATGCAGTTTGAGGTAGATTTTTGCAGGAGGGGAAAATTTTCACTTTGTCATATTTTGACAAATTTTATATGGTTTCAACATTTTTCAACGCCATGAACGCAATGGAGCTGTCCGTTTCTCCATCAGAGTTCTGCATTTTTTGGCCATTTTTCAGTATGGAGGTATAAAACTCCTTCTTTGTAATTGATGCTTGTACTCTTATTTCTCATGCCACTTAATGAATGAAGGCCTCCCCATTGATCGAGTAGGGCCGAGAGACGTAGTCCAAGTCGGACGAACTCCATTATCAAGTCTTATTGTCTTCTTTCATGCTTTATGCATTTCTCCTCTTCTCTCATGTGCACATTAAATTTCTATGTTTAAGCTACAATTTATGCATGTAATTCTTTAACACATTTATAAGAAAAAGATCTTGGATCACTCTCGGAACTTGATAGATTCGGGGTTAAGATGGATCTAGGTCAGTTAATATGAAATTATAGATTTTTTTTTTATATTATCGTCTTAAAAATTAAAATTTCTCTTAAAATAATTTCAAATTGGAACTAGATCCAATTAGATTCAATGAATAGATTTTTAAAAAATACATAAAATATTTTTTTATTAAAAAATATATTTGTTAAATTACAAATTATTCGATATAAATAATTCAAAGTTAGCTCACTTATACACCATGTGAGGATGAAAAAGTGTTTAAGGAATGATAACCTTTCAACAAATCTTTAACAACCTTTCAATCCCCTATCACTTGTAAGTTTAGATTGCTTGACACAATTAAGATGACTAACTTAAAAAATTGCTTCATATTATTGTAGTACTTGTTAGGTAGCTATATTTTTGTTCCTAGGCTAAATTAGTCATTCATGTTAGTCATTTTTAGTTGTATTACTTATTAGCTAGTCACATATTTTAGCCCGTGACTAAATTAGTGATTTATGTTAGCCGTTTTTAGTTCAGTCAATTAAGATTGCTCTTTTTTAGTAGTATTTCACTTGGAAAAGCTATGGTGACTAACAGTTTCAATCACCTAGTCACTAATTTCTCATTTTCTACTAGTGAAGTATGGGGTTAGCATAGAGATCTATCAAGATAGAATTTGAAAAGCAAAGTGAATTTTTCTTGGAAAAGAATCATTCTCGTCATGCAAATACAAACCAAATTGATGTTCAATATCACTTTTTGAGGGATATTGTTGAGGACAAAAAGATGTTACCGGTAAAGGTGTACGCTTTGAAGAATATTGTAGATGCATTGACAAAGTCTGTGAGCACTAGGAAGTTTTCTTGGTGTACAGAAAAATGGGCGTTGCAGTGCTGGATCAGTGACTAAGCTCTCCTATCACACCCTATGTGGAAAGAAAACAAGTGGGAGAATGTTGGGTGTGTGTTATATTCTTTCCACGAGTAGCCCCATGTGCATAGTTTTGGGCATGGGTTTTGCACATGGTTTTGTGCATGGATTTTGCACATGGTTTTGGGCATGATGGTTTTCTACCCATGGTATTTTGTATATCCATTCAAGGGAACTACGATTATGTTCTAATCTAAGGTTAACGGATTGGGGTTTATGAATGATTCGACATGTATATATATGTATTGTAACATTGAAAGGAACATAATGAAAAATCAATCTAGTAGTCTCGGCTTTTGGATCTAAGGGAAATCTATGTGTATTATTTTTATATCCTCACCATTGCTTATTTTCTATTTTTTGTTTTAGTATTTGTATGCAAGTAATTTTTGTACAAGGTGAAAACCTATAAATAGTGCCTAAAATTGCACCAAATTTGATTGTTTTTAAGTTCATGAATTAGACACCTTTCCCTGCACAAAAATGAGTGCGACCAGGTATGTTTTTATTAACATCATATTTGATGCCATAAATTTCTCCAGAAATACCATCAGAACTATTGCTAGAAATAACACTAGAACAATACTGCCATAAATAACACCTGAAATAGTGCCCCACTATTTTCTTGCATTTGTGTTGTAAGTTTCACTATAAATAATGTCCTAAATAGTACCAGGAATAACATCGTAAATAGCGCCTGGAATAGTGCCATTTTATCGTCGATAATAGCACTAGATCTTGCTTCCAATTTGGCCCCTAGTTTGGCTTCCTATTTAATTTCTAGTTTGGCTTCATCTTTTGATTCTAGTTTTTCTTCCAATGTGGCTTCAAACTTTTTTTCCCATTTTTCCTCTAGTGTGGCTTCCAATTTTTCTTCTAGTTTTGCTTCTAGTCTAGCTTCAAATTTTTCTTCCAGTGTAGCTTCAAATTTTGCTTCCAGTGTGGCTTCCAATTTCTCTTACTGTTTTTATTTTAGGGTGGCTTCTAATTTTTCTTCTAGTGTGGCTTTCAATATTGTATCCAATGTTACTTCTATCATGGCTTGCAAATTTTTTTCTAGTGTGGCTTCCAATTTTTATTCTAGTTTGGCTTCCAGTGTGGCTTCCAATTTTGGGTCCAATTTTTATTCTATTGTGGATTCCAATTTAGCTTCCATTGTTGTTTCTTTTTTTGTTTCTAGTCACAGGAAATAATGCTAGGTTTAGTGCCAAAATGAGCCAGATTTAGCACCGGGTGTAGCGCTAGGATATACGTCCAGTTTGGTTTCTAATTTGGCTTCCAATTTTTCTTCCTCTTTTTCTTCTAGTGTGGCCTTCAATTTTGCTTCCATTGTTTCTTCTTTGTTTGCTTCCAAAAAATGATTATTGTTTTGGATACAGTTAAATTAATATGTTTTACTTGAATTTAATTAGTTAAATATATCATTTATCTTAAATAAGTTTAATGATTATACATCATATGAATGCATTTGAAATATTTTATAGGATAACATTTATAAATACTTTGTAGAGAAACAAGCATCCATATGAATTAACAACATCATTATACTTATTAAATCTCCATCAAAATAGAATCTACAACATCCAATATATATAAAATAATAAGATAATTATTGTAACATGATCATCATCTATAATTAAAATAATTTAGTCAAATATCTATAATTTAAGTGAATCTAGCAACATTCATCATGAGCAATAAATTAAAACCACCATACATAATAAATATGCATCCAAATCATCAACCACTTTCAACATATAAAATATGACGAGTTAATACTGACAAGATTATCATCATATATGTCTTTGGAGACTCTCTCATTACAATTCTAAAATATATAAAATTGAATCATTGGAAGGACCCAAATACATGACCAACTTTACAAAGAATCCAAGTGATCATGGATAAATTTGAAACTTTGGAGTAGTGGAACCATTCTAGTGGGAGGAAGTGGAAATGGCTGCTACAAAAGGACTCGGCTAGAATAATGTGGAGGGAGTGAGGTATTTAATTTCATAGTAATATCTAGACAGATTATTTTATGTAGGTATGTAAGTATTAATGGGGTATTTTGGAGAAATTGCAAGAAGAATGATGTAGTAAATTTGGAAAAAATATTATCGCATACGCAAAGATACTAATCAAAGAAATTATGGAGGACTCTAGAAATTTTGATACTTTTCAATGTAATGGAACGGGCCAGATTCTAGTTTCATTAATAGAAATATACTTGTTCCTTTAAAAAAGAGAATAACATGTGAAAATGATGCTTTCCCAACAATCGGTATAAGTCAAAATGATACATCATGTACAAATGATATAAATTAAAATGATTATTTATGTAAGACAAAATGATACAAGTCAATATGATATGTCATGTCCAAATGATATAACTCAAAATGAATCATTTCTAAAAGATACACCTCAATAATATGCTACAGGAAGGCATGAAAATGATACATATAATAGTAACCATTAAAATCGATATCATAACAACATATCAAAAATAATCCATGACACAGTCTATATCATCATGAATCTCACTAGATGCTACCAACAACTACCTCATGATCATCATTACCATTGTGATTAGCATAATCATCATCATCATAATCATCATCTTTTGTATCGGCATCACCCTTTTTGTCATCTATATCTGTGTCATCATGAGCATCACCTGCCATCTCAACATCGGAGCCAATGTGATCACGATCTATGTGATGATGATCTTTTGGATCTTTTGGAAGATCCTTGTTCTGCAAAAGACAAGCATTTAGAATCAAAATTTATTATTTATTTCATGTGATAATTAATTTCTCTATTATATATCTAATATTAGAACATATAATATGAAACAATAATCATATTACTTGATATCGAAGCGCACATACGATAACAAAATTTAAAATAAGTTACAACTAAGATGTTGTAACAATGGATGCTATAACAATGAATGTTGTAACAACAAGCCATTTCATCCTACTTGTGAGAACTTGAAAGTGGGCAACCAAAGAGGTGTTTCTACCACCAAACACTACACCAGCACTTAGGGGTTAAAGAAAACAAATTAAGAAGCAAAAAAATAGGTAACAATAGATTGAGAAGAAGACACTGTAATAGAAGATTTTGTAACAATATATGTTGTAACAACAGACGCCATAAGAACATGTCAATGTTAAATCTGCTGAAAATGTTGTAACACCCATTACTATTAAAAATGATGAAACTTGTGTAAAAGTTGATGCTATAACAACTACTACTACTGAAACTACTAAAACAACGGCCATTAGAGCAGATGTTGTAACAATAGATGTTGTAACAACAGATGTAATAATATATTGTAACAATTGAGAGGGTAGAAATCCATTTCATCTTTCTTGTCAAAGCTTGAAAGTGGGTAGGCAAAGAGGTGTTTTTTCCACCCAACACTAGAGAAGCACTTTGGGGATTGGGAAAACAATTGAGAAACACAAACACAGGTAACAATGGATTGAGAAGAAAATGATGTAACAACAAATTCCATAAAATATTCATAACAATGGATGTGGTAACAACAAGCCATTTCATCTTTCTTGTCAAATCTTGAAAGTAGGCAACCAAAGAGGTGTTTCTGCCATCTGACACTATACCAGCACTTGTGGATCATGAAAACAAATTGAGGAGCACAAAAATAGGTAACAGCGAATTGAGAAGCAGATGTTGTAACAAATTTTTTTATAAGAATATATGCCATAACAACATGTTAATTTTAAATGTGTTGAAAATGTTGTAGCAATTGATGGTGTAACACCCATTACTATTGAAAATGTTAAAACTATCGTAAAAGGTGATGCTATAAAAACTGCTACTATGAAAACTAATGAAACAGTGACCATTATAGTGGATGTTGTAACAACAAATGCTATAAAAATTGAGGGGATATAAATCCATTTCATTTTGTTGAAAATAACAAGAAGAAATGCTAGAAATGGTATTGCTAAAGATAGCATTTCAGGATATTCCAATTTTAATTTGTCCTTCAATTACAATTTAGAATTTAAAATTTGAATTTAGTCTCACCAGCTGTTTGAAAAATAATTAATTAATTCATATTGAGTTAATTAGTTGGAGAAATTCAAACATGAAGTCTTTTTGAAGTCATGCAACAGTTATCCCTTTGATTGAGAAAGTTATCCCTTAATTAAGGAGATAAGGATGAGTTATATTTTAGTTGTAATTAGTTAGCTCAGTTAACTGAGTTAAGTCCAATTAAATTAGTTCCAAACAGTTAGAGGAACTAATTGTGAGTTCAGTTAGTTAATGCATGGATGCATGCAACTATTGTTCTCCAGATAACTGAATATTCTCTCATAAATAACTCATGCATGTCAGTTCAGACAAAGACCCAGTTGAGATTAAAGGTAGGGACAGTGTACTATTAGTTGCTAGGATTTTCTTATAAGAAAATCTCTTGCATGCAAAAGGAATTCATTCCTTAAGGATTGCACAGTTTCTACAGTAGCTGAGAGTAGTGTGTGTGATCAGTGTCACACTAGGTAACAACTGGAGCACCCAGGGAAAACTGCGCAAGGAAATAGGAGGCTTGGAGGACAGAGGAGAAGGCATATGTGTTGTCTATTTTGTCTATGAGCAGCAGTGAGGGATTGTACTGAGAGCTCGATAGCTATGAGAGCTAAACCTTTGTGTAATCCTGAGATATTTCCACTTGTATGATAATACAGATAGCGGGGTTTTTAGCTGAGGCTTCCCTAGAGTATTCTTCTGTGTTTCATGTGTGATTGATTCTTCTTCTCTATTATATGTGTTCTATTTGATCTTGCTCAAAGCGATTAAGCTTCCGCAAGTTTGATAGTAGAAGTAGATTAAGTATTTTTCTTTAGTACATTGCATAATCAGATTAATCTATAGTGAGAATTTCTACAAATTTCGCTTGTCAAAGCTTGAAAGTGGAGAGCCAAATATGTGTTTTTTCCACCCAACACTACACCAACACTTAAGGGATGAAGAAAACAAATTCAGAAGCACAATGAAAAGCATATCTTGTAATAATGGAAGTGTAACATCACCCAACCCGTCATACTATTAGAGGAATGGGGTAAAAAAATATTTATTTATTTATTTCCTCAAAACTCTACTTGACTTCCCAACTTGTCATAAGGACCTCACAACTAGAGTTGTTACTTTACAAGCTTATATATATATATATATATATATATATATATATATATATATATATATATATATATATATATAGAGAGAGAGAGAGAGAGAGAGAGAGAGAGAGAGAGAGATATCGGGCCCTCTTGAATGCAACAGCCTCCGCTCACTGCATGAGCCCGTTGTCAACCTATCAAGAGGGTCCACTTCTGAGGAATCACAGAACCTTCAAGATGACATGTAAGCCAACTCATCCTGGCTGACATCATCCCATCCAATCCTGTACCTGCGCCACACAAGCCCATGGGGTAATATTCTGGGTTTTTACCTCAGGTCCACATCATCACCTCCTCATCCAATTGTGTGAAAGGAAAAATTAGGCCACACCAATGAAGAGTCTCCATGGCTAGGGTTTGGAGTAGTGTAAGGTTTTTTTGAATTTTCATTATACATTTAAGTGTTTCCCTCTTGCTTTCAATCTCTGTCATGGATCGACTAAGGGATCGTAACCCTACCTTAAGCAATGAGAAATAAATGGAACTTTATGACCATCGTAAGAGTAAGTCTCTGTTGAAGAAAGTGTAACTAGGTTTATTCTTCATGGGTTTCATGAGAAAGAGGTTTAATTTTTAGTGGATCCCATTGAGAGCCTTAGGATTTATTGTTAAGTCAAAGAGTAAATGTCATGTATGAAGAGCTCTTCTTGAGCCTATGTTTAATGTATACAAGACTATAGAAATGTCTACAAGCCCTCCAAAGACAAGCACAATCCCTCTTGAAGAAGTCAACCTCCAAACAATAACAAAGGAAGTTCATGTTGGCTTGTATGAATAGACACATCTATTGAACATGTCATGTCAGCTTAATATGAGGATCAAACCACTATATATATGCATCATCTAGGGTCACCACAAAGAGCAGAAGTTTTTGAACAAGTATTTGTGTGTTTTTTGCATGGGTACCACAGAGATAAAGTTTTGACTTCCCCATAGTCTCAGTGGATGAAGTCTCGGCCTCCTTACAGTCTTGGTAATTGCTGTCTCGACCTATCAATGTAGTAATCATAAAGGAAGCATCAGATTCCACAGAAAAAGGCTCAGACATGTCTCCTAGAAGCCTCGACATATGTGTGATGAGAAGGATCTTGGTGATCACACAGTGACAAATTCTCAGCATACATACTAAGTCATAATATTGGCATAGATGTAATCATGATCTAATTATAAGTCATGATCTTGATGGAGACTTAGTTACAAGATCATGATCTTGATGAAAATCTTCGTGCAACCCTCATGAATATATACATATATATATATGGGGATCTTGTTGTTATGATGATGATCTCAGTGAAGGTGAAACGATGATGATCTTGGTGAAGGTATAGCAAGGATGATCTAAGTGAATGTGCAATAATGGTGAAACTGTGATGACAACAGTGATGTAATAATGATGACCTCAGTGTAGCAATGACGATAATGATGATCTGAGTAGTGACAAAGAAAAGGATTGGTGTCTTGGTCATGGAGTGGCCTAATACATCAAGGATCATGGTCTTGGTATTCGTCAATTGGAATCTCTATAAGAAGAATTTGTGCGGGTTTTTTGCTCAAAGAATGAGAGGTTTTGGCCCTGGTAGAAAGCCAACATCTTGTGTTCTTGTCTATTTCATTTTGGTAACAATTTTAAGACCTAAGAAGACACACTCTAATAATATCAAGAGAAGATTGTTCTAATAAGGAAAAGTTCAAAATACTTCATAGATAGTTATCATGGCGAGAAGAATCTTATTAACTTAATTTTCCCTAGATTCTTCAACATGGTATTAGAGCTAAGGTGTTGAAGTCAAAGCAAGGGAATAAAAGAGACATTCAAGGATCAAGTTTCAAGAAGGGCATCGAAACAAGTTGAAGGATAACAAAAGGATCAATATCTACATTGAAGAATCAAACCCTAGATCAAAGAAGCAATCTATAACAACAAGAAATTTTGTCTCTATAGTCATCATCAAAATGCCACCAAGACTTTCATCAAGTTGTATACAAAGAAATGTATCTCAAAAGACCTCAAAAACAAAGATCACATCATCTTGGAGAAATTTGAAACCCTAGAAGTAGTCCTGATCTACACTAAAAGAGAAGGAAGTGTCATATTCACGAGAAAGGATCATCTCCTTACCCTAGAAGAAGATCATCCAAATAAGCAACAAATCATCCTCATCAGAAGGAACAACCTTTTCTATTGAAGAAAGGTTTTTTCGTCTGAAACAAGATCATCCAAGAGGAGGCTCGAATACATCTTCTTCAACCATCATCAAAGCAATCAAGTAGAAGAGTTTATATTCACTTGTTAAGTAATTATCTTTCATTCTATATTCAAGTTTGGTTAAATGACTTTATGTTTGAAAGGAGATCTATAAATTGGTTGGGTCAATGAAATTACTTGCATAAGAAAGGAGTATAGATATAGTCCCCAGAAAAGAATTCATTGAAAAGTATCCAAAGGTCAAGCATTGTTTGAATGCATGTAAAAGGATCAAGGCACTTAAAGGATTCTTATGAAATCAGTCAAAGGTCCTCACATCCCTATGAAGCAGGAGAGGTGACAGAAAAAGAGATATATGAAATGCAAGAAGATATATTCTCTGAAAATGAAAAAAATAAGGTCATATCACTTAGACTTTATCTACACAAAATTGAAGGTATCAAAGAATGAAGGGATGTCTCCATAAGACCTCAATTGGAGATCTAGGAGAAAGGATAAGAAGATAATCATCATTATTCTAATTGATAATTAAGGTAACAAATGTCCATAGACAATAAGTTTGCCTCATTCGAAAACTTATGGTCTCTATGCTAGATGGAAAAATACAAGTAGAAGGTAAAAGTGTTGAAGGTTAAAGGACAAACATTTGCAAAAAAAGTGAAGTTTGGTCCTCAATTGACAAAACAATGGTATGGAAATATCATGAAAACAAAGCTCTATCGCTGGAAAGATGGAGGAATCTAAAGAAAAGGGCCAAGGAAAGAGGGAGTAACTTATATATACTATGATTAAGATGGTATCTATTAGGAAACTAGCTCACAAAAAGATAGAAAAGATAGATCAATGCCTTAGAATTCAGCATCTTCGAGGGGGAAACCTCCTTTACATTACACAAATGAAAAATTCTTGGATGATACAAATGACAAGACTTCCTTTATATACATAGGAGTCTAAGGGGTCATAATATAATCAGAGTCGACATAAAATAAGGGGGTTGTACTAATAATAATAAGGGGTTACACTAGTAGTATAGGGACCTAACATGCCCCTCTCCTTCAAAAAGTGTTGTCCTCAATGCTTGAGTAGTTCTTGATGCTTCTGTATAAAATTATTGTCCTCCCATGTGGAATATTCAGCAGGTAAGTTCTTCCACTTTATGGGATACTTTGAAATTGATCGATTTCATAGTTGTCAAGTTCTTGTTTCAGTGACTACTCCAGGCTCCAATATGATTTTTCCTCTCTTGTCAAGTTTTAGCAATATTGTTTGAACTGTGATCTTCTGCAACTTTTGAATCAGTGGCCACACTTCTTTGTCCTTCTTCCATTCATCCCCTGCTTCGTTTATCCAATATGGTTGGATAATAGAAATATCACAAAACAATGCTTCCACATCCTCATCCTTTCTTGAGAGTGCATCTGCAACAACAGTTTGCTTCCCTTTTTTGTAGATGATTTCAAAGTCATAACCCAACATATTTGTGACCCATTTTTCTGTTCTTCTAAGGATAATCTTTGTTCTAAAAAGTTTTTAAGGCTATCATGATCCATTTTTACCTTGAAGCGTCTTCCGATTAGGTAAGGTCGCCATTTCTTAAGTACATGTAGTATTTCCAACATTTCCTTCTCATAAATAGCTTGCTTTAGATGTAGCCATAAAAATACCTAATCACCTACATCAAAACTTCTTTCACTACGATCTTGATATGCTCGTTGTTTCATTCGATTCTGCACCAGAGTGGCGTTATCCTTCAAAAGTTGGAGAACTTATTGTTGATGCTCGATGTGATCTTTCACTACTTGAATCTTTTTCTTCTTGATATGTCCTTCTATCTTGAGAGTTTGAGGAGTTGTAATTTCTTCCAATGCATTACAAGATATGGTTGGATTCATTTCTTGATGGTCGATGTGATCTTTCACTTCTTGAACATTTTTCTTCTTGTTATGTCCTTCTATCTTGATAGTTTGAGGAGTGGTAATTCTGGCCAATGCATTACAATATATGGTTGGATTCTTTTCTTCTTTCTCAATGTGATCTTTCACTTCTTGAACCTTTTTCTTCTTGATATGTTCTTCTATATTGTGAGTTTGAGGAGTAGTAATTCTTGCCAATGCTTTACAATATATGGCCATATTAATTTCTTCTTTCTCTGGGGTTGGTTCCTAGTGTATATCCTCTTCTTTTGATGTTTCTTGATCCTTTTCTTCCTCCTCTTCATAATATATGTAAAATAATTTCTTCTCAAAACACTTATGACCTTTAGTGTATTTTCTATCACAATTGTAACAAATCCTTTTTTCTTTTTTTCTTCCAATTGTTGTCATGTAAACCTTGTAGGTTGTGGAAGGCTAGGAGAAAAAACACTTCCATAATTATAGTTGTAAGTGGTGGGATTCCTTGTTTCCATAATTTTGCTTTCAATTTTTCTTGCCAACCCGAATTCCTTCTCCAATGAATCAGGTTCCCAAAGACGAACCTCATGTTGAATGTTATCCTTTAAAGTCCCTATGAAGACATCAATCCTTTGCTTATATGGAATATCATTTACCCTTATATTCAATTTTTGAAAGTCCTCAATGTGCTCTACCATTGAACCTTTTGTTCGAGATTTATCAATTGGCTAAAGAACCAGTTACTCTTTCTATCCTCATAATGTGCTATCATTTCTTCCGTGAAAATTGACCAAGTGACAAGTGCTTTATGAGAACAAATCCCTTTATACCATAAAAATTGATTTGGTTCTAAAATATAATGATGCAATATGTACCTTTTGTAACAGTTCAACCTCATGTAGATAAAAATATTGCTCCATCTATAGTATCCAATTTATCGGATCCTTGCCATCAAAATTCCTCATATCACCTTTTCTTCATTTTATGAGCTTGATCTTGAAACGACTGTAACTTGGTAATTTCATACCTCCAAGTTCTAAAATTACATCTTGCAGTAGCCCTATGATTCCTCTGTTTCACCCTGCAAGTCAGATCATAATTTGATTTGCCATGAAAGAGTTATGCCCAATCTCCTAAGATGACCTAATTATATAATGTTTCAGTAGATCAAACTTGTACAATGTGCCATGTGTCACTATTTCTACCTTCGTATCTAAAAAATATATACAAAAAACTATAGTCTATCCTCTTTCTGTAACTTCTTACGAAATTTCAATTTGTTGCTCAAAGAGAAAGTTATGACAATTTTCCCAAGGTCGCCTGTTTAGAATGTAATTCGGGAGTCTGCAAAGACCCTAACTTCCTCAGATTATATCTCTGAAAATATAGTGAGAAAAGATCAGAGATTCAAACCCAAGCTTCACCAAGCTTTCAGCTCAAATGATTTTTAATTTTAGAGTCTGAACCTTTGTAGAAAAAATATTATAGTGAAAATTCCATGGTGACCTATTTGAGATGAAATTTTGGAGCTTTCAAAAACCCTAACTTCCTCAGATCACATCTCTGAAAATATAGCATGACAAGATCTAAAATTTGGACCCGATGTTTATACCAATCTCTTCTCAAATGGGTTTATTTTTATCTTCTGAAACTTCGTAGCGAAAATTTTATGGCAAAAATTCCACAATGACCTATTTGGAGCAGCGAAACCATAGAATCAAAGGCTTTGATACCAAATGTTAGGAAACCAGCTCACAAAAAGATAGAAAAGATATATCAATGCCTTAGAATTCAGCCTCTTTGAGGGGGAAACCTCCTTTAAATTCCTTTCTATATATAGGATTCTAAGGGGTTATAATCTAATCAGAGCCGACATAAAATAAGGGGGTTGTACTAATAGCAATAAGGGGTTACACTAGTAGTATAGGGACCTAGCAGTGTCCCTCACAAAAGGGTATAATCATAACCTCCTAAATATTTTATTATAGATATGACCATGATAATAAGATGCATCGTAGAAGCATTGGAAGTAAGAGCTCGTGATATCACAATGGGGAATAATGAAGGAAAAAATCCATGGTGGTAAAACATGAAGGATATTGATCTTGGGAACCTCATTGGACATTGAAGGAAAGGATGAAGTCATCTAAGACAAGGCTAATCATACATCAAGTCAAGAAGGAAACATCTTCCACATGGGGATATACAATATCCTCAAGATTCTCTCATGGAATCCTCATTGGAGGGTCCACTAATCTAGATAGGAAGCAAGTGTTTCATCAAAAATTCCAAATTTTGGAGTTCATGGGATGATGGTATGATGACATGAGAGATGAAGCAAATCAAGGGGTTGACGATCTTTTCAATTAAGGAAGCTGCTCGAAGAAGACTAGATGACCTAAAGATAAAATGAGGTATGCATGCTTGTATTTGATATTATAAAGTCATGTCGTATGGTTACAAGTAACATGGATCACTACTTCTATATTGAGAAGCATGATCAATGGAAAAGGATATCCTCCTCTGGAAGGATGCAGGAAGGCATAAGTCGATAAAATCAACATAATATGTCCTCATATGAAGCATGAGGTGGTTTACTACAATTAAGGAACTATGATTGAAAGCTCTTGGGAATGGAATGTGTGAGGAAGGAAGATATCATGAGATATGAAACCCTTATGAAGGAAATCAACATCCAAAGGACCAAAAATATTTGACTAGGAAATCTCCCAAAAATATATGAAGACTTTGACAAAGGTCTAGAAAGGATGGAGACTCTTGAAAATGGATATCATTGGGAGATATGTCAACATGTATGTAGGATGTTGATACCTACAAGAAGATGTCATGATGAAGAGCCATATCGTAAGGTACTATTTGATTTAATGTTATGTTTTGATTTATTGAATAATATCTAGATGAGTTTATGCAGGGCTACTAAAACAAGAGTTTTAAGTGCAAGTATAATTAACATTCATGTGGTGGATGGAAATTCCTGAAAGGAACATGATGAGGCAAAAGTAGCTAGATGACGAAGGTTCCAGATATGTATCAATATTCCCACTTTCCATGGAGAAAGAAATGACATGACGAACTAAGAACGAAATTGTTTGATGGTTGATTCCCTACAAAGAAGAAGCTTGACTGAACTTCATGATATGACAGAAAGAAAGTGATGAAGCAGCTGAAGGACCCATAAAGAAGAAGTTGTTGATGGATAGGAGAGTCCCTAGTTGAGAGGGAGCTCTGAAAAGTACCTAATTAAGAGGAAGCTTGGGAAATTTCTTGGTCAAAGGGAGATTGGATACATTCCTTCATAGCAATGGGAATATCTTCCCTAGTTGAGAGGGAGAGATAGACACAACATTATTGTCTTCTCTTGGGAAGAAAGAATGGAGGAGTGAGTAAGCATCTAGAATCTGATGCTCTTTGACAATGTGTAGGGCATCCAATTTAAGAGTAGGTAAGAGTACCAATATTATTGGAGGGCTTGGAACCCAAGATGAGAATAGTCCTAGAAGGTCATACTCAGTGAAAACCCAGGTGGGTATGTACCTTGAGAGACAATGATGAAAGTGTCTATAGTCCTTGGTCTCACCAACATTGTGATTTGATCTAATTAGAGATAAAGTTTTCAGTGAAGGCCTTGCTATGGAAACAATGTTCGTTACTATGATGCTATACAGATGGCTTACCAATCTGATACTTCTTATGAGAAATTCTTCAGATTGACAATAACTAGGTACCATTATGAATACCTCCCTAATTAAGAGGGAGTGTTGAATAAAGTGTAACTAGGTTCAGTATTCATAATGACAGGATCTTTGTAAATGGTGAAATAAAAGAAATACAATTATTTTTGTGTGCCTTGCTACATGGGTTTCATGAGAAAGAGGTTTATTTTTTAGTGGTTCCCATTGAGAGACTTAAGATTTATTGTTAAGTCAAAGAGTCAATTTCATGTATGAAGATCTCTTCTTGAGCCTATGTTTAATGTATACAAGTCTATAGAAATGTCTAGAAGACCTCCAAAGACAAACACAATCCCTCTTGAAGGAGTTGGCCTCCAAACAATAACAATGGAATTTCATGTCAGCTTGCATGAATAGAAACATCTCTTGACATTGTCATGTTGGGTTAATATGAGGATAAAACCAATATATATCTATCTATCTATATCTATATCTATATATATATATATATATATATATATTGACTAGGGTCACCATAGAAGGTAGAATTTTTTGGACAAGTATCTCTGTGTTTTTTGGATGGGTACCACAGAGATAAAGTTTTTGCCTCTCCACAGTCTCAGTGGATGAAGTCTCAGCCTTGTTATAGTCTTGGTGATCACTGTCTTGGCCTATCAATGTAGTAATCATAGAAGCAACCTTGGATGCCATAGAAAAGGGCTCATACCTATCTCTTAGCAACCTTAGATGCCATAGAAAAGGGCTCGGACCTGTCTCATAGCAGCCTTGGCATATGTGTAATGAGAAGGATCTTGGTGATCACATAATGACATATTCTTCAGAATACATGCTAAGTCATATTCTTGACATAGATGTAATCATGATCTAAGTATAAGTCATGATCTTTATGAAGTCTTAGTTACAAGATCATGATCTTGACGAAAATCTCAGTACAGCCCGCACAAATATATACATATCTCTATATGAAGATCTCGTTGTTATGATGATGATGTTAGTGAAGGTGTAACAATAATTATCTCGATGAAGATGCAACAAGGATGATCTCAGTGAAGGTGAAACATTGGTGCAACTGTGATGACATCATTGATGCAGTAATGATGACCTCGGTGTAGCAGCAGTGATGATGATGATGATCTTGGCAGTGACGAGGAAGAGGATTGGTGTCTTGTTCTTGGAGTGGCCTAATAGGTCAAGGGTCGTGGTCTTGGTATTCGTCAATTTGAATCTCTATAAGAAGAATTTGTGTGGGTTTTCTGCTAAAAGAGTGAGAGGTTTTGGCCCTGACAGAAAGCCAACATCTTGTCTTCTTGTCTCTTTTGTTTTGGTAACTATTCTATGAACTAAGAATGCACTCTAATAATATAAAGAGAAGATTGTGCTAATAAGGAAAATTTTAAAAATACCTCTCGGATAGTTATCATGGTGAGAAGAATCTTATTAACTTAATTTTCCCAAGATTCTTCAATAGTCTCTATCATACCATAATTTCCCTAAGTTGTTTATTTCAACCATGGCTTTGTCTCAGAGGTCTTGCAGACCTCTTGATCAACTCTAGTACTTTGCACCAATATCTATGGTTTATTAAGGTTCCCTATGGTGCTAGCCCTCCTGAGCTTGAGCCAAGTGGTGGGCCTTTAAAATTTGATTACTTAAGTGTTTTCCTTAAAACACATTTTTTGGTCATTGTTAAGTCAAATCCTCATATATAAATCCAGTTCCATCAGTATGTATTAGAAGCTATCCATTCAGGTCATCAACCTCATTTTTATTCTCATCCAAACATGTTATATCTACCGCATGGATAAAAATTACATCTAAGATATTGCCTCCAAATGGAATAGTTTTTGAAATAATCAATGTAAACAAATATATGTACTTCTTCACACTTGCAATAGTATGTATATGCATAAACAAGAATTGTGCCTAAAAGATATATTTTTTATAAAAAATTTATGTAATTTTTTCATGTACTTCTGCAAATTATTCAGTGCAAACAAAGTAACAAATGACTAATGATGACATGGGTTTCTTTCTTTTTTCCTTACCACCATCCTTGATTAAGTGTTATAGGGAGAAGGAATGTCTAGGTATTAAATCATGTGCGATAGGTGGTGTAGTTGGATTTGCATGGGAATCCACAAGGGAACCTTTGAATTGAGGGAGTTTAGGACATTTGGGCGGCGAGACTGCCTCACTCATAATGGTAACATTTAATGAGGACAGAAAAAGCTACTCCTAGGAAACTTATATCAAGAAAGGAAATATAAAAATAATATATTTAGATTTTTCCTATTTGGAAACACATAGCGAAGGAGGAAAGTTATAAATATGTATTTTTAATCTCTTTCAAAATGATATCAAGCCTCATGATAATATAAGTGAATGTTAGAGTCTTTTATCTTATCTATGTGATTGTGTTTGATTCATTAATTCTAAGCAGATTTTGTAAGATCCAGCTGAGAGGTGACAATCTCTAAACCTCAACTCCGATGAATTATAGATCAATTGGTATCAAAGAAACTTTCTCCTTGGGGCCTAATCTAATGAGGAAGGAAACATCTAGTCCTAGGAAACTTATATGGAGAAAGGAAATATCTAAATAATGTATTTATATTTTTCCTATTTGGAAACTCATAGCAAGGGAGGGAAGTTCTAAATATGTATTTGTAATCTCTTTAAAAATGCTATCAATCCTTGTGATAATACAAGTGATTTTTAGAGTCCTTTATCTTATCTTGTGTATTTTTTGTGATTCATTTGTTTCTCAGTCGAGCTTTTGGAAGATCCAGCTGAAAGGTGACGCTCTCTAGGCCTTACCTATGATCAATTTCAAATCAATAGTGGTGCGTGTAATGGCCATAGGCCCACCAAGGTAAATAATTGATTATTTCTTTCTCGTTTAGATATATCTTACATATTCTAGATAACAATAATTCCACCTATGTTTAGTCTAAAGTAACCTTATTTCCTTTATTTCTTCAAGTGAAGGTAACTACAGTTGTACCAAGGTGAGATCTAGTACAACGGTGGAGTGGATCTAAGCCATGAACAATTTCTGTCCTATGGATGTAGAAAGGTGAAGGCATTGAAAGGGGTGAGTGGTATAAGAGGCTATTTATAAAGCCGACCAAGGTTAGTGAAACCAGGAAAGGTTTTTTTTGTAAACAATAAATCATAATAAATAAATGTGCTAGATCTCACAAATGCAACCTATTTTTACCTTCATTATAACATATTAAGATAACTAAACCAAGCATAGAAAGACATAAATCTATTATTATCTCACCTCAATTGGCGTCATCAATTCCAAACCCCTCTCCCAACTTTACTCCCTTGTATTCTTGTTAAATTAATATCTATAGAAGATCAAAAGATTGAAATTCACATAAAAGTTCCATTTCAATTCAGGTATTGTAAAACCTAGAAGTAATAGGTACTGGAATGTAGAAATTAAATTTATTCCTAAAGCAATAAAATTCACAAAGCTTCCAATGTATTAGATACAAAATTTCTTTGTTCAATAATATAAAATTTTAAATTATTTTAATGCTTGTAGTATTTTTGTTGAAGGTATAAACTAAATAGAAATTGAACATGTAAGCAATGGGAAATAACACAATATCACAACTTCATGTATCCCTAATCTTGCTACTCAAGATATCAACCCCATTGCATCTTCTGACTAGATAGTGACAACTAAAAACAAATAATAACACTTTAAATTACCATTGCCCATACCTTCTTCCATTTGTGACAGTATGTTCTTTCCAATCTCAAGAAATTTTTATGTTGGAGTTACCAGGTTGTACAACAACTCCCTTTAAAATAAAAAATAAATGTTAAGTCAGCTCAAAGATCTATAACTCATATGACTACAAATACAACAAGTAGTGTAATGCATTTTGCAGAAGCAAAAATGCATCAAATTGAAACTAACTTACGATAACCTTGAATGATAATTGTAATGTTACCATTTTGAGATATTTTCTTCTGATAGTTGTTCCACTTCAACATCCAAATTATTTGGATACTAGTTTTCCTATGCATATTCAAGAGAACAATTAGCCAAACTTATATTAAATTTGACCAAATATTAAATTTAATTGCATGAATATATAATAATAAAAATGACTTGAGTACATGAATACCTAAATTATCTCCTCTCGGTTTAGAGAATAAATTATTGGATTATTTTAATATTCGAGAAAACCTCCCTCCACTTGATGAATTTGTAGTGAAGTCAACATTGACTTTTTTGTTTCCTTGTTGGATCAAGGGATTTTTGCACTAATATTATCCAAATACTAATTTATTCTCTATTGAATAAGGCCAACCACGTGAAGGTGGAACCTCTCATGGCCCCTTCCCCCCCCGCCCTCACATCACTCTCAATTCCCTGGTAGCCAAACTATCTACTATAAAGGAAATAGTTGAAAGCAAGACATTAAGATACATGAAAAAACAAATATAAAATATTCATTCATTCATTCATTTGTAGATCCAAAAAATATTGCATCTCAATAAATTTGATCATAAAAATATGTTTACATAATATGAAACAAGGTCATGTACATAAATAAACATATAGAAATTATTTATTAACATATAACATTCATTCATTCACTAATCATAGACACAAAATACTTCATCTCAATAAATTTTCATTTTTCTTGTCAAATATTCAAAGTGGGTAGCCAAAGAGGTGTTTCTTCCACCAGACATTACACCATCACTTGGGGGATAAAGAAAACAAATTGAGAAGCACAAACATAGGGAACAACGGATTGAGAAGCAAATGCCGTAACAACAAGCCATTTCATCTTGCTTGTCAGAGCTTGAAAGTGGGCAGCCAAAGAGGTGTTTATGCCACCAATCAGTACAACACTTAGGGGACGAAGAAAACAAATTGAGAATCACGAACATAGTTAACAGTGAATTGAAAAAATATGATGTAACAACAGATGTTGTAAAAATAAATGTTGTAACAATAGATGTCATAACAGCATGTCATTGTTAAATATGCTGAAAATGTTGTAGAAGCTAATGGTGTAACACCCATTATTATTGAAAATATTGAAACTGTGGTAAAAGTTGATGTTATAGCAATTTATACTATTGAAACTATTGAAACAATGACTATTATAGTAGATCTTGTGACAACAAATGTTGTAACAACGAATGTTGTAACGACAAATGTTGTAACCATTGAGGGGGTAGAAAGTCATTTCATCTTGCTTGTCAAAGCTTGAAAGTGGGTAGCCAAAGAGGCATTTCTTCCACCCAACACTACAACACTTGGCATGTTGTAACATTTTCTTGTTACATAGAAAATTTCAATGTTTTTACTGCAATTTCAAAATTTTGATTAAAATTTCAAAATTTTGACTAAAACTTCAAAATAATTTTCTTTATTGTAGTTTGTAATAATTTGCACAGAAATATATAATGATTCAATATATTATTTTGTTTTATTTTAATAAATAAAATGTCAAATCGTCACACACTAACTATTGTGTATTCTCTATTGGCAACGATTGATGCTTTGGTGATTGACAACTCTTGTTGTATTGTACGACCCCCACCCCCCACCCCATTTTTTTGGAAATTTATTGAAGTGAAGGCTTACAAAATGTCATTTTCCCAAAACAACTTTTTCAACATGGAAATGACATATGAATTCCGTACCACCCCCCACTCATTACCACTTACGCCTACTCCCCACGTGAAAGGGAATTCTCAGTTTTCGGCAATAAATATCACTCACCACCATTTTATTGTCCGTTTCCAATTTAACTATGAAGAAAAATTTGATTTTGAAGCAAAGGATAAGTGTGAAAATCTTTTAGTGAAAATCAATAAATTCTACAGAAAAATTTCTATTGTGCAAGAGAGAGATCTTCCATGATTTAATAATTCATATCGCCAGATACTAACATAAGATGAATATGATATATTGTTGAAGAGAGAGGCAGGGGACAAGATAAAGTTTGTTGGAATCAAGGGACAGATTAGCAGTCAGAATCTACTTCAAATGTTATTTGATAGGATGAGGTTGGAAGTAGTTGAAGGAATAACACAATTATCATTCTTTTCAGATTCCCATATTACCATACAAAAATGTATTCAATGGTCTCAAAATAATGACCCTGTGTTTCTGGGAAAAATAGTGTCTTTTCAAGCGACTAGCCCTCTAGGTTTGGCAGTTGTCCTAGAAACAACAGTTTAAAGCAATTCGTGATTTCTTCTATGTATAATGGATAAGAGAAAGACAAAGGAACCAACTTGGATCTTCCACTTAACTCCTTGCTTGATCTCTCTCCCCCTTGACAGAACTTGCAACTCCTCTCCGTACTTATCTCGCTTGGAGAGTACCTATAGAAACACAATAACAAAGAATCATTGAAGCATCTTGATCTATTATATCATAATCATTACAGAATCAGAAATATAATGAACATACAATGGCATTCACAAATAATAACATTCACACTTGCACAGTTATATGGAAGAAAACTTGAAGAACTTTATTAAATAGAAGGGAGAATTACAACCCAATTGTCTGATCCAGCATCATCCTCTCAGCATCAAGCCCTCTTCACCTCATGAAATAGCAAGACCACACCAACAATACAATGCTCTTTCCTCAAACTATCAGCACTTACTTGCAATTCACAATATTCCAGCCCCTAGATCTCTCAGATGAGGGATCCATTTATAGATGTGTGCAAGGGTGTGAGTCATCTCTGGGGTTTGACTAGTGTCATTCCACTTGTTACATTTGGTTCCACAAGAGGGGAGATAACTGAAGTTTAGATCTCTTACTCATCCTTCGGCGAATTCAAAGAGGCAAGTGTCATAGGGGAGGTTTCTAGAAGATTCCATGAGCAACCACCTAGCAAACTATCTCGGACATTTGTCAATCTTTGCCCATCGCACCCTATAGAAGGCCTCATGTTATAGACATTTTTGTGCCTAACAGCATGGAGCATGAAATGTCAATAATATGAGGGATCCAAAGTCCCTAAACATGTTGTTCTTACCCTTAGAGGAACAAGGTATGCAAACCACAGCACTGAAAATCAGTTCTCCACCTGAAAACACTCAAAAACAGGCTATTTCTGGATCATGTCAGCTGCTCCACTGAGCATCTGCGCTGAATGTCAACTGCTCCTCCTTGTACATGCGCTGAAGGTCAAAATCAATGAAGGCTACCTGCGCTGGGCGAGATTGGCCAAGTGGCACAGTCATTCTGCAAGGTGTCAACTGCCCAGGAAGCTTCCAAACTGACACTTGGGTCAAGGAATTCGCCTAGTGATGAGTAAGAGGGTCTTGATCTCCAAGTGGAAGCAAGATTCTCCAAGTGGACTCAAGAACTGAAGATTAACTAAAGTGGGAGAGTCCACAAGTCAGCTTCAGGCCAGTCTCAAGATGACTCATCCTTTCTCCAAAACCCTATATATAGATCTCTCTCATGAGGTCTAGGGAGGCTGGAATTTTGTGCAAGTAAGGAAGTGTTGTTGGTTTGAGTATAGAGTTATTGGGTGTCTTGCTTGAAGGAGGTGAAGAGGAGATTTCTTTCAGCTGGGAGGTGTTGCTGGATTGGGGCCTATTATGGTTGTAACTCTCTTAGAACTTTACTTCTATTATTAGTAAAGCTTTGAAGTTCTTCTATATGCATGTATCTTGATGATAAATTGATGCTTGTATATTTGGTTTATGCTAATCCTTAAATCGATTATGGATGCATGCTTCTTGTAGTTTCCTTTTCTTGTGCTTTTGCAGGATCTGTGTGTAGTTGGGCCAGTGAAAGGGCAAGGAGCTAGGAGCAAGTAGCAAGGAGTGAAGACTGGATCGACTATTAGCGCAAGATAACGGTTAGTAGATCACCCTTTTCTTCCCTCTCTCATCTCATAAAGAAGAATCCTTGAATAGCTTTGCATTCAGTTGTTGCTGAGGTACTATCACCCTTAGAGTGGGATAGAGGCATTCTGCATTAGATACTTTTCCCCCCAACAAATTGACGACTCCGCTGGGGATCGTATCTTCTTGTTGGTTGTTTGTGGTTTCTTGCTATTCATTTCATAAACAAGGGGAGTACCGAATCGAACTGTATTTGGATCCATCAAATACAAAGTAGAGGGCAGCTACTCTAGCTCAGTTTTCTGGGCAAGTTTATGATTTGAAGAGCTGATCCACAAGGACTCTAATAAGCTCTTAGTGATAGATTTTCATCCTCCTTTACATCCCTTAGTGTGTCCATGACTGATAGCTTCTAATTTGAGCAAAAACTGTGAATTTTTGAGCAATCTGTGACCCGGAAACCAAGACGGACAAAAGTCTCGTTCTTCAGTGCAGGCTGTACAAAGGCAGTCTGCATTTTAGCGCAATTCCCGAATGGGCTACCTGCGCTGAAGGTCAAACAGGCAGTGTTACACCTGCGATGGACCAGTCTTGGCTTGAGCTACTGGGGTTTCCTGCTGTGTCTTGCCTTGTTTTCACTGTTGTTTTTGCTGTTTGTTGCCAGTCAGTGGGCCTATCTGAAACCATCTTCCTTTGTCATTATTCCGCCTCAGTTGTATAAAGAAACTGTATTTGTTCTTTTTTATTTCTTGTGTCATTTACAGTTTCCCATAACGAAAGTGAACCAGTCTTGTATTGACCTCTCAGATCTAGACCTGTGATTAAGTGTCGTTCTGATCTTAAGAGTTAGTTTATTTGCTGTTCATAGCTGATTGAGTTTGTCGCTTTCGTTATATGGTTTGGATTTATATATTTCTAAGTTTCGAAACAAGTGAATCGTAAGGTCTCTTTTGATTTTGGACAAACTTGTTTGCTTTCGCTTGAAATTGAATTCGAAATTATACAACAGCTTTCTTTTTGTATTGCACAAACATTAAGGAAGAGAAAAGAAATACTTGCATTTTTTCATTTTGCATTAAGTTTGTATGATGATTTAGGGAAAAAGTGCATTAGCGAGTGCTCTTTGATCTGTGTCAAAAGGATTTTATCTCTCCTTTCCCTCAGTAGTTAAGATTTTCATAAGTCGAAAAGATTGGAAAAGCTTGCTTCTCATCTTAGACTACATTTAGGAATTTGTATCAATACATCTCGTGGTGAACCTTGAAAGGAAAACTTTAAAAATATCAACTTAAAATATATTGAATGAACCTAACAACGCTTTGAAACATAACGCAAACATCTAGAGGTCTAATCTAGAGACGTGTTCCGGCGTCGTTAAACATAGTGACTGTCGATCTCGACGAAGGTGGGTGATTCCTCCTGAGAGTCGGTGGCACTAATACGGACTTGTGCTCCCACGTACCGTCGCGTATATATTGGGAGACCCCTATAGGATCAAAGCCTTTATCCATAGGAAACCGTGTCGGCCGCCCTACTGATCGCAATGCAGTGAACACAACATTCACGAAGATCGACCACTCGTACCGTAAAACGTATTCTGTGGTTTTGTGAAAGGTTTGGCACACCCTCTGCCTAGATCTCCAGAGCAGTTTCTTTTGGCCTTTTTCAAACTCTATAACTGAAAAAGTCCAACCGAGCATTTGTCACTTCGGGCTCGTTAATACATCGAAGGAGACTAGAGTCATCTTTAGCTTTTTCTCGACTCTTAAAAAGTGAAAAAGCAAGTTGTGTCTAAAAAGCGTCTAATAAAATTCATTCAATTCGGAAACATAAATTTCCCCTTATAATATTTTGGTTGATCGAGTAATCCACAATCGTGGAAGAAAGTCAATTGAAAATCCGTCATTCGCGGAGGCTTGCGAGTCAACCGTCTTTGTCCCCGGAATCGAAAACAGTACGGGCAAAGCAAACTCGTTTAACCGGTTCAAAATCTCCTTTGAAAGTTAGAACAAGTGTTCCTACTACATCCGAGGTTCCGGTTTCTCCTAACATTTCTGGAAACCCTGCCTCTATAGAAGAAGTTCAACAGCCACAGAAGGACAGTAATACTGATCCTAGTCTGGGGGGAAACACTTGTGTAACTGAACCAGTTCCATCTGTAACTGGTCCAGAGAGTTTTGCTCCTCAAACAACTGTCGTTGTCGAAGCAACCACTTCTTCGGCACCAGAAATATTTTACGGACCTGACGGTCTTCCTCTTCCACCGGGTTTGATTGCGATAGAGGAAATTGTAGAGGATCCGCAAGCAAGTACTCCAACTCATTTTGGAGTCGGGGTCACTCTATTTCCTTCATCAGAAGTTAATCCACCACAAGTGGAAGTTCCTGTAGAATCGCTAGGCAATCTATTGGATAGACTTAAAATGTCTGAACAACCGTCATCATCTAGGACTGTGTCAAATGACACAGCGACAGCAGAAGCCCCTGCCTTGACTCCAACGATGTTTGCCGGCATACCAGCTGTCCCAACTAGTTCTCAACAGCTAGAAGGAGTCCACCAAGGGACTATTTCGACAGTGTGGTTTGTTCCAGTTTGTTCATCGAGAGTAATAACCGGCAACTCTTATGTTGAGACTCAACAGATTGATCCTCATGGAGGTCAATCTGGGCCATCAATCCCTTTTAATTCCGGATTGCTACCGCATGGGGGGCAATATGCCCTTTCATTACCCCCTCCGGGAGGGTATCCATACGTGAGTTCACAACAATGTTCAGGTTATACTGGAATTGCATCAAGTAGTTGGGTACCTATGCTACCTCAACAACCAAGGATTGTATATTCTGTGCAATAGTGTGTACCTGTGACGAACATGCCAACCACACCGGCTATTGTAACCGTGTCACAAGTTCAAGCGATACTTGTTACATGTCAACCTCAGATTTCTCAGGTTGTAATGCAACAGTCGCTTGACCATGGGTCACAACCACAATCGCCAACTGGCGGGTCGACACAAGTACAAACAGGTACAATTACCCCACACCTTGGTCCAATGGTTAGCATGGCGCAACAAAACATGGCGTCACAACCATGGCTTGTACAATACTAACAACCGCAGTTCCAACAAGTATACCAAGGTTCTGAACAACAGATCTTTGCGAATAGTGGACAACCGTATATCCAAAACGGTTAAAACCAACCACTTTACAGTGGTCAAGTCCACCAACCGTATCAATCATACCAACATCAATTACATTATGCTAGTATGCAAAGACCCACTGCTCAAGCGATTCCATCGTACCCTCGTTACGCTTCGCCTAACCTGAATCAACAATTACCATTCGTGGCGACTTTAGAGTTACCTGATTTACATCAATTAACGAATGATCCGATTGCTTATGCCCCTTGGTGGCCAACGATTCCTCATAAAATTCCATCTGACATTCCTAAATTCAATGGAAATCTAGGTGAAGACCCATCGAATCACGTGATGACCTTTCATCTGTGGTGTTCGTCGAACTCCCTTAACGATGATTCGATAAGACTTCTCCTTTTTCAGAGGACATTGACAGGTCCAGTAGCTAAATGGTATATTGAATTACTAAGAGCCTCTTTCGACAATTTTAGTTCCCTAGCCACGACTTCCTTAACCCACTTTCAGTTACCGATAAGGTATGAAACGGGAACAGAAATATTAACCAACTTCAAACAGACAACTACTACCCATATATCTGATCATATACATGAGTGGCATCGTCTTCGTAGGATGGTGAAAACATATGTTCCCGATCAGCTATTAGCTGAATGGTTTATAAAGTCGTTACTTCCGGCTATTACGGAAGATGTGGCCAAGAGGGGAGTCATAACAGAGGAGCAAGTTATTGCTCGTGCACAGTATTTGGACTTGGTGTATACCCAGTCTGGCACACTCTATGACAAAATACCTGACGCCCCTAGACCGGAATTTTCAATTCCTCCCCCTCCTAAATCAAATTGTGACTCTCATGCTGGTGATGGCGTGATTGGCACCGCAAACACAAAGTCGATAAAGGCTTCTGCAAAGAAAGCCCGTAAGAATTCGGATCAAAATGCAAAAGAAGAAATTCTTTCTTCGGAAGTAAATGTCGTATCGGAAGATAAAGGCAAAGAAACCAATCAACCAGGAAGCAAGAAGAAAAAGCAAAACAAAGGGAAGAAGAAGAAACAGGGTGAGTCATCCCCTGGAAAAAATTCTTCAAACCCTCCTGGAAAAGGGAAACCAAATTATCCATGTCTAATATGTGATGATAAGGATCATAACACAAAGAATTTCCCATTCAAAGCTGAGTTAAAAAGGTTCTTTAAAAGTTCCCAAACATCAGCTGTGTTAACTGATCCATTTCCAAACCCAGGTCAAAATCTGGTTAATAGTGGAAATGCTTCCCCGTCGCAAGTCCTTATGTTGTCGGTTTCAAAACAGCAGAATGATGCTTTGATTTCGACAAGGAACAAAGATTATGGGAATCCTCAGGTGTCGAACGAAAAGGGTAAAGATCAACCAAGTAGTTCGACAACAACCTCGACAGAAGTTGTACCACCAATCATACCTGAATTAATAATAAAACCGCCAAAGGGTGTAGTACACAAGTCGACTTTTAATCCTCGCGCCAGAGCGGCGCAACATTATAACATAGTGGAAGATTTGGCCCAATCGCCATCCGCTATGTCGACTCTTGAAGTGCTACAAAATTGTCCAACCCAAAGGCAGGCGTTGTTATCAGCAATTGGTGGGGTAGATCCTAAGGATTCCAATCTTGTGTCCTTTGATCACAAAGGATATGATCCTCAGTTACCGGCTCAACTAGCTTTCCTTATTCAAGTGAAAGCCCTCAACAAAACTGTTCACAGAACGATAATTGATGAGGGGGCATCGACATGTATTATGTCGATGAGCTGCTGGAAAACTTTAGGATCTCCAACCTTGTCTCGATCATCGACGACATTAAAGGCTTTCGACGGAAGGACTTATACCCCTTATGGTATCCTTAATAACTTGAAAGTTGAACTTGGAGGAAAAACAGTAGAAATTGATGTTGAAGTCATTGATGGAAATCTTGATTATAACATCCTACTGGGAAGACCATGGATTTATGCCATGGCGGCTGTCGTGTCGACTTATTTTAGGAAGATCGCATTCCCGTTTGAAGGAGGGATTACGATCGTCGACCAACAGAATTTCCTCCCAAATGGTTCACAAGTTACAGGAAGCATTCCCATGATCCATGAAAGTAACCATTCAATTCAAGATATCAGAGTAGGATTATTGAAGGATCCCATTTTGATGGGAACTTTCACGCTACCACCTCCTGTTTATTCGGGAAATGTACCGTTTGTAGCAACCTGCAACATGATATCTTCCACGAAGGTCAACATGGATCATGCAATGGTATTGTCCCCAAGCCCTTTGGAAATATTGTAGCAATCAATGTTTTAGGCATGGGAGGCGAGCCCAAATCAACGCTCGTCAAGCGTTTGGGTAGATAGGTCTAAAGAATATGGAACCCCACTAGATCCTTGGTCGAAAGTACATGGGACTGACGAAGGAATCTTACAATCAATGATGATTGAGGGGACACCATGGAATGATCACCACCATCGTTCCCTTCTTCCGGAGAATGAAGAAGATACTCAAAGTGACCTTTATCACCCTTCGGTATTTGAATTCCTAACCAATACTTTAAATACGGTGGATTCCGAGCGAAACCTATCCAATATTGAAGAGACTATAGCCATAAATATCTCGACCAAAACAAATGTTGTAGAGAATATTTATGTCGGCAAAGGTTGTTCCCCTTCAGAACTGGAAATATATAACGCTCTTTTTCGCGAATTTAGAGATGTCTTTGCTTGGTCATATAATGAAATGCCAGGCATCGACTCGAGTATAGTTGAACATGAAATTAAAATGTATCCCGATGTCAAACCAGTAAGACAACGACTTCGGCAGGTGCACCCGAAGAAAGCCGTTGCCATTAAGGCAGAAGTTGAAAAACTTCTCCATGCTGGATTCATCTACCCGGTTCCTCTAACCGATTGGGTATCGAATATTGTCCCTGTTATGAAAAAACAAGGGATGATTAGAGTGTGTGTCGATTATAGGGATGTAAACCATGCTTGTCCGAAGGACAACTACCCTACACCCTTCATCGACCAGATAATTGATGAATGCGCCGGATGTGAAATCTTTTCATTTATGGATGGATTCTCCGGGTATAATCAAATAAATATCCGCCCACAGGACCAGTCAAAGACTGCATTTATCTGTCCGTGGGGCACATTCGCTTATCGAAAATTACCCTTTGGTTTAAAGAACGTAGGGGCGACGTTTCAGAGGGCGATGAATTATGCCTTCCATGACATCAAGGACATTGTTCAACCTTATGTCGACGATCTTCTGGCTCATTCGCGAAAGTAGACTGATCATCCGCAGCATTTAAGAGCGATATTTCTACGTTGCCGACACTACAAGATAAGACTCAACCCACACAAATGTGTGTTTTGCGTCGGTTCTTGTCGTTTATTTGGCTTTGTGGTCTCTAAAGATGGGATTCGTCTCGACCCTTGTAAGGTTCAGGCAATCATTAATTTTCCTCCACCTTCAAATTTGCTTCAGATTCAGAAACTCCAAGGGAAAGCAAACTTTCTGAGGAGGTTCATTCCAAATTACGCAGAACTTGCTAAAGGTTATACTCGTCTTTTGAAAAAGGATGTACCTTTTGTCTGGGACCAGGTGGCGCAAGCTTCCTTTGATGCTCTAAAAGAATGTCTAGTAAAAGCATCATTAATGTACGCCCCAGACTATCAAAGAGATTTTAACCTGTATCTGGCTGCAGTGGATACAACCATTGCAATGGTATTAGTTCAAGAAGTCGATGGAATTGAACATCCTATCTATTATTTAAGTAAAAACTTAAATGATACAGAAAGTAAATATTCTTATGTTGAAAAACTAGCGCTTGCAGTTGTTCAAGCGATTCAAAGGTTTCAACATTATGTCCTCTTTCGGAAAACTACCGTCTTGTCAGATTGCAACCCCATGACTTATATACTGTCGCGACAGTTGCTGGGGGGTAAATATTCAAAATGGATAGCGATCCTTCAAGAGTTTGATCTAGAATTTGTAAAATCCAAATCAAAGAAAGCTCTAGTTTTCGCAGAATTATTATGTGATTTCCCATCGTTGTCCAACGATGAAACATCGGAAGAGTCAATCATGGACGAAAGTTTGTTTCTCATATCTGCAAGCGATCAGTGGTACGGAGATATCATAGTTTATCTCCAAACCCAAAAATTTAGGTCTAATACCTCTCACTCGGAACAAAAACGTATACGATACCAAGCAAAAGACTACATGATCGTCGGTGATACACTTTACCATCGTGGTGTCGATACAGTTCTGAGGAGGTGCCTTACCCATGAGGAGGCCGGAAAAGCCCTGAATGATTGTCATTCAGGCGCGTGTGGGGGGCATCAGTCTGGATATGCAACAGCACAAAGAATCTTACGAGCAGGATACTTCTGGCCAACCATGTTCAAAGATTGCATAACAGCAGTCAGAAGTTGCCATGCTTGTCAAATCTTTGATAGCAAAACCAGACGACCACCCGCACCCTTGCAGCCTATAGTTGCTGTTGGGCCCTTCGCCAAGTGGGGCATCGATTTCATGCAATGTAACCCCACCTCGACCGGGGGGCATGGGTATATAATAGTCGCTGTTGACTATTTTACCAAATGGGCCGAGGCGATGACTACATTGGATAACACTGGTGAAACAGCTGCCCTTTTCTTTTTCAATCATGTAGTCGCCAGGTTCGGCGTACCACAAGCTATAGTTACAGATCATGGATCACATTTTCGCAATCACATGATGGTCGAATTAGCTGCCAAGCTAGGGCTATCTCACGACAGCTCTACCCCATATTATCTGCAAGCCAACAGGCAAGTTGAAGCAATCAACAAAGTCCTGAAGCGTATGTTGCAAAGGATGATCGAGGTTCATAAAAGAAGATGGCACTTAATCCTGTACTCAGCTTTGTGGGCTTACCGGACCTCGGTAAAGAACGCGACCGGGTTCACACCTTTTCAATTGGTGTATGGCCTGGAAGCAGTCTTGCCAATCCAGTGCGAAATTTCATCAATTAAACTCGCGATCGACCTCCTCCCCGGAACATCAGAAGAAGAGGCTCGTTTCTTGGAATTAATCCAGTTGGATGAAACCCGTCGTGATGCCGCTTTGGCTAATGAGGCCCATAAGAAACGAGTCAAGGCTCAGTTCAACAAAAATGTCAAACCCCGTGTCTTCTCAGAAGGTGATCTGGTCTTGCTTTATGATCAAGAATCCGATAAATTGGGAGTAGGTAAATTCAAGTCCTTATGGATGGGCCCCTATATTGTTAAAAGGGTGTTAGCAAAAGGATCCTACGAGTTAATGGATTACGATGGAATTCCACTGGCGCAGCCCCGCAACGGGTTGTACCTCAAGCGTTACTATGCTTAAATAGTAACCTGCATGCTTTTGTTGTATTTTGTTTTCGCTAAAGTGTTTATTCTGGTCGAGTGATCCACCTTTTTCTATTGCAGATGTCGAACTTTATGGAGACATGTGTTGGATATGCCAACGGAGCGAGTCGTAGTTCGCGGAACCTGTCTTCCGCAGCCTGGGCCATTTTTTATCCAAGCGGCGAGTTAGTAAGTTTCAGAGGTGTATGTATTGGGAATCAACGAATAACATCGTTGAGTATAGCGCGTTGATAGAACTACTCTCTGATGCCATCACACGTGGAATACGCTGACTAATTGTCAGGCTAGACTCACAGCTCGTGATACTACAACTCAATGGTATATACTTTGTTCGCAATCCAGCTATTTATCGTATGTTCCTAAGGGTTAAGATCTTGGAAAGGCGTTTTGATTCAATTCAATATAAACATATTTCAATAAATTTAAACACATTAACCGACTCATTAGCAAACTATGTGTTAGATAGACATTTGCAACATTTATAAAAAGGACACATCATCAAAGATTGTACATATGGATCACGTAAATCAACCAGAATAAAATCCGAAAATCAAAATATATAAGTTGTTTATATAGGTTCGTACATAATGTTTTGTAACCAAGACAAAATGGGTCATGTGACCTAAAAACTCAAAAAAATGCTAGGGGGCACCCTAGCCTAATGGTGCTCATGATAGTACGTCACGGCCTGTGCAATCATGCGCAAGAGACGAGTCCATCATCTAGGCACGCCAATGGTATGACGTTGCATCTGTAAAGGTAACTCGTTAATCTGTACATCCGGAAGGCCACGAGTAAGGCTCTCAACCTGCTCCTGCACAGCTGTAAGGGTTTCAGTGTCGTCAAGATCGTGGATAACAACTCTCCTAGCAGGCTCCCCTGCTGGGGCAGCAGCTGGCGATCTCAGACGAGCTGCTGGACGAACAGGACCAATATCTGCATGCATCCAAGAATAAAATTAAAAGTCTTGATAGAATAAAGCACAACAACGTTATGAATAAGAACAATAAACAATAATGTGGTCAAAGAGTTTACCTATGGCACCCCACTGCTCGCCATCCGGTAGAACCAAATCCGGATCACCTCGGAAATCCATACCCACATATGGATACTCAGAAAATGCCATCTCCTGGCGCTCGAACCACCGAAAGAAGGCCTCAGTGAAAGTAATCTGAGGTTGACCTGCATGCCTAGACATGTGGTCAACCCACCTCTGCATGCGTGGCTCGATCGGAGAGGGCAAGTCAAGTATGATGTACTGAGGCTACATCAGTGGGATTTTCTCCAAGGCAAAGGCAGTCAGAATAGAACCAAATCCAAAGTTCTTCAGCTTCCGGTCCTTTACCTTGGTCGATTGAATTTTCATCTGAATAAGTACTGCATCACACCAATTGAATACTTTCGGTTGGAGACACTCCAAGGCGTGCTGCATATAGGACCTATTGGCAACATGTAAAGCTGCGCTGCCGGCCATCCTACCAATAGTGAACAGAATGGACCTGAGAGCCCTATCAGTGATCTCATGGATAACAATCTTGCCATCTCTGCTCGGCTGAAAACCTTCCCTGCAATACTGGCGAACATAATCTCTGGTGGAATCAGTCCCCCGGGCCGTACCTGATAAGGAAACGGAGGCACCACGTCTTGACAACCCAGTCAAGAAGTACATGTCCTCTATGGTCAAGGGGATGGTCTTCCCCCTAATCTGGAATACTTGGTTAACAGGATCCCAAGCATCAAGCATATACTGTAGTAAAGAAATCTGTGCTCTCATACTAGAGATACGGAAGAACTTCAGCAGGCCACAGTTCCGCAACGCGTTCACCGTGACCGGGTTGTGGAGGGAAATCATGTCCTCCTCTTCATGTTCTCGTTATCGCCATGTAAGGGACATTTTGCTCAAAGTCTCCCTGCAAAGCAAACAAGAGAGAATGAGTTCTTGTTTTGGTGAAAAAACTAGCGAAAAATCATCAAAAAGAACCTTAAAACTCAGTCTTTTTGAGCCCAGCGCAGGCAGGAAGTCTCCCACTTGCGCTGAGGGTCAGGCTGCCTTAAGGCAGCTTGACCTTCGGCGTTGGTTTCGAAAGGGAAACCTGCGCTGATCCTAGGGCGCCCTGGCAAAACCCCAGGGGATCAGAAAGACCGGAAAACAGGCAAAAAACAGGAAAAGGAAACCATGAAAAGAAAGAGCCAGGGTTTAGCTCCTACCTGGTCCAGACGGCGCCGAAAATCGTCTGCAGAATCTCCCAGAATCAGCTGGTGAAAATCAAGGGGGAAGAGGCACCTCCAGAGCTCCAATAGACCAAATGCAAATGAAATGGTAAATGAGAGGTAAAAACACCTTTTAATAGCTTTTTACATAGTACAAAGTGAAATATTAGGGTTATAATCTCATTTTCATGCAAATATTATTCATTTCTAACATGGTTTCTTGCAGCAATTGAAAATACAGTACTATATTTGAAAAGAGAAAAGCTAGTAATGGTAAAAAATCAAAAATTTGACCACAAAACGAGCAGTTTTTTTGCATAAAGTTCATGCTTGTTAAAAAATAAACACAAGGTTTGAGCAGTTTTAACGCGGTCTTCATGCTCGTTAAAAAATAAATAAAAGCAGTGAGCAATGTTTCCCCCAGAGTTTAAGCTCATTTTTATGTAAAAAAAGAACCTATCTCGATAAATAACAACTGTGATCGTAAATTTATGAGCCATAAAAGCCTTGGTCATGTTTGCACCCGCCACCTCCATTTCATTTGGCCAATCGTTCACCTCCATATGATTGTTTACCCATTTTGAGGAACAACTGCGAAGAGTGATTTCACTTAGCCATCCTTGTGACACTGCCGTGATTGGAAAATTCCAACCTGTACTTGGAATCTGCTGCTATCCCTGTTTATCACTCGTTCCTCAAAAGACGAGTCTTCTTTGAGCTCTTTTCATCTGACTCGTAAAATATGAAAAGATTGCCGAGTTTTGGCCTTCCAGCTCGTTAAAAGGGCTGGAAGAGCTATCCCTCTTCTAGATTTTAATCTTTTTGGATCTGAGGGATTATTGCACAAAAAGGTCGAGCGCTTGTTTTATTCGGCTCGTTAAAGTTATCGCAAATTCATCCCTTTTGTATTGTTTTATACTTTTTCGGACTTAAGGGATTAGATGACGAAAAAGGAATTTTGGAGTTAACTTTTTGTACCTTTTCAGACTCTCTAAAAACGAAAAGGACCAAGTTGTCTTTGTCGCTAGACTCGTTAAAATGATTAAATAGCGACAAACTTGTCTTTAGACGAGAACGAGTTTCCCTATCGCTAGGCTCGTTAAAACATAGCGATGGACTTGCCCGAAGGGCAGTTATAGAACAAGCATATGTTATCCTCCTCAAGCTTGACAAAATAAAGAGGTACTGGTCAGAAATGACTGGGGAAAAATTGGGAGAACCTCAAAGCTTAATGGTAGCAAGTCGCTCTTGAACATGACACTTTGTCCTCCGTATCACATCGGGTTGGGTTGTTTCATTCACCGGTCTCATCACCATGGTCCTCGCCAAACCATCCGTATTTTGGGTAATGCTACCGATCCATCACATCAGTGTCGTTATATGTTCAAGAGATGTGTTCAGAAAGAGTCAACTGTGTCCCATCCATTGCCATACATTATCCTTCATCCACCCATGATCGCCACCCTGAATCATATCTCACAGATTGTTTTCACCTCCACTAAAATCATTAGCTTCGTTCCGTGTCACTGATGTGGGATTCATTAAGGCCCTCCTTTGACGGATCGCTTCTTGTCGACTTCAGCTCATTATCCAAGAAGTTGATATAGGAACACCCCCCCTAGTACTTTGAAGCTTGCATGCCTCAATGGCAAGTTTCTCACTTCCAGCGACAGGTATACATCAATGACCTTCGACCAGAAGATTTTGCGTGGTGGTCGATGCCAAGTCCTTTATTCACACCACGCGAATTGTACTGCAGTACCTTGAGGGTCATTGTCATTATTGGTGATTCCTCTCGCGCTTGTTAACGGTTTACATTATTGACCGGTAATCAAGCGATGTCTTTCCATGTTCGACTTCAACGTAATTCTCACATGGATCGACTTGTACCTACAGTGAAGATCGAACGAGTTTTGAAGACCCCGGATCTAGTATCATCCATCCGGGCTGCGATATATATTCAGGAAATATAAAGACATTTGATATGTACACTATTGCAGCAGATGATCATCCTACTCAAAGGATGATAATTTCAGCAGAGAATTATCAGTCTTTCATCAGACGGTCGTCTGTTATATGTACCTAAATGAATTTATAAAGCTGAGCATGGGAATTCCCGCCTCAGCTAAATCATGAAAGCAGAATGAAAAATAATGTATTGTATTGTATTTTATTGCAGGGCACCTCTCAGCGATTGAATGAACTTTGGATCCTCCTAATAAAGCATCTCACCCGATAAACGACCTCATACTTTAGGGGGCAACTGTTATAGACATTTTTGTGCCTAACAGCATGGAGCATGAAATGTCAATAATCTGAGGGATCCAAAGTCCCTAAACATGTTGTTCTTACCCTTAGAGGAACAAGGTCTGCAAACCACAGCACTGAAAATCAGTTCTCCACCTGAAAACACTCAAAAACAGGCTATTTCTGGATCATGTCAGCTGCTCCACTGAGCATCTGCGCTGAATGTCAACTGCTCCTCCTTGTACCTACGCTGAAGGTCAAAATCAATGAAGGCTACCTGCGCTGGGCGAGATTGGCCAAGTGGCACAGTCATTCTGCAAGGTGTCAACTGCCCAGGAAGCTTCCAAACTGACACTTGGGTCAAGGAATTCGCCTAGTGATGAGTAAGAGGGTCTTGATCTCCAAGTGGAAGCAAGATTCTCCAAGTGGACTCAAGAACTGAAGATTAACTAAAGTGGGAGAGGACACAAGTCAGCTTCAGGCCAGTCTCAAGATGACTCATCCTTTCTCCAAAACCCTATATATAGATCTCTCTCATGAGGTCTAGGGAGGCTAGAATTTTGTGCAAGTAAGTAAGTGTTGTTGGTTTGAGTATAGAGTTATTGGGTGTCTTGCTTGAAGGAGGTGAAGAGGAGATTTCTTTCAGCTCAGAGGTGTTGCTGGATTGGGGCCTATTATGGTTGTAACTCTCTCAGAACTTTACTTCTATTATTAATAAAGCTTTGAAGTTCTTCTATATGCATGTATCTTGATGATAAATTGATGCTTGTATATTTGGTTTATGCTAATCCTTAAATCGATTATGGATGCATGCTTCTTGTAGTTTCCTTTTCTTGTGCTTTTGCAGGATCTGTGTGTAGCTGGGCCAGTGAAAGGGCAAGGAGCTAGGAGCAAGCAGCAAGGAGTGAAGACTGGATCGACTATTAGCGCAAGATAACGGTTAGTAGATCACCCTTTTCTTCCCTCTCTCATCTCATAAAGAAGAATCCTTGAATAGCTTTGCATTCACATGTTGCTGAGGTACTATCACCCTTAGAGTGGGATAAAGGCATTCTACATTAGATACTTTCCCCCCAACACCTCATCAGTATGAATCACACCTAGATAGTGTAGAATTCAGTATGCATCTCACCCGGACAATGTAGCAGTCAATATGGTCCAGTTTAGGCCAATTCTGGATGGTTTTTCAGGTGGAACTTTTGGGGAATGATGTAATCAGTTTACCATGGCCTTTTATGATATGAAACAACACTTTTAGTGGTTAAAGAGCCCTATTTTATTGACATATAAGATTGGGGTTGAAGTGCCCAAATACGTCTATAACAGTTGCCCCCTAAAGCATGAAGTCATAAATCTTGATGTCGGGTGAAATGCTTTATCATGAGGATCCAAGGTTTCGAAACTGGAAGGTGACTTGTATAAGATATAATACAATACATAATCATAATATAATTTTCATGATCTAGCTGAGGCAAGCATTCCCATGCTCAGCTTTATAAAATCATTTCATGTACATAGAACAGATAACCGTCTGCAGTTGCAGACTAGTGATTCTTCATATGTAGAGTCATCATCCTTGGTTTGGATGACCATCTTTGTAGCTTCTCTGTACATTTGATGTCTTTATATCCTTGAATATATCACAGCTCGGATAGATGAAACTATATCTAAGGACTTAAAACGCGTTCAATCTTCGCCCGATGTACGAGTCGATCCATGTGAAGAGATTTTCTAAAGTTGAACATGGAAAGACATTGCCTGATTACCAGCCAATAATGTAAGTTGTTAACAGACGCGAGAGGAATCACTGATAATGATAATGACCGTCAAGGTACTACAGTAAAATTCACGTGGTGTGAAAATATGATCCGATGTCGAACACCACGCAAAATCTTTTGGTCGAAGGCCATTGATGTCAACCTATCTCCGGAAGTGAGAAACTTTCCATTGAGACATGCAAGATTCAAAGTATAGAAAGGGTTGTTTCTAAGTCAACTTCTTGGATAATGAGCTGATGTCGATAAGAAATGACTCGTCGTAGGAAGGCCTTGATGTATCCCACATCTACGACACGAAACAAAGAAAATGATTTTCTGGAGGTGAAAACAATCTGACGACACAAGGTTCAGGAATGGTGGTCATGAAAAATGAAGGTTGAAGGTATTGTAGTGGATGAGACATCAACTGGATGATGAATTCTTGACTGAATGACTTCCTTGAACATATAAGCGACACTGAGATGAATTGGTAGTTTTAACCCCAAAAGATGGATGGTGTACATGACCAATGGTGAGATGACCGGTGAATGGAATAACCCAACCCAATTCAATTAGGGAGATGAAGTGAAAGTGTCATGTTCAAGAGTGACCTGCTACCATAAAGCTTTCAATTTTTCTTCCCTTTTTCCCCAGTCATTACTGACTAGTAACTCTTTATTTTTGTCAAGCTTGAGGAGGATAACATATGCTTGTTCTATAATTTCCCTTTGAGAAAACTTGTCGCTATGTTATAACGAGTCTAGCGATAATGAAACTCGTTCTTTTTTGGGTGGACAAGTTTGTCGCTATTATTTTAACGAGTTTAATGATAAGGATAACTCAGTCCTTTTCATGTTTCAAGAGTTTGAAAAGGGGCGAAAAGGAAACTCCAGAGGTTCTTTTTCGTAGAATAATCCCTTAGGTCTGGAAAAGATTAAAATAATACAAAAGGGAGGACTTTTCCAATCACTTTAACAAGCCGAAAAAGACAAGCGCTCAAACTTTTTCATGAGATAATCCCTCAGGTCCGAAAAAGATTAAAATATATAGGAGGGATGGCACTTCCAATCACTTTAACGAGCTGGAAAGACCAATTTCTCGACAATATTTTCATACTTAACGAGTCTAAAAATATTTTAACGGGGACTCGACAATATTTTCATATTTAACGAATCTAAAAAGAGTTTAAGGGGGACTCGACAATCTTTTCATATTTAACGAGTCTAAAAAGAGTTTAATGGGGACTCGAAAATATTTTCATATTTAACAAGTCTGAAAAGGGTTTAACGGGGACTCGACAATTTTTTCATATTTAACGAATCTGAAAAGGGTTTAAAGAAGGCTCGTTTTTAGGAACGAGTGGTGTTTAGGGTAGCAACTAGTTCTAGGTAAGCTTGGAACTTCTCAAAAATGGTGATTTCTGGGAAGAGGTTGGCTAGCAAGACCACTTGTCACAGTTGTTCCTCAAAATGGTAAACAACCAAGTGGAAGCATATGATCGGCCAAAAGAATTGAGGTGATGGGAGGTACACAACCAAGGCTCAAAAGGCTGATAGGAAAACAATCACAAAGGGAATTTACTGAAGGTGGGTTCATTTTTTAATGATCTTGAACCCTAGGGGAACTATGCTCGGTTTTCAGTTTAATTTTTTTACAAGCTTAAAACGGAAAGATATGCTTGAACTAGTTTCTATTTCTACGCAAGCTCAAAACTAAAAAGCTAGAAACAACAAAGCTAAAAATCTAGAAAAGCTAAAACACTAAAAAGCTAAAAGGCTAGAAAACGAAAAAAGTTTGCATGCCCCCAGCATGATGAAAAGGAGAGAATCCAGTAACCATATGGAAATCACTGTGGTTAGGTAGGATGGTTTCGTCCGCAAAATAGACAAAACACTTCCTAGGCTTCGTCTGCAGAAAAGACAAAGGTGAATGGTGTCTTAGACCAATCACGTAACCTTCAGGGAAACTCATATGGTAGGATGGTTTCATCCATAGAATAGGAAAAGCACTTCCTGGGCTTCATTTTCCAAATAGACAAAAGTGAAAGGTGTCTCAGACCAATCACATAACCTACAGGGAAACTTATATTTTCAGCTGGGTTTGTTTGCAGAATAGACAAGGATGCATGCCCCCTAAGCTTCGCTACATTCACTAGACTACTTGCGACAATCATGTGGATGGAATGAAGGTTGGAGAGACACTTTCAATGTAAAAGGACCATTTAGGGATGATGTTTGACTTGGAGTTGTGCTTGAACCGGGAAATGAAAGCTGGTCAATAGTGACAATTTTTCCTTCATGTGGGAAACACATCACTCAGAAGAGTGTTGAAAGGATAGCCTCCATGTTATAAACATAGTCACATCCAAGGAGTATATTGTAATCTAACAATCCTGGGACTACCATCACGTTCAGGTGAATGGTTTTCCCTCCCAAAGTTATCGGTAACTTAGGAAGGATCCCTAATGTTCGGCTGGTTCCTTTGTTAAAGTTTGACAAATTTTGTGTAACAGGCATAAGCGATGGCGAACTAAGCGCTTTCCAAGTAGTTGAGGAAAGGATACTCACTGATGCCCCTTCATCTATGATAGTGCCAGACAGGATCATTTTGTAAACTTGTACTATGATCCAGAAAGGCACATAAGATGGAAGGTGGGATCTTGCTAGTTGATTCCAATCAAAGGAAGTGACTCGACTACATGGAGGGGGTATCGAATAAACTGTTGAATTAACCCCTTGAGTAGCAGGAACTGGGGGATTTTCTTCCTATTGTGAAGGAACAGGTAGATTTCCCCCAAGTTCATCTGACTCTGAAGTAACAAAAAGAATTTGAATGGTATTGTTCTTACTCTCTTCGGGAAGGGTATGATCTTCTGAAGGTAAAACTGGGTCAACTGTCACCTTGACTTGTTGACTTTTGTCAGGTATGGACTCAGAAGATTCACTTTCAGTGATAGGTGTTTCGACCGACAGTTGAGTTAAGTCAGTCAGATTTTCAACTAGTAAAGGACTTGGGGAGAGTTTCCTGTATCTAGATGGGAGTCGCTGCGGTGAAGCAAGACGATTATCCAAGACTCTTTTGGCTTCATCCAAAAAAGGACAACGATGAAGGGTATGGTCTCCTTCACATAACCTACATGGAACTTTGACCTTTCCTTTCTATCCATGAATTTCACTATTACTAGTTGATGGTGTGCTATCAACATGATCACCAGAGGTTGATGACACCTAATGGTGCGAACGGGGAGACCATTATCTCAAGATCCAAGGAAGGCAAGGACAGTCTCGATGAAAATGGTCTCCTTTACAAATTACGCAAGGGAATTGGCGTTTAGGAAATTTAATGTGCGGATTTTCACCAAATGATTCATGGTTTCCCCCTTGCTGAATCAGCTTCTTCTTCTTCTTCTCCTTCCCTTTCTTCCTCTTCTCAGCCACCTGGTTACAAGCATCACTATTTTCACCAAGCGAAGAGGGAGAAGGGGAGGTAGAAACAAACGAAGAAGAAGGTGAAGGGTCAACTCCAGTATTAACTGGATGCGGATTCGATTGCGGAGGAACCATAGTATTTTCAACCATAGAGGTTGAGAACAGCCATATTGGCAGGCCAATGGTAAGTCCTGGAAGGGACAATGTGGCCATATGAGGAGCACCAATATTTCCCCAAGAATTAAAAGGACTAGGATTCCCCTCAAAAGGGATTCCTTGATTGGTGGACTCCACTATCTCAAACTAAGACCAATGAAGGAACAGGAATGTTATTCCGAATTACTAAATTTTAATGATGCTTTGACACAACTTTGCTTTCTTAGTTTTTAAGAGTCAAGAAAAAACTAAAGATGACTCTAGTCCCCTGCGATTTTTAATGAGCCTGAAGTGACAAGTGCTCAAATGGACCTTTTATTTTAAAGAGTCGAAATGGAAAGAAAGGGACTACTCTGGAAATCTAGAGACAGCGATTACCAAACCAATCAAAAAACTGCAATATACACCTTGGTGATAAATTAAAGAGAAATTACCAAGGACTTATGTACGACAGTCAGTCTTCCCGAATGTTGTGTTCAGTGCATTTCGATCAGTAGGGCAACAGACTCGGCTTCCTATGGATAAAGGATATAAGCCTATTTTGGTCTCCCAATATATACTTGATGGTACAAGGAGCACAAGTCCGTGCTAGCACTTGTCATATCAAAGAGGAGGAATCACCCAACCCCAATGAAAATGATAGTTACTAGTTTTTACGACGCCGGAACACGTCTCTAGCCTACACCTCTAGATGGGTTGCGTTAAGTTCCAAAGCGTTGTTAAGTTCATTGAAATTTATTTTAGAGCTGATCTTGTTTAAATTTTTCCTTTCAATGGTTCACTGCATGATGTTGATTTGAAATTCCTAAAAATGCAATCTACAATGATAAACAATCGTTGTTTATTTTGAGCGATGAAAATCCTAGCTACTATGGAAAGAAGATTATAATTCCTTCAAACAAAGAGCAAAGAGCACACACTATTGCATTTTCCTAAATCATTTTTCGCACACGAACTAAATGCAAATGCAAATGCATGTATTTTTTTTCGATTTCTTTAAGGTGAAAAATGCCAAAAAAAGAAAACTAAATGCAACAAAAATCTGAAATATTTCTTTCAAAGTGACATTTTCGACAATTTCTTTTTCAAAATAGAAAGGAAGACTAAACGACACTTTTCAATTTCGAATAGAAAATGCTTTCGACGCTTCAAATATCAACAAATCAAATCAAGTACATGACAAAAAGTTCAATCGACTATCCAGGGAAGGAAGACTCAAGAACACTTCTCTTTTTGACACAAAACGACAGTTATGACACTTTTTGTACCAAAATGACAGATTGATTTAAGAAAATTTTCGACAAAGGATTGTAAATGATGGACAAATAAATAAAAAAATTTACTAATCCTAATCAATGGAGGCTGATCTATGTGATGCAAGTAGGCTTCAGTAAGGAGGAATTGTTCATAAGCAGTAAAACAACTAAACAAAAACTAAAAACAAGGACAAAAACCTCCAATTTCTAGAATGGAAATAGGTTCAGCAGTCATCGCACCTAGGATTCATAGAAATAGGGATTCATCACACCTGCTACACTCAGGAAGTGTGATCCATACTAGTTTACAGTGAAAGATAGTGCGATGGGCCAGGGAGCGCAACTGAAGTGGGTTTTGGCTCAGATGTGCAGCTGTTTTCAATGATTTAAGTTGAGCTATGATGGACAGTAAAGAGAAAAGTACAGAGGAATTTCTTGAGAGGTTACTGAGCTACCAAAAAGGCCTCTAGAATGCTTGTAATTCAAATGTTTAATTCATAAAATAAACCGGAGATTGACTGAAGCAGCATTCATCTACTATGCAATTGCAGAGCAAGAGCAGTTTGAAGGCTACCTGGCTGACTTCAGGCTCTGTCTATAGTTTATAAAACAAACAATTTCAAAAAACAAACATATTTTCGCTCCCCAGTGGAGTCGCTAATTTGTTTCTGCGAAAACTAGTGCCTTTTCGAGTGACTAGCCCTCTAGGCTTGGCAGCTGTCCTAGAAATAACAATTTAAAGCAATTCATGATTTCTTCTATGTATAAGAGATAAGAGAAAGACAAAGGAACCAACCTGGATCTTTTGCTTAACTCCTTGCTTGATCTCTCTCCCCCTTGACAGAACTTGCAACTCCTCTCCATAATTATCCTGCTTGGAGAGTACCTGTAGAAACACAGTAACAAAGAACCATCAAAGAATCTTGATCTATTATATCATAATCATTACAGAATCAGAAATATAATGAACATACAATGGCATTCACAAATAATAACATTCACAATTGCACAGTTATATGGAAGAAAACTCGAAGAACTTTATTAAATAGAAGGGAGAATTACAACCCAATTGTCTAATCCAGCATCATCCTCCCAACACCAAGCCCTCTTCACCTCATGAAATAGCAAGATTACACCAAAAATGCAATGCTCTTTCCTCAAACTATCAGCGCTTACTTGCAATTCACAATATTCCAACCCCTAGATCTCTCAGATGAGGGATCCATTTATAGATGTGTGCAAGGGTGTGAGTCATCTCTAGGGTTTGATTAGTGTCATTCCACTTGTTACATTTGGTTCCGCAAGAGGGGAGATAACTCAAGTTTAGATCTCTTACTCATCCTTGGATGAATTCAGAGAGGCAAGTGTCATAGGAGAGGTTTCTAGAAGATTCCATGAGAAACCACCTGGCAAACTGTCTCGGACATTTGTCCATATTCTCCCATCACACCCTATAGAAGGCCTCATCAGTATGCATCACACCTGGCTAGTGTAGAAGTCAGCATGCATCACACCCTGACAGTGGAGCAGTCAGTATGGTCCAGTTTAGGCCAATTCTAGATGATTTTTTAGGTGGAATTTTTTGGGAATGATGTAATCAGTTGACCATGATATTTTAGGGTATGAAACAACAATTTTAGTGGCTAAAGAGCCCTAGTTTATTAACATATAAGATTGGGGTTGAAGTTCCCAAATACGTTTATAATACCCTAACCCAAGCCATATAATTTTGTTGTATTAATTGTAATAAATATATGCAAAGAATATATTTATTGTTGGACAAGTTTGAAAACATAGAATTTTATCATATTAAAAGGGAAATAATATGTCAGTGAATGAACAAGGTAATTGGGTTGTCATGCTAGAGCAAGGTGAACTTAGACAGGATGGGAACAAATATTTGAAATGTCACATCCCATGACCATTTATCAATTGAAAAGGCTGCAAGAATATGAAGAAGATTTAACTATTTGGTAGGATGATTAATTGCTGATTTACTCCTTGGTACATGTATTCTGCAATAGGAGTCTTGGCAATAAGCTAGATATGTCAATCTCATGATGTATAATTAAGAGGAAACAAGATAGGATTAAGAATAGCTGGGATTTTCTAAGCTAAGATTTAAGGCAGAGATGTAGTGAACGAATTATGTTCTTTGAGCTCAAGGAATATCACCTCAGGTTAATCATGGAGGAATTCATGTTGGAGAAACAAGCAACAAAAATTAATTTAATTACAGGAAGTGTACTACCGAAGAGAATTAAAAATGAAGGAACCTATCATGTTTTCAAGATGGCGCTGATTTCTTCTATAAAGAGATGGTTATAGAGGGAATATGCATTGTGGACTTCTGCACATCCTCACTATTATGAAAAAATGGCTTCTTTGTCTGGAAATAGCATCAGAGACTATTCTAAGAATTCCCTCATTACATTCAGGAATGAAGAGTAGTAAATAATTTCACATATTTGGGGGGGGGGGGGGGGGGCGCGGAATTATATCTGAAGCCTAGTCTCACTTTACCCTTGTTTCGGATCATCTGGAAGGCTTTAAGAAAGACTTGGAGAATGTTCAAGCGGAAATGAAGGTCTTCATGTTGAAGATAGTGAATCTTGACCGAAAGGTCGAGAATTCAAAAGAGAAGGTGGATATTGTGGTTGTGTTAGTTCTGAAGGAAGTGTTTAGTATTGAGGAGGAAGGTGACAATGAACCAGTGCATGACAAGCATGGATCCCCCCTTTTAAAGTTTATATTATAATTGGAGATCCAGTAAGAGCGTGAGTAGCATGAACCTATGGACACAAGCTAGTAGGAGAAAGCACAAGAAGATGATATTGAAGAAATTGGATACCATGAATCATAAGAAACTGGATAGTTAACATATATATATATATATATATATATATATATATATATATATATATATATATATATATATATATATATATTTGTTGTACATTGGATGAACCAACGCTCCCTATGTTTTTTTGAAATGAAATAACCACCTCTCGTGGATCATTATCTCTGAAAATGAAATCATTGACTAATGCCTACGGGTTTTGGTCTAACATAAATCATGATTCCCAACAAGTGGTATTAGAGCGTAGGTTAGGAGTTTGATAAACACATGGCTCACGTTGGGGGAGAGATTGTTGGACATTGGATAAACCCACAATCCCCGTGTGTTTTGTGACATGGACTAACTGCCTCTCATGGATCCTTATCTTTGACGATGTGATTGTTGATTAACACGTGCGGGTTTTGGTCTAACCACAATCGGGATTCCTAACATTTTTTATGTTATGAAAATATGTAAATATTAATGGTGTTTTTTGGTGAATGTACAAGTAAAATGATGTAGAAAATATAGAGAAGAAAACTATGAAATATCACTGTCTCTGGTTAGAAAAAATTTGGAGGTATGTGGAATTATTGTCACTTCTTAATGCAATAGTTTTGTCCTAAATCCATATTGTTTGATAGAAATAAATCGTTCCCTTAAAAAAAATGGAATAATTTGAATGTAAATCTTTTAAGAGAGGGGATATTTTGTAAAGCACTTTATATGTACCTTATTTATGAATAAGAAATGGTTGATACCTATAGCAAGTTTTCTTAATATTTCTCTAATACTTTCAACTTGGATATAATCAAAGGCTTCTAGTTTTTGTTCATGAAAATAATTGTGTACTTATGAGTTCTTCTTGTAATTTTATAGTTCATTTTTGTATATATTTGAGAATAGTATAGGACATTGGGAAGGGCTAGATTGAGTATCAATCTCCCTCACATCCCTCTGCAAATTTATGTTCACTATTGAGTTAAAAATTGAACAATTTGTTTAATTTATTGCCCATACATATTTAGATTGTTGCTTCTACGTTGTACTTGGATATATTTGTGTTGACTATAGAGGTTCATCTATATGTGTCTGTTATTATTAGATGATTAAATGTTCAACGAGAATGTTTAGACTTCTAAATTCATGTCAATTCCTCTTTCAATTAGTCTCAATTCCTCACATTCATTCTTTGGCTCAATTCTTTAGCTGAGGACTGTCTACAAAGATACAACATGGGGGACCAAGAAAAAAAATTGAGAAGCACAAACATAGGTAACACCATATTGAGAATCAAATATTTTAACAACAGATGTTGTAACAAAATATGTTGTAACAACAGATGTTATAATAGAAAATGTTGTAACAACAGATTCCATAACAACATGTCAATGTTAAATCTACTGAAAATACTGTAACAATTGATGTCGTAACACTTATTATTGTTCAAAATGATGAAAATATTGCAAAAGTTGATGCTATACCAATTCCTACTATTAAAACTACTAAAACAATGACCATTATAATGGATGTTGTAACAATAGATGATTTAACAATGGATTTTCTAACAACATATGTTGTAACAATTGAGGTGGTAGAAAAACATTTTATCATGCTTTTCAAAGCATGAAAGAGAGTAGCCAAAGAGGTGTTTTTGCCACCCAACACTACACCAGCACTTGGAGGATCAAGAAAACAAATTGAGTAGCAAAAACATAAGTAATAGCAGGTTTAGAAGAAAATTTTGTAACATTAGATGTTGTAACAATAGATGCCATAACAGATGTTGTAACACCAGATCGGGGATGGGGACAAAGACAAGGATAGGTACGTCACTTTTTGAAACAGGGTACATGGGTTTGTCGAGGGCATATATATATATATATATATATATATATATATATCCGAATATTATAAACAAAAAAATAGAATATTTATGATTTAAAATTTCAAAATTTCTAGTTTGATATCAAGTGAAAATTGGATTTTACATATCAATAATAATCATGATATATGTTCGTTGTCATACTACATTCAAAATTTTCCTCAAGGTATCTCCAAACATGAACTAGGAAATTTTCAAATAGTCAACAATGGCTTCCTCAATCCATGTCATCAACATCACTTAGATCTTCAGTGAGCATGCTCTCCATCTACATAGCTACAATAGTAATGAACTTAACATAGCTACAATAGTAATGAAATTCGACCTACACAATGAATCTACAGTTGCCATTTCTAGGTCAAAACTACCAAAAGAGAAGTAAAAAGGTTGAGCTTGAAAATAATTACAAAAAAATTAATAAAAAAAAATTGACCTTGACGTTCCCGATTTTGGGGTGCCACGAACTCGTTGTTAGGGTTTGGCGCAAACAATTAGAAAAAACAACCCAAATTTTGGTTGTGAAGAACCCAATGCTTACTCGAAGAACCTAATTCTTTTAGGTGTGGTTTAGAAGAACTCGTACCCAAGTTGGGTACTTTGGGATGAGAGCCTTAGACGAGTTCGAGAACCCCACCCCCAGGTTTGCGAACCCATGCAACATAATTCCTTTCATTAACAAAATTATCAATGTTGTGTGAATAGTTGATATACCTGTGAATATTATCTAACAAACCTTTATGAAGCACTCTACAGTCTTTGCATCTTATTTTCTTTCATTTCATGCCCTCTACTGTATATATATAATTCACAGGATTTTGTTTAGCCCTATGATTTGAACCTTGAATTTCTATATGTTTTTCTCTCCATACTACAACGTCAATTTTAAAGGTTGTAATAACATATAAGTAGGCAAGTTGAATTTATTCATTAATTTCTCCAAAAACTAGTTCACATTTCATCTATACGTCTATTGTCATCTGCCCCACTTTTCTTGATTGTTTTAGGATTAATAAGGGTGTGATAGAGCTAGAATAGTGAGAAGACTTATGTTGTAGTCTAGGAATAATTTTGTTTTGAAAAATCACCAAGTTGTGTGCTAACCATACTCCCCATAGGACTAGAAAAGGAAGTGTCCTATAGAGTTTCAAATCATTTCTTTCAAACCTGGCCTTCAAAGTTCAAACAAGCTCCAACACAAGCCTACATCATAAATGTTCCTATTCTAGTGGCCATGTCCCTACATATATTCTTAATTCATTCAATATATATATTACTACAATACAATTTTTTAAGAGCTAAATACACCCTTTATCCTGCCATATGGAAAATGATTGCTAAGACAAGTGCTAAGACTCAAGATCAACCCTAGTGCTAGCATTCATATTCATTTCTTCTCTAGGGTTTATGTCACAAACTGTAGGTCTTCCTTTATTGCATCACACAAGCACTAAGAACTCTCCATGGAAATTATATATGGAATAATGAGTATATTGTAGAAAAAATTATATCTTCCCTATATACAGAGTAGGTTAGGGAGGCAAACATTGGTAAAGTGCAAAAATTACCCAAGAAATTTAATTTAATGCATAAGATAAGGTATCCAAGTAAGGTGCTCTCTCTCCAAGCTATACACGTCAAAAGACCAATCCTCAGGTAGTGCACTCTGTAAGCATGGGTTGCAAGTATCATGTGCTCTTCATCACAAGTATTATTTATTTATAAGAAAATCATCTGATGATCCTCAAAACATGTATCTTGGGTCCATAATAAATCCCATGTATTATTCTCTCAACCCAACTATCTATAATCAATCCCAAGTAATCTGTTTTGTTGTCTACAAGTTATGTATTAAATGGGACTATTGCATCCTTTAGCCTAGGGTTCTTGGAAAATGACTTGGCCAATCCATGATTGGATATTGATTTCGAAGGAATTGACCATAGTGAAAGGTTGGTTATTTATAACGGTGATATGACCAATGGGAGCACAAAAGAACTAATGCTACACATAAATAAACAACTCAACATAACAAATGAAAAATGACATATTAACATAAAATATCCAAGTAAGTTATTGAAACTAAATTAAGGATACCTTATTCTCATCCAAATAACATCATATTTCTCAAGAGACAACATCATATTCTATTTCACTTTCATATCTACCAATGAAAGATGCATAAGTGCCTATACTCGTGGTGGAACAAATTTATGTCCCAAGAGTGGATGGGTATTGGACGTCTCTATTCCTTGTTCCACATTCTTAGAGGTTATTTTGATTAAATTTTTCCTAGACCTTTTTCTTCATCTAGGAGTTGATGGGGAATTAATTGATTCCCTTTGATAGGGTTTCTTTGGTTGGTATATTTCAGTGCCTTTCGTATGGTCTTCCACATATTTCGTAAGTATGGACAAGTCCACACCTTCTAGTTTATTCACTACTTCTACCCCCAATATAGAAGTCATTTCCTTTCTCAGTTTCTCACTGGGATGTCCCTATATATGTACAATAAAAATTTTATTTTCAAATTAGAAATAAAAAAATAAACCCTGATTTCTTCTTTTATAATTTTAAAAGTAAAAACAAAAAAATAAAATTCAAACCAGAAATGGAAGATGTGAAAATCTATAAGTTGAGTATGAAATACCTCATTCTTGCAAGAATCAGATCCCATTGCTCGTTTCCCTCTATTGTTGCTTGAAATTTTTTGGCATCCAGGGGTGATTTTTTTTACTCTACACTGTCTAAAATCCTTGCTCCCTACATTTTTCTCCCTTCCCTCTCATTGTTTTAAACAAAAATAGTGCAAAATGGATGGACAAGGGTTTAAACTTTTCTCTGGTAAGGAATGAATGAGATACACAAATTTATTTTGTGACTGGTAGAGGCGGAATCACACCCACAAATCAATTATTTTTTATTGAAATCCACAACATGGAAGGAGAGGTCTGTCAATATCTCTTCCCACCATCAAAAAATATCCAATCAATTGTTTATTTACTTTTATAGCCTCAACGCATTGCTCCAACAATGGTCTGCTCCAACTTAGCGTGAAATTTCAAACCTCCCTTGATTTGCAATTGGTGAGTATTAGAATGGAAATATGGCGAATTCACTACATTGTTTAGGTTGAAAAATAGAGATACACAATATGTTTATCCATTTTGTGTGCCAATTATAGATTGGTAGGGTTTTTTTTTTCTTTTCAATTTGGTCTATTCATTGTCATATTTTCACTTTGGAATGTCGATGAGGGAGGCTTACATGTTTTAGTCATTTTTTATGAGGTTTATTTGAATACCAATATTAGATGTGTAATGTGCATAGGCACATGGGATGATAATAATAATAATTATTATTATTATTGTTGTTGTTGTTGTTGTTGTTATTGTTGTTGATATAAATATTAGTAAATGTGCTTAATATATGCCTATCGATGTTTATCAACCATAATTTTTAATGTGACTATGCTAGTTGAATACCAATATTGGATGTGCAATGTGCATAGGCACATGGGATAAGATGAAATGTCAGCTAATGTAAATCCCTATAAATGTTGTTTTGACCCTATAATGAAGTGTGTTTTATGTCATATTGTGTTAGCCCACTAATGAGTTTGGTGTGATTTTGAACTTTCTAATCTTATTTTAATAGCTAGTGACTCATAATGTAACAATACACTTGTTATAGTCACACACACACACACATTTTCATCTCAAAAGGTTTTGTTGCTTAGTGATTATGTATACATGTGAAACAAACATTTTTGATCCCGCCACTCGCTCTTTACTCCATTATAAGTTGGATGGTGGTGTTGAAAATATATCTTACCTAGAAGTTAACTTATACTAATTATTATATTATATATTGAATTCATTGAGAAGACTTAAAAATCAAAATTTGAAAATAGTATATTCTTTAACATATAGGGTCAAAGGATTTTTTTCAAATATACAAATACAAATATTTGGCAGTTTAAAATTATGGATGAAGGGTTTGAATTAAGTTAAATGAAAATATGAAAAAAATAAAATGTAGTCCATTATTTTTCATAATCCTCATCTAAGATTTATAAGATTTGTGTCATGTCACCGTATTGGAAGTAGAAATTAACAAAAAATCTATATATTGAAAATAAGGGTATTTTCGTTAGAAAGGTGCAATGAAAACCTGTTGATGTTAAATTGATTGTGGTTTAGAAAATTGGATGGAACAATAATGAAGTGCGTAGATGTTATGTGACTAATGTCATTGTTGTGTATTACAAGATCCAGAGGAGGTCGTGCAAAGAAAAAGTGGATGATGTAGACCTACTAAATCAATGAGAGGAAAGTGGGTGGTCATAATATCAGATACAAAATCTATAGGTACAATAAAGGTAAGAAGAAAAAACAACCTCAACGAAAGGTGGATGGTGCTTATGAATTCACAAATGCTATAACATATACGAGATAAAATTATATAAAATATGTTGCTATTTTTTCATATGTCAAGTATATGAGTAAAGGAAGCCTCTATGTTGGATATCATATTAGTTGAAATGATATAATTGGTGTACTAAACATCATTGACTATGTTATGTATTTAGGGGGAAAGATGAGGCCATGGAAACAAATTGTGTCATATTAAATAAGGACACAACAAATGTCAGAGGACATTAGGTAATTATCAAATTTTAACTTAACTTAGGAAGCATTTTTGTGATACATCCATTTGTTTTCATAGTACTATTAGAATTTATAGTGTATTATCTAACCTTGAAATAAATTAATGTGTGTTGTTGATATTTCATACGGAGATTAGAACAAGTGCACATCCTAAGCATTCAACTAGCAAAAGGAAAAAAACATATGTATGTGGCCGTGGACCTAGAATTGTTAAATCATGAAGAACATAGTGGGTCGAAGAGGATATGAAAATGGATACTTTAGATACAACAAATAATTTCACTGAAGAAGATGTTGGTCAAGACTAAATTTCATGGGATGGGATTTGTTAAGCAATACTTCATTATATTTCTTTGAAATGATACATTTATGATTTATACAATTATTGCCAAACATTAAATCGTGGTTGCGTTTGTCGATAGATAGAAGATGATGATGAAACAATGAATATTAATACACAAGATAATCCAACTGGGCAATTAATATTTTGATGGGATGATACAAACCATCCCTTAAGCGATACTAGGGTGAAAAGAGCATACTTAAGGAGAAATATACCACTTGATAAATTTGAATAGCTTATTAGATTCGCAGAAACTGATGATTGCAATATGCTACCAACTAGCAGCCTTAATGATCATGATGAACATGACAGTGAAAATGAAATGCATGAAGAAGGATTGAATGTGATTCTTATAGGTTTCTTTGGGGATGGAAACAATGATTAAAATAATTATCATATAGTTGAAAGTAACGATGAAAACAAGGGTAATTACTACCAATGTAATGTTGATGATAACAACCAACTTAAAGACTCCATCAAGCAAGAAACAAAGACACCCATGTTAAAATTAGGTGCAAGTAGAACTTCTAAATTGGAATGCACATTAATATTATTATAAATCAAGTCAATATTTGGTTGGCCAGACAAAGGACTCACAACCCTATTAAAGTGAGTTGAAGTCTATTTCTTACCATGCAATGTCAATTGGTCTACGTAATTCATAAAAATTCATCAAATTCGTTTATATTTTTTTAAGGAGATTTTAAAACCATATATTTTATATGAATAGTCATAATATATATTGACATATCAAAAATGTCAGTCATAAGTCAAACGTTTAACTTATCTAAACTTTGGGAATCTTACAGGACACTAAAAACTAAAATGTTTCTTGAAGAGAATGTGTTTCCATTGCAGAGAGGTGCATCATTTGATGGAGTTGGGGATTGAATATAAGAAAATTCATTCATGTAAAAGTGATTTCATTTTATACATAGATGAATATCAATACAAGGTAGAATTCCCTGTATGCAAAGAGAAGATATATCATACAAATGTACAAGGTACTACAGTTCCAAAGAAGGTTTTACATCACATGCCAATTATACCTAGATATGTAGAGATATGTTCATGTGTGAGAGACATAGAGATATTGTATTACATTTAATTTTTACCTAAACATTCATATTAATGTAGTATTCTTATATTAGGTGGGTGACATCTAAGGAGATCTATGAATGTGAAGTTCCAAAATGGAAGAAGGAAATTGAAGAAATTGTATCTGTATTTTAGAAGGAGCTCCCTACAAGTTTCACGAATGTACAAGTCCATTTACTTATACACCTATTCGATGACGTTGAATTGTCAGGTTTTGTATCGATGAGGTAGATGTTTTTCTTTGAGAGATATAAGAAAACTCCAAAAGGATATGGATGACAAAAGGCACATCATGAGGGTTGCATGGCTGAAGGGTATGTATTGATTGAAACATTTTTCTTCCTATGTGAATTACTTGGTAAGGATTTTGAAGATGGGCCACGCTTCTGGGATGCAGAATGACCATTAGATATTATTGATGGAGAAAAACCCCAATCTAATGGTGTTCAAGTAGAAATTAGTAAGTAAACTCATGATCATTATTATTATTATTTTTGTTGCGATCATTAATTTACTCTGTAATTTATTTATCAAATTAACAAAATGGCCTTTGGAATTTGAAATAAGTAGGTTGACATGTAATATGTGTAGACGGAAGTGCTATAATTGAAAATTTCATTCTATACCACATGGAATTTATGAACAAATGGATTAATTTGTATGATAAAAAGAGAGAAGTGTTAGAAGTTGTTGAAATGCAACAAGAAAATCTAGTTTTGAATTTGCCTTGGTCAAACTAGATTAAAATTCGACATTGAGTAGAGTATATTTGAGTCTTATGTTTTAAAAAATTACATGAGAAATTTTGAATCGACATTAAATTTCTACATGCTATAAGAGAAGGAATCATAATAGATAATATATTTTGAACTTTTTATTGTAGGAGGATCCAATTTGCAGGATCAGTTCTTCAGAGCTAGCATGATCGCCTTTTATGGACTATGACTCGAGTATGGATTTCTTGGAAGATCAAATTTTGTTTCTTGGAAGTACCACATGTAGGCAGTGTTGCAAGATAATGGGTTGAATAAATTCATTGATAATGATATCCATAAACTGGCAGTAGCTAATGCTCAAAATCTAGCAGATTGGAAGAAGTGTGTAGCCCAGCCAAGGAGGATCATAAGAGGGAGTACAAGATCATATTTTCTCTAATATGCATCATAAAGAGAATATGAAGGCAATGTGGTAAGCATTGATATATCTATTCCATAATGTTAGTGACCCCACGAAGTTTTCACTCAATGATAAGCTTTGAAGTATCAATATGCAAAAGAATGAGGCCATCCCATAGTATCTGAGCAAATTCACACAATGTTGTGATGAACGTGGTCAAGTTTGTGTTACTATAGTACAGGATGATTTGGTAAGCCAAACCCTTCTAGGCCTCCCCAAAAGTTGGCACAATGTTAGGGTCCCACCCTAACCCCCTTATTTATGTAATGGGATCACGTCATAGTCGAGAGTCAATAAAGCCCATATTAATAATTGTAAGTGGTTAACCCGCAATTAATAACAGGACCACAGTTAGTTGCAAATGGGCCGTAGTATTAGATAGATGGTTTTAATAAAACCCATGGTATTGGTCCATGGTATTGCATGTATGAGTCATATATAAAGGATAGAGACTCCCTGCAAGGAGTATCGTGTCTTATTTTGTAATTGAGCTCTGCTCTATCGGAGGTTGCCCCCTCGAAGAGGCAAGTGAACATTACTCTCTGAATAATAAAATCATTGTTGTTCTGTGTTCTGGGTATCTTCTCTTCGCATATTCTGTATTTGGGTATCATTTTGAAGGTTAAGAGCATAACAAGTGGTATCAGAGCACTTTCCAGGGTCGGTGGGATCTCCATTTCTTAGCAAAAAAAAATTTGGCTAGAGACGTGTTCCGGCATCTTTAAACCACGGGATCTATCATTGAGCGCATAAACCTGCGGATTTGGGGAGGCATGCACGTAGCAAATACAAGAGGTGGTCACGTCTGTTGGACTCCCTTGTAACCCCTGTGGGTACCCCTTCGAGTAGTAGCGCATTAGACAGAACCGCGCACGGACTGTCTTCCACGTACCCTCTGGGTATATCAGAAGCCCCCTAGGCTCCCTTGAAACCTCTCCATAGATAAACCGTCGGCCATCTTACGGCTACAGTACACCGAGAACAGCACTCAGAGAGATTACTCACCCATACGATAGGGTAGTTGGGTTGTATGACTAAGGGTACGGTCGATCCTCCTTAGTTAGAGCCCTAAAACATTGGGCCAAGTAATACTGCCAGACCCTTATGTATATTGCGATCTGTAGCACCTGACACTCCTCAAGACCATAGTTCCCTTTTCAGTCAGGGGATCACACATCATTTCTTCCAGATCCACTTGTGCAAAGGGGTGCAGCAATAGCCAACATCAGTCCCGCAGTCTGGAGTTCGCAGATCAGCCATTCCGATCTATTATATCCATCAGATCAGCATCAGCAGTCTGTTCGCTGCCCAGAGCTATCCGATCCGCCATTCAGATATATGAGATCGATCAGATCGGAATCGTTGTGAAGGGTTCCTATACCGGGGTATAATTTTTGCAGGACTTTGGCCGCATTGACATTTTGAGGAATTGGAAACTGCAGTATTGATAAGGAAGGAGTAAAACTCCATTAGGAGTTTTCAAAAAAAAGTGTCTGAGATCTTCCAGGGTGCTTATTGGTGATCTAGCCCATCAGAATCAGGACGACGAGCTGAGCACAGTGGTACCATTCAATTCTTAATGAAAATTTTTTAGGCAGTCCGAACATTCAAAAAAATCAGGTTGGTGTATGGTAGAAACTAGTGCTCAAGCGATGGCCAATGAAAGGATGGACAAACTTGAAGAATCCATGCAAACCGTCCACGTTCAGCTTAACCAACTAAGTAGCCTGGTCGAGGGCATGATCCAGAAGGGCAAGGAGCAAGTCCACGAGGAGGTGTATAATGGCAATGGACACAATGAGGGTGAGTCTAGCCACTCTCCTCACGTCTGGCACACCCACCAACAACCCCGTCAGCGACCTCCCAAGTTGGATATGCATAAATTTGACGGTTCTCACCCGTCGGCATGGATAGCCCAAATGGAGCAGTATTTCAATTTGAATCACATCTTAGATGATGAGACTCAGCTTATGGTGGGGAGCATGTACTTGGACAATGAAAGGTGGCAATGGTGGTAATGGCATCAACGTTGCAATGGACCTTTTAGGACTTGGACCAAATTCACAAAAGCTCTTCAAGACCGCTTTGACCAAGAATCTTCTTTTTTGGGTCGTCTTACTAAGCTCTGACAGACTGGTACAGTGGATGAATATATTACAGCTTTTGAAGCCTTAGCCTTCCACACTTGGGGTCTCTCAGATGTGTTCTACATGGAATGTTTTATCAGCGATCTTAAAGAAGCTATCAAAGCCCAAGTCCTACTGCACCACCCTCCCACATGGATGGAGGCTTGCAAGGTAGCTCGTAATGTGGAACGTGCATTAGCAGCCCAATACAGTCGCCCAAATTTCTCCGCTAAAGGTCGCCCCCCATAGGCTCACAACATGACTCAAACACTTAAGGTCCAAAAGGTGTCACCTTTGGAAATGGCCGAAAGAAGAAAGCAAGGCCTATGTTACTACTGTGATGAAAACTACTCCCCAGGTCATAAATGCAAGGAGCCCAAATTTTTTCAAATTGATGCCACTGACTACATCTCAATAGAGGAAGATCCACCACTTGAGGAACATGAGCCGCTAGAAGAAGACAACCAAAAGGACAATGCCTCTAACAAACCAGTTATTTTGTTGCATGCTTTGGTAGGGATTTGTTCCCCTCAAACTCTCAAAATTAGAGGTTTTATTAAACATCGCCCAGTAGTAGTCTTGATTGATAGTGGAAGTACACATAATTTCATCCATCAAAAAGTCGCAGAAGCAATGCATTGTTTTGTACAAGCAGTTTCTAACTTCCAAGTCCAAATTGCGGATGGAGGCACAATGAAATGTGAAGGCCGCTGTGAAAATGTCAAACTTCAAATGGGGGATTATCAGTTGAAAACCCACATGTTTTCCATACACATGGGGGGTTGCGACATTGTCCTCGGTGCTGAATGGCTCCGCACTCTTGGGACAATCACAATGGATTTCCAGGAGTTATATTTGCGTTTTAAGCAGAACAACTACACACATACCCTCCGTGGACTCCAGGCGGGATCCCCCTCTATCATCAGCTCGCATAGGATGGAAAAATTGTTAAAAAAGGGCAATCATGGAGTTGTAGCTCAATTTAATGCCATCCGGGCAGTCGAAACCAAGCCTCTACCAATTCATCCTGAGATGCAACAGATTTTAAATAACCATCTGCCAGTCTTTGACAAGCCTCATGAGCTTCCACCCTCGCGAGGGGAACATGATCATAACATAACCTTGGTTCTAGGGGCCTAACCCCCAAATGTGTGCCCATACAGTGAAATAGAAAAAATAATCAACGAACTTTTGGAAGCAGGTGTCATTCGTCCCAGCATTATTCCTTATTCATCCCCAGTGGTCATGGTGCTCAAGAAAGATGGGGAGTGGCGGATGTGTCCCGACTTCAGGGCCCTCAATAAGTTGACAGTCAAAGATAAATTTCCCATCCCGATGGTTGACGATTTGCTAGATGAACTCAATGGGGCTCAATTCTTCACTAAGCTAGATCTTCGCTCAGGCTACCACCAAATTCGCATGAAGGAAGTCGACATTCCCAAGACTGCTTTCAGAATTCATGAAGGCCATTATGAGTTCCTGGTCATGCCATTTGGTCTTTGTAATGCCCCCTCTACTTTTCAGAGCCTTATGAACCACATTCTCAAACCATATCTCAGGAAATTTGTCCTTGTCTTCTTCGATGACATCCTCATCTATAGTTGCACTTGGGCCGCACATCTTCAGCATGTAGATCTACTCTTGCAACTGCTCCGCAAGCATAAATTATTTGTCAAGATGTCCAAGTGTTCATTTGGCATGGCAGAAGTAGAGTATTTGGGCCACATTGTGGGGCGTGAAGGTGTCAAGGTAGACCCCAAGAAGATCCAGGCAATGCAGGAATGGTCTCAACCTAAGACCTTGAAGAGCTTGAGAGGATTTTTGGGTCTCACAAGCTATTATCGTAAATTTGTCCACAACTATGGTCGCATAGCGAAGCCCCTCACCCAACTCCTAAAGAAAAATTCATTCTTATGGAATGAGGAAGCACAACAGGCCTTTACAGCTCTAAAAAATGCCATGTGTTCCACTCCAGTCTTAGCACTACCTGACTTCACCAAATCTTTTGTCATTGAATGTGATGCTTCAGGTACAGGTATTGGGGTGGTTTTAATGTAGGAAGGGCGACCTTTGGCCTTCACAAGCCAACAACTAAGTGGGAGGAATCTGGGCCAATCTACCTACGAGAAGGAAATGATGGACGTCTTACATGCAGTCGAGACCTGGCGACCTTACTTATTGGGGTGATGTTTCCAAATCCGCACAGATCATCACAGTCTTAAATATTTTTTAGAGAAACACCTATCCTCCCCACAACAATATAAATGGCTCGCCAAAATGCTGGGATATGATTATTGTTATAGACATTTTTGTGCCTTACAGCATAGAGCATGAAATGTCAATAATCTAAGGGATCCAAAGTCCCTAAACATGTTGTTCTTACCCTTAGAGGAACAAGGTCAGCAAACCACAACATTGCAAATCAGTTCTCCACTGAAAAACACTCAAAAACAGGTCAATTTTGGATCAAAGCAGCTGCTCCACTAAGCATCTGCGTTGAATTTCAAAAGCTCTATGGTGTACCTGCGCTGCATTGCAAGTGCAACAAAGGCTACCTGCGCTGGGCGTACTTTGACATGTGGAGGAATCTTTTTCTCAATGTGCCAGTGCCCAGGAAGCTTCCAAAAAGACACTTGATCAAAAGATTCGCCTAATGATGAGTTAAGAGCTTCTAAACCTCCAAGTGGAAGGTAGAAACTCCGAGTGAAGGACTGAAGAACAACTGGAGTTGAAGAAGACAACAAGTCACACATCAAGCTGACTTATCTTCACTCCAAAACTCTATATAAGGATCTCATCCCATGGGATCTGGAGGGCGGAATTTAGTGCAAAGAATTGCTGTTGGTTTACAGTTGTGAGCATTGGGTGATTGCTTGAGGGAGGTGAAGAAGAGATTTCTCTCCGTCGGGAAGGTGATGCTGGATTGGACCTCTCATGGTTGTATCACCGCCTGAACCTTACTTCCATATATTAATAAAGCATTTGAGGTTCTTCTATTCGCATGTGTTTCAATGATGTATTGTCTTACTTGCGTATTTGATTTATGCTAATCCTTGAATCAGTTATGAATGCATGCTTCTTGTAGTTTCCTTTCTTTGTCTTGTTTGCAGGATCTCGTGTAGCTGGGCCCGTGAAAAGACTTGGAGCTGGGAGCAAGCGGCAAATAGAGGAGATTGGATCGACCATTTTCACAAGACATCGGTAAGTGGATCTCTTCCTTTTATCTCTTGCATGGCATAAAGAAGTAACTTTAGATAGCTTTGCTTTCAGCTGTTGCTAAGGAACTGTCACCCTTAGAGTGGGTAAGGGTCATTTCGAGTTGGATACTTTCCCCCACAACAGACTGGCGACTCCACTGGGGATCGTGTCTTGTTGGTAGCTTGTGTTTCTTGCTATTCATTTCTTAAACAAAGGGAGTACCGAATCGAACTGCATTCGAGTTCTTCGAATGCAAAGTAGAGGGCAGCTACTCTAGCCCAGTGCTGGGCATGTTTATGATTTGAAGAGCTGATCCACAAGGACTCTTTGTAGCTCTTTGTGATAGTGTCCATCCTCCTTTAATCATCCTCTAGTGTATACTTGACTGACAGCCTCTGATTTGGCCAAAAACCATTGATTTTTGAGCAAACTGTGACCCGGAATCTGAGAGAGACGAGAGTTGTCTCATCAGTGCAGCTGCAGCAAAGGCTACCTGCGCTGCAACGCAGGTCCCGAAGGGGCTACCTGCACTGCATGTCAGATTGACAGTGCAGCACCTGCGCTGATCCAGTTTTTCCTTGTGCAACTGGGATTCCCCACTGTCTGTTGCCCAGTTTTCAGTATTGTTTTTGCAGCCTGTTGTCAACCTGTATACCCAGCTGAAACCACTTCTCTTTGCCTTCATTCCGCCTCAGTTGTATGAAGAAACCGTGATTGTTCTTATTGTATTTCTTGCTGTCATTCACAGTTTCCCGCAGTGAAAGTGAACTAGTCTTGCTATGACCTCTTGGATCTAGACCTATGAGAAAGTGTCGTTGTGATTCTAAGAGTTAGTTTATTGCTGTTCATAGCTGCTTGAGCATTTGCTTTCGTTATACGGTTCGAATTTCAGTATTTCTTGTGTTGAAACGAGTGAATCTTAAGGTGTTCTTTTGATTATTGGACAAACACTTGTTGCTTTCGCTTGAAATTGAATTCGAAATTATACAACAGCTTTCTTTTTGTAATACATCAACATTAAGGAAGAAGAAAAGAAATACTCGCATTGTGCATGTGCATTTTGACAGTTTCCATGTCGATTTAGGAAAAGTGCATCAGTGTGTGCTCTATGATCTGTTTGAAAAGATGACGTCTTTCTTTTCCTTCAGTAGTTAAGGTTTTCATAAGTTGAAAGAATTGAAAAAACTTGCTTATCATTCTTAGACTGCATTTAGGAGTTGTATCATACATCACGTGGTGATCCATAAAGGCAAACTGCTAAGCAAGATCAACCTAAAAAGAACTGAATTTATCTAACAACGCTTTGAAACATAACGAAACACAGTAGAGGTCTAGGTAGAGACGTGAACCGGCATCGTTAAACATAGTGACTGTCGATCTCTACGAAGGTGGGTGATTCCTCCTGAGGGACGATAGCACTAATATGGACTTGTGCCCCCGCGTACCATCGCGTATATTGGGGGACCCCTATAGGAACAAAGCCTTTATCCATAGGAAGCCGTGTCAGCCGCCCTACTGATCGCGATGCAGTGAACACAGCATTCACGAAGATCGACCACTCGTACCGTAAAACGTATTCTGTGGTTTCGCGAAAGGTTTGGCACACCCTCTGCCTAGAACTCCAGAGTAGTTTCTTTTGGCCTTTTTCAAACTCTATAACTGAAAAAGTCCATCCGAGCATTTGTCACTTCGGGCTCGTTAATACATCGAAGGAGACTAGAGTCATCTTTAGCTTTTTCTCGACTCTTAAAAAGTGAAAAAGCAAGTTGTGTCTTAAAAAGCGTCTAAAATTAATTCATTTCGAAAACACATTTTACCCTGTGCATTGTTGGTTGATCAAGTAATCCGCAACCGTGGAAGAAAATCAATCGATGAACCGTCGTTCGCGGAGGCGTACGAGTCAACCGTCTTTGTCTCCGGAATCGAAAACAACCCGGGCAAAGCGATCTCCTTCAACTGGTTCCAAATCTCCTGTCAAAGTTAGAACAAGTGTTCCGACGACATCTGAGGTTCCGATTACTCCAAACATTTCTGGAAACCCTGCCCCTATTGAAAAAGTTCAACAGCCCCAGAGGGACAGTAACACTGATCCTAGCCTGAGAGCAAATACTTGTGTTACTGAATCAGTTCCATCAGTGATCGGTTCAGAGAGTCTTGCTCCTCAAACAATTGTCGTTGTCGAAACAACCCCTTCTTCGGCACCAGAAATATTCTACGGACCTGACGGTCTTCCTCTTCCACCCGGTCTGATCGCAATAGAAGAAATTGTAGAAGATCCGCAAGCAACTACTCCAACACATCTTGGAGCAGGGATCACCCTACTTCCTACTGCATCAGAAGCTAGCCTATCACCCAGAGAAGTTCCTGAAGAATCACTAGGCAATCTATTGGATAGACTCAAAATGTCTGAACAACCGTCAACATCTAGGACTGTGCCAAATGACACAGCGACAACAGAACTACCTGCAGTCATTCCGACAATGTTCGCCGGCATACCATCTGTCCCTAACTCTCAACAGCTGGAGGGGGTCCCTTCGGGGGCCATGGCGACAGTATGGTCTGTTCCTGTTTGTTCTCCCGGTATAATACCCGGTAACTCCTATGTTGGAACTCAACAAATTGATCCTTTCGGGAATCAGTTTGGGCAGTCCGGTCCTCGAGGTGTAATAAATCCTCTCGTTTCCGGACCACCACCGTATGGGGGGCAATATGCTTTTTCATTACCCCCTCCGGGAGGTTACCCATACGGGAGCTCACAACCATACTCAGGTTATACTGGAATAACTACAAGTGGTTGGATACCTATGCTACCCCAGCAACCAAGAGTTGTGTATTCTATGCAACAACAGATGCCTGTGACGAACATCCCGATGACACCAGCAATTGTGACTGTGTCGCAAGTTCAAACGATACCTGTTGCATGTCAACCTCAGTTTTCTCAGGTTGTAATGCAACAACCCTTTGACCCTGCAACCCAACCACAATCGCCGACTGTCGGGGCGACACAAGCACAGACAGGTACCCTTACCCCTCATCTTGGCCCAGTGGTAAGCATCGCACAACAACCAATGGTATCACAACCATGGTTGGTGCAGTATCAACAACCGCAGTTCCAGCAAGTGTACCAAGGTACCGAGCAGCAAATTTTTGCGAAAAATGGACAACCGTACCTACAATACGGTCAAAACCAACCACTCTATGGTGGAGTAGTCCATCAACCATATCAATCATATCAGCATCAATTACATTATGCTGGTATGCAAAGACCAACTGCTCAAGCGATTCCATCATATCCTGGGTACGCTTCACCTAACCTGAGTCAACAGCTGCCATTCGTGGCAACTTTGGAGTTACCCGATTTACATCGGTTGACAAACGATCCGATTGCCTACGCCCCTTGGTGGCCAACGATTCCTCACAAACTTCCCTCGGACATTCCTAAATTCAATGGAAATCCGGGTGAAGACCCGTCGAATCACGTCATGACCTTTCATCTGTGGTGTTCATCGAACACCCTGAACGATGATTCGATAAGACTTCGCCTCTTCCAGAGGACATTGACGGGTCCGGCGGCTAAATGGTATATAGAATTGCTAAGAGCCTCTTTCGACAATTTCAGCTCCTTAGCCACGACTTTCTTAACCCATTTTCAATTACCTATCAGGTATGAAACAGGAACCGAGATACTGACCAACTTCAAACAGACGACAGCTACTCACATATCTGATCATATACATGAGTGGCGTCGCCGTCGTAGGATGGTGAAAACATACGTTCCTGATCAGCTATTAGCCGAATGGTTTATAAAGTCATTACTTCCGGCTATAACGGAAGATGTGGCCAAGGGGGGAGTCGTAACAGAGGAGCAAGTCATCGCTCGTGCTCAATATTTAAACTTAGTATATACTCAGTCTGGCACGCTCTACGACAAGATACCTGACGCCCCCAGACCTGAATTTTCAATTCCTCCCCCCCCTAAATCGAACTCTCATGCCGAAGATGGCGTGATTGGCACTGCAAGCGCGAAGTCAAAAAAGGCTTCACCTCAGAAAGCCCGTAAGACTTCAGATCGAAATGCCCATGAAGAGATTCTTGCTTCGGAAGTAAATGCCATATCAGCAGATAAAGGCAAAGAAACCAATCAACCAGGAAGCAAGAAGAAGCAAAACAAAGGGAAGAAGAAGCAACAGGATGATCCGTCACCTGGAAAAACTTCTTCGAACTCTCCTGAGAAAGGGAAAAAGAAATGGCCCTGTATGATATGTGACGAAGATCACAAGACATCAGAGTGTCCCTACAAAGCTGAGCTCAAGAGATTCTTTAAAATTCCAAAGAACCCAGCTGTGCTGACTGATCCATTTCCCAATCCAGGTCAAAATATGGTTGATAGTGGAAATGCTTCCCCGTCGCAAGTGCTGATGTTGTCGATCTCTAAGCAGCAAAATGATGCTTTGATTTCGACAAGGAGCAAAGATTACGGGAATCCGCAACTGTCGAACGAAAAAGGTAAAGATCAACCTAGTAGTTCGACAACGACTTCGACAGAAGTTGTCCCACCCATAATGCCAGAATTAACAATAAAACCACCTAAGGGTGTAGTACACAAGTCGACGTTTAATCCTCGTGTCAGAGCGGCGCAGCATTATAACATAGTAGAAGATTCGGCTCAATCACCATCCGCTATGTCGACTCTAGAAGTACTACAAAATTGTCCATCCCAAAGGCAAGCATTGTTATCGGCAATAGGGGGGGTTGATCCTAAGGATTCCAATCTTGTGTCCTTTGATCACAAAGGCTATGACCCTCAGTTACCAGCTCAACTAGCTTTCCTTATTCAAGTGAAGGCCCTCAACAAAACTGTTCACAGAACAATTATTGACGAGGGCGCATCGACATGTATTATGTCCATGAGCTGCTGGAAAACGCTAGGGTCACCAACCTTGTCGAGATCTTCGACAACACTAAAGGCTTTCGACGGTAGGACATATACCCCTTACGGTATCCTAAGTAACTTGAAAGTTGAACTAGGTGGAAAAACAGTAGAGATTGATGTTGAAGTCATAGATGGAAATCTGGATTACAACATCCTACTGGGAAGACCATGGATTTATGCCATGGCAGCTGTCGTGTCGACTTATTTTAGGAAGATCGCTTTCCCGTTTGAAGGAGGGATTACGGTCGTCGACCAACAGAACTTCCTTCTTAATGGTTCACAAGTTACGGGAAGCATTCCCATGATCCATGAAAGCGACCATTCAATTCAAGATATAGGAGTAGGCCTGTTGAAAGACCCCACGATGATGGGGACTTTCTCGCTACCAAATCATATGTACATAGGAAATGTACCATTGGTGGCTACCTGCAACATGATATCTTCCACGAAGGTCGCAAAAGAAAAAGTCTTCATGGATTGGGCAATGGTGTTACACCCGAGCCCAATCGAAATATTGTAGCAATCAATGTTTCAGGCATGGGAGGCGAGCCCAAATCAATGCTCGTCAAGCGTTTGGGTAGATAGGTCAGGAGAATGTGGTACCCCCTTGGATCCTTGGTCACGAGTGCATGCAAGTGACGAAGGAATCCTTCAGTCAATGTTGATTGAGGGGGCACCATGGGATGATAACCACCATCGTTCCCTTCCTCAGGAAGATACTCAAGGCGACCTATATCACCCTTCAGTATTTGAATTCCTAACAAATACTGTAAATACGGTGGACTCCGAGAGAAACCTATCCAATATAGAAGAAACTATAGCCATAAATATCTCGACCAAAACAGACATTGTAGAGAATATTTATATCGGCAAAGGTTGTTCCCCTTCAGAACAAGAAATATATAAAGCTCTTTTCCGCGAATTTAGAGATGTCTTTGCTTGGTCATATGATGAAATGCCAGGCATTGACTCGAGTATCGTTGAAAATGAAATTAAGATGTATCCTGATGTCAAACCAGTAAGACAACGGCTTCGGCAGGTACACCCCAAGAAGGCCGCTGCCATTAAAGCGGAAGTTGAGAAGCTTCTCCATGCTGGTTTCATCTACCCAGTTCCTCTAACCGATTGGGTATCGAATATTGTCCTTGTTATGAAAAAACAAGGAACAATACGAGTGTGCGTCGATTATAGGGATGTAAATCAAGCCTGTCCAAAGGACAACTACCCTACACCCTTCATCGACCAGATAATTGATGAATGTGCTGGATGTGAAATCTTTTCGTTTATGGACGGATTTTCCGGGTATAATCAAATTAATATCCGCCCACAGGACCAGTCAAAGACTGCATTTATTTGTCTGTGGGGCACATTCGCTTATCGAAAATTACCCTTTGGTTTAAAGAACGCAGGGGCGACGTTTCAGAGAGCAATGAATTATGCTTTCCATGACATCAAGAACATCATTCAACCTTATCTCGACGATCTTCCGGGTCATTCGCAAAAGCGGACTGATCATCCACATCATTTAAGAGCGATATTTATACGTTGCCGACACTACAAGATAAGACTCAATCCGCACAAATGTGTGTTTTGCGTCGGTTCTGGTCATTTACTCGGCTTTATAGTCTCCAAGGATGGGATTCGTCTCGACCCTTGCAAGGTGCAGGCAATCATTAATTTGCCTCCACCTTCGAACTTGCTTCAGATTCAGAAACTCCAAGGGAAAGCAAACTTTCTGAGGAGGTTCATTCCGAATTACGCAGAACTTGCTAAAGGTTATACCCGTCTCCTGAAAAAGGATGTACCTTTCGTCTGGGACCAGGTCGCACAAGCTTCCTTTGATGCTTTTAAAAAGCGCTAGTCAAAGCATCATTAATGTACGCCCCAGACTATCTAAGGGACTTTAACCTGTATATGGCTGCAGTAGATACGACCATAGCAATGGTTTTAGTTCAAGAAGTCGATGGAATTGAACACCCTATATATTACTTAACTAAAAACTTAAATGATACAGAAAGTAGATATTCTCATGTTGAAAAGCTAGCATTGGCGGCTGTTCAAGCGATACAAAGATTTCGGCACTATGTCCTCTTTAGGAAGACCACCGTATTGTCAGATTGCAACCCCATGACTTATATACTGTCGCGACAGTTGCTTGGGGGAAAATATTCAAAGTGGATAGCTATCCTTCAAGAGTTTGATCTGGAATTTGTGAAATCCAAATCAAAGAAAGCTTTAGTTTTCGCAGAATTATTATGCGATCTCCCGTCATCGTACAACGATGAAACGTCCAAAGAATCGATCATGGACGAAAGTTTGTTTCTGATATCAGCAAGTGATGAGTGGTATGGAGATATAATAGTTTATCTCCAAACCCAAAAGTTTCGGCCAGACACCTCTCACTTAGAACAAAAACGCATTCGATACCAAGCAAAAGACTACATGATCGTCGGCGATACGCTTTACCGTCGTGGTGTCGATATGGTCCTGAGAAGGTGTCTAACCCATGAAGAGGCCGAAAAATCCCTGAATGAATGTCATTCAGGCACCTGTGGGGAGCATCAATCTGGATATGCTACAGCACAAAGAATCTTACGAGCAGGATACTTCTGGCCAAACATGTTCAAAGATTGCATAACCGCAGTTAGAAGTTGCCATGCATGTCAGATTTTTGATAGCAAAACCAGAAGACCCCCGCTCCTTTACAGCCAATAATAGATGTGCGGCCTTTCGCCAAGTGGGGCATCGATTTCATGCAATCTAACCCCACCTCGACCGGGGGGCATGGGTATATTATAGTCGCAGTTGACTATTTTACCAAATGGGCCGAGGCGATGCCTACATTGGATAACACTGGTGAAACAGCAGCCCTATTCTTTTTTAATCATGTGGTCGCTAGATTCGGCGTGCCACAGGCCATAGTAACAGATCATAGATCGCATTTTCGCAATCACATGATGGTTGAATTAACTGCCAAACTAGGATTGTCTCACGACAGCTCTACTCCGTACTATCCGCAAGCTAACGGAAAAGTTGAAGCGATCAACAAAGTCCTGAAGCGCATGCTGCAAAGGATGGTGGGGGTTCACAAAAGAAGATGGCATTTGATCCTGTACTCAGCTTTGTGGGCCTACCGAACATCGGTAAGGAATGCCACTGGGTTCACACAGTTTCAACTGGTGTATGGCCTGGAAGCAATCCTACCAATCCAGTGCGAAATTTCGTCTCTTAAACTCGTAATTGATCTCCTCCCCGGAACCTCAGAAGAAGAAGCTCGTTTATTGGAATTAATCCAGTTGGATGAAACCCGTCGTGATGCCGCCTTGGCCAACGAAGCCAATAAGAAACAAGTCAAAGCACAGTTCGACAAAAATGTCAAACCCCGTGTATTCTCGGAAGGTGATTTGGTCTTGCTTTATGACCAAGAATCCGATAAATTGGGAGCTGGGAAATTCAAGTCCTTATGGATGGGCCCTTGTATTGTTAAAAGGGTGTTAGCAAAAGGTGCCTACGAGTTGGTAGATTATGACGGAATTCCACTGGCGCAACCCCGCAACGGGTTGTACCTTAAGCGTTACTATGCCTAATAGTAACCTGTATGCTTTTGTTACATTTTTGTTTTCGCTAAAGCGTTTGTTCCGGTTTAAGTAATCCGCTTTTTACACTTATTGCAGATGTCAAATCCATTGGAACCATGGGTTGGATATGCTGACGGAGCGAGTCGTAGTTCGAGGAACCTATCCTCAGCAGCATGGGCCATTTTTAACCCAAGCGGCGAGTTAATGAGTTTCAGGGGGGTATGTATTGGTCAATCAACAAATAATATCGCTGAGTATAGCGCGTTGATAGAGCTCCTCTCTGATGCCATCACACGTGGCATACGCCGGCTAGTCGTCAGGCTAGACTCACAGCTCGTGGTACTACAGCTCAATGGTACCTACTCTGTCCGAAATCCAGCTATTTATCGCAAGTTCCTAAGAGTTAAAATCTTGGAAAGACAGTTTGATTTTATCCAATATCAACACATTTCCAGAAACTTAAACACATTAACCGACTCATTAACAAACTATGTGTTAGATAGACATTTGCAAAATTGATAAAAAGAGAAGCATCATTGATGTTTCATACATGGATCACATAAAAACTGGAATAAACCCCGAAAATCAAAAATATATATAGTTGTTTACGGTTTACATATAATGTTCTGTAACCAAGACAAAATCGGTCATACGACCCCAAAACTCAAAAATGGCTGGGGGGAACCCTAGCCTAGTGATGCTCATGATAACATGCCACGGCCTGGGCGATCATGCGCAGAAGACGAGACCATCGTCTAGGAACACCAGCAGTATGTCGCTGCAATCGCAGAGGCAATTCGTCAATCCGTACATCTGGAATCCCGAAGGTAAGACCCTCGACCTGTTCCTGCACAGCAGCAAGAGTCTCGGCCAAGTCAAGGTCACGGAGAATAGCCCTCCCTGGAGCCTCCCATGCTGGGGCAGCGGCCGGAACTCCCAAACGAACTGCTGGACGGACGGGGCCCACATCTGCATGCACACATGAGTTTGATTAGAGTCTTGATATAGTAAAGCACAAGGACATTATAAATAAAAACAGTAAACGGCGATAAGGTCAAAATATTTACCAAGATCACCCCACTGCTCGCCATCCGGTAGTACCAAATCCGGATCACCTCGGAAATCCATGCCAATATATGGATACTCGGAAAAAGCCATATCCTGCCGCTCGAACCACCTAAAGAAGGCATCAGTAAAAGTAATCCGAGATTGACCTGCATGTCTAGCCATGAGGTCAACCCACCTCTGCATACGTGGCTCAGTAGGAGATGGCAAGTCGAGAACAATGTACTGAGGTTGCATCAGGGGTATCTTCTCCAAAGCGAAGGCAGTCAAAACTGAACCAAAGCCAAAATTCTTCAGCCTCCTGTCCTTTACTTTGGTCAACTGGTTTTTCATCTGAACCAGTGCTGCATCACACCAGTTAAAAACTTTCGGCTGAAGACACTCCAGGGCATGCTGCACATAAGACCTGTTGGCAACATGAGGGGATGCACTACCGGCCATCCTACAAATCGTGTACAGAATAGACCTGAGAGACCTGTCAGTAACATCACAGATAGAAATCTTGTCGTCTCTGCTCGGCTGGGATCCCTCCCTGCAATACTGACGGATATAATCCTTCACAGAATCACTCCCTCAGGCCGAACCGGACAAGGAAATGGGGGCACCCCGCCTTGACAACCCAGTCAAGAAGTAAATGTCCACTATGGTCAAAGGGATGGACTTGCCCCTAATCTGGAACACTTGGTTAACAGGATCCCAAGCATCAAGCAGGTACTGCAGTAAACGTATCCGTGCCCTCATGTTAGATATACGGAAGAATTTTAGCAAGCCACAGTTCCGCAACGCGCTCACGGTAACAGGATCATGGAGGGCAATCATGTCCTCCTCTTCATGCTCTCGTTCTCGCCACGTAAGAGTCATTCTGCTCCGATAAAACTCTGCAAAACAAACAAGAGGAGGAGTAAGACCCCTGACTCGGTAAAGAAAATGGCAAAATTGTCATGAAAAAATATGCAACCAAGATGTTTTCTGTGCCCAACGCAGGTAGGGAAGGGCCTCACCTGTGTTGGGAGACAAACTGCCTTTGAAAATGAGAACCCCCAACGCAGGTTTCGATATAGGGCACCTGCGCTGATGGCAGGGCGCCCTAGAGAAACCCCAGGGCTCATGGGGGCAGGAAAACAAGCATAAAACTAAGAAATAAGACCATGAAAAGATAGAGCTAGGGTTTAGCTCCTACCTGGTGGAAACGGCGCTGAAAATCGTCCACAGAATCTCCCGAAATCAGCTGGTGAAAAATCGAGAGGAAGAGGCACCTCCAAAGCTCCAACAAACCAAATGCACGTGAAATGGTAAAATGAGAGGTAAAAACATCTTTTAATTGCTTTTACGTAGTTCAAAGTGAAATATTAGTATTTTTACTTCATGTTATCCATTTCTAACAAGTTTGTTGCAGCAATTGATGAAAACAGTACTATCTCTGGAAAAGAAAAACTAGTCATGGTAAAATATGAATTTGACCTTATCAAACGAGCAGTTTTGGCAAAGTTCATGCTCGTTAAAAAATAAACGCAAGATCCGAGCAGTTTTAATGCGGAAATTCATGCTCGTTAAAAAATAAACATAAGCTTGTGAGCAAGCTTTCCCCAGAGTTCAAGCTCATTCAGAAAAAATGAACCGGTAAATAACCATTTGAGACCGTAAATTCATCAGCCATAAAAGCCTTGGTCGTGTTTGTGCACCGTCACCTCCACTTTTCATTTGGCCGATCATTCACATCCACTTGATTGTTTACCTATTTTGAGGAACAGCTGCGAAGAGTGATCCCACCTAGCCATCCTTGTAATACTGCCGTGATTGGAAAATTCCAACCTATACCTGGAATCTGCTGCTATCCCTGTTTATCACTCGTTCCTCAAAAGACGAGTCTTCTTTGAGCTCTTTTTACTGACTCGTAAAAAATGAAAAGTTTGCCGAGTTTTGGCCTTCCAGCTCGTTATAGGGACCGGAAGAGCTATCCCTCCTCTAGATTTTAATCTTTTTGGACCTGAGGGATTATTGCACAAAAAGATCGAGCGCTTGTCTAGTTCGGCTCGATAAAGATATCGAACATTCATCCCTTCTGTATTGTTTTATACTTTTTCGGACTTAAGGGATTAGATGACGAAAAAGGACCCCTGGAGTCCACTTTATGTACCCTTTTCAGACTCTCTAAAACTGAAAAGGACCGAGTTGTCTTTGTCGCTGGGCTCTTTAAAAATATTAGATAGCGACAAACTTGTCTTTAGACGAGAACGAGTTTCCCTATCGCTAGGCTCGTTAAAACATAGCGATGGGCTTGCCCGAAGGGCAAGTTATAGATCAAGCATATGTTATCCTCCTCAAGCTTGACAAAAATAAAGAGGTACTGGTCAGAAATGACTGGGGAAAAAATTGGGAGAACCTCAAAGCTTAATGGTAGCAAGTCGCTCTTGAACATGACACTTTTGCCTCCGTAAATATCGGGTTGGGTTATTATCATTCGCCGATCCCTTCACCATGGTCTCGCCATACCATCCATACATGGGGTAATGCTACCGATCCATCACATCAGTGTCATTATATGTTCAAGAGATGTCATTCAGAAAGTGTCAACCGGGTCCCATCCACTACCGTACATCATCTTTCATCCTTCCATGACCGCCACCCTGAATCATATTTCACAGATCGTTTTCACCATCATCACTAGCTCCGTTCCGTGTCACTGATGTGGGATTCATTAAGGCCCTCCTTTGACGGATCACTTCTTGTCGACATCAGCTCATTATCCAAGAAGTTGGTCTAGGAACACCCCCCTCAGTACTTTGAAGCTTGCATGCCTCAATGGCAAGTTTCTCACTCCCGGCGATAGGTATACATTAATGACCTTCGACCAGGAGACTTTGCGTGGTGTTCGACGTCAGATCCTATATTCACACCACGTGAATTGTGCTGCAGTACCTTGAGGGTCATCATCATTATCGGTGATTCCTCTCGCGCTTGTTAACAGTTTACGTTATTGACTGGTAATCAAGCGATGTCTTTCCATGTTCGACTTCAAGAAATTCTCACATGGATCAACTTGTACTAGAGTGAAGATCGGACACGTTTGAAGACCCCGGATCTAGTTTCATCCATCCGGGCTGCGATATATATTCAGGAGATAAAAACATAGACATGTGCAGCAGATGATCATCCTACTAAAAGGATGATAATTAAAAGCAGAGAATTATCAGTCTATTATCAGACGATCGTCTGTTTATGTACAGAAAATGTATTTATAAAGCTGAGCATGGGAAATGCCCGCATCAGCTAGATCATGAAAAGAAAGTATGAAAAGATAATGTATTGTATTGTATTTTGTTACAGGTCACCTCCCGACGATTGAATGAACTTCAAATCCTCCTAATAAAGCATTTCACCCGATAAACGACCTCATACTTTAGGGGGCAACTGTTATAGACATTTTTGTGCCTTACAGCATAGAGCATGAAATGTCAATAATCTAAGGGATCCAAAGTCCCTAAACATGTTGTTCTTACCCTTAGAGGAACAAGGTCAGCAAACCACAGCACTGCAAATCAGTTCTCCACTGAAAAAAACTCAAAAACAGGTCAATTTTGGATCAAAGCAGCTGCTCCACTAAGCATCTGCGCTAAATGTCAAAAGCTATATGGTGTACCTGCGCTGCATTGCAAGTGCAACAAAGGCTACCTGCGTTGGGCGTACTTTGACATGTGGAGGAATCTTTTTCTCAATGTGCCAGTGCCCAGGAAGCTTCCAAAAAGACACTTGATCAAAAGATTCGCCTAATGATGAGTTAAGAGCTTCTAAAACTCCAAGTGGAAGGTAGAAACTCCGAGTGAAGGACTGAAGAACAACTGGAGTTGAAGAAGACAACAAGTCACACATCAAGCTGACTTATCTTCACTCCAAAACTCTATATAAGGATCTCATCCCATGGGATCTGGAGGGCGGAATTTAGTGCAAAGAATTGCTGTTGGTTTACAGTTGTGAGCATTGGGTGATTGCTTGAGGGAGGTGAAGAAGAGATTTCTCTCCATCGGGAAGGTGATGCTGGATTGGACCTCTCATGGTTGTATCACCGCCTGAACCTTACTTCCATATATTAATAAAGCATTTGAGGTTCTTCTATTCGCATGTGTTTCAATGATGTATTGTCTTACTTGCGTATTTGATTTATGCTAATCCTTGAATCAGTTATGAATGCATGCTTCTTGTAGTTTCCTTTCTTTGTCTTGTTTGCAGGATCGCGTGTAGCTGGGCCCGTGAAAAGACTTGGAGCTGGGAGCAAGCGGAAAATAGAGGAGATTGGATCGACCATTTGTGCAAGACATCGGTAAGTGGATCTCTTCCTTTTATCTCTTGCATGTCATAAAGAAGTAACTTTAGATAGCTTTGCTTTCATCTGTTGCTAAGGAACTGTCACCCTTAGAGTGGGTTAGGGTCATTCCGAGTTGGATACTTTCCCCCACAACAATTATGAGATCATTTACAAGAAAGGGAAAGACAATAGTGTAGCAGATGCATTATCTCGCCAATTTAAGGAGGAACGTACTCTGCTAGCAATTTCCCTCCCCATTCCAGAATGGATTGAAGAGGCTCGCAGGGAATGGTTTTCACACCCCGGGCTCTCCCAACTCATTTCTCAATTGCAGGTAGATCCAAATTCCACCAAGGGCTACTCGTGGCAGGATGATATTCTTTGCTACAGGGACAGAGTTGTAATATCACCAACATCCACCCTTAAAAGTCGCATTTTGGCAAAATTGCACTCATCTCCCATTGCAGGACATTCAGGCTTTCAGAAGACGTATGCTCACACCAGAAGATAATTTTTTTGGACAGGCACGAAGAAGGAAATCCTTAATTTCGTAGCAGAATGCGGTGTCTATCAACGCCACAAAGGGGAAACCATCAACACGCCATGCACATTACAACCATTGCCCATTCCAGCATTAATTTTGATGGAGGTTTCTATGGATTTCATTACAAGTCTTCCAAAGTCAGGGAACAAGTCAGTCATCATGGTGGTTGTGGACCGACTGTCGAAGTATGCTCATTTCTGTGCCCTACCCCACCCATTTACACCAACTTTGGTCGCTCAACCTTTCATGGATCAGATCTTCAAATTGCATGGCATGCCCACTTCTATTGTGTCCGACCGCGACTCGATCTTCACCAGTAATTTTTGGCAGGAACTCTTCAGGATACAAGGCACTCAACTAAAACTCAATACTTCCTATCATCCACAAACAAATGGTCAAACCGAAGCCATCAACAAATGTCTAGAAACCTACCTTAGGTGTTTCACTTCAGAAAAGCAACACCTTTGGGTATAGTTGTTACCTCTGGCTGAATGGTGGTATAACACCAACTATCATGCCACCACCAAAATGACTCCCTATGAAGCAGTATATGGTCAACTCCTGCCTTCACCTACTTCATATCTCAAGGGGTGCTCAAAAGTACAAGCAGTGGATCAACTCCTACAACACCGCGCAACCATGCTCGCCCATCTTAGAGAGAATCTTCATCAAGCTCAGAATCGCATGAAGCAACAGGTAGACCAGCATCGCTCAGAGTGCCAATTTCGAGAAGGGGATCAGGTCTTTTATGGCTAAAACCATATAAGCAAACATCTCTCAAAGACAAGGGGTGTCAGAAACTATCTCCCAAATTCTACGGACCATATCAAGTACTTCAGCGCATTGGAGAAGTGGCTTACAAGTTGGCCTTGCCACCTACTACAAAAATCCATCCAGTTTTCCATGTCTCATGCCTCAAGAAAGTGATTGGGAATAATTGCAGAATTCAGACCAGTCTCCCTGAATTGGACGAAGAAGTGTCCATCTGGCTTCAACCCGAACAGGTCCTAGACACACGAGACAAGCAACTGTACAGCTACATGATTAAGGAAGTCCTCGTCAAATGGAAAGACACCTCTCCGGAAGATGCAACTTGGGAACCAGACACTATTATTCAGCAGTTTCCGCAGCTTCAGCCTTGAGGACAAGGCTAGTCTTAAGGGGGAGGGCATGTTAGGGTCCCACCCTAACCCCCTTATTTATGTAATGGGATCACGTCATAGTCAAGAGTCAATAAAGCCCATATTAATAATTGTAAGTGGTTAACCCGCAATTAATGACGGGACCACAGTTAGTTGCAAATGGGCCAAGTATTAGATAGATGGTATTAATAAAACCCACGGTATTGATTCGTGGTATTGCATGTATGAGTCATATATAAAGGATAGAGACTCCCTGTGAGGAGCATCATGTCTTATTTTGTAATCAAGCTCTGCTCTATCGGAGGTTGCCCCCTCAAAGAGGCAAGTGAACATTACTCTCTGAATAATAAAATCATTGTTGTTCTGTGTTCTGGGTATCTTCTCTTCGCATATTCTGTATTTGGGTATCGTTTTGCAGGTTAAGAGCATAACACACAACTACCAAGATTCAGTAAATTGGAGGGATAAACTACCAAATTGGAAATGTCTTTGGTCTAATTTGGTAAAGGAGGACATAGGCAGAATACTAGATACGATACCTCATCCAAGTGGTGAGGATGAAGAGAAATGTTCCTTGGCTAGAAAGGAAAATAAGGGGAAAGGGAATAATGCCCAATCCAAAGGAGATTCCATTCAAGGGGGCACGAAGAAAGACTTTTCCAAAACCAAGTTCTTTAACTATCATGAACTCACGCACTATCCAATGAAATTTCCACACAAAAATGCTGGAAATAAGCACTTAGGAGGAGCAGCAGGTGAAGCTTTGGCTTCTCTATTAAAGTTGGAATTCACCATCATTGTATGCATGTCAGGCACAGTGATGGGAAGTGTGTGGTATTTGGATAGTGGTACCTCGTATTACATTATGGGGAACAAATAATTATTCAGTGACTTGGAGTAGAAATATCTCTAGATGCATGAATACCTAAATGCACTCCTTTCAGTTTCGAGAATAAATTATTGGAGTATTTTAATCTTCGAGTAAACTTCCCTCCACTCAATGAAGTAGCAGTGAAGTCAACATTGACTTTGTTGTTTCCTTGTTGGATCGAGGGTTTTTTGCACTAATATTATCCAAATACTAACTTATTATCTATTGAACAGGGCCAACCACATGAAGATGGAATCTCTCATGGCCCCTCCCCCCCCGCCACACCCCCACACCCTCACATCACTCTCAATTCCCTAGTACCCAAACTATATACTATAAAAGAAATAGCTTAAAGAAGGACATTAAGATACATGGAAAAACAAATAGAAAACATTTATTCTTTCATTCATTCATCCGTAGATCCACAAAATATTTCATCTCAATAAATTTTATCATAAAAATATGTTTACATAATATGAAACAAGGTCGTGTACATAAGTAAACATATAGAAATTATTGATTAACATATAACATTCATTCATTCACTAATTATAGACACAAAATACTTCATCTCAATAAATTTTCATCTTTCTTGTCAAAACTTGAAAGTGGGCAACCAAAGAGGTGTTTCTTCCACCCAACATTACACGAGCACTTGGGGGATCAAGAAAACGAATTGAGAAGCACAAACATAGGTAACAGTAGATTCAGAAGCAGATGTTGTAACAACAAGGCATTTCATCTTGCTTGTCAAAGCTTGAAAGTGGGCAACCAAAGGGGTGTTTCTGCCACCAAACACTACAACACTTAAGGGATCAAGAAAACAAATTGACAATCACAACCATAGTTAACAGCGGATTGAAAAAAAGATGTTGTAACATCAAATGTTGTAAAAATAGATGTCATAACAACATGTCAATGTTAAATATGTGAAAAATGTTGTAGCAGCTAATGGTGTAACACCCATTACTGTTAAAAATGTTGAAATTGTTGTAAAAGTTGATTTTATAGCAATTTATACTATTGAAACTACTAAAACAATTACTATTATAGTAGATCCTGTAACAACAAATCTTATAACAACAGATGTTGTAACAAAAAATGTTGTAATAATTGAGGGGGTAGAAATCCATTTCATATTGCTTGTCAAAGCTTGAAAGTGGGTAGCCAAAAAGGAATTTCTACCACCCAACACAACACCAACACTTGGAGTGTTGTAACATTTTCTTGTTACATTGAAAATTTCAATGCTTTTATTACAATTTCAGTATTTTGATTAAAATTTCTAAATTTTGATTAAAACCTAAAAATAATTTGTTTTATTGTAGTTTGTAATAGTTTTCATAGAAATATATAATGATTCAATATATTAGTTTGTTTTATTTTAATAAATAAAATGCCAAATCATTGCAAACTAACTAGTGTGCATTCTCTATTGGAAACAATTGACACTTTGGTGATCGACGGCTCTTGTTGTATTGTAACTCCCCCCCCTTTTGGAAATTTAACGAAGAGGAGGCGTGCAAAAAAATTTCTTCCAAAAAAGACTTTTTCAACATGGAAGTGACATATAATTCCATACCCCCTCCCGGCTCACTCATTACCACTTACTGCCTACCCACCATGTGAAATAGCATTCCAGGTTTTCGGTAATAAATATCACCCGCCACCATTTTATTGAATGTTTCCCATTTAATTATGAAGAAACAATTTATTTTGAAGGCAAATGATAAGTGTGAAAATCTTCTAGTACAAATCAATAAATTCTATAGAAAATTTTCTATTGTGCAAGAGAGAGGTCTTCCATCATTTAAGAATTCATGCGGTCAAATAGTAACAGAATACCAATATGAAATATTGCTGAAGAGAGAGGCAGGAGACAAGATAATGGTTGTTGGAATCGAGGGAGAGACTAGTAGTCAGAATCTACTTCAAATGTTAGCTGATAGGATGAGGTTGGAAGCAGTTGAATGAATAACAAAATTATCAGTCTTTGGAGATTCCCTTAGTACCATACAAAAATGTATTAAATTGTCTCAAAACAATGACCGTGACCCAAACCATAGAATTTTTTTGTATCAATTGTAATAAATATATGTAAAGAATATATTTATTGTTGGACAAGTTTTAAAACATAGAATTTTATCATATTAAAAGGGAAAATAATATGTCAGTGAATGAATAAACTAATTGGGTCGTCATGCTAGAGCAAGGTGAACTTAGAGAGGACAATAACACATATTCAAAATGTCACATCCCGTGAACATTTATCAATGGAAAAGGTTAGAAGAATATGAAGAAGGGTGAACTATTTGGTAGGATGGTTAATTACCTAATTTACTCGGCACATTTATTCTGGGATAGGAGTCTTGGCAATAAGTTAGATCTGTCAATCTCATGATGGATAATTAAGAGGAATCAAGACAACATTAAGAATAGTTGGGAGTTTGTAAGCTAAGATTTAAGGCAGAGATGTAGTGAAGGAATTATGTTCTTTGAGCTCGATGAGAATTGCCTCAAGTTGATCGCGAAGGAATTCATGTCAGAGCAAGAACCAATGAAAATTAATTTGGTTATAGGGGTTGTACTACCAAAGAGCATTAAAAATGAAGGAACCTCTCATGCTGGCAAGATGGAGATGATTTTGGGCTATAAAGAGATGGTTATGGATGGAGTATTCATTATGGATCTCCGCAAATCCTCACTGTTATGAAAAAATGGCTTCTCCATTTGGCAATAGCATTAGAGACTATTCTAAGAATTCCCTCAATGCATTAAGGAATGAAGAGGACGAAATGGATTCACAAATTAGGGGGGAAATTATATCTGAAGCTCTGTCTCACTTTACTCTTGTTTCGGATTAGTTGGAAGGCTTTAGGAAAGACTTGGAGAATGTTCAAGCAACAATGGAGGTCTTCATGTTGAGGATAGTGAGTCTTGACCGAAAGGTGGAGAATTCAAAAGAGAAGGTGGATATTGTAGTTGTGTTTGTTCTGAAGGAAGTGTTTAGTATTGAGGAGGAAGGTGACAATGAACCAGTGCCTGGCGAGAACAGATCCCCCCTTTCAGAGTTCATAGTATAATTGGAGATCTAGTAAGAGCCTGAGTAGCATGAACCTAAGGACACAAGCTAGTAGGAGGAAGCATAAGAAGTTGATATTGAAGAAATTGGCTAGTTAGCATATAGAAATAGTTTTTTTTTGTACTTTGGATGAACCAATGCTCCCAGTCTATTTTCTGACATGGAATAACCACCTCTCATGCATCATTATCTCTAGAAATGCAATCATTGACTAACGCCTATGGGTTTTGGTATAAAAAAAATCATGATTCCCAAAAAGTGGTATTAGAGCATAGGTCAGGAGTTCGATACACACTCGTCTCGTGTTGGGGGGGAGATTGTTGGAAATTGGATAAACCCATGCTCCCCATGTGTTTCATGACATGGAATAACTGCCTCTCATGGATCTTATCTCTGACGATGTGATTGTTGATTAACACCTGCAAGTTTTGGTCTAACGACAATCATGATTCCTAATATTTTTATGTTATGAAAATATGTAAATATTAATGGGTTTTTTTGGCGAATGTGTAAGTAAAATGATGTAGAAAATCTAGAGAAGAAAACTATGAAATATCACTCTCTCTGGTTAGAGCATTTTTGGAGGGATGTGGAACTATTGTTACTTCTAAATGTAATGGTTTTGTCTTGAATCTAGACTGTTTAATAGAACTAAATCGTTCCCTTAAAAAAAAAGAGAATACTTTGAATGTAAATATTTTAAGGGAGAGGATATTTTGTAAAGAACTCTATATGTACATTATTTATGAATAAGAAAGGGTTGATACCTAGAGAAAGTTTTTTTAATATTGTTGTAATACTTTCAACTTGGATATAATCAACAACTTCTGGTTTTCATTCATGACAACAATTGTGTACTTATGAGTTCTTCTTGTAATTTCATTGTTTGTTTCTCTGTATATTTGAGAATAGAATAGGACATTGGGAAGGGCTAGATTGAATATCAATCTCCCTAACATCTCTCTACAAATTTATGTTCATTATTGAGTTAAAAAATGAACAATTTGTTTAATTTATTGCCAATAAATATTTACATTGTTTTTTCTACGTTATACTTGGATATATTTATTTTGACTATAGAGGTTCATCTATATGTCTCTGCTATTATTAGATGATTAAATGTTTAGGGAGAATGCTTAGAATTATAAATTCATGTCAATTCCTTTTTCAATTCCTCTCAGTTCCTCACATTCATTCTTTGGCTCAGTTATTTAGCTGAGGATCGTCTACAAAGATACAACACGGGGGATCAAGAAATTTTTTTGAGAAGAACTAACATACGTAACACCGGATTGAGAAGATGATGTTGTAACAATAGATGTTGTAATAGAAACTTTTGTAACAACATATGCCATAACGACATGTCAATGTTAAATCTACTGAAAATATTGTATCAATTGATGTTGTAACACACATTACTATTTAAAATGCTGAAAATGTTGCAAAAGATGATGCTATAATAACTGCTATTATTGAAACTACTGAAACAATGATCATTACCGTGGATGTTGAAACAATAGATGATTTAACAATGGATTTTCTAACAACAGATGTTGTAACAATTGAGGGCGTAGAAAACCATTCCATCGTGCTTGTCAAAGCATGAAAGAGAGAAACCAAAGAGGTGTTTTTTCCACCCAACACTACAAAAGCACTTTAGAGGATCAAGAAAACAAATTGAGTAGCAAAGACATAAGTAATAGCAGATTGAAAATAAAATTTTGAAACATCAGGTGTTGTAATAATATATGCCATAACAGATGTTGTAACAGTGGATGTCGTGAAAACAAGCCATTTCATCTTGCTTGTCAAAGCTTGAAAGTGGGCAACCAAAGAGGCGTTTCTTGCTAACTTTGCATTTGTGTCATTCTTCTTTTGATACCTAGGTAATAAATTTGTTGGTTTATTTCCTATGTTTCCACGAAATGTGGGTTCGGGGACCGGGATAGGGACAGGGGCAGGTATGTCACTTTTTTAAACTGGGTACATGAGTTCGTCGGGGGTATACATACATATGTGTGTGTGTGTGAATTTGTATATTTTCCTAATTTAAACATGCTCATATTTGAACATTCAACATTCACATTCAAATTTCAAAATTTCTAGTTTTATATCAAGTGAAAATTGGATTTTACATATCAATAATAATCATGATATATGTTCATTATCATACTACATTCAAAATTTTCCTTAAGGCATCTCCAAACATGAACTAGGAAATTTCCAAATATTCAACAATGGCTTCCTCAAGCCATGTCATAAGCATCACATAGATCTTCAGTTAGCATACTCTCCATCTACATAGCTACAATAGTAATGACACTCGACCTACACAATGAATCTACAGTGGCCATCTCTAGGTTGAAACTGTAGAAAGAGAAGTAAAAAGGTCGATCCTGAAAATATTTACAACAAAATCAATAAAAAAAATTCACCTTAACGTTCCTGATTTTGGGGTTGCACGAACCCGTTGTCAAGGTTTGGCACACCCAATTAGAAAAAATAACCCAAATTTTGGTTTTGAATAACCGAGTGCTTACTCGAAGAACGTGATTCTTTTAGGTGTGTTTTAGAAGAACCTGTACCCAAGCTCGGTACTTGGGGATGAGAACCTGAGACGAGTTTGAAAACCTCACCCCGAGGTTTGCAAACCCATGCAACATAGTTCCTTTCATTAACAAATTTACCAATGTTGTGTGAATAGTTGATATACCTGAGAATTTTATTTGAAAAACCTTTATGAAGCACTCTACAATCTTTGCATCTTATTTTCTTTCATTTCATGCTCTCTAATATATATATATATATATATATATATATATATATATATATATATATATATATATATATATATATATATATATATATAGAAGCCATTTCCTTTCTCAGTTTCTCATTGTCATGTCCCTATATATGTACATCAATTTTTTTTTTCAAATTAGAAATAAAAAAATAAACCCTAATTTCTTCTTTTATAATTTTGAAACTAAAAAACTATAAAAATAAATTCAAACCAGAAATGGAACATGTGAAAATCTATAAGTTGAGTATGAAATACCTCATTCTCGCAAGAATTAGATCCCTTTGCTTGTTTCCCTCTATTATTGCTTGACATTTTTTGGCGTCCTACAATGATTTTTTTTCCTCTACACTATCGAAAATCCTTGCTCCCTACATTTTTCTCCCTTCCCTCTCATTGTTTTAAACAAAAATAGTGAAAAATGGATGGACAAGGGTTTGATTTTTTCTCTTGCAGAGGGTGAATTGGATGCACAAATTGATTTTGTGACTGGTAGAGGTCGAATCACACCCACAAATCATTTTGTTTTCTTGAAATCCACAACAAGGAAGTAGAGGTCTATCAATATCTCTTCCCACCATCAGAAAACATCCAATCAATTATTTATTTACTTTCATAGCCTCAACACATTGCTCCAACAGTGGTCTGCTCCAACAATGGTCTGCTCCAACTTAGCGCGAAATTTCAAACCTCCATCGATTTGCAATTGGTGAGTATTAGAATGGAAATATGGTGAATTTACTACATTGTTTAGGTTGAATAATAGAGATACACAATATTTTTATCCATTGTGCGTGCCAATGATAGATTGGTAGGTTTCTTTTTTCGATTTCATCTATTCATAGTCATCTTTTCACTTTGCAATTTCGGTGTGGGAGGCTTACATGTTAATGCAATTTTTTATGAGGCTTAATTGAATACCAATATTGGATGTGTAATGTGCATAGGCACGTGGGATAATAATAATAATAATAAAAATTATTATTATTATTATTATTATTATTATTATTAATTATTATATTAAAATTATTAATATAAGCCTATCGATGTTTATCAACCATAATTTTTAATGTGGTTGTGCTAGTTGAATACCAATATTGGACGTGCAATGTGCATAGGCACATGGGATAAGATGAAATGTTGGTTGATGTAAATCCCTATAAATGGTGTTTTGACCCTACAATGAAGGGTGTTTTATGCCATATTTTCTTATCCCACTAATGAATTTGGTGTGATTTTAAACTTTCTAATTTTATTTTAATAGTCAATGACTCATAATGTAACAATACACTTATTATAGTCACACACAAACATTTACCTTTAAAGGATTTGTTTCTTAGTGATTATGTATACATGTGACACAAACATTTTTGATCCCGCCACTCACTCTTTACTCCTTTATAGGGTGGATGGTGGAGTTGAAAATATATCTCATCCAAAAGATAACTTATACTAATTATTATATTATATTTTGAGTTCATTTAGAAGACTTAAAAATAAAAATTTGAAAATTGTATATTCTTGAACATATAGGTCCAAGGGATTTTCTTTAAATATACAAAAATACAAATATTTTCCAGTTTAAAATTAAGGATGAAGGGTTTGAATTAATTTAAATGAAAATATCAAAAAAAAAAGAAAATCTAGTCCATTATTTTTCATAATCCTCATCTAAGATTTATAAGAGTTGTGTCATGTCACCATATTGGGAGTATAAATTAACAAAAATTGTATATATTGAAAATTAGGGCATTTTAGTTAAAAAGGTTCAAGGAAAACCTATTGATGTTAAATTGATTGTGCATTTATAAAACTGGATTCAACAATAATGAAGTGCATAAATGTTATGTGAATAATGTCATTGTTGTGTATTGCAGTATCTAGAGGAGGTCGTGGACAGAGGAAGTGGACGATGTAGACCTACTAAATCAACTAGAGGAAAGAGGGTGGCCATAGAATCAGATACAAAATCTATGGATACAGTAAAGGTAAGAAGAAAAAACAACCTCAACGAAAGGTGGATGGTGTTTATGACTTCACAAATGCTATAACATAGACGAGATAAACTTATATAAAATATGTTGTTATTTTTTTCAAATCCAAAACATGGTATCAATATCTCAAATATATGAGTAAAGTGAGGCTTTGTGTTGGATACCATATTAGTTGAAATGATATAATTGGTGTACTAAACATCATTTACTATGTATGTATTATAGGGGCAAGACGAGGCCATGGCAACAAATTGTGTTATATTAAATAAGGACACAACAAATGTCGGAGGACATCGGGTAATTATAAAATTTTAACTTAACTAAGGAATCATTTTTGTGATACATCCATCCTTTTTTACAATACTATTAGAATTTATAGTGTATTATCGAACCTTGAAATAAATTAATGCATGTTGTTGATATTTCATATGGATATTGGAACAAGTTCACATCCTAAGCGTTAAACTAGCAAAAGGAAAAAAGCATATGTATATGGGCATGGACCTAAAAGTGTGAAATCACGAAGAACATAGTGGGTGGAAGAGGATATGAAAAAGGATACTTTAGAAACATCAAATAATTGCACTGAAGAAGATTTTGGTCAAGAGTATATTTCATGAGATGGTATTTGTTAAGAAATATTTTATTATATTTCTTTGAAATTGATACATTTATGATTTGTCCAATTCTAGCCAAACATTAAACTGTGGTTGCGTTTGTCAATAGGTAGAAGATGGTGATGAAACAATGAATGCTAATATCCAAGCTAATCCAACTGGGCTATTAAGATTTTGATGGGATGATCCAAACCATCCCTTAAACAATACTAGGGCAAAAATATCATATTTAACGAGAAATCTACCACTTGATAAATTTGAATAGCTTATTAGATTTGCATACACTGATGATTGCAATATGATACCAACTAGCATCCTTAATGATCATGATGAACATGACAATGAAAATGCAATGCATGAAGAAGGATTGAATGTGATTCTTATATGTTTATTTGGGGATGGAAACAGTGATTACAATAATGATCATATGGTTGAAAGTAACAATGAAAACAAGGATAATTACTACCAATATAATGTTGATGATAAGAACCTACTGAAGGATTCCATCAAGAAAGCAACAAATACAACTATGTTAAAATTAGGTGCAAGTAGAACTTCGATATTGGCATGCACATTAATATTATTAGAAATCAAGTCACTATTTGGTTAATCAAACAAAGGATTCGCCAACCTATTAAAGTGAGTTGAAGTCCATTTCTTACCATGCAATGTCATTTAGTCTACATAATTCGTAAAAATTCATCAAGTTCGTTTATATTTCTTTAAGGATATTTTAAAACCATATATTCTATATGAATATTCATAATATATATTGACATATCATCATAAGTCAAACATTTAATGATCTAATCTTTGGAAATCTTACAGGGCACTAAAAACAAAAATATTTCCCAAAGAGAACGTGTTGCCATTGCAGAGAGGTGTGTCAATTGTTGGAGTTAGAGATTGAATATAAGAAAATTCATTCATGTAAAAATGATTTCACGTTATACAGAGATGAATATCAATACAAGGTAGAATTCCCTATATGTAAAGAGAAGAGATATTGTACAAATGTACAAGGTCCTATAGTTCCAAAGAAGTTTTTACATCACATGCCAATTATATCTAGAGATGTAGAGATATGTTCACGTGTGCGAGACATAGAGATATTGTATTAAATTTTAATTTTTACTTAAAGGTTCATATTAATTTAGTATTATTACATTAGGTGGGTGACATCTAAGGAGATCTACGAATGTGAAGTGCCAAAATGGAAGAAGGAAATTGAATAAATTGTATGTGTATTTTAGAAGGAGCTCCCTACAAGTTTCATGGACCTACAAGTCCATTTACTTATACACCTAGTCGATGACATTGAATTGGTGGGTTTCGTATCGATGAGGTGGATTCTTTTCTTTGAGATATCTATGAAAACTCCAAAAGGATATGTTTGACAAAAGGCACATCATGAGCGTTGCATGGTTGAAGGGTATGTATTGATTGAAAAAATTTCTTCCTATGTGAAATACTTGGTAAGGATTTTGAAGATGGTCCATGCTTCTAGAATGAAGAAGGAACATTAGATGTTATTGATGGATGAAAACACCAATATAATGGTGTTCAAGTAGAAATTAGTAAGTAAACTCATGATCATTATGTTTGTTTTTATCGAGATCATTAATTTACTCTGTAATTTATTTATCAAATTAAGAAAATGGCCTTTGGAGTTTGAAATAAGGATTTTGACATGTAATAGGTGTAGACAGGAGTGTTATACTTGACAAGTTCATTATGTACCACATGGAATTTATGAACAAATGGATTGATTTGTATGATAAAAAGAGAGATGAAGTGTTAGAAATTGTTGAAATGCAGCAAGAAAATCTAGTTTTGACTTTTCCTTAGTCAAGCTAGATTAAAATTCGAAATTTCAGTAGAGTATATTTGAGTCTTATGTTTTAGAAAAATACATGAGAAATTTTGAATCTACATTAAATTTCTACATGGTATAAGAGAAGGAATCACAATAGAGAAGATATTCCGAACTTGTTATTGTAGGAGGATTGAATTTGAAGGATCAATTCTTTAGAGCTAGCATGATCACCTTCTATGGACTAAGACTCATGTATGCCCTTCTAAGAAGCTCAAATTATATTTCTTGGAAGGACCGCATGTAGGCAGCATTGTAAGATAGTGGTTTAAATAAATTCATTGATAATGATATCAATAAATTCACAACAACTAATGCCTAGAATCTAGCAGATTGGAAGAAGTGTGTATCCAAGCCAAGGAGGATCATATTAGAGGGAGTACGAGATCATATTGTCTCTAATATCTATGAGGAAGAGAATATGAAGGAAATGTGGCAAGAATTGATATATCTATTCCATAACATTAGTGACCCCATGAAGCTTTATTGAAGGATAAGCTTCGAAGTATCAATATGTAGAAGAACGAGACCATCCCACAGTATCTGAGTAAGTTCACACAATGTTGTGATGAACTTGGTCATGTTGGTGTTACTGTAGCAGGGAATGATTTGGTAAGCCAAACCCTTATAGGCCTCCCTAAAAGCTGGCACAGCTACCAGGATGCAGTAAATGGGGGGAAGAAACTACCAAATTGGGAATATCTTTGGTATGACTTGCTAAAGTAGGAGATAGGCAGAATAATAGAGATGATACCTCATCCAAGTTTGAGGATGAAGAGAAATTTTCCTTGGCTAGAAAGGAAAATAATGGGAAAGGGAATAATTCCCAATCAAAAGGAGATTCTAGTCAAGGGGGCAAGAAGAAAGACTTGTCCAAAATCAAGTCCTTTCACTATCATGAACTCACGCACTATCCAAGAAAATGTCCACACAATAAGGCAGGCAAGAAGACCTCAGGAGGAGCAATGGGTGAAGCTTTGGCTTCCCAATTGAATTTGGAATTGACCATCATTGTATCCATGTCAATCACAGTGATGGGAAGTGTGTGGTATATGGATAGTGGTGCCTCATATTACATGATGGGGAACAAAGAATTTTTTAGTGACTTGTAGGATAAATATCTCTAGATGCACATCAAGATGGGAGGTGATGGAAGGTAAACTGCGACCTGTATTGGTATACTTACTTTTCTGAGGGAGTTGCACTCCCCTCTCAGGCTCAAGGATGTGATGTTTTTACTGGTTTTGAAGAAGAATATAGTTTCCATCATGGTGTTGGAAGACCGTGGTTATGATGTGATATTGAAAAAAGAGAAGGATTTCTTGAGACACATAGCCGCGGGAAAAGTGAAGCAGATCGATGTTTGAGTGAAGGACCTTTACAAATTGGATATGGAATATTTCCCTCCATTGAGTACAAAGGTGGAGAACGTGCAAAACCAAGATGTTGGTGAACTATTGCATAGAAGACTTGGCCATTTGCATCATGGTGCTTTGATTATCATGGATCATATTACCCAGGCCTCCCCAAAGGAGCACTAGAGAAGTAGGATACATGTAAAGGGTGTACCTTGGGTAAGTACAGAAAATCCACCTTCAATGATTGGGACAACAAGGCACATGTAGTCCTTTAAATAATCCTCTCTGATGTTTGTGAACATTTCTTGACAAAATCCACTTCCAAGCACATGTATTAGGTTATATTTTTACATGATTTATCAAGGAAGTGATGGATTTTCTTCATGTAGAAGAAAGACCATAATTTCTCCAAGTTTTTTGAATTTGAAGCACTTGTTGACAATGAAACTTGCAATAAAGTGAATGCTCTCAATAGTGCTAATGAAGGTGAGTATATGTTGAATGAGTTTAAAAAATCTATGTTCAAAGGAAGGCATTCGATAGGAGTTGACAGAACCCCAAAACCTATAGTGGAATTGGGTGGTTGAGAGGAAGAATAGAAGTATTGTGGGAGTAGGAAGGGTGATCTTGCATGACCAAGGCCTACCATTGCACTTGTGGTATAAAGCATGCAACACAACAATACATTTTTAGAAAAAGAGTCCTCATTGGATTCTTGGCGTGAGTACACAAGAAGAATATTTTTCTTTGAAGAAACTAGATGTGGAAAACTTATAGATCTTTGAAGCATCAATATATTTCTATGTCTCAAAGGAAGAAAGGAAAAATCTAGAGCTGGGATATTTGTGGGGTACATAGAAACATGTCACAACTATCGTTTGTACATGTCATCCCTCAAAATGATATTTATTCAAAGGGATGAGAAGTTTGATTAGGAGAAGTATGAGGTGTTCTCTTTAGATGGAGCTTCAACTACATTCATATCATTATATTTTAGCTCCAAAGGAAAAACATTAGGAAGTTGTGGAGCAACCACAAGTAGAGGAGCAGAGAGTGGAGACAACCACTCAAGTAGAGGCATCCAAAGAAGGAAGGAAATGAACTAGTGAAGGTGACAAATTATTACATGATGCTAGAGAGAATGTGGGTGCACCCACTTCACAGTGTAGGTAAAGGAGGTCAGTGAATCAGTACACTTGCTACATGTCTCTGATGACTGAGCTAGTAGAGACAAAACCATCCTCATTCAAGGAAGCAGTAGATCAACATGTATGGGTTGATGTTATGGTAGAGGAATATGATTCCATTGTCATAAAACGTTTTTTGGAAGTGGTCCCAAGACCAGAGGATAAATAAGTGGTGGGTTTGAGATCATTTTACATGGTGAAGCATGTAGCAGATAGAAGCATAGAGAAATACAAGGCTAGATTTGTGGCCAAGGGTTCTCTTAGGTTGAGGGAATTGACTATGAGGACAAATTTTCTCCAATAGAAAGATACTCTTGCATTATATCAATTCTATCACTCCCTACGCTGATGGAGTGGAAGATCCATGAGATGGATTTAAAGACATCATTTCTTAATGGAGTTATTCAGGAGGAGGTGTACGTTGAAAAACTAGATAGTTTTAAGACCCTTGACAGAGAGTTGCATGTGTGCAGATTCAAGCGAGCATTGTATGGATTGAAGAAATCACCTTGTGTTTGGTACACCATGATCAACAACTATCTCACCAGGCTGGGATTCAACAAAATTGAAGAAGATGAAAACCTTTATCACATTGTGGTTGAAGGAAAATTATTTATTATTGTGTCATATGTCGATGGTTTAATTTTACCCGGTGATGAGAAGTTGATCAATTCTTGCAAGTGAGTTAAAAATGAAGGACATGAGACTCATGAATTATTTCCTTGGTTTGGAAGTATGGCAAGGTTTGGGGAATTTTTTATCTCTCAAGGCAAGTATGCCAATGAGATACTAAAGAATTTCCACATGGAGAGAAGCAAACCCATGGAGACTCCTCTAGAAAGGAATTGGAGGAAAGGAGATGTTACTTTAGGTGAAGTAGTGGAGGCTATCATCTATCAATAGCTTGTGGATTCACTAATGTATTTGGTGAACACACAACCAAACATGTGTTATGCATTCAACAAACTTACTCAAGTTATGGTTAGGCCAACCAAACTATATTAGAAGGAAGCAAAGAATGTGTTGCGTACCATAGAGGCACCACTTAGTTTGGACTATGGTACAAACAGACAGAGTGATCCGAATGGAAAATGGCATCAACCCATGGTACTCATCGACCCATGGAATTTACCCATGGTATTGTAAATGGCATCCGCCCGTGGTATTGTAAAATCCACCCATGGTATTCATTCACCCATGGAATTTACCCATGGTATTGTAAATGGCATCTGCATGTGGTATTGTAAAATCCACCCATGGTATTCATTCACCCAGGGAATTGACTCGTGGTATTGTAACTGAAAAATACTAAAAGTAACAAGTCACATTTTGTAAAAGGACAGGTGGTCCGCCACAATGTAGCCTTTACAGTTATTATCGGTTTTAATAAAAAAGTTTCTTTGTGGTTTTGTTTATTGGGCATTCTCTTATTTTTCTTCTGGCAATGCAAGTTTTCAGATCTTGGGGGTCTCTCCTCCCAAGATCCATTTCAATCTTCTAGATTTTGGGGCCTTTCCCCCAAGATCCATTTCAAGTTTTCAGATCTTGGGGTCCTTTCCCCCAAGATCCAATTCAATCTTTTAGATCTTGGGGGCCTCCTCTCAAGATCCAGATCAGTGGTATCAGAGCAGGTTATGATTCCATGGGAACGAGGGTTTGATGCATGTTTCAATTTCAAATTTTGCAGCAATATTCAACAAACTTCAGGCATGTGCTACAACCTCCACAGCTCACTTTCTTGGGTCAAGCAGGAAGAATTTTTCTTTTCTCATTTTTTTTGCAGATCAGATCTGTACATTTTGGTGCAAGATCTGCAAAATATAATTGCAGATCTGTATTCCTGGTGAAAAAATAGCCGATTTCAAAAAAAAAATCGGTTGAATCGGAGTCCGGATGAAGAAGATATCGCTGATTTAAAAATCAGTGGGGTTGCAGACAATTTTCAGGGCAGCGATTTTGCGGCACAGATCTAGATGTCCTGGTACAAGATCTGAAAAATCTAATTGCAGATCTGGATTCTTTGGGAAAAACTACCCAACTTCAAAAAAAAAATCAGTCGAATCGGAGTCCGGATGAGGGAGATATCGCTGATTTAAAATCAGCTCTTTTTTGCAGAAATTTTGGTGACGGCGAGAGAGTTGCAGCGCAGATCTGGAATTCTAGTGCCTGGATCAGGATTTCTATCATATGGGCAGATTCAAAATGGTCTTTCTGCTTCCAAAAACAGGTTATAATAAATATTCTGAGTTATATTGGCCGAGTTATGTCCATTTTAATTCTGGAGCAGCATTCGGAGTGGGTTTCCATTGGAGACGTGCCCTCCCACCCCACTTTAGTAGGCACCTGCTTCACATTCATCAGTTTCAACATAGCAGCAATCGGATTGGGTTATTTGGAGATGTGCCCTCCCACCCCAGGCTATGTAGGCACCTGCTACTTCATCAGCAACCAACATCATGGTTGTGGGTCATCCACAAACCCACACTTCATCGAAGTCCATTTGCTAGGCCGTACACTGTTAGTATCACAGTTGGTCACAAGCATTACAGGGTATCTCTATCCTCAGATCTTCGTTCTTCATGGTTATGGGTCATCCACAAACCCACAGTTCATCGAAGTCCATTTGCTAGGCCACACACTGTCAGAATCACAGTTGGTCACAAGCATTACAGGGTATCTCTATCCTCGGATCTTCAGGGTTTTGGGTTAACCACATAAAACCCTTATCTTCAGTGGATCTTCATATTCAACAAAGGCTTTGCAGGAGGGAACTTTACGCAATGGGGACCATTGCTTCTTAAGGAGGGAGGAATGATCCGAATGGAAAATGGCATCAACCCATGGTACTCATCGACCCATGGAATTTACCCATGGTATTGTAAATGGCATCCGCCCGTGGTATTGTAAAATCCACCCATGGTATTCATTCACCCATGGAATTTACCCATGGTATTGTAAATGGCATTTGCATGTGGTATTGTAAAATCCACCCATGGTATTCATTCACCCAGGGAATTGACTCGTGGTATTGTAACTGAAAAATACTAATCGTGGAGTGAAGATTAAAGGCTTCACAGATGCAGATTGGGTGGGGATTCCATCTTATAGGAAGAGCACATCAAGAGTAATTTTCATTGTTGGTTCCGCAGCGATTTCTTGGTACAACATGAAGCAGAGATATGTGGCACTCAAATCAGCAGAAGGAGAGTATATGGCTTCTAGTCAAGCAATATGTCAGGCAATCTGGAGGAGAAAGATTCTTGTTGGGTTATTTGGTTAGATGATGGATCCTACTATGATTTATTGTGATAGTCAGAGTTGTATCAAACTCTTTGAGAATTCATTATTTCATTATTGATCCAAGCATATAACCATTTGGTATCACCATCTATGAGATTGTGTGAAAATGTGTATCATGTTGTTGGAATACATTCCTACAGAGGAATAAGATGAAAATATTTTGACAACGGATTTTTCAAGAGGAAAATTTGAGTTCCATAGATTTAGGATTAGTGTATATGATAATCCATTTATTTCTGAGAGGGCGTGTTGAAAATGGAACAAGAAAATCTAGTTTTGATTTTTTCTTCGTTAAACTAGATTAAAATTTGAATTTCTCTTTCAGAACAATACTTAAAGGTAGTTAACCGAGGTGACATGGCATTTTTCACTAATTTAACTCACTTAATTATAGTTGGATACACTTGAGTTCTGTTAAATATGATTCATTTCTAATTTCTAGCAATCTATTTCAGTTAAATTGAGTTATGGTTAGTTAAACTAGTTCTATCTGTTAGAGGAACTAGGGGAAGGTCTAGTAGTGGGGTGTGACTTCAATCATCTTGCATGATCAACCAGTTAACTAATCAGTTAGCCCAAAACAATTGATGCACAGATATAGCTTGAGTTACTTAGTTGAAATAGATGTTTAAGGGCGGTGTAATATCAGTTGTAGACTATTCCAAGTTGTACAAGTGGTGTATGAAGTCGGATATTGGCCTAAAGGAATTGAAAAATCTAGATTGAGGAATTTCCTAATTAATATAGGCCTAATTTCTCAAGGAATGACACAAGGAAATGGGATCTTAGCAGGATGAGAAATTGGTTAAGTATCAACCACAGTCAGTTTATGAGGCATAGAGATAGACTATACAAGTGTAGGTTGTACTCAATCTTGAGCAAGCATATGTATTCATCTCTATTATTTGATTAATGCAATATATATAGGAATGGGTTTTAAGTATTTTATTCCACCTAGATAAATATTTGTGTATGTGTGTTGAATCTTAATGCATGCTTATGATTTGCATTCTCGATCATGAATTTCTTTCTGTAGATGAATAAATTAGATTTGAGTGGTATGTTTTAGAAAAATACATGATAAGTTTTGAATATACATTAAATTTCAATAAAAGAAAGGAGACAATTTAAAATATCAAACCCAATGAATATCCAATTTCCTATTTATCTACAGAATGGGCCTAAGATTTCAAACTAGAATGGGTTACTGAACAAATTCAAAATCCAATAGAGGATGGAGGTATAGATTCAAACATAACAGAAGATGAAATCAACATGTCTAGAGGATGTGAAAAAAAGGTATAGTTGGAATTTTACAGAATGTTGTTTCCTTATAGTTTTGACACTATTAACTATTTTAATATTCATCATTATATTTATTTTAACTGAAATAAATGGTCTTTCATAGGAAAGGAAATACCCAACAATGTGGGAATATGGTTTACATTATCATGTAAAATGTGTAGATGTCAAGAGACAATCCTTCGATTGTGGCATCATGGTTGAATTCAAGCAATCCAGTCAATCAAGCTCAAAAGATAAGAATATTATTGAAGTTGAGAATCTACAATATGTTGGGAAAATACAAGAAATTATTGGGTTGGATTACTACTATTTTAAATGTTGTATCTTTAAGTGTATATGGTATAAGCATTTAAGAGGACATGAACACATGATACCCATAGTGGATTATTTTATATAGATTCCTCAAAGTTGCTACTAGGGGATACTGAGCCTTACGTTCTAATAATTCACTATGAGCAGGTATTTATTTAAATCAAAGAATTAGAAGTAGTAGTGATCAATAATCTATTAATGCATTGTTTATTGCAAATATATACATGTGCTTATTAATCAATAAATTTTTTATAACATATGTCTAATATATGTATGCACTCATTTATGTGCAGTTATTTTTCTATGAAGATATTATGGACCTAAAATGGATATTTTTCATACCATATGATCCAAGATTAAGGCATGTATTTGATGATGCATTAGTGGACACTAAGAAAAACAATGATGGCCAACAAAATGAGAGAGAGGGATTAGATAACATCAAAGAAATTGACATCCATGATGATGTTGAGGATGGTTATGTTCAAGCACAAGATGAAAACATTAATACAAAGTTACATGATGTTACGAAAGAAAAAAATATGGATGGCATAGAAAATGATGATCCAGATACATCTGGTAACAATATGGGTGTTCTATAGTCAAATTTCAATGATGATGAAGATGATGCAAGTCAAGAATAGGATGATGATAATATTAACTATGTGAAAGATCATATGGACACTGACAATGATACAGTGGATGGAATTGTTACAAGCAATGATGTTCATGACCAAGACATCTAAATTTTCAGAACTATTTGTAATTTGTGTGTAAAAAATGATGATTCTTATCGCCTAAACTTTGAAATTCTTTAGTATTATTTGTGTCAATACAAATTACCTATTTCAATATCATTAAAGTTTTCAAGATCTGGTATGAATTGTTTGGAAGAAAAAATTAGGATTACTTGAATGCTTCTTCCATTCATTTTGTATAAAAATATGTTTGTGAAGAAATAAAAGTTCATAAAATATTAATGCCCATATCTCACAATGATTTGAATAGGAATATTTGTTAACTTCATTATTTTTATATTGTTTTCATTTTAATGTTGGTCAACCCACTCTTACATTTAATTGTCGATCCAGGTAGGCTTTATTTTATATAAGACTATTACACAAAGTCTATGTTAAGGAAAATGGTGACTAGTATAGAATAATCTCAATCGAAATTCATTGCGAACACACTCTCAGGAATCACCAAAGTTATTAAACACTTCACACATATTCAATGTGAAGAAATAATGTAGAATAAGGTACTCTATCATTCAACCACCCTCATAGCATTCCTGAAAACCATCACTCATTCAATTTGCACATATAAAAGGAAGTGCAATTGATCTATAATTGATCAAAGGTGAGGCTTAGAGAGCCTGACCTCTCAGTTGGATCTTCTAAAAACTAGACTCAAAAACAAATGAATCAAACAAAATCACACAACATTAGGATAAAATACTAACATTCACTTGTATCATCATGAGGCTTGATTGCCTTTTAAAGAGCTTACAAATACATATTTTAGAACTTGCCTCCATTATTGAGAGTTGTCAAAGAGGAAAAATCTAAATACAATATTTATATATTGTCTTTATTGATATAAGTGACCTATTCCTAATTGTTTCCTTCCTCATTACATGTTACCATTATGAGCTAGGTAGTCTAGCTTCCAACCAATCCAAATTGTAACAACAAAGAAAATAATTCACTCGCATACAAAACTAAGGGACTAGTCCATGACTTTAGTTGTCACAACATCCAAATATTATTGCAATTAATTATATTACACAATTAAATATAACAAAACCATTTCCCTGGATATGGTTGACCTAATGGTGATCACTCTAGTAGACTTGATGGATACATGCACGTACAAGTTGTCCTTCTACTCATGGAAAACGGGGCCTCATTACTCCAACAATCCTATCACCTCGGAATGCGTGGACCAACCTGTCAATCAAGGCTCTTTATCCCATAGTGACCTAGCCTCCCTGCCATTCTTCATCTCATTGTCTGCTTCCATGATCCTCACTGCTTCCTCTAACCTCATCCATGTGCCTCGCTTCCCCTGCATCACACTCATGAGAAGTGACAGAGGGAGAGGTTGTCACCCAAGACAAGGCAGATGTCATGGACAACCCCCAATCACCCTAGACAACACCTCCATAGACACTATGTTTGGACATATCATACTTGATAACATTTGCATAGAGGTGGTGGCTATGGAAGAAGAGGAGACTCGTCGTGGTCGATGTTTGTCCCTCTCGGCTCTCAGTAACCTCCTATCCAGGCATGTGAAGAGAAATGAAGAAGCTAAAACCAAGGTCCCAACTGAATTGTTGATCTCTCTACACTCTTCAACCATTGGTCCTCCTCCTTGAAGCATTTGTCAAAACGTCAGATATCGACTATCCTCCTAGTGTCCATTCCCCTACTATGTCTCCCACACACTCCCATCTAGTCAGTTCATCCCCAACCCCCTCTCGCAAAGCTCATCCACCTCCCTTTGTGCCCCTCGCTCCCCCACTGACGACTGAAGCTCCCCCCTCTTATCCCTCTCGACCTAGGTTATATGGGTCTTTTTTTGTGGAGGAGCTTATGGAGGCTACCAATTCAATGCAGGCATGCGGCGGCTCTAGTTCAACATCAATTCAGCTTCACATCCACACACGTTATCTACCAACCACTTAATCAACACAAGATTGGTTCTCTCTCCTTATTTATTTTTCTATGGCTTGCAAAGTAGTATCGATTTGGCTCAGTTGTGATTAGTGTGATCACACCCCTCATGCTTGTTCCATAAGTGCAAATTTTGTGGTCGAGGCATCCCTAGTTTTTTTTCAACTTATATTTTCTACCACCCCTAAAGCTACTATCCAAATGTTATGAGGCTCAAGCCTCCTTTGTAATTTGTATGGCCACACATTTTTTAGAAACAATTTGGAAGTTGTACGGTATGGCTTCCCCCTTCAGTGGCAAAGAAATTATGATTTTTCTCTCTGGTTTCCTCATTCTAGGGCAAAGATGAACCTCGTGGCTGTAAATACTATATTTTGTTAACTTAATATAATTTTCAAGATACGGTATGAATTGTTGGGAGAAAAAATGAGGATTACTTGAATGCTTCTTCCATTCATTTTGTATCAGAATATGTTCATGAAGACATAAAAGATAATAAAATATTAATTCACATATCTCATAATGATTTGAATAGGTAACGTTGTTAACTTCATTATTTTTATATTGTTTGAATTTAAATGTCAGTCAACCCGATCTTACATTTATTTATCGATCTAGGTAGGCTTTAGTTCTTACATTATCATCGCATAAATTCTATGCTAAGGCAAATGATGACTAGTATAAAATAATCTTAACCCAAATTCGTTGCACAAACACTCTCAACAATCAACAAATTGTTACACACTCCACATAAATTCAATGTGAAAAAATACTGCAGAATATGCTATTGTGTCATTCAAGCACTCTCACAACACTCTTGAATACCATCACTCATTCAATATCCACACATAAAAGGAAGTGCAATCCATAATATAAAAACAAAGAAAATAATTCACTGACACACTAAACGGAGGGACTAGTCTAGGGCTTAAGTTGTCACACCATACAAAGCTTACTACAATTAATCAAATTACACATATAATTAACTATAATAGCAACAATAACAACAACAACAACAACAAAATGGGAAATATTTTTGCAATATGTCATTCAACTAATATCATATCACTCCTGAAAACCATCACTCATTCAATCTACACACATAAAAGAAAGTTCAATCCAAGCTATAATAACAAAGAAAATACTTCCTTTAGAGAGTCTGTGCACATCCTGGGAGGTGCTAATACTAGAAAACTCATAGGATAAAGAGAGGCTAGAATCTTGGAAAAGTTAGAGCTCAATGTCCATCTCCCTCAGTGTTCTATATAGATCAACAAGAATATCTCTACTGAAACAGCTTCCTAGCAACCCCCTTCCCATGGTTTTTTTAAATTTAACATTGATGGGCCTCTAAAGGTAATTCAAGTGAAGCAAGTTATGGAGGGATCTTGAGGGATCAGGAAGGAAACATTCTGGTCATCTTCCATAGTTATCTAGGAAAATCCACCAACAATATGGCTGAACTCATGGGGATGGAACTATGCTTGGAAATTCTGCTCAAGTACAACATTCACAATGTCATCATTGAGGCTGACTCAGAACTAGTCATTAATTCAGTGAAGAGGGTTAATGTTGGCGATGCACCTGAGAAAATCTCAAGACACTGGTGGTTTCTACAAGTCTACCAAAGAATCCAATCACACCTAAGAGTCTTACGTACTCTTAGGTTGGTGCATGTCCGCAGGGAAGCCAGTAAAGCTTCAGATTGGCTTGCCAATGAGGGGGTTCGAAACAAACATATTGACTTGTGTTGCTGGTGGGAGGAGGCAACAGAGGACAGGATGAAGAAGGAATGCTCATCATAGGCCCTCAGTGACAGACATCAGCTTCAGGAAAATACAAGAGACGGAATTTTATCTCATTTCAATGATGAATAAGTTCACTTCGGACAGTTTATCAGAGGATAGGCACTATCGGTTCTCTAAGAGTACTTATTGGAAAAAAAAAAGGTAGAAATCGTGATAGTAGTTATCTGCTCTCAGGAGAAGGGATTCCATGTGAGACGAGTGCCACAGAGTGTCAACTCCACTCTTATGGCATTCCTTGTAGGAGGCCTCCCTTCCAGCCAGGTCTTCCTTGTTCAATGCGGTGGAGGTCAATGGAAGCAATTACCGGGGTCAATAACTGCTTGGAATAAACCACCTGCTTAGGGCGCCCTCTATGGTTTTCTCAGATAACAAGTGAGGCCATTCAACTTACTACGCATGGAGGGGGGAGAACAACATTTACTGCCTTCTTTTCTAGGTATTCCATGAGTGGATGTGCAGTCTGATTTGTTTTATGGATGTCAGATCGGGAGGAGGTAGATCTATGGCCACCTTTTGGTGTGCATGTTGGTGGGCCTAAAAGGACAAAACCACCAGTGGTTTACCACCTTCATCGAGCGCTTTTTATCCAAATTCATTTTTTTCCAAAAGCCAGCAATTCCACTCCGATTGCTACACGTGGCGGAGGACTGGAAATGTAAACCGCCTTCATCACATGTTATTCTGCGAGCTTTTAAGCCATGTGATTTGACCACTAGCCGTTGGATAAAAAGTTTTAGATCAATGGTCAGCTTTGATCGTGCATCTTGAGGTTTTCCACGGGCTTGGACTCCACGAGGGTTGACTTTTGACCGCGAGACAGTTAGTGGTCAGTTTTTTGGTGAGTTTTAGGCTATCCGCTTTTGGTTATTGGCTAGTCCTGACTTTGTTCTGGTTTGTTTTTCGGAGATTTTTTTGGTTCTTGGAGTATCTCCACTCTCCCTTTGTGGAAGTCTGAACCTCAGTGTTTACACTTTCCCTTTGTGGGAGTTTGTTTTATCCTGTGTAAAATTTGTATTTGTATTTTTTTCCTAATTTAATAGAAGGATCGTCTCTTGCTTTAGCAAAAAAACAAAGAAAATAGTTCCCTTCCACACTAAACAGAAGCAACGGTCCAGGACTTAAGTTTTCACGCCATCCAAAGCTTACTGCAATTAATTAACTTACACACATAATTAACTATAACAATGATCACATAACTGAGAAATATTTATGATATTTGTCATTCAACCACTCTAAGAAAACTCATAAAAACCATCATTCATTCAATCTAGAAACATAAAAGGAAGTGCAATCCAAACTGTAGCAACAAAGAAAATAATTCACTACCAAAGTAAACTATGGGACTGGTCTAGGACTTAAGCTATCACGCCATCCCAATATTATTGCAATTAATTAAATTACACACAGAATTAATTATAACAACAACAGTAACAAAAATCCCATAATTGATAAATATTTATCCAATATGTCATTCAACCACTATCACAACACTTCTAGAAATCACCAGTCATTCAATTTGCACACATAAAAGGAAGTGAATCCAAAATGTAACAACAAATCAAATAATTCACTTCCACACTAAATTGAGGGACCAGTCCATGACTTAAGTTGTCACACGATCCAAATCTTATTGTAATTATTTAAATTACACATTTAATTAATTGTAACAACAATAATAATAATAATCAAGTAACTGAGAAATATTTATACCTTCATGTATTCCACCCTAACTAACTAGTGATCCTTGCTAAGAAGGAGGGCCCTTCCTCCTTGGTGAGCTCCAGTATTGTAGCAATAATGCTACAACTCCTGGGGCTTCCTGTCTCTTAATTTTATCAACCCGGTAGTTCGTACAAACTTGGAAGCGACGGTGCTATATGCACAAGTACTAGCTCTTGTCGCAGCTGTCACTTGGTCAGCTGGCACAAGTCCGCTAGGGCTCAAGCCAACTTCTATAGGCTCTCAGAAGAAGCTTGCTAATTGATGGACGAAAGCTAATCTCAAAGGAAAGCTACTTTACTTGACAAAAATGAACTGAAAGCAAATCAAAGCATGTAAACCTAGGAAACCCTAATTTGACTAGTCTAACCTCTACAATGCAAAGAATGTAAATGCAACTTCTACCAATGCTGTCATTACCTCTAATAAGTGAAAATTCATGGATATAAACTACTTGCATCATGAAAATTATGTTTTTGTATTTTTCCTTTAAGTGTGTGTGGAATGATTGTGATCTTGTGCTAACTAGGGTTTGGTTGTGCAGATGGGATGGAGAAGGAAGGAAAGCGTGGGACAGGTTAGGGAGGCTAGAAGAGGTACCTAGGGATCCTTAGCACCCATCCACAGAGGTTCCTCGCATTCAGATGCTCAGCAACCGAGAGAGTGGCCTCCTACAGGATGGCTGTGGAGGATCCTACAGGATACTCTGTTTTCTACAGGATGTCTACAACTGGCTACAGGATGACCTACCGTGAGTGTTTGGAGTGATGGAGGGGTAATGGAATGGTAGAGGGAGATGTGTAAGGTAGTAATGAGGTTGGTGACGGCTCAAAAGTTGGAAAATCATATGAAGGAAGAGTGTATGCAATGGTTTGATGATTGGAAGGATGGAACCAACGAAAGTTGAAGGAGATGGAGCTATGTGGGAAATGAGAGAGTTGGAGGGTAAATGAGTGAGACAGAGGTTAAATAGAACTTGAGGAGGTGATGAAGATGATAGATATGCCCTGCACAATGCACATTTAAACGAATCAATGAATTCTTGCAAACAAACCAAGTCCTAGCTAACTTAATCTAATTGTAAATGAAATAAATGAACAACAGCTTTGTTGGAAAGAGAACCATGTACTTCACGAGAGAAAGAGCGTTCCAAAAGATCTAAATGCATAACAAACTCCTACCGATCGATTCTAAGCATAAAAAGCTACGTTACCCATCAAAACCAACTACCACAAAAAAGCAAGATCTAAAGAGCATATTTTTATTATGAGAATGCAGCAAAGACACATAAAGATAAACAAGAGAGGTACTGGGCGCTTGAGATGGGCCCAACCCCAAGAGCTACAGCCTCCCATGAAAGATTTAGAGCTGGTGCAAAGCTGGATCCATCTTTATTAATCAAGAAATGAAAAGACATCAAAACTGTCCATAAGGAGAGCTTGAGAATGAGTTGAAAGCAAAGCTAATCCATGGCCTAAAAATCGAACTACAAGCTAGCTAACTAATGGCTAAAACAAAATGACTAACTAGCTACAAAAATGACTACCAACTAGCTACAAAATGACTACCCACTAGCTAACCAAAATGAGGCCCCAAGCCTTCTTATTTATACAATTTGAGGACCCAACAGTCCTCCTAAAAGTTAGGGACTTGGCTGCCCAAGACTTGTAGTTAACAGCAGTCCAACTTGACTTGGTTTGCTGCCCTTGATCTCATTGATTTGGTGGCCTTTGAACTCCGAGCTGATGGTGGAGAATTCGAGGTAAGGGTCCATAAATGAGGGGGACACCTTCCTACAAATCCTCTAGCTTGTTCTCCCACGAATTTGGCTGCCAAGTGCTCATTAACACCTTCAATTTTGTCTCCAAGTTGACCAACAAGGCTACACAAAGCACCCATTAGACTTGTTGGCATAATGACTAACCAAATTCACTCTATTAACATAAAAATAATCAAAAACATGCAATAAACAAATGATAATGGTGGACTAAGCCAAATTAGGAGGTTGAATGAGCCCAAATAATTGTACATTTTTGGGGCTCATCATCACCCCCCTACTGAAAGTGTTGCTCATCCTCTGAGCAACCAAATCTCTCCCCTTGTCTTTGATGGCCCTGGTGACGTCCTTGGCTAGCATCTCGGCCGATTTCTCCTTTGGCTTCCCTCTTTTCAAACTTTCCTGTAGAAACTGTTCTGTCTTCCTGTAGAAACAGACTCTGTCTTCCTGTAGAAACAGTCTGCTAATTTCTTGTAGAAAGTCCCAAACAACACAAAGCCTTGAGCTCATTTGATGAAACTTCCCCAAGAGTAATTCAACTGATCCATCTGCAAGTTGTTGAGAAGCACTCCTTTCAAGCAAGTTTTCCATGGCGCCTTTTACTAGCAGATGATTTTGTCCCATTGGTTCCGCGATAATAACACCCATGGATTTTTTGATCACAATCAAACTCCAATAAAGCCAGCCTCTCTGATCTTTGTATCCACCAATCATAACTGCCCAATTTCACTATGCCATTGTTGAGAATGGCACTTGCATCACCTGCCATTGGGTCTAGACTCCCATTTTTTTAACCAATACCTTCAAATATGCCTCAATGGGAATACCCGTAGCATGGAACTGGTGACCTTGACAAGATATCACTGCAACAACTTCTGCCAAAGTTTCTAAATCTTCCCCCATATTATGTGCAGGCCAATCCAGTATTTTTTCCATCCTCAGAATTATATGTTGTTCCTTCAACAGTAAACTTTCTAAGTGAACCAGCACTGCCCTGTGGCTATAAACTCACTGACAAACATTGGATTGGCTGTAAGAGTACCTGTCTCATCAGAGCAAATCACTGTGGTGCAACCCAAAGTATCCACGCTTGGTAACTCACGCACAATAGCATTCTTTTGTGCCATCTTACGAGTGCCAAGAGCCAAACATGTAGTAATCACAGCAGGCAATCCCTCTGGTATAGTAGCATGGGATCATGACATTCCATTGAAGCTTCCTGAATTTGCCTGAATTTTACCTATTTCTGTAAACATGCCAGTGCTCACAACAATGCATGTGCAGCAGCCATTGGTAACTGTAGTTCCTGCAAACCCCATGCATGCTTTTGACTGCAACTCACAGTCACACAAGGTGGCTGGATATGTTCTTTTGACCATAGGCATGCTTTCTCTGGTTAAGGTGGGGATTCGGATGTGCTTTTTCTCCTTGGTTCTCAGGACAAAGTTTCATCACTGGGTATACCTCTCCTTTGACCAATTCTCGGGTTATAATACTTCTGCTGCCCCAGAACTCGACTGATCAGCAAGAATTAAGCTCTCACAGACATAGTGCAGAGCTGATTTTTACACCAACCATGTAACAATTGCAAAACAGAGATTGGACATGTGCATAGGTGAGTGTTACAATGGTTTATCGCTTCCAACAGAGGAATTTCTTAATAGGAACCATGGAAGAGAATTTGACGCAGAATCAGTTGAACATTCCGTGCACACACAGGAGAACTACTATTATGGATTCAAATGAAAGTGCAAATTAATCAGCGGATGGTGAGGGCATTTCACGGTTGCGTTCAATTGGCTGTTTATGGAAGCTTCCACTGATGGAGGGTGAGCTGGCGAAGTGCACGTTGGCCCCATGCAGACTGTCGGTCCTCACTGCAGTGTTTAACTATTTGTTCCTTGCCTATAATCACGTCCATCGATCACGCTGAAGGTTAAATGGTCACCACTGCCTGTTTCCAAATTTCCTCTTGAGATGGCTGAGCACACGTGTCGTATCCACCCACCAAGCGTTGTTGAACTAGATGAGGGTGTCCAGTTGGCTGGCCACCGATTCCCTTAACCACAACCATCTCATTCGTTCATGCAATGCTTCGAATTACATTCATGCAACAGAGGAATTAGTTTAGTCACGTACCTGAAGTCAAACCGTTGCTTGTGAAGCTTTTTGGCTGCTACCTGCTCTGATTTTGCTGCTGCATGCTTAGTTTTTCTGGTTGCATGTGGCTGGGCTGCTAATCTTTGATTGTGTTTTTCATGTGCAAGTGTCCTCTTGCCGGATCCAAGCTCCAGACGATTGTTTCCACGTTCAAGTATGCACATTCAAGCTGCTGTTGCTGCATCTTCCCTGAACCAGAACTTGTTTTCGACATTTCTCCCAAACGCCAAAGAGGATCGATTTGAAACTTGCTGAGCATGTTTCTATCATCATTATGCATCTCCCATAGCAAATTCGTGATCAATGGATGCACGGATTCCGAGAAAATTGGAAAATGGCTGAAGATTTTAGAGCTCGATTTCTCGGAAACCGTGCATCGGAATTGGCTGAAACTGCTTGGGTAGGCTACTATCATCCATGTGCATCTCCCCATGAAACAAGTTTTGAAACGGATGCACGGTTATGGAGAAAATGCAAAAATGGCTGATGGTTATGGAGGCTGATTTCTTGGAAACCGTGCATCGGAATTGCATGAAACTGCTCAGGCATGTTGTCATCAACCTTGTACAATTCCCCATAAAGTGGTTTGTCAAATGGATGCATGGTTTTCAAGTTATGGCAAAAACAAATTTGGTTCTATGGATTTTTGCCTCAAGGCTTTTTGCATGTGCTTGCATGGGATGACAAAATGAACTTTGTTTGTGATGCAGGTATGGAGATGATGGAGGATGAGTTGGAAGACTGCAGGAGGACTCTTGAACCTTTGAGGAAGCTACTTGCAAAACCACTTTTTGAAATGCATGCCTAGTTTCCCACAATTTCTACAGGAAGATCCTATAGAAGCACAATGAGAGGCACAAGGAGGTGGAAAAAATGATGGATGAAGGCAAGGGATGGACACACAAGTGCTTGTAGGCCTAATCAACAGATTCCCACCATTAGATTCATTTTTGAGATTGAAATGGGCTCGTCCAAATGTTCTACAGGATGTTTCCTGTAGAAATATAGAGCATCCTGTAGAAAAGACAATTTTGAGGAAAGAAGCATAATGACATGAAAAGAATGATGGAAAAGGGGTGAGGAGTGGAAACATAGATGAGTGTAGGCCTCATGGACATATTCCAAGCCTTCAGGTCCTCCTCGGAGATCAATTTGGCTTTTTTGTAAGCTTCCTGTAGAAGATACGAAACTTCCTGTAGAAGGCACAAAAACTCCTTTGTCTTTGTTTTGAGTGATCCACCTGACCTACAATGTCCTTCTTGCAACCTGCAATGTCACTGCTGCAACATGAAATGGAGATTAGCTTTTTATTTTTTTCTTTTTTCTCTTTTTTTTTTTTGAAAAACAACTAGGGCGCCTCATGGAGGTTTTCACCCTAATTGCCTGCCTTGGGCGCCTCCAAGGGAGGTTTTCACCCAAATATCTTATTCTATTTTCTCTTTTTTTCAACCCATTGACCGCCTCATGGAGGTTTTCAATCAATGAGCCAATCTAAGGCGCCTCCAAGGAGGTTTTCACCTTAGATTTCTATTTTCCTTTTTTTTCATTTTTTCCTTTTTCTTTTTTTCTTTTTTCTTTTTTTTTCTTCCTACCCTACCCTACTTGAAAAAAAAAATTCCTTTCAAGTATAAGAATACTTCCAATGGAGCCATGTGCACATCGAGATTAGAGAAAAAATGATGTGGAGGCTCGAAATGCATGCTCTGACAGGTATCCAGATCTCAGAGACCAAATGATCTGACTTTGAAGGGATCAAACATAGTTGAGGAAGAGAGTACTGCTGCAACTTAGTGACTGTCTGGAACCATGTCTCAATATAGCTTTGATATCCTTGGTCCCTTTGCTGATCTGGATCATTCTTCATGTCACTTTCTATCATGACTTTCTCATCTTCCTCCTTTTGCTGATCTTTCTCTTGAATACATGGAAGATTTAATGGTAACCATGAGGGAACTCTCTCGATCTCTGACTGTGATCTCTTCTCTTCATTAAGTGCAGCCCATGGTTCTTTGATCTCCTCTTTTGAATCTTCTTTTGGTGGAGGTGATCCTTCAATGCTTTCAAGATGATCTCTCTTTTGCAATGCTTTTCCTGAGCTATGGTGAAGATCATTGAGCTCAAAATGAGTCATTTGCACATGTTGTGTCTCAGCCTTGCAATTAGGTTGAGCTACTCCATTGTATGGCTTTTGAAATGGTACGGGTAGCTGAGTGGAGGTGTGAAATTGAGATGGAGATGGATAGCATTGTGGTTGGGTAGGCATTTGGGGTTGCCTTGGTGGAGGAGGAGGCGATGGTCGTGGATGAGCAGGTGGTGGAGGAAAATGAGCGGGATGAGAGTTATACTGGGGCCTCCACTCCTGATAAGGTGCATTCCACTGAGGCTGGGGCTGAGCATAAGAGTGAAATGAATGAGCAACTGGTTGGGCATAATATGGATCTGTGAAGGAACAAGGAGAATATGACCAAGGACGAGGTGTAGACCAGGAGGGATGAGCAGGGGGATCCCAAGAAGGCATGAAAGTGGCTTGATAAGGGTCATAATAGGTCTCGGGTATCCCTTGCAGTTCCTGCTGGTAAGATCTAGGTCCATGTGGCCTCCTTTGGATCATATAATGGAGTGATTCAGTGGCTCCCTTGGCTCTTTGATATGCAGCTTTGATTTTGGGCAAGGAAGGGCACTGATCTGTAGGATGGTATTCTTCACATACAAAACACACTTCTAGGGAGTGCATTGGACATTCGTTCCTAGGATGCTTTTTAAGGCACCTAGGACAAAAAATGACCAAAGCCCTCTTGGCTTCCTCCTGCCTCTTTTGGATCCGCAAGGTATCCAGTTGCATGGCAAGAAACTGCCTCATATCACTCTTGAAATCTTTGATCTGATTTTCAAATTCATCCTTGGACAAGATGTTGCTCTCAACATTTCTGCTTGTAGCCATTTGCTTCAGAGGAATGTTTCTTCTTCTTCTCCCCTAGAGGTTCTTCAGATATGTCTTGATGTCCACCCAGAGGTCCTTTCATCACAGCCATCGAAGAAGAACGTTGGCTGTGTGAAGCAGTGGGGGTGTTGTGCAATCATTTTTCTAACTTATCTCTACTCCTACAAAGCATGAAATAGATTGAACTGCAACTAACTATCTTGCGAAATTGAAAGGACTAATCTATTTTGCTCAAATGAAATGCTAGTCTACACTTGCGGAATTGAAATGCTAATCTACGCTTGCAGAATTGAAATGTGGAATTGAAAGGCTATTCTAGGAAAGCAGGAAATTCTAATCTAGGAAATCAAGAAAGGCTAATCTACTTTTGCATAAATGAAATTGCATAATGGAAATGAAGTAAACTACTTAGAAGAAGGTTGTAGTAGAAAATAGAAGAATAACAACAATCACCAATACTCTGCCGCTTCCCCGGCAACGGCGCCAAAAAGATGGTGAGCTCCAGTATTGTAGCAATAATGCTACAACTCCTGGGGCTTCCTGTCTCTTAATTTTATCAACCCGGTAGTTCGTACAAACTTGGAAGCGACGGTGCTATATGCACAAGTACTAGCTCTTGTCGCAGCTGTCACTTGGTCAGCTGGCACAAGTCCGCTAGGGCTCAAGCCAACTTCTATAGGCTCTCAGAAGAAGCTTGCTAATTGATGGACGAAAGCTAATCTCAAAGGAAAGCTACTTTACTTGACAAAAATGAACTGAAAGCAAATCAAAGCATGTAAACCTAAGAAACCCTAATTTGACTAGTCTAACCTCTACAATGCAAAGAATGTAAATGCAACTTCTACCAATGCTGTCATTACCTCTAATAAGTGAAAATGCATGGATCTAAACTACTTGCATCATGAAAATTATGTTTTTGTATTTTTCCTTTAAGTGTGTGTGGAATGATTGTGATCTTGTGCTAACTAGGGTTTGGTTGTGCAGATGGGATGGAGAAGGAAGGAAAGCGTGGGACAGGTTAGGGAGGCTAGGAGAGGTCCCTAGGGATCCTTAGCACCCATCCACAGAGGTTCCTCGCATTCAGATGCTCAGCAACTGAGAGAGTGGCCTCCTACAGGATGGCTGTGGAGGATCCTACAGGATACTCTGTTTTCTACAGGATGTCTACAACTGGCTATAGGATGACCTACCGTGAGTGTTTGGAGTGATGGAGGGGTAATGGAATGGTAGAGGGAGATGTGTAAGGTAGGAATGAGGTTGGTGACGGCTCAGAAGTTGGAAAATCAGATAAAGGAAGAGTGTATGCAATGGTTTTATGATTGGAAGGATGGAACCAACGAAAGTTGAAGGAAATGGAGCTATGTGGGAAATGAGAGAGTTGGAGGGTAAATGAGTGAGACAGAGGTTAAATAGAACTTGAGGAGGTGATGAAGATGATAGAGATGCCCTGCACAATGCTCATTTAAACGAATCAATGAATTCTTGCAAACAAACCAAGTCCTAGCTAACTTAATCTAATTGTAAATGAAATAAATGAACAGCAGCTTTGTTGGAAAGAGAACCATGTACTTCACGTGAGAAAGAGCGTTCCAAAAGATCTAAATGCATAACAAACTCCTACCGATCGATTCTAAGCATAAAAAGCTACATTACCCATCAAAACCAACTACCACAACAAAGCAAGATCTAAAGAGCAGATTTTTATTATGAGAATGCAGCAAAGACACATAAAGATAAACAAGGGAGGTACTGGGCGCTTGAGATGGGCCCAACCCCAAGAGCTACAACCTCCCATGAAAGATTTAGAGTTGGTGCAAAGCTGGATCCATCTTTATTAATCAAGAAATGAAAAGTACATCAAAACTGTCCATAAGGAGAGCTTGAGAATGAGCTGAAAGCAAAGCTAATCCATGGCCTAAAAATCGAACTACAAGCTAGCTAACTAATGGCTAAAACAAAATGACTAACTAGCTACAAACATGACTACCAACTAGCTACAAAATGACTACCCACTAGCTAACCAAAATGAGGCCCCAAGCCTTCTTATTTATACAATTTGAGGACCGAACAGTCCTCCTAAAAGTTAGTGACTTGGCTGCCCAAGACTTGTAGTTAACAGCAGTCCAACTTGACTTGGTTGGCTGCCCTTGATCTCATTGATTTGGTGGCCTTTGAACTCCGAGCTGATGGTGGAGAATTCGAGGTAAGGGTCCATAAATGAGGGGGACACCTTCCTACAAATCCTCTAGCTTGTTCTCCCACGAATTTGGCTGCCAAGTGCTCATTAACACCTTCAATTTTGTCTCCAAGTTGACCAACAAGGCTACACAAAGCACCCATTAGACTTGTTGGCATAATGACTAACCAAATTCACTCTATTAACATAAAAATAATCAAAAACATGCAATAAACAAATGAGAATGGTGGACTAAGCCAAATTAGGAGGTTGAATGAGCCCAAATAATTGTACATTTTTGGGGCTCATCACTCCTCAGCAGGGGTTGGTGTACTAAAAAGCACACAAACTACTTAAAGCAAATTATTGAACAACAAAGTTGATATTTGAATTAATAAAAGTATAAGGATTACAGAGCTCTGGTGTTTCCCCTTTCCAGTCCTATTCTCCAATTCTTCACTATAGCCCTCACAAGAAAATAATATTCTTTTTTAGAGATCTTAATTACAATGAGAAGATCATCATGAGAATCTTTTGGTTCTCATGTGATCTTAAAATAAGAAAATATTAACAATTACACAACAATTTCCATGGAAGGGTGTTGACGGTGTTGGACCCGCCAACATTCAGGGGATCACCCCAGTATGAAGTCCCAACTAGGCCGCACACCATTTAGTGTGGGAGTCCCATTTGGTATGATGGCCCAGTTGCCATTGTCTTAAAGATTTGCCTCAACTCTTGCTTGTCATCATAGGAGAGTGGTTCGCTTTGTCTTTGAGAAGTGAGGTTTGTGTGCCTGGTGAGTGTAAGTGTGACTTGTGTCAATGGTTCTTTCAGTGTAGAGGCAGAGGGTGGGAGTGACTCCCTAGTTGGTTGGGATGAAGTCCCAACTCAATTAGGAACACACAACAGAATAGGACGTGCACAGCTTTTGGAGGAGTAGTGCACACAGATGTGGCACTCACAACACACAAGGTAAGATAACACGTAAAACACTTAGTGGATGAGTCCACATGAGTGCAATGGTTGTTACAACAATTTTTATGTGAAATTTATGTTTGATGCCCAAGAGAGTAGTCTACATGGGCGAGACAGCATTAACAACATATACAAAACATTTCCATTAATTTATTATGTATTACAACAAGTGAAATAGTTTAGATGTAGAACACAGGTTAAAGAAACATGCATCACAAGTGTTAAATATTAGTCTTACAACAATTACAATACATGTGTGAAAACGTGATGGCTTGTTAGCAGGCTTCTGAATTAAGCTAAGTTCCAAGACACATCGTTACACCATACATCGCTAACCCCGTGTGAGGGGAATTAGAGCCACTACTTACTCCTCAAAGGAAAGATTACAGACACTCTTGGCTATGTGGGAGGAGCTGAGGTGAAACGTTTTTGCATGTACAAATGCGGGGGTATTTATAGCCAAGGGTGAAACTGACCCTTGTGGTTGTTCAACTACCCTCATGACTATTTGACTTCCATGAATTTTCGACTTCACATGACTCTTTGTAAAACAAGTGGGTCTCTTGGACTTCCACATTACATTACATTGATTGACAACATGGCCCATAGTAAAGATGTGGACAACATGACTCATGACACGACTTGACATGACAGTGCTGGTACATTCGTGCTGTTGTTGGAGTGCATGTCGAGCTACAATGTTGTTGGGTGATGGATGTCTTCATGGTGTATCACAGCTTCACCTCCGCATGGAAAACTGTGTGAAGACTTCGATGGTCATTGGTTCATTTAATGATGCTTTGGCATGTTGTTTCTTGCTTGCATTTTCAAAGGCTTGACAGGCTCATCTATTCATGAAAGGTGCATGTTCGTCCGTTCGTCTATCCGTGGGTGCATCTTACATGTTTTCTCATCTGTCCATCCGCAAACACATCTTTGCACGATCATCCACTTGTGAGAATATCCCTTCATATGCTCGCTTGTTCGTCTATTGGTGAACATGTCCTTCCGCATGTGCTCCTCTCCATTCATCCCTTTCGTTGTCATGCCATATTTGTTAGTGTGCCTGTGCTTGTAGTCACTCATGATGAGACGACATCAAGTCCAAAAAACCTCCTAGTATACCATGACACATGATCATTTCAAATGCAGGTGACTGGGAGAGGTAGCAAGGTTGCATAGTAGGATGATGGCTCAGATCACTGCTGATGAAAATAGTGAAGAGTCACTAAGTGATGAAGATGTGCAATCCAAGTCGACAATGACTGTCTGCGAGGGTTGGCTCAGCTGGAAGGCAAAATTGCGCAAATTTTGGGAGGGACATTTCGGGTTGCCGAAAGGCAAGGTTGGAAGAATTTGCGCAGTTTTTGGAACAAGCAGGCAGTAGGGGCTGGAAGGCCAAATTTGCGCAATTTTCTGGAGGAACAGGTCAAGCTGAAAGGAGGATCAGTAGGTATAAATTGCACAATTTCTAGGGTGAACTAGTCGGGAGCCTAGTGATAAAAAATGTGCAATTTTGAGAGGGAACTGGCAGTTCATTTTTGGGTCACTGGAAGCAGAAATTGCATAATTCCCAAGGGGAAAAGGTAGTCAGTTGTTGGGAGTTTGGCAGCAGAAACTGCACAATTCTTGGAGGGAACTAATAGTCTACTGCTAGGAGTTGTTGGTGAGGAAAACTACACTGAGGATGACAGGCTGGCCTATTAATCATCTCTGTGCAATTTCTGAGTTGAGCAGACTGTTGCACAATAGAAGGCCTGCTCATTAAAATTGCGAAATTTCTTGGATGACCATCTGGTCGACTGCTAGGAGGACTGACTGGGAAAACTGCGCAATTTTCTGAGGTAGACAGGGACGAGCACTTGGTGTCTATCTGGCCTGTCTACATAATTTCCTCAGTTAGCAGAGAAAGCAAGGTCAGTAGCCTTTGCACAATTTTTGAGGGGAGTCAGTTCCTAGGTGGTTGTCAGGTCTGACTGTCAGGTGGTCAACATGAAATTTGATGAGATTGCTTGTGATCAGCGTAGCTTGGAAAGACTTTCTTGGTGCTTCTACGTTGTTCTGGGTGAAATTCGATCAAGTCGATGGTGGGGTGATGGTCTGGCTATTAGAGGGGAGTCCGGTCATCAAAACTTCAGCAAAATGACTAAGTGTGTGAACGATCGAAAGATGCATAGGTGATCATACAAACACACACTCACATGACTTGATGAGGAAACGACTCAAAAAATCTAGATACACTTGTTCAACATGACTAACCAATGGTGCAAGCGATAAGAACGACACTCGTGATTGATCATTGATCGACCATGATAACGCTTGTGCGGAAGTGAATGTGACTCTGTGTGTGAGTGCGACAGATGCTTTCATAACCATCATAACAAGTACACATGAAGCAAAGACTTTGAGCATAACCATAACATGGTCACAAGCATGACTTAGACACCAACATGCAGAAAATTGGGTGTAGTGAACAAGCAAAGTGGATGCAAAGACTCCCACGAGCTCATGGAGTGAACATGAGTGTGTGTAGTCATCAAGCACAACTCCCAAGGGAAGCTCTGAAATTAGGTGCAGGCCGAAATTTTAGAGGGTGGTTGTAGCCACTACAACAAAGGGGTCAAAATATAATAGTTTCCTTTAATTACAGGTAGAGTTACAAAATATCTTAACCAAATGATATGGATGCTCCACAAATATGTCCAAGTGATGAGATGTTCCTTTTGACTTTGACGTGCTCCTAAATCCAGTCTGATTAGGAAAGGTGACATGTGGTTAAATAATTGTCTATGTAATAACAACATCTCCCTAAATCTTAATTAATCCAAATCGGTAAAGGAAGTGAAATGTAATCATGTAACAACATTCTTCAACACACCATGCAAACTTGGAGCAACCCATACATTAAACTTGGAACAACCCATACATTAGTTGTATGATAAGAAACAACCTAAGAATGTAGTTGTAATGTTAAATTATAAGTAGAACTGGACCAATAAAGTGACAAGTTAAAAAGGACATACTTAGGTGAATAAGGGTTGTTAAGTAATAAGATATGGTCCTTTTAGTGAGAAATGGATTAAAGAAATAGGAAAATAAGTAGGAAAAATATGACAATTCCGTGACCCAACATCTTCCCCCGTCTTAAGTGGTGATGGTTACGTAGGTTTAATTGTAAAATGTAATGGTGTCAAAATGATCTAATCATGCAGTATGATGGTAGACTGAGGCATGTATTAATTGGACGAATAATTGGATTTCATACATACAGTCTAATTTAGAAAGGTAACATGTACGTAAGAAAATCTCCTTGTAAGAACAATAGCTTCCAGAACCTTAATTAATCCAAATCAGTAAAGGAAATAAAATGTAATCATGTAACAATAAGCTTCAACGAACCATCCAACCTAAAAAAACCCAACCAGTAATCATTAAACTACCTAACCCATAAGAACCAAATCCCTTAGCTCTTGACCCTTAATCCATTAAACCATAACCCCTAATCCCTTAACAATTAATCCCTATACCCTAAATATCTAAATCCCATAATCCTCAACATCCCTATCAATTTAACCCCCAACATCTTAGTTAATTAACTATTTAGGCACATATGACGCTAATTTTGAGGCTAAAAAGGAAGCTAACCAAGTAGGTAATGTAGGTGCAAAAAAAGGAGCTAAGCCCGACACTATCACTAGCACTATTTCTTGGGAAATTGATGGCGTTATTTTCATTGAAATTTATAACGTAACTTCTTGCAATAATTTCGAACGCTATTAACATTAAAATTTATAGCACTAATATTTCCTAAATTAGTGCCTAAATGTTTTGGTCGACGAAAAAACACTAAATTTTTGGATTTAAGACATCTGTCGTTTACATATTTTGACTTAGTTACCAGAGAATCCATAGCAAAAACCATGTTTTGTCAACGTTTCAAATCCCAATCGAGATCCATCATCAGGACTTCTTGAATGATATAAGAAGAGCTTAATTGAGCCTAACGTTTCAAGAAATTGGAGAAAAATACACTAAAATAGTCCTTGGAAGAATAAAAGGGAGCAAAAAAGGGAGTTTATCACATGGATTTGTTGTAGTGGAAATTGGAGAAGTTCTTGATGAACCACCTGTCATAACCTACTAGTCCCATGAATGATCTAACCTTATCCACATTCCTAGGAGTTTCCAACTCCATAATATCTCTTATATTTTTTGGGTCCACTGTTATAATTTCCTTAGAAACAACATGTCCCAAGTAATGAAATTTTGTCTGAAATAAATTGCACTTACTAAGCATGGAAGACAACTGATGCTCTCTCAAAAATATTAACATTACTAACATGTTCTCTCCATGCTCTTCCTCATTCTTAGAATATATCAATATGTCACCAATCAACACTTTCACAAACTTGTCCAGAAAAGGACAAAACACACTATTCATCAAACACATGAAATTATTTAGAGCGTTAGTAAGACCAAAAGGAACTACTACAAACTCATAATCCTCATCCTTGGTGGAGAATGCAATTTTGTAGATGTCCTCTTGTTTTATGCATAGCTGATGATATAATTATCTCAAGTCAATATTTGAGAAAATTGCTACTCCCTTAAACTTATGAAACAAGTCAACAATGCTTGGAAAAGGGTACCTATTCGTGATCATCACCTTGTTAAATTGTCTATAATTAATACATAACTTGAGACTACCACCCTTCTTCTTAACAAAGAATACTAGTGCACCCCAAGGTAACACACTTAGCCTAATGTATCCGCTATCAAGAATTTCATTAATCTGCAACTTAAATTCCATGAATTCTAGAGTGCTTATCCTGTACAGTGCCTTCGATGTTGGTGTCGCTCCTGGAATCAACTCAATGAAAAATTATACTTCTCCATCTGGTAGTAACTCTAATATTTGTGCTGCAAATACATTCTGAAACTACTACAAAAGTAGATACATCTTGAAGACTTCAACATCCTCAACATCCTTTCCTTTGTCACTAGAAATATGAATTGCAAAAATATACACACCCTTTCTTGCTACTATGCGTTTCTTGCACATTTGTAACCATTCTCACTGATGTAGGCTTCTCCTTTCCCTACAAGATCATTCTTTCCCTGTCATCATCTAGGAACTCAATAGTCTTATCATAGAATAATACCTTAGCCCTATGAATATACAAACCCTCCATGCCCAAAATAATACTTTATGATGCCAACTGAAGCACATTTAGATGTGTTGACGTAGACATATTGTTCAGTTCCAATGCACAAGATCTCACCCAATGATGAACTCTTTTCAGGGACCAAGTTTCCAATTTCACCAACCAAGACTCCGCATGCACTTATTTATTCAAGCAACACTTATCCACCGGGTTAGGACTAATATAACTATAGTTAGATTCAAAGTCAATCCAAATAGAAACAACTTGATCACAAAGAATATCTTCCATCTCGATAATAGATGCATGATGATCAACCTACCTATTATCCAAGGCTGCATAAATCCAAGGAATACTTTGTCCAACATTCCTAACTATCTATGCCTCTTAAGCACTGTAATATGAGGTCTTCCACCCTGATGCTATGGAAAATCTCTCCCATGAACATCCTTGTCACAATTCCAACACTGCAAAGGCTTCTTTCCATCACCCTTTCTCTACTCCTTACACTGAAATCCATGTCCTCTGTCAACTACATTGAATTTCTTATATGTCATTTCATTCTCCTTGTTACCTGCATCTGAAGTTCTTCCCCACTTCTTATCCAACATTCCTTTAGTCTTTTCATTACCTTTCTAACCCTGCTTAAGTTTCAACTTACGCTTAGAAGGCTCATAACAATGTTTCAACTTCCCAATTACCACCTCCAATGTCCAAGACTTGTCATACTCAATCCAATCCTAAAATGCTAACAAAAATCCACTAACAAATATTTCAACCTTTTCCTTCTCATCTTTAAGATATGGTACATACCTCAATAGCTCCAAAAACTTAGTTGTATACTCTTCATATGTCATAGGTTCCATCTTCAATTTTTACAACTCCTTAACCTTACCATCATAGTATCTCTCTGAAAATTAATTATGTTATGCAACCAGCTAACAAAAATAGAAGAAAAGATAGATCAACGCCTTCAAAATCAGCCTCTTCGAGGGGGAAACCTCCTTTACATTACACAAATGAAAAATTCTTGGATGATACAAATGAAAAAACCTCCTTTCTATATATAGGAGTCTAAGGGGTCATAATATAATCAAAGCTGAGATAACAATAATAATATAAGGGCACAACAATAACAATAAGGGCTACAATGGCAATAGTAATGGGGGAATCACTAGTATTACAGGGACCTAATATGCCCCTCTACTTTAAAAGAGTGTTTTCCTCAACACTTGAGTAGTTTTGGATGCTTATGTATAAAATTCTCACCCTCCCATGTGGAATCTTTAGTGGCTAACTTCTTCCACTTGATGAGATACTCCGAAATTGATTGATTTCATAGTTGTCGAGTTCTTGTTTCTATGACTACTTCAGGTTCCAATATGATTTTTCCTTCCTCATCAAGTTCTGGCAATATTGTTTGAACTGGGAGTTTGTCAACTATAACCTTCTTTAAGCATGAAACATGGAAAACTGGATGCACTCGGGATGTTGCAGGAAGCTCCAATTTGTATTCCATAGTACCAATCTTTTGCAACACCTTGTATGAACCATAATACTTTAGTGATAATTTATTATCCCTCTTAGCTTTCTTGACATACATTCGTTTATATGGTTGTAGTTGTAGGAATACCCAGTCACCTACATCAAAACTTCTTTCACTACAATGTTGATCTCCCTATTGTTTCATTTTATTCTGCGCCAAAGTGACGTTATCCTTTAAGAGTTGGAGAACTTGTTGTTGATGCTCGATGTGATCTTCCACTACTTGAACTTTAGAATTTTCTCTTAAATATGATGTGATGGATGGTGGATGATATCCATAAAGTGCCATAAATAGGGTCATTTTTGCTTTAGTATGAAAGGAAGTGTTATACCACCATTCGACCAAAGGCAACCATTTGACCCATTGTGTATGTTTATCAGATACAAAGAAATGAAGATATCCTTCCAAACATTTGTTTACTATCTCAGTTTGCGCATCAAATTGAGGATGATAAGATGAGCTATGATCTAAATGAGTACCAAGGCCAGAAAATAATTTTGTCGAAAAATTTACCATGAAAATGGGATATCTATCCCTTACAATAATATTTGGGTTTCCATGAAACTTTTGAATTGTTTCCATAAATGCAGTAGAAATTGTGCTGGATATAAATGGCTGTGATAGTGCACAAAAGTGTGCATACTTGGTAAGTCTGTCAACTACCACCATGATGACAGTCTTTCCTTCGGACTTGGTAAGCTTGTGATAAAATCCATTGAAACCTCCTCCCAACATTAGCTTGGATTGGATAAATGTTGTAATAGACCTGGGGTCTTAGTTGTTTCAACTTTATTTTGTTGGAAAACCAAACATTCCACCACAAACTTTTGAATATATAATTCAAGTCCATCCCAAAAAATTCCTTCTTAACCCTGTGGTAAGTTTTTAAAAATCCTAAGTGCGCTCATAAGGGAGAGGTGTGCAATTCCATATGAATTTTTTTTTTGAGTTGGGAATTCTTACATAGGTATAAGCGATCTGTGTACCATAACGAATCATTTTTCCTCCTAAATGTATCAGATGTACTGGGATCTTGTTGTATCTTCTAAATGCGTTCCCACACTTCTTCGTCATTCTTCCATTCATCCCTTACTTCATTTATCCAATCTAGTTGGATAATAGAAATGGCGCAAATAAATGCTTCCACATCCTCATCCTTTCTTGAGAGTGCATCTGCCGCTACATTTTGCTTCCCTTTTTTGTAGATGATTTCAAAGTCATAACCCAACATCTTTGTGACCCATTTTTGTTGTTTTTCTGAAGATAATATTTTTTCTAAAAAGTATTTAATGCTATCATGATCCATTTTTACCTTGAATTGTCTTCCCATTAGGTAGGGTCGCCATATCTTAAGTGCACGTATAATTGCCAACATTTCCTTCTTATAAATAGCTTTGTGTAAATACTTTCCTTTGATTGTATGACTTTAAAAAGCAATAGGTCTTTCTTCTTGCATTAAAACAACACCAATTCCATTTCCTAAGGCATCACATTCCACAATAAATGTTTTTGTGAAGTCCGGCGTAGCTAAGACCAGTGCTTGGCACACTGCCTCTTTAAGATGTTAAAAGGCCTTTGTTTCTTCTAGAGTCCATGAAAATGCATCTTTCTTCAATAATGTTGTTAGAGGTTCTGCTATTTTCCCATAATTCTTAACAAACTTGCGATAATACACTGTCAACCTAAGAAATACTCACAGATGCTTTATGGATGTGGGGATTTTCCATTCCTTAATGGCATTAATTTTTCTAGGGTGTACCTTCACACCTTCATGAGATACAATATGACCCAGATATTCCACCTCATGTACTCCAAAGAAACATTTGGAGCTTTTTTCATATAATTGTTTCACCTACAATAGTTTGAGCACCCTGTCAACAAGTTGAACATGATCCTTCCAAGACTTACTATAGATTAGTATATCATCAAAAAATACTAACACAAATTTTCTAAGGAAGGGTTTGAAAATGGAATTGATCAAACCTTAAAATGTAGAAGGTGAATTGGTAAGGCCAAAAGGCATGACCAAAAATTAATAATGACCATCATGAGTTCTAAATGTTGCTTTTGGAATGTCTGTAGTCTTCATTATGATTTGATGATATCCTAAACGAAGATCTAACTTGGTGAAGTAAATTGATCAATGCAATTCATCCAATAATTCATCAATGACATGAATGGGAAATTTATCTTTAATAGTTAGCTTGTTCAGCTCCCTATAATCCGGACACATGCGCCATGACCCATCCTTCTTGTGCACCAATACTACTGGAGTAGAGAAAGAACTTTGACTAGGTTGAATTATACCAGCCTCTAGCATTTCTACAACCATATGTTCAAATTCACTATTTTGGGCATAGGGATATCTGTAAGGCCTGATGTTTGGAGGAACATTTCCTGGAATCAAATGAATAGCGTGATCCTGATCATGAATAGGTGGGAGGCCTTTGGGAGTCTCAAATACCTTGGAGTTATTGTCCAAGAATTTTTGGAGATCTAGAGAAATAGATGATTTCAATGTGGGAACCTCTAGCGAACATAATTATGTAATTACACCTCATTGTTATTTCTTTAGAAGCTTTGTCATTCTATTAGAGCTGATTGTATTTCTTTGTTTCCCTGTGATACCCCTTAATTCAAATTCCTTTCCTTCCGAAGAAAATTTCATGAAAAGTTCTTGAAAATTAAAAGCAACTGTACTCAAGGGTTGTAGCCATTGGACTCCTAGTACAACATCAACACCACCCATTGGAATGGAAAGCATTGGGATATTCAACACATATTCTCCCATGGATAGCTTGATATTATGGCACTTTCCAAAGAAATTTATGGTTGCCCCACTTACAACCATCACTTGACGCTTTGTTGATGGATATAGGAAGCAATTCAATTCCTTGGTTATCTTGCAATGAATAAAATTATGGGTACTTCTCGAATCAATCAACAATATTACCTTTTTCTTCTTGATATGTCCTTCTATCTTAATAGTTTTAAGAGTGGTAATTCTGGCCAATGCATTACAAGATATGGTCAAATTCATTTCTTCTTTCTCTAGGTTTTGTTCCTGGTGTATATCCTTTTCTTTTGATGTTTCTTGTTCCTTTTCTTCCTCCTGTTCACAATCTATGTAAAATAATTTATTCTCAACACACTTATGACCTTTAATGTATTTTCTATCACAACCATAACAAAGCCCTTTTGCTCTTTTTTCTTCCAATTGTTGTGGTGTCACCCTTGTAGGTTGTGGAAGGCTAGGGGAAACAAAAGTTCCATCTTTATAGTTATGAGTGGTAGGATTCCTCCTGGCCATAATTTTTCTTTTCATTTTCTTGCCAACCTGAATGCCTTCTCCAATGAATCAGGTTCCCAAAGTCGGACCTCATGTTGGATGTTATCCTTTAAAGTCCCCATGAACACATCAATCCTATAATCTTTTGGAATATATTTTACCCTTATATTCAATTTTTGGAAGTTCTCAATGTGCTCTATCATTGAACCCTTTTGTTTGAGATTTATCAATTGGCTAAAAAAGTGTTTCTCTTTGTATCCTCATAATGTGCTATCATTTCTTCTGTAAAAATTGCGCAAATGACAATTTTTTTATGAGAGAAAAGCCATCGATTCCATAGAAACTGATTTGGTTCCAAATATAAAGTTGCAATGTGTACCTCTTGCATGTTTTGCACATTATGGAGATTGAAATATTGCTCCATCTATAGTATCCATGTTACGGGATCCTTGTCATCAAACTTCCTCATACCGATATCTGGAACACGGTGGGTCTTAAATCCACCCTAAGGGTCTATGAAACAATGATTAAATTTATTTTTTTCTCCTCATGAGTTTCCTTTACTACCCTTTCACCATTAGTAAGCATTTCTTCTAGCAAAATTTTCAAATCTTCCATGTTGCCTTTAAGTTTTTCTTCTATACCATCCATCTTAGCTTCCATGTCTGTCTTCAAATCTTCCATGTTGCATTTAAGTTTTCCTTCTATACCATACATCTTAGATTCCATGCCTTTCTTTAAACCTTCCATATTAGCTTCCATGCCTTTATTTAAACTATATATCTTAGCTTCTGTTACTTTTTGTGAGAGTGAATTGTTTTGCACTTGGTCTCATAATTTTGATATATCACATTGCATTTTTTCCTCTTCTTCATGATTCATGCTAGAGATTTCAGGTTTCTTGCTAGGTGTTTTCATTTTCTTTCTTTGGGGCATCAATTAATGATAATAATGCTTCACTATTCCCTTTGAATTCCTTCAAACTAATTTTTCAAACCAAACTTATGCAAAATTTAAAAAAAACTACACATCTTTTTTCACTTTGTAGAAGCTTGATATTGAATATGTTGTATATTTGTAATTTATGATCTTCAAGGTCTAAAATTGCATCCTTTAGTATCCCTCTGAGTCCTCTTTCCAACCCCGCAAGTCTGATCAAGATTGGATTCTCCAAGGAAGCGTTATGGAAAATCTCCCACGATGACCTGATTATAGACTCATTCAGTAGAGCGAAATTGTTCGAAGTCCCACATATTACTATTTTGACCTTAGGAACTGAAAAAAATACACAAAAAACTACAGGCCATCCTCTTTCTATAACTTCTTCCAAATTTTCAGTCTGATGCTAAGAAAGAAATTTTGGCGATTTTCCCCGTGTCACATGTTTGAGATATAATTTGGGATCAAGCCAAAACCATAACTTCCTTGGATCATATCTCCAAAAATATAGTGAAAAATGATCTGAAATTTGGACTCGAGGTTAAGAGATATTTCAGCTCAAATGGGTTATTTTTTTAGCTTATAAAACATCGTAGAAAAAAAAATTATAGCTAAAATTCCATGATGACCTGTTTGGAGAGGCGAACTATAGAAGCCAAAGCTATGATACCAAATGTTATTCAACCAGCTCACAAACTAGAAGAAAAGATAGATTAACGCCTTCAAAATTAGCCTCTTTGAAGGGAAACCTCCTTTACATTACACAAATGAACCATTCTTGGATGATACAAATGACAAAACCTCTTTTCTATATATAGGAGTCTAAAGGGTCACAATATAATCAAATCCGACATAACAATAATAATATAAGGGTGCAACAATAACAATAGTGGGCTTCTATGGGGCACAATAATATAAATATGGGGACAATAGTGGCACAACAATAATAATAAGGGCTACAATGACAATAGTAATGGGGGAATCACTAGTATTATAGGGACCTAACAAATTATTTCTAAAGAGTCTTTTCAACTCATGCCAACTCAACTCCTTTATCATGATGTCTATCACACACTTCACATCTTCCCACTAGATGTTTGCTTTTCCCTTGAGACTAAAAATAGATATCCTGACTTTCATATTCTCAGTATAATAATGTAACTTGAAGAACTTCTTCATCCCAATAAACAATGATTTTTCATATTCTGGTTTCTACAACTCTTCATCAAATGTAGGAGATTTAGATTTCTTAAACTCATATGGCAAGTACTGATTCTCACTCCTCCTGTAAGGATGATAAAGATTATCACCATGATGTCTCCCTGATCAAGAACTAGAATAGAACCCATAATCACGACCTCTCCTATCATATGTATCCATCCATCCACCACCTTTGACCATGTGAACCTTGTATGACCTATGTCCTCCATGTAACCTGCTACCATATGCCCCATTAGTCCTTTCCTCTTGTCCATAACTGATCGATGGTTGTCCCTATCTCTGAAAATATGATAAACTCTGAAGGATCACTACATTAACCTCTACCTTGTTTTCCTTTACACTAGCAATTCTTTCCTGTGACTAAACACTTCTATCAATATCCACCTTACAACTTATGATTTATTCCTTTAAACTTATGAAGGTATCGACTATGTTAACAGAGTACTCATCTCTTTGTTGCTCATATGATCTATAAGGAGAATCACGTGAAATGTAATCCACCGTTTTGGTTGTCATCTCTAATCTTTTTCCTGCAAACATACCATGTTGAATAAACCAAATATAAACATCATCCAACATTCCTCGGTTAATTTCAGGGTTGGCTATCTTTTTTGTACAATTAATTGGATTAGCAAAGTATATATGTACACACACACACACACAAACACATATATTGAGATAAACATATAAAGCATTTAAACATGAACATCTTGACCACAAAATACCACAACAGTGACCATCACAATGGATGCATAGAAAACACATCATCAACTAACATGCATTCATAACAATCACACCTAGCCCATCTAGTCCCAGTGTTTGAACCTGGAAGCTATGATACCACCCTATCAAATACCCTTCCACATTTACCCAATTTCACAAGCCTTCCAGGGTAAACATGAGAAGAGTGTCATTATGACCTGACCTAACCTCTTAGTTCCAGCTAAGTGGTGCCTATAAATTGACCATAAACTAACATCCTAGAGGGACTACCGATCACCTCGGATCTGAAGTAACACACCAAGTGGTCAATCCATGAGATCGAACCTTGTTTCATTGAAATAGGGTTACAACCACACCATTAACACTACTTCCATGTGGTTATGAGGTTATAACTGCACTGAAAGGCTTGCCTCCATGTGGTTATGGACTAAACTCTTAAGTTTTCAGCATGTGGATCCGATATTTGTGCCACTTTTTAGGCTAGCCTCTAGACCATTTCCTACAATTGTCTGAGGCATTTTAGAATCATAATTAACATGATGAAAAGGTTAAACATTCAATCTCAAATTAGAAACTTAACCTAGACAACCTAGAACAAACTAGACATTTCATCAAACACATGGAAAAAAATGTAAGTTATAGGTCATGAATGCATCTCATCATAAGAATATGAGATTCATGTGAGGATCACCGAGAAGGATCTATGCCCTCTCCACATAGCTCCAAGAACACTAGTTATCCCATTCATTCATCAACCAATCAATAACTAAATTGTTCATGACAATATCCATAGAAAATACACATCATATGACCAACACATAACAAGAAAATAACCAACATATAAACCATGCAAAATCAGCCATAATACCACCAACATAATCACTACAAATTATCATAGATCACAATAGTAAAATGTCTCATATTAAGATATGAAAATTCCAACGAAGTTCAGGACTTCCACGTACCACCCGATCATAGATTGGGCTAAACAAAATCTCTCTTTTAGCTAATCACGGCCACACCATATTCTAAGAATGAATGTCGGATTTCATGGAAGAAACCAAGAAAAACAAATTGGGGCTTCCAGAGGCAAAACAACCTCAACCCTCAACCATAATGATTCCATCTCTATGATCAGACATCACTAACACCAATCAAATGGGTCTCTACCCAGGTTTTCCAACACTCCAAGAACTATTAACTCAACCTAGAACCTTATAGGACTCCAAATCGTTTATCTAACCTAGCTTTAGGGACTAGTAACTCAACTCAACAAGGGCTCCAGAGTGTTTGTCCAAACCTAGGCTCCAGGACTAGTAAATTAACCCAAGCTATTCTAGGGCTTCTAGAGCGTTTGTTCCAACCCATAGCCATAAGGAACATGAGATCCAATCATAAAAACAATCAAGTGGAAAAATCCACAATAACATGGCTATCAAGGAAATTCCAAGGAAAGGCTAAAACCAATGTTGATATAGGAAAATCACCATGCGAAGGAAAACACATAACTAGAAAATCATAAGCATATACCATGCATCCGGAAATCAGAAAGGAAATCACACATGCAACCTGTTATTTGCAAAGAAATCTAGTTTCAGTTTTTGATCCAACTATTCCCTTGTACTTTCCTGATTTCCTTTGTCTTCTTTCTCAAAATCCAAATGAATATTGGAGTTCTCATGCATGCTCCAAGAATAACCTAATTGTGCAAGAGTATGAGAGAATGAGAGAATAAAAGAGCGCTTCAAATCTAAACTAACAAAATGTTGTGAACTAATCCTCAGAAGCCTTTTTATCATTGAGGCCTCAAATTTCCTTATTTTCGTTCATTTTTTCTCCAATTTCCTCAGCTTGAAAATTATGTCTCTTCACCTTCCTTCTCCTATTTTTCTTATTTTCATAATTGATATCCCAATTAATGACAATTTTCCTTTCCCAATGCCTTTTCCAATTTTCATAGCCATTAATAAATCATCAGTGATACCCATCACTATGTTTTTCCCAACATTTAGCTTGGAATACATGTCACATGACCTTGGTCTTATTTTATTTACTTGGAAAATCAACCAGGGGTTGTTACAAACCCCTCCCCATTGGGGTTACATCTTCCTTGTGTTATGTGGCACCTATGACCAAAAAACCACTGAAAAAAAACACATACAACCCATGGATATTTATAACATATCTCGATGCAATACTTACAATCAACAACCACTGCAAACAATGATCAACATGAAAAACTTGACAATCACACCACTTATTGGAGCTTTATAACACAAATCATTGTGGTATCTATAAAAACATCCATATATACATGTATATATAAAAAACTCTTTTGCTCGAACTAGAAAATAATGAAGGATATATTTCCCACATCCGATCAACCATCTCCCATGTAGCTTCATTAGGCCCAAAGTGCTTCCATTGCACTTTAACCTACTTGATTTCTCTATTCTAGAGCATGATTTATTTCTACTGCAATATGCATTATGGTCCTGGTTGGAATTCTCCCTCAAGTTACACCTACAATACAGACTAGTCAATCACATGATCAACATATTACACATATCTCTTAGGAAGTGAAACATGGAAAACATCGTGGAATTTCATTATAAGAGGTAGTGGAAGTTGGTAGGCCACTAGTCCAATCCTCTTAAGGATCTCAAAAGTCCTACAATACCAAGGTGAAAACTTGGCACGTGACCTAATTATCAAGGAGCTTCTCTTGGGCTTGATGCACAAGTAAACATGCTCCCAAACCTAAAACTCCTTAAATACCTTGTCTTGATTTTTGTGACTCTTCTTGCAGTCATGTGTTGCCTTCAAATTATTTTTAATAGCATGCATTTCTCATTTCATCTTTGCCAACATATCTCGTCCAATCAATACCTTATTCACTAGATCAATCCAACTGACAGGGTTGTTAAAACGTTGTGCATAAAGTGCCTCAAACAGGCTTGTGTTCAAGGACTCCTAATATAAGTTACTATAAGAAAACTCAACCAGTGGAAGATACTCTTCCCACTTCTTATGTTAATGCGTAACATACATCCTCAACATGTCCTCAAGAATCTTGTTGACCCTCTCTGTCTGTCCATCTGTCTACAGACGATAAGTTGTGATGATACCTAACTCTATCCCCAAACTTGCAAACAACTCTTTCCAAGACATTAGTGAACTTGGTATATCTATCTTATATAATCTTCTTGGGAACACCATGAAATATCACTATCTCCATGATGAAAGTATGATCTACATAACTAGTTTAATTTGTAGACTTAACTGCAATGAAGTGAGCTACCTTCCTTAACCTATCAACCACAACCATGATGGAATCATGTTGTCTCGATGTAATCAAAAAACGTATAATGAAGTCCATGGAAATGACTTCCCATTTCCACTAAGGAATTGGAATCAGCTGCAATAGACCACCTAGATGCTTACACTATGCTTTTACCTTTTGACAGTCTAAACATCTCGCAACAAACTTATCCACCTCTTTCTTCAAATTATTACAATGATATAATTTCCTAACTTTTTTCAATGTCCTTTGATATCCTAGGTGACCTTAATATGGCTTGACATGAAACTCCCTCAGGATATGATTCTTGAGCTCACTATTATCTGGTACATAAAACTTGTTCCTGAATCTGACTAAGCCATCTACTGTGAGATGATACTCCTCATCCCTACCACCTTCACCATGTCGTTGTAACTTATGCCTCAACTACTGATACCTATCACCATAATGTCTTTCCTACAAGATCCACTCCTGCAATTTTGTCCCATAAGAAGTCATTGTTGCAACGTGATTCACTTGCACTCTTCTACTAAGAGCATATGCAAGCTTCTACTCAATCTCGAAGTCAAACTCACTACGAGTAGTGAACCATCTAGAATTTTTCATGGAATTCAGAATAGGTGGATGAAATAAGTACCTCAACCCACTATCATCACTCATCAAGACGAACCTCCTACCAAGAAGATAATGTATCAACATCTTCAAGGCATGAATTATATCTATTAACTCAATATCATGAGTCACATAGTTCTTCTCATACTCATTCAACTTCCTTGACTCATAGCATACCATATATCCTTCATGCATTTGTACCCCACCAAATCCTCTCTTGCAAGCATCTATACATACCACAAACTCTTTTTCAGGATTTGTAATCTTCAAAACCAGAGTATTTGTATGTAAATGCTTCAAGTACTCAAAGTAGTTGCACACTCCTTAGTCCTTTCAAACTTCTTCTCTTTTCGCTGCAAAAATGTAATAGAATAGGAAATCCCTAAGGATTTCTTGATGAACCACCTCTAATAACTTGCTCGTCCCATGAATGATCTGACCACATCCACATTCTTATGAGTTTTGCAATCCATAATAGCTCTAGTATTTTCCAGGTCCACTGGTATACATTTCTTGGAAACAACATGTCCCAAGTAATTAACTTTTGTCTTAAAGAAACTACACTTACTAAGCTTGGCTTACAACTAATGCTCTCTCAATAATATTAAAACTATTGTTAGGTGCTCTACATGCTCTTCCTCATTCTTATAATATATCGATATGTCATCAATGAACACTATCACAAACTTTTCTAGATAAGGACACCACACACTATTCATTAAACACATGAAAGTAGTTGGAGTATTAGTAAGACCAAAAGGAACTACTACGAACTCATAACACCCATACCTGGTGCGAAATGTATTTTTGTATATCTCCTCTTCTTTGATGTATACCTGATGATATCTTGATCTCAAGTCAATCTTTGAGAACATTGTTACTCCCTTCAAAACTAATCCAACAATTCATCAATCCTCGGAAAAGGGTACCTTTTCTTGATCATCACCTTGTTGAACTTACTGTAATCAATACACAACTTGAGAGTACCACCCTTATTCTTCACAAATAAAATTGGTTCACTCCAATACAACAAACTTGGCCTAATGTATCCTTATCAAGTATTTCCTTAAGCTGCAAGTTTAATTCCACCAATTCCAGAATGCTCATCCTATACGGTGCCTTCGATGCTGGTGTTTCTCCTCATATCAACTCAATAGAAAATTACACTTCCCCATGAGGCAGTAACTCTAAAATCTTTGCTACAAATACATCCTAGAACTACTGCAAAACATGATACCTATTGAATACTTAAACATCCTCAACATCCTTTCCTTTGTCACTGTAAATATAAACTACAAATAATACACACCATTTTTTACTACTGCGCTTTTCCTACATAGTTGTAAGCAATGTAGGATTCTTCTTTCCCTTTAAGATTCTTCTTTCTCCATCATCATCCAGGAACTCAATAGACTTATCATAGAATTCTACCTTAGTCCCGTGAAAGTACAACCAATCCATGCCCAAAATCATATTGTATGATCCTAGTTGAAGCACATTTAGATGTGATAATGTATACATACCGATCATTTCAAATGTGTAGGATCTCACCCAATGATGAAGTCTTTTCTTGGTACCTGTAGCAAATTTCACCAACCAAGGCTCTACATGCACTTACTTATTCAAGAAACACTTATCCACCAGGTGAGGAGTAATATAACTATAGTTATATCCAAGGTCAATTAAAATATAATCAACTTTATCACAAGTCTTACCTTCCATCTTGATAATAGTTTCCTGATGAAAAGCCCCCCCATTATCCAATACTGCATAAATTTGAGGAATACTCTTTCCAACATCCCCAATTGTCTGTGCCTCTTGAGCACTGTAAATCTAAGGTCTTCTTGATGTTATGGACAGTATATCCCATGATGATCTTTTCCAAAAGTCCAACAGTGCAAAAGCTTCCTGTCATCACCCTTGTTCTGGTCCTCAGACTGAAATCCTTGTCCTCTATCAACTACATTTAATTTCTTGTATATGGTGTTGGATTATCCTCATTACCTCCATCTGAGGTCTTCCTCACTTCTTATCCCACTTTCCTTTAGTATTTTCATTACCTTTCCAACCCTTATTACGTTCTGACTTATTCTTAGACTACTCATAAGAATGTTTCAACTTCCCAATTACTTCCTCCAATGTCCGAGGCTCATCATACTATATCCAATCCTTAAATTATAATGGAAATACACTAACAAATATTTGAACCTTCATCTTCTCATCCTTAAGATATGGTACATGCCTCACTAGATCCAAAAACTTAGTCATATACTCTTCATCTATCATAGATCCCGTCTTTAACTCATAGAAATCCTTAGCATTACTTTCATAAGATCTCTCTTACAATAACATCTTTCTAAAGAGTCTTTTGAACTCATCCCAACTTAAATCCTGTATCATGATGCCTCTAACATGCTTCACATCTTCCCACAAGATGTTCACTTTCCCCTTAAGACTAAAATTAGCTATTTTGGCTTTCAAGTTCTCAATATAGTCATGCAGCTCGAAGAAATTCTTCATACCAAGCAATCATGCTTCTACATCTTCTAGTTTTTCCAAATCTCGATCAAAGGTAGGACGATTGGTTTTCTTCAACTCATCTAGAAAGGACTACTTCTCACTCCTCCCATAAGGATGATAATGATGATGACCATGATATCTCTTAGATCTAGAACTAGAATTGAACCCATAACCAATACCTCTCCTGTCAGGTGTATCCATCCATCTACCACCTATGATCGTGTCATCATTTTCTGACCATTGTCCTCCACGAGACCTGCTACCATATGCCCCGTTAGTCCTTTCCTCATGTCCATAACTTATCAGTGGTTATCCCTGTCTATGAAAATCTGATAAACTCTAAAGGATCACTACATTGACCTCTCCTTTCTTTTTCAGTTCCCTGTAAAGTCTTTCCTATGATTGAACGATTTTGTTACTATTCGCCTTACAAATTTTGATTTCCACCTTTAAATTTATCATGGTATAGGTTATCTCTAGAGAGTAATTATCTCTTTTTTATGCATCTCATCGACAAGGAGACTCACGTCAAATGTAATCCACCATTCTCATTTTCATATCTGATCTTCTTCTTGAAAACATACCATGTCAGATAAACGAGATATAAACATAATCCATCATACCTCAGTGAAGTTCAAGTGAGGATGTCTCATCTGCACAATGAATATGAATTAGAACTCTATATATATAGAATGAAATCAATATATCAATCATCTCAACATCCTCATCATGACAAAATAAGACCACAATATTGGCCATCACAATGCATGCATAACAAACACATCAACAACTAACATGCATGTATAGAAATCACACCTAGCCCATCCAATCTAAGTGTTTTAACTTGTAAGCTTTGATACCACCCTATAACGACCCCTCTCACATTTACCCAATTTCATAAGCCTGATAGGGTAAACATGAGACGAGTGTCACTATGACTTGACTTAACCTCCTAGTTCCAGTTAAGGAAGTGAGGCTTACAAAGTGACCAAAATTTAACATCTTATAGGGACTAAATATCACACAAGACCTGAAGAAGCAACCAAGGTGGTAAATCCCTGAGATGGAACCATTTTTCATTGACCTAGACTTGTAATTTCACCCTTGAAACTGCTTCCATTTGGTTATGAGGTTATAACCGCACACACAAGGTTTCCTCCTTGCGGTTATGCCCTAAAATCTTTAGTTCTGAGCATGCGATCCAGGGATTTGTGCCACCTTTTAAGGAAACTCCATAACACTGCCCAGAATTTCCTGGGACTTTTTGGAATTATAATTAAGATGATAAAAAAGCTAAACATTCAATCTCGAATTAGAAACTTGACCTAGACTACCTAGAATAGACTAGACTTTTCATCAAGCATGTAAGCTACAGGTCATGAATGCATAATTTATCACAAGAGTATAAGATTCATACAAGGGTCACCAATAAGGCTCTATCCTCACTCCACATAGTTGCAACAACACTAGTTATTCCATGCGTTCATCAACCAATCAATAACTAAAATATTTATGACAAGAGCCACCAATATTACACATCATATCACCAGAATATAACTAGAAAATAACCAACATAAAATCCTTGGAAACTCAACCATAATATAACCAACATAATCACTAAACATTCTCATGGATCACAATATGAAAATGTCTCATATTAACGTATGAAAATGCCAACCAAGTCAACGGCTTCCATTTACTACCCAACCATAGATTGGGTTGAACAAATTATCTCTTTCAACCAATCACCCTCACTCCATATTCCAAGCATGAATGTGGGATCTCATAGAATAAAAAAACTAGGGATTCGAGAGGCCAAAATGCCTCAACCCTCAACCACATTGATTTCATCTCTTCAGTCGAGCATCACTAACAATAACTAGATCAATCTCTACCTAGGCTATCCAGGGCTTCAGGAACTAGTAACTCAACCCACAACCTTCCAGGGCTCTAGAGAAATTTTCCATCCCATCTCCAAGGACTAGTAACTCAACCAACTAAGGGCTCTTGAGCATTTGTCCCAACCTAGGCTCCAAGAATAGTAATTGAAACCAAGTTGTTCCAGGGCTTCACAAGCATTTTTTCCAACCCACAACCATAAGGAACATGAGCACCAATCAGAAAAACAATTAAGTGGAAAAACCCACGACACCATGGCTATCATGGAAATGGAAATGCAAGGCTAAGACCATTGTCAATCTAGGAAAACTATATGCCAATGAAAAGACATAACCAGAATATTGCATGCATATACTATGCATCTGGAAATCAACAAGGAAATAACACATGCAACTAGTTACCTGTAAAGCAATCTAGTTGTAGTTGTTGATCCAACTGTTCCCTTGCACTTTCATGCTTTCCTTTGCCTTCTTTCTTCAAATCCAAGTGAATACTAGAGTACTCCAAGCATGCTCCAAAGGTGAATTGACAAAAGGTTGTGAACTGATCCTCATAAGCCTTTTTAGCATTGAAACCTCTAATTTCTTCATTTTCATTCATTTTTCCTTTAATTTCTTTAGCATGAAAATATGTCTCTTCACCTTCCTTTTCTCCTATTTTCCTTATTTTTATAATTAAAATGAAAATCAATGCCACTTTTACTTTGACAATGCCTTTGCTAATTTCCATAGCCATTAATTAATCACCAATGATACCCATCACTATGTTTTTCCCAACATTTATCTTGGAATGCATGTCTCGTGACCTTGGTCTTATTTTATTTACATGGAAAATCAACTAGGAACTATTACACTTCCTGTGCACCATTCTCATAGGTCCTTTGATGCTTTTCTATCTACTATTATGTCTCGGGTGACATGTCCCGACCGCTTCTAATTGGTTCTTGCCTTTGCTCGGTACACTATTGTGTATTCCACATGTTTTGATTGTAAGTTAGCTCGAAGCTCCCTCTCCTGCACTCTTTTAAAACTTTCTAAGGATATTGGTCTGGGAGGATGTGTCCTAGTGGGACCTATGCTTCTCACATGAACTAATAAAATAGAAGATAGGTTGACCTATAACTTCCATTGCATGTCATATGTGTCTCGAGACTTAGTCATCATAGATGTCTTTTCCTATGCACCTTTCTAAATCTTATAAGGTAGCCCTTCTAGGGTGACATCATGATTATGTCGACAATGTTGTGTGGTACATCCTAAGTGGTGACATGTGTGAACTTGATTTAGCCCACTTGACCACCTAAAAACACCAAAAACAAATGCCATGTGTCCCTTATGCTAACATCATCATGATTAATCTACCACCATAAGGCTTTGTATGACCCAATAATATTGTGCTATATACCATCCACATTGTCTTTAGTACGAAGGCAAAGGGGATCCTAAATATTTATTTTGTAATGAATCCCTTTGTTAAATTTTAAGTCTCAGGTCTTATTTATTCGATGCATTGACTTGCATCATGTTTCCCAACTATACATCACCCCAAACTCTTCCAAACTATGTTTCACTTTGCTCTACTAGGGAAGGACCTCCGGATGAGCTATTACATATTGGCCCACCACAAATCCTTTGCAAAAATTAAATCTTGTTGATGTCCTCCTAGAGCCTTGTCATACCAAGTGTTCACCCTTGTGTGCTCCTTTGATTTTCCCAGGGAAGTCCTCCTCGGGTATTTTCATCCTAAGCCTTAACACTTGCATGCATATTTGATCCTTCCGGGGAAGTAATCCTAGTGTGATGTGGCTATGGGACCTTACCATGTTGCAAGTCTACTAACGAACACTATTTGCACCTATTGAATCCTCCCAGGCTCACATCATCCCTCACACTTCCTTTGTGTGTAAATTTTGTAACCTCCAAGTATCCTCCCACCAAGATTACATGTAATTGGCTCCACTGCCAACTAATCACCATATGCTCCATTGTTGTGTTGTTAGCCACATTCTCCTAAATACCTTGTTAGCAGCTCTGCTTAAATACTCCACCATGTCTTGCAAAAATGCCAAACTTGGTCACTAATTTTCCCCTTCTCCAATTTAGCTATGCAATATTTAAAATTTTGGGGCATTTTGACCTTAGATTGGTAATAACTTCTAATTGAGGAGGTCATTTCTAGAATTCACCATACCGTTGGAAATCTCTTTCTGAATACTATCCAACTATTCCATTTTTAGGAGCATATCAGTTGATCTCCTAAGACATAAATGAATTCAATGTTTGGGACTCCCAACCATCATAGTTATAGTGTTATAACTTATTTAATAGACATGCTACTGTGATGATTCTCTTGTAAAAATTGTAGCAACCATGGGACTCCCCCTAAGCTTAACACACCATGCACAAAAATACTATCCTAGTTAACGTAAGTGTTAACAAACTTGATGCCACCAGCAACCTAGCAATTTTAATTGTTCAACGATATCCCCCTTTGGCATTGATGACAACACAATACTTTTCCATATTGATGGCCAATCCTCATTCCTTCCTATCAATGGTTTTCATTGAGTTTTGTTTTCCTTACATGAGCCACCAAAGGATTTCTCTCCACTGCTTATGCCATCAAAAGCTTGTTCTCCCCATTGGACATCAATGGTAAAGGTCTACAAACTAATTTCTCTCCCCCTTCGAAATAATTTCTGAGGATTTGGATGTTGATGTGCATTTTTCTCTATAGAATTCTCTTCTCAGGAGCCGATGTCTCTTTGATGATGCACTTGAAGCCTCACATCCAAACCCAGCTACACCATTATGGGCAAAGAAACCTGCAACACCAATCATTTGCAAAAAACGTCCTTGTGTCTTCTTGTAGTTGTTTCTACTTTAAGAACTGAAAATTTATGATATGATCCCCCTGAACATATATTTCTTCCTCTTTTAGTAATCCTATAATTTTTGACACCTTATTATTGTTGACATAATACACTCTCTGCCAATGCATCTTTTGTACTAATTATAAATAAATTGAAACCAATGACAAGTGTAGATGGTATTGTTGTTGCTGCAAATACCAACTATTAGTGATGGATTTAGACTTACTCTTCATTGTTGATATTACTTTTGTGATTATTCTCACTTCTCTTGAGAATCCTAACCATCAAATATTCTCCCCCTAGGATCATGCTACTCAAGATAGGGATTGTTGCTTAAAAATAACACACCAACTCGCAAATTTTGTGGTAAAAAATGGGCCTAAAAAAAAATTCACAACCAAAATAAACTTTATAAGAACCAATAAGATTCAAGATGATGATGTCAACCATGGGCAATGATTCACCATTTTTGGAGTAGAAAAGTAAAAGGATAAAAATAAATAAATAAATAAAAACTATTATTTCAACTTGTATTTTCAACTTATCTCCCTATGGCTTTACTCAAATTTGGAGTGGAAACACTCATTGGATGCATAATTTAATTCATCATCTAAGGTGTACCCATGTTGGATATATTCGATGGGCCCTTCTACAAGAAAAATGATAAATACGTGAAAAATGTGATTATAAGAAGAAGGGAGGTGTTGTCCGAGTTTTAATTCTAATGGGATATTTTTCATACAAGATTCCTCATATGTATACTTTGAACCACCTAGTATTATTTGTATGCATGCATATTTAGTCATGGATAGGGTTGCAGGGATTTTTCAACAACTAGATCTATTTCGTACTGCGCTTGTGACTTGATTGATACCTAATTTGTTTGTTTATGGATATACATGCATACATTGGACAATAAGGATCTCATGGTAGATGTCAATTCAAAAATCATGAAGGGGTGTTAAAATTATTGTATTTCCATATCAACAATTTTACCTTCAACCTCATATTTGCTTCGTTGATCGAATTTTTAGCCTATACGTATTGTGTGAAAGAACATTCCAAAAAGAGACATTTTACCTATTCCCATTATTGAAAATAGAGAGAGCATCTACTCTGACCATTAAAATATGTCTTTTGAAAATTGTCTCAAGTAGGTGTCTAATTCTGAAGAAGGGACCACATAAAAAGATGAGCTTTTGCTTAACACTTTACTTTCCATATTTTGTTCCCCCAATAGGGCCCTTATTGCGGGTGCAGATCCTAGCTCAAGAAGTTAAATCTTGATTTTGGGGTGTATCTGCCCAATTGATCTTTGGACCATACGAGATCATCTAGTTTATCAGTGAGCTTTATGTAGAAGAAGCGAGAGCTTGAAGAAAGATGTTCTGTACATTTGTGAAGACTATTGGTAGCTCCAAATCATGACTAGCATGCCACAGTTGGCATCCAAGCTAATTTTCTCTATGAGAAATGTCATCTAAGGTAAAGACACCTCTCATATTGAGAATTGAAGGAGAGGCTCTAGAAAGAAGAAATTGCTTCCACAACCCACCCAAGGGTCCTTTCCAATAAGAATACTTTTCCATTCCTGGTCACTTAGATGTTGATTTTTCCTCGGCACCTTAGAATCAAGTTTATGTTTAAGTGCACAATCACAAGCACACGAAAATGCCACAACACAAGCACTTTACACAATGGAAAATGTACAACAGTTAATCAACTAGTACACAATGCAATTTTTAATCCAAAATGTGTTATATTACAAAACTTTACATAAAAAATGTAGGAATCTCATAATAGGGATCATGTCCCTTATAATCATCCTTGATACAATAATCGCTAGGGCTTGGAGTCGATGACTTATGATTACAAATTTGTCCTTGAACAAAATACACTTGCTTTACCTTTTGAAGGTGTGCTAAATTCATCTCTTTTGGTCCACCTACTTTTAACACATCTGGCAGGTCGTTTGCCATATCTTTTGTTGATCACTTCAATTTTTACAACTTCAGAATGCTTACATCTTTAGCCACTCAATCTTCCTCTATTAATCACTCTTGTTTCTTCACATATGGTTGATCTTAGGTATTCCAAGCATAACTACCCTCTAGCGTTCACAAGGCTCATCCAATATCACTGCTCTTAACGACTTCCACATCTTCCCTCTTATCAGTGATTTGCATTGCCCAATCCCTGAACTGTGGCATCACTAAAATCTTCCTTTTAAAACCAAAATATTCCTTTAACATTTCTTTGTCACCCCAAAAGTCATTGCACATAAGGCCTTCACATCAACCCTCTTATCATTTGTCTTGCTCTTATCCTTTAGATGATTAAACATAGGTTTTATAACCATTCCTGTTAACAATGAAAAATCTACTCCTTGTTCATTATACTAGGGCTCTCAACAACCAACCCTCTTAACTAACTTCTTGGCTACTTCAATATCAGTCCTTAGGGCACACAATTCTACCCACACACAATCCAACAAAATGGCTAATCTAGGGTAGAATACAAAACCCACAAAACAATGATAATACACATCTTTTATCACTATACTTAAGGCTTCTAGAAATAACTAACTCAACAGTTCCTTATCACATAAAATCACAACAACTAGGGCTCACTTACCAACCCATACAACAATGATTTTATGCCTTCGAAACATAGTCTCTAGGGCATGCATAAACTACTGACTAAAACCCCTTGAACAATCTCATTACACCACCAACCTAGAAAATATCAACACAAAAGGACAAGTCAACAAACCTCAAATCTAGGCACTTGTCAACTTGATATTCTTGGCCTATTTGACACCTCTCTATGGCCATTATAAACCACACGGCCACTTCATATCTGGGGCAACCTCAGTAACTTATTCATTATTATTATTCCCTTATCATCGACTAATATTTCTACGTTTTACCGACAGAGTTTGGCCTCAACTCAGCCTTATATCTCAACCATCACAAGGGTCTTGACCCTCTCTATAACACCCTATTTCACCACAACCTGATCATAGAAGATATCATAAAAAATATAGCACACACCTTAGCCTAGAAGTACAAAAGAAAACTTAGTCAGGAACTCTCCTAACTCGGATTAACCAGAACTTAGAAATATAGATACAAACTTCATCATCCATCACTTCCTAGCTTAGCTCCTCTAGGTATATGACATCTCAAACTCTCGTTTTCTATCTTAATCAAATGCACTAGGATGGATGCCAAATGACCTATATGGAACTCCTTCTTATAGTGATCATGGTGGTATTAAATCTCACTAACAATCATGACTTTTCACTCAAGCCAACCTAAGAAATTTACTTAAACATTAATTTCTTAAGTAGTAAAATTATTTTCTTTTTACTTTTACCACACCATTGAAGCCCTATGAGCCCCTTAGCCCTTTAAGGCTATCTATCATGCATCCAACGATTAAAATAACATCTTCTTAACTTGGTCTTGCGCTGACAATGTTGGGTGCAAAACCCACTGCTTAGGTACACTTCCCACAAACCACTTTTGTGGGTCAAATCTCAAAAAACCAAGTATCATAGTGTTGTGGGAGAACCTCCCAAGTTACACAAATAAATACTCCCTCTTAGCGAGGGAGGTAGCTCCACTACTTGGAAGTATCTCCTCATCATCTTCGATGACACTAGCCCAATCTATCGCATCCACCACTCAACATACCTTGTAGAATGAACCACAATATTCTTAGTTGTGTCTCTCCCTCAATATCATCAGAACTTAAAGATTCAAAGTTTCATAGGGCATAGTCTCTATGAAGCTAGAATCCCTTTGAGTCTAGGTAACCTTCAGTAACTCACATTTCTAGTGAACTTGTGTCCTTCCAAGGTCATTCCAAGTTGTGGTCAAACACTGGGCCTCATCACCTTGGAAACTTAGCTCAGCAAGCCATCTCATCCTCCTAGGTCAAATACCACACATCCACATGGCTTTGATATTGGATGTGCAACTTCATGACCCAATGAAGAAAATAACCTGCCATCATCTCATCCCTCACACATAACTAACTTGTTCATGCCAACACATCCGTTGAGCAGTCCAAACAATTTTTGATAAGTCTATGATTTGAAACTTGCCACACAACAAACTATTAGTCACAAGGTTCTTCACCAATCCATAAGAACTTCCACCCATCTCACGACTTAGATAGTCGATACCACATCTCCATGTCTTTAACTAGACCTTCTGATCCATGATTCAAACAATTTCTCAACTCCCTTTAAGTTGCTTCATTGTGCACATTTTGATCCATTGTCCCTTCAAATAAGCTCTAATACCATGTTGATTTGTCCCTGACACTTTAGAATCAGGTTTATGTCTAAGATCATGATCACAAACACACTAAAATGTGACAACACAAGCACTTTAGATAGCAAAAAAAACATACAATTGTGAATCAACTAATACACAAAACAATTTTTAACCCAAAACTTATTATATTTAATTTTATTACAACAAAGATAGGGCTCATGTAACCGGGATCATGACCCTTATAATTAACCCTAATACAAGAATGACTAGGTCTTGGAGTGAATGACCTATGACTAGCCATATGTCCTTGAACAATGTACACCTGAGTTACTTTATGAAGGAGCTCTCAACTCAGCCTTTTCGGTCCACATACCTTGAACGCTTTCGACAGGTCATTTGCCACCTCTTTTGTTGATGACTAAAAGTTCTGAAACTTCAGAATGCTTTCTTCTTCAGCCGCTCTATCAATCACTCCTGTTATTTCAAGCATGACTGATCTTAGGTTTTCTAAGCACAGCTCGGACGGCGAAATAACCGAGGTGGGAGAGGCGGCGGCATCCATTTCGGGGCTCATAAAGGCGGCGATAGAGGACGTGGGCACTCACGCTACCATTCCTCTGCCCAACGTTTCCACCCACATTTCTGAAAGAAGTGATGAAGTATTGCATTTACCACGCGGTTCACGACCCTCAATATCATTCACAATACTTGTCCAACGAGGAGGAGTATGGGAGGCGTGCGAGGGAGGAGGATAAAAAGAGGGCGGAATCTGTGCAGAAGTGGGATGATGTTTTTGTGATATTTATGGATATGGACACACTGTCCCAAGTGATTAACGCGTGTGACTATATGGCAGCCGAATGCAGGGATGGTAAAATGGATATGGAGAAATACGTTAAATTATAGGTCATTGAAAAGCAGAATAATGTGCCCCCTATTTTAATGGGAGAAGGAAGCAATGGTGGCGCTGTTCCACAGAATATTTAATTTTCATTACTCGGGGAGTTTAGATTTATTTCAGGTTGAGATGTGTTTCAGAAGGTAGTTATTTATATTGAATTGCTTGGATTTATTTAAAAATGTTATAAAAATGAATTATATATATATATATAGTTTTAAAATTCTGATGATGTGAGATGTATGAGTTGTGTCTTGAATTTTTTTAATGATGTATTAATGTTTATTGATGTTTATATGTTAATTAATTATAGATAGCTCTATGTTTATGAATTAATTAATTACAATATTTAGATGCCCTAGATATTTATGAATGTGATTTTTTTAAAATGCATATTGATGTTTTATTAAAATATATATGTTCCATGTTTATGAATTAATTAATTAAAATATTTAGATTTTTTAGATGTTTATAGATGTGATTATTTTTTATGGTTATCTATGTTCAAACAAAAATGGAAACTGGCGATTTCTTTTTTGAAAAAGCATGGAAAATTAGCTTACTTGTGAATATTAGCCCTTAAAATTTCCCTGCAAAATACTCTTCAATGAGTTACCCTTGTGGCATATTCCAAGCATGAATGTGGGATCTCATAAAGCATATCAATCCAAAATCATATAGGGCTTCTAGAGACTAACCACCTCAACCCATCAAACAATGATTCCACCTCACGACCAAACGTCAAAAAACCATCATCGGATTGGTCTCTACCCAAGCCTTCGAGGTCTCTAGTGCATTTGTTCCAACCAAGGCCTCCAAGACTAGTAACTCAACCCATGGGTTATTCTACGCTTCAAAAGTGTTTGTTCAACTAGGGCTTCTAGGGGTAGTAATTCAACCCACCAAGGGCTTCCAAGGGTAGTAACTCAACTCACCAAGGGCTTCCAGAGCATTTGTCCAACTAAGGCTTCCAGAACTAGTAACTCAACCCAAGTTGTTAAAGGGCTTCCAAAGTTTGTCTAGCGAGGGCTTCCAAGAACTAGTAACTCAACCTAAGCTAAAGGAAACATGAGAACCAACCATAGAAAATAAAGCAATGAACCCACAACACCATGGCTATCGAGGAAATGCCAAGGTTAGGTAAATCCACATTCAATCCAGGTAATCCTCCATGTTAGTGAAAGATCATGACCAATAAACCACATGCATATTCCATGCATGCCAAAACTAGTGAGGAAAACATACATGAAACTCGTTACTTGCAAGAAAAATTCAATGTAGTTGTTGATCCAGATGTCCTTGTGCTTTGTTGCTCTTCCTTTCCCTTCTTTCTCCAATTTCAAGGATTCCACACTCCTCCAAGAGTGCTCCAAGAAAAATTTAAGTGTCCAAGGGTATGTGAGAGAGAGAATAGAATGAGAGCTCCACTAAAATATGTCAAAAGCTTGAACAAAAGCTTGTGAACTAATCCTCATAAGCCTTTTAGTCAGTGAGGCCTCTATTTTCTTCAATTTCCATTATTTTCCTTCAATTTCCTCCTCGCATTCAACTTGTGACCTTTCACTTTCTTTTTCTCCTAATTTCCTTTATTTTCATGAATAAATGTGCCAAAATGTCATTTTGTCTTTCCATAGCCTTTGCCATAGCTTTTGCCAATTCCCTTAGCCATAATAATCGAAATGAAAACCCCCTAGGATGTTTTTCCCACCATTCAACTTGGAATACATGTCCCATGAGTGTGGTCTTATATATTTTTACAAGCATACAATATGATATATATACATATATATAGCACTTGCATATACAACATGTACGTAGCACCGCATATCGAACATGTGCACAACACCATATGCACACAACACCACATATCCATTATGCGCACAATACAATATGTACAATGCATCGCATATCCAACATGTACATAGCACCATCTCTACCTAACACTACATATGCAATATTCACACAATAGTGTTTGTACGACCCCTTTTATAACAATACATAAACAACATTTACACATACTATATACACACAACACCGCATGTGCACAACATCACAGATGCAACATGTACAACATATGCACAATAGTAGTACCACACATCCAAAACCACACTGTCTCTACTAAGCAATCTTGCTTTAATTGTCTCTTTGCCATCCATGCTTTTCCCAACATCTCGCAGACCACACTGCTTTGATTTCACTGATGTATCTCTTATTATAGCATGTCCATAACATAGACATAATATAATTAAATAATATCAACTCATAAGCACATTATACTAACCTCACATATATGTTGAGGTTATTCTTCCCACTTGATTTCCCATAAGACCAGAAACCTATTTCCTGTCGTTCACCTGCATAAGAAATCATTCATCTACGAGGATGATCCCTGCCAACCCTATTAGACAATGACATAGATACATAGATACATCCATATATATAATCATTAACATAAAACAATCATGATCCATGATGACCATGTCACACATGACGTACATACATACATACATGTATACACATATAAACATTATCATAATCATGATCACATCATAATTACTAGATATCATAAGGTCAAGGTTAAGATAACTCTGTTTATGCATGCAGCACATGTGCAACATCGAGATCAATATTTCCCAACATATCCAAGGTATATGATGCCTCAAATCGATTCACCTTACCTTTCTTGATTACCTTTCCCATGACTGTCCTGCCATCGTCGATTTACACCAATGGACCCAACCAGTCCAAACTGTTGTCATGCTATTGCCTTCGACTTCCCTTATACATGCACTAATATCCATTAACTTTGTCCTTCCCCAACCAATTCCCACTATTCTCAAAACAATAAAGGTAAGACCGAGAAGAAAATAAGAAGAAAACCATGGAAAACCAATGACAATATGACACCACAAACAAAGTTTTATATCTATACACCAGAGATAAACAAAGTCACAATTAGGCGTAGAAAATCGCAAAAGACCAAAGTACAAGACTAGCAACAAACACCATGATTCAATCCCCTTGGTTCCCAAAACCTCCAAGTTAAAGCTCAACCTAAGCCTTCTTCAAGACATCATGGAAACCTCTTTTCCATGCAATCCATTGCATCATACTGTTATCAACACGTAACTATCATTGCATAAATAAACATAAAAATACACTAGCTACCTTACTCTTTTGTGCCAAGCATTTTGTCTTGCAACTGAGCACATCTACACCATCTCTCATGCGATTCCAATTCCTTTAATATATCTAGCTATAACTAGACACCAGATCTTGTGACTGTAAATACATCTCCATGAATATAACACATACCCACATAATGTCAGAGAAAATCAAAGTTAGGAAATGTATGAAAAGCACTCATTTGATTGGAATTAGTGTTTCCAAACATGGCCAAAGGAATTCTTACCCAATTCCTTCTTTTTAGCTTTTTACCTTGTTGCAATCGAGTCTTACTATGTAATGTCACATCACCCAACTGTTAGTTATGTAAGCACATTAACTAATACCAAGCATGTTTCCTTGCAACTTCTCACACATGTCAATCGCACGTTCCAAATATCAAGAAATCATGTACATTAATTGAAATCAACCTTTACCAAGCCTAACATCCATTTCATACTTAAAAATCAACCCACATTCATCAGTCATAATACATAATGCTACAACTATCACCTACTTACACTAAATTAAATATCAATTGTCTCAACACATATGTATTAGTACAACCATCTTAAAACAAGATCATTTCTGAAATAAATCTTATAGACACATACTTATATTGTGCAATTAATCAAACATTCAACAACAGATAAACGATATAATAGACTCTGACACCCAAACACCAAATAGATGACATAATCAAACATTCAAGCACGAAATAGATGACATAAGCATGCTCATATGTTAATGTATCTCAGGGGAAGCTATCTTGTCTTCACAATCAATCTAGTTAGCACGATATAACTTCACAACACATTAGCTCAAACATAAATGATATAATTATATCCATCGTAGTCACCAACTAACATGATGACATCATAAACTCATAAACAATTATCATTCACACATAATAATCACATGTGCACAACCAGTCTAGTTTAGTATGACATAATATCACAACATATTATCTCAAAACTCAATGTCATAACCCTAACCATTTTCATAGACAAAAAAAATTTAGTATGACACATATAACATCAAGATCTTAATGTAGTAACCCTAATCATCAAGTTATCTAACATAAAACAACAATAACAATGCATACAACCACAGGTTACTATCATTAATGACTATCTGATACATATGCATATGACTACATTAATCAACTAGCATCTATCATGTATGTAGCCATAACATCAATAGAATGAAAGGCATACACATAACCATAATTCTTGTAACAATCCTTAACATACATACGTGCATGCCAAACATACAACTTGTAACACGACATGCTCTTGCCTCGAGGTCCAATGATTCAACTTCACTTTGATGATATTCATCTCGTACTCTATCTCAACCAACACATTAACATCATAACATACCAATATCATCATTATGACCTAATTTCATACAACGACCTCACAATGCATGTCCGACCTACCATACATGCATAACCATAACCATGAAAATGCACGCATAGTAACATATAGACACCACCATGCATAACAAATGCATATACAACCATACACTCATGATGACACATCCCACAACAACAATATCAACCTTCACATGGTGAGATCACTACAACCAATTGATCAACAGCATGCAAATGCAACAAGCACATGGACTACAAGCATAAGAAACACATATGCAACCAATATGAATGCATGAACAACACATCGCCCATCTAGTCTGAAGGGTGAACCATGCTCTGATACCACTCTGTGGTATTAGATATCACACAAAGAGGCCAGAAAACAAACACCACCCAAAGAGAAAGAAACCCACTCAGATAGTACTCTGTAACACCCTCACCCCACATCTACCCAAGTAACCGGCCAACCGGGGTAAACATGTGACGAAAGTCTACTACAATGTGATTCAACATCCTAGGTGACCTTAAGGAAGTGGAATCAACATAAACACACCATACAAACCTTCCATATTAGCAAAAAGACTCCCAAGAAACATCCCAACCTCTCAGGTAACCCACCCCTAGGACCCACTAAGTTTTTATACCAATTAACGCTTGAACGCTCCCACGATATGAGAATGCATGCATCCATAAGGCTCTAGACACTCCCATAGCATGGTATGCCAACATTCATATACCTTTTTTCTCAGTGTTGTTCCAATGTCCCTAGGATTTGAGCCACTTTTTGGGGCCCATAGCTCAGGTCACAGCCTAGAACTAAGTGACACCTTCAGAACAAAATGATAACAATTGAATGAAGATACAAATGCAATTAATTGAACAAGCCTTTGATTGGACCCCTACTAACCATGAAAAACATTTTGTCAAACATATCACAAATATGTAATCTATAGGTGTAAACAACAGTTCTGAGCATAATGGTCTCATACTCATTTGAGAATCGCTAAGAAGCATTGATGCCTCAACACATTAGTTGTAGTTTCATCCATTATGCCATAGATACATTGTTCATCCATTTACAAGTAAAAACACGAAGAGATACATACATAGCTACTGTCATAATACATGTTCATAACCAACATAAATATCAAGGAAACAACAACCATATGATCCACATATAAATCGGTATAATACTAATAAAATAACAAGGAGAAATAACCTCATATTAATGACACAAAGTCCAACCAATTTTGGGACTTCCATGAACCACCCAACCATAGACATGGCTAAGCCAAATCTCTCTTCAACTAGTGACCCTTGTGCCATATTCCAAGCATGAATATGGGATCTCATAAAACACATCAATCGAAAACCATTTAGGGCTTCTAAAGGCCAACCACCTCAACCCATCAAAAAATGATTCCACCTCATGGTCGGACATCACAAAACCATCATCGGATTGGTGTCTACCCAAGCCTTCTAGGGATCCCAAGTGTTTATTGAAACCAAGGCCTCCAGGACTAGTAACTCAATCCACAGCTTATTCTGAGCTTCTAGAGCATTTATCTAAACAGGAATTATAGGACTAGTAAATCAACCCACCAAGGGCTTCTAGAGCATTTGTCCAATCAAGGCTTTCAGGACTAGTAAGTCATCCCAAGCTGTTATAGGGCTTCTAGAGTGTTTATCCAACTAGGTCTTCGAGGAACTAGTAACTTAATCCAAGATAAAAGAAACATGAGAACCAACCAAAAAAACAAATAAACGAACCCAAAACACCATGGTTATCCAGGAAATGGCAAGGCTAGGCAAATCCACTTTCAATCAAGGAAATCCTCCATGTCAGTGGTAGATCATGACCAATAAACCACATGCAAATGCCATGCATGCAAAAACTAATGAGGAAAACATACTTGCAACTCCATAACTGTAAGAAAAATCTAATGTAGATATTGATCCCCATGTCCTCTTGTACTTTCCCGCTCTTCCTTTGCCTTCTTGCTTCAATTCCAAGGATTCCACACTCGTCCAAGAGTGCTCCAATAAAACTTTAAGTGTCCAACAGTATGAGAGAGAGAGAGAGAGAGAATAGAATGAGAAACCTTTTTATCAATGAGGCCTCTATTTTCTTCAATTTCTGTTATTTTCCTTCAATTTCCTCCTCACATACAAATTGTGACCTTTCACCTTCCTTTTCTCCTAATTTCCTTTATTTTCATGAATAAATGTGCCAAAATTCCATTTTTCCTTTCGAAATCCTTTTCCATTGCCTTTTTCCAATTTCCTTAGCCATAATAACCGAAATGAACACCCACTAGGATGTTTTTCCCACCATTCAGCTTGGAATATGTGTCCCATGAGCGTGGTATTATATAGTTTTACATGATCTTTTACATGCGCACAACACCATATATACATAGAACTTGCATATACAACATGTACATAGCACCATATGCACACAACACCGCATATCCAACATGCGCACAACACCATATGCACACAACACCACATATCCACCATCTGCACAGTACAATATGTACACCGCAACACATATCCAACATGTACATAGAACCATCTATACTCATCACTGCATATGCAATATTCACACCACTATATGTACCACCATGTACATAACATTGCATAAAAAATATCTACACCCACTATAGACACACAACACCCCATGCTCACAACACCACAGATGAAACATGTACAACATATAAAACATATGCACAACAATAGTACCACACATCCAAAATGACATCATCTAGACTACCAAGCAACCTTGGTTTTAGAGTCTTTCCCCCATCCATAGTCATCCCAGCATCCCACAGACCACACTAATTTGATTTCACTGATTTATCCCTCGATATATCCTATCCATAATAGACATAATATAATCACATAATATAAAATCATAACCACATGATATTGACCTCAAATATCTGTTGATGTTACTCTTCCCACTTGATTCCCCATAAGACCAGAAACCTCTTTCATGCCATTCACCTGCATAACAAATCATTCCTCCACGAGGATAATTCCTACCAACCTTGTCAGAAAATGACATAAATACATATATACATGCATATATATAATCATTAGGATAAAACAATCATGATATTTTCATATGAAGACATACATACACACATCTATACACATAAACATAAACATTAACATTAAACAATCATGATCCATAACGACCCTATCAAACATGACATGCATACATACATACATGTACACAGATATAGACATCAGCATAATCATGATCACAAGGGTGATTTGTGTGTAACAAAGGTGGTTTATTAAGTAATTTCTCATAGTGAAAGAAATTTTACTATGGTAAAATTGGCTTTACATGGTGTACTTTGATCCATCTAGTAAATTAGGCTAGATGATCAATGTTTTGGTGATAACAGATTGCCCCCCAATGTACGAGTGTTAGGAGAAAAACATATTACATAAGTAATTTGTAAAGACACAATCACTAGACAACAAAATGGAGTTAGAGAGAGAGAGAGAGACCAATAGAGATGAAGTGAAGGAGGATAGGGGCAGAGGGGGCGAGACCAATGCAAGTCTCCTTTTATGTTGTGGTACTGGACCTCAATGATGCGGGGGAGGCATACCTATACCCGCTGAGATAACTTAGTACAAAAATAATGGTGCACTCAGAAGCATAAAATTGAGCAATGAAGTACATGCTAAATGGTACATGACACACTGGCATAATTGAGCCGGAAAATAATACAATGTGTCCCATATACATAACACACCTAGAAAAAACATGAGTCAGGACTGAAACACAAGATGAATGGCATGAGTCAAGACTGAAACATAGGATGAATGGCATGAAAATATGGATGGAATACTATGACATGATATAAGGGATACGATACAGACTCCATGGATTCAAAGTTGACTCATCACAGATTCTCTGAACAAGGGTGACTTGATGACGCTACCACACAGAATAGGCCCAATGGGGACCATGAAAGCATGAGTAAATGGTGGTTACTCATGATGAAGATCGACATGTGAGATGAGAAGTTCCAAGGGAAGGTGGTCCCCAAAGTGAAAGTGTCGCATATGAAGAAATTTGATTCTTCGAGGAAACCAAGTGACCTGTCTTGGAAAAATGACTTCTTAGTGAAGTGTAAAATAATCAAAAATTGAGGAAGACCCATTATAGTACTCGATGAGAGATTTCCAACGGTGTTGACAGTTCGTTAAACTAAGCTACGGTTTGGTCGAAATGAGCGATAGAAAAATTATGGATTTTTCTATGAAAGGACATTTTCCCTCTAATTTGAGTTCATTTGATAAGTGAGTTATGGTGAATTTGGAGAGGAAGAAAAGTCCCTAAATCTTGTGGGGATCGTATCGGAAAAACCTGTCATCAGAATCAGGATCTGTGATTTTCAAGTAGGTGGTGTTACTCATCTCTTCAATTTCAGTGGTTTATTTCCAAATTTTTGGCACCCGACATCTCTTTGGGAGACCCCTACTTCTCTTCACGGTCGCATCACACTTTTTGGGCCTAGAAGTGTGATATGTCTCACAAGAAATAGGTGGAAACCGAAAACCTTGCTCTTTCTAGGCAGAAAACTGCGATTTGGGACTAAAAAGAGGGGTGGTCTGTTGGCCAGGTGGGGGTTGTAGGTTAATTAGTGTAGACCAGTGTTTTCTTCTCTAAACTAACAAGACATGTGGTGTTTTGTAGGCATGGTAGAGTTGAAAATCAACTAGTGTGAGCAAGACTTGGATTCACTTCGATCTGAGATTTAGAGGGATGAGGTAGTTTGAGAGGCATTAACTCGCTATGGGGTTCTCAAATTGGTAGAGAAGTCATTAATGAGGGCAAGTGAGACCTTTCTATCGATAATTGTGAGCTATTGGGATCCAGACCAGGAGGTCTTTGTAGTGTAGGGGCACAAGATCAAGCTCACTCGCTACCCTAGGTTGGTGGGGGATATACATCTGGTGTTACCTCATGGGAGGAACATTACAGGGTTTGTGGAGTGCCATTGTCCACGGGATGTGCATGTGAATGGAACAACCATCCCGATTCGTGATCTAGACAAGCTAGAGACACACGCTGTTTCCGTAACTATGCTATGGGTCTTGGGCGTTCCACCTCATAACTGGTGGGCAGATGATGTCGGTTGAGAGTGTTTTGTCTGGGACCTACTATGGGTGGGCCCAGATGATGTTGTTGTTGGTGAAATGATAGTTAATTCTATGCAGGAGGTAGGTGAACCATGACTGTGCTTTTGGTACAGTACTATGTGCATTCTTCTTTGAGAAGATACCCATCATTCGTTCTTTTGTACAAATCCGATATGGGGGCTCATAGGAGCCCAGGATGTGCCCCTTGGGGAAGCTATTGTGGAGAGGAGGAGGAGGGGGAATCAGAGGGGTGTTTCGACCTGATTTTTTCACAAATTGGGATCAGATGCCCCTCTACATTGATGATTATCCTTATAGTGGGATGAACTATCAGAGTGATCATAACTTACCACTTCCACCCGGGTGAGCATGGGGATAAGGAAGTAAGAATTAAGTTTCTATTTTTATGGTGCATTTCATATTTTTATCACATGTATATGGTACTAAGCGTAAAATATGTGGTATGCAAAAATAACACCGCTGAAACTGGCAGGATATGTAGGATGAGACACAATGCCCTGGGGCTGCAGATCGGGCAACATCGTTGTCACGTCAGGGTCCAGAGGATAGTGTGCTACTCACTGATCTACACCATAGCTGTGAGGTACTCTTGACCAGATTTTTAGAGTGTGGATGGAATGAGTTAGACGGTCGATTCACAAATGAGTGTACCGACCTTCCCTCAGAGTGGTGGGGTATCATGTGGCGCATGGTAATGGTTGGTCAAGTAGTACGTGATCTATGTGCAGGTTGAGTAGAGCCTTTGGCGTGAGATTCACTAGACAGTGACTAGATATGGAGACATGTGGGTCCCTTTGGTTGTGATTTTTGGAACATGTTATGGGCATTCCTGATGTATTTCGAGCTATGGGCTCCAAACACTTATATGATACATAATATGATTATGCTTTTTATATGACGATATGTGTTTCTTTTATGGTTGTCTTCTGTGGTATACATGTGATAAATGCCAATCTAGAATTTTATTTGCAATGGTATCTACATAGTTATTTTGGGCTCTAGGAACATGATTGAAAGTAATGGTTTCAAATTCATGTACCAACAACTTAACTCCTAGGTATTTTCTAAATAGGACTTTGTTTTGCACATGATACACACCATTCAATTGCATGACAAGTAGCAAGGAATTTAAATGAACAAAAATATGAAGGATGCGATGAGCAAGGGAATCGACTAACAAACCTATCACTGCATCATATTCGACTTGGTTATTGGTGACATATCCAATGCGCATGTCGTTCGAAAGGACTAATGTATGCAAGGGGTAAAAATGGCCCAGGTTGTTGAAGCTAGATTCCTTGAGAAGGTGAAAAATACAATGAATGAGATGATGCAACCTACCTAATGATAGAAATAATGACACACAAATCAAAGGGATATGCTATGAGAAAAATTTCTTGAGGTAGAGTGCAATGGGATAATTAGCAAGGAAACGGCCTTCAAAATCCTCCAAAGAATGTTCCCCCTTACATAAGTGAAAGGATAATAAGGGGTATACATAGCTTCCATGATGTCCTTATCGAGATGGAATATGGGTGGATGAGAGGAAGAATGACTACATGATGTGGTGATGGTACCTGGAGCATCAACTTGAGAAACAAGGTTCACATACGCATCATCTTGACTGGTAGATGACAATCTAGTAGATGTAGGATATACAGATGTTGAGACCTGGGATTATGTCGAAAGAGATTCGATAGAAGCATGCACAGAAACCTCAGAAAGGTTTTCCTACGAAGAAATCAAGGATGGCGACAGGTAAAAGATATGGCCCATGGTGTCAGTCATCCCGACATCAGGGGGAGGGATCACAATGGTGGGACCAGAGCCCCCTTGTTCTAGTTTACTAGAGGTACTAGAATCCACGGGTAGAGGAGTAGGTGTTCCACTACGAGTGGTCTCGTATTCGCGAAGTGCCTAAAGGAAATCACGAAATTCGTCGAGATGAGGGCAAAAATGGGAGTAGTGACCATGATGATTTCACAAGGCACAAGGGTGATTTGTGCATAACATTCTGAGTTTCGTGGGTGCACCTGGTAAGTTAACATGGACTTCAAGGATATATGACTTAGGGAATGTTTCATGAACCAAAGGTTTGAGATAAGGGAGTTCAAGACAATTATTGGTGGCATGTCCAACAGCTTTACACAAAGTGCACAAAGGTGACAGATCTGGGGCCTTGGGGGCTGGAGGAGCTTGGGGAGCCTTGTCCTTAGTTTCTTCCTCTTGGCTTTGCCCCCCTGTCCAGATGCTTTCACAACAGGAGTGGGTTCCTATTAAGGTTGTGATGAAACTAGAGCAACAGCACGGGCCATAGGGACTGGTTGAACTAGGGTCAAAGAATGATAATGTCTTAGCTGACCAGGCAGATTTCTTGCACGGGGATCAATGTACCATACTAGGATCCCTTAAGTCATATTAGGGAGGACCGGTGAAGCCATGACAAGGACAGAAAAGATTCATGGAGGAGGAAACAAGAAAGGTATCTGGCCTGCAGGGTAATTTCCTAGTGGAATAGCTCCCGTATGGTTGAGACCTTGAGGAATAGTTCTTGGTTGGAACATAGGAGAGGCACCCACAAATGGAGGAGGTCTTAAGGCTAGATCCAGATGGCTCGACTGAGAGGGTAACAGTGGGGTGCTGAGGAGCTGGTTGTTGATCAGATGTACCAGACTACTTGAGAGGATCCTATGACACTTGTAACATGAAAACACTCAAAGAGTTAGGCTCTAAGATGAGAGAGGGAGGACTAGGGAAAGCACCCAACAATGAGGAATATTTGTAGAGTCTGGGTGAAACAACAGTAAGAGAAGTTGAAGACTTCTTATCTAACACTAATGGGATAATGGACTCAGGGGAGGTCATGGATGTCGGCTCGTAGTAAGTCAATTGATCAATGGTGATGATCTTCCCTTCATGAGGGAAACACATATTGTGGAAAACCACATATGTGATGGCTGACATGGCATATGTGTAACTACGACCTAGGAGAATGTTGTAATCTAAAGGGGAATCAATGACTTCAATTTTGACATGGACAGTCTTGCCCACAAGAGGCATTGGACAATTGTGATACATGTTGAGAGGTTGGGAGGAGCGACCATCCTAACCACGCAAAGTGATGGTGGATGGCGACAGCTCAGTTGACTTAAGTTGTTTCCAAATGGTAGCGGACATCACATAGGTGGATGCACCTGCATCAATAATGCATCGGGAGATGATGGAATTATGGACTCAGACTGATATCTGGAAAGAAACGGATGAAGGTAATGGGGGATGTTCTGATGTATCAAATTCGAAGACAATCAAATGATCATCGGAAGGATCTACTGTGCCCAAAGAAGTCAATAGAGATTTCTTTTGAGATGGGCACGACTGAAGGATCTCCAATGTTGACATGGCGGTAAGTGAGTCACCTGTGTGGTCCCTAGGAAAGGCAACTAAGGTCACCTGTTCATAATCTGAATTCAAGTGGAATAGTCATGGGCACGTGATCAAACAAGTAGGCGAGGAGGTATCTCTCTTTCCTTATCTTCACACGTCCTTGTGCTTAACTCATGTGTTAGAAGAGATTTCTCGGATAGCTTAATGAAACTAGATTTACACTCTTTAGTAAAGTTCCATACTTTCAGTTCAAGTAGCCTTATAAAGTTTGCTCTCCACACACCTATTCCAAGGCCCTAATGCCCTAGACTAATTAATGTTAGTATGAAAAAAATAAAAATTCTAGTTCATTTTAATTAAGCGCTTATTTTAATTGTTTGTTATTTAAGACATACAGAAATGGAAGTGCAATCGATGGTGTTTTGACATGAAATAAATCTAGAGAAAAGTCTTCTGGATTAATCACATTGTAAGGAGAAGAAAATATCGAGATAAAGAGCACTCCTCAAATAAAGAAGGACCTTTAACCTTATAATAAGAATTCACACATTTTCCAAAACCAAAAAGACTACAAAAACAACAAATAAAATGTTTTCTTTTTATTTAAAATATTTAAAGACTACAAGTTTCAGAAATTGAAAGAAAGTACCAGATTCAACACCAACAATAAGAAAGAGACTCAAATCTCACTAGCCATTAGTGTTGAAAATAGCAACAAGAAATGTTAAATATAGAAGTGCTAAAATTAGCATTGCTATAAATAGCATTTCGGGATACATTCCAATTTTAGGTAGTCCCTGAACTAAAATTGAGAATTAAAATTCGAATTTGATCTTAGCAGTTGTTTGAAAAATAATTAATTAATTCATCCTGAGTTAATTAGTTGGAGAAAATCAAACATGAAGTCTATGTGGAGACTTGCAACAGTTATCCCTTTGAGTGAGGAAGTTATCCATCAATTAAGGAGATAAGGCTGAGTTGTAATTAGTTAGCTCAGTTAACTGAGTTAAGTCCAGTTAGATTAGTTCCAACAAATGGAGGAACTAATTGTGAGTTCAGTTAGTTAATGCATGCATGCATGTAACTAGTGTACTTCAGATAACTGAATATTCTCTCATAAATAACTCATGCATGTCAGTTCAGTCAGAGACCCAGTTGAGATCAGATGATGGGACAGTGTACTATCAGTTGCAGGAATATTCCCATGAGGATATTTCTTGCATGCAGAAAGAATTTATTCCTTGGTGGATTGCATAGTTAGATCAGATTTTAGTGAGTGTTTGTGAAATAATTTCACATAGGTGGCAGCTTCTAGACCCCAAGAGAAACTGCATAAGGAAATAGGAGGCTTGGAGGATTGAAGGAAGGCATATGTTGTGTCTATTCAGTCTGTGAGCTGTGTTGAGGGATTGTACTGAAAGCTGGATAGCTTTTGAGCTAAAGCTTTATGTAATCTCGAATATGTTTCCACTTGTTTGATATACATATATAGGGGTTTTTAGCTGAGGCTTTCCCCGGGTTATTCTTATGTGTTCATGTGTGATTGAATTCTCATTCTCTATTATATGTGTTCTTAATTGATCATGCTCAAATTGATAAAGATTCCACAAGTTTTGTTTGTGGAAGTAGATATAGTATGTTGCTTTAGTACATTGCATTATCAGGTGATCTACAGTGGGAATTTCTACACATTTTCCAAAACCAAAAATACTACAAAAACAACAAATAATTTTTTTTCTTTTTATTTAAAATATTTAAAGACTACAAGTTTCAGAAATTGAAAGAAAGTATCAGATTCAACACCAACAACAAGAAAGAGACTCAAATCTCACTAGCCATTAGTAATCCCAAAAATTAAAAGTCTAATGTGAATAAGAGACAAAAATAACTCAAGTGATTTGGTCAAGAAGATATAGGAAATTCTGGAAATGAGAAAGATTTCAGAGAACTAAAATCTCTTGTTTACCCAAGAATTGCAAACACTTTTCTCAAACAACTAATGAAAAGAAAAAACAAGCCAACTTCAAGAATTTAAAATAAGTAATCAAGAAAACTGGGTTATAAGCAAGTTGCAAGAGCAACCAACTATCCTAACAACACAGAACAAACAGACACTTCCCAAAGAAAGTCTGAAATCCAATTTTAATTAAGCTTCAAAAACCACAAACCCTAGGTTGACATAGGATTTTCACCAAATATATGGAAAGGATCGACAACAGCTACTAAAAGAATGATTTCAAGCCTCATTCAAACAAAAAAGACACAAGAAAACATGTCCAAACCCCCAAAAAGAGACATAAAAGAAAAAATTCAATTTTTTGAATCTTTACGTGACTGTGTAGTTCCAGAAACGTGTATGTACGCAATTGTTTCTGAATATACTATTGTATATGTGGGTTTCTTAAAAATGAAATGCGTATGTACACTTACGTATACAATAAAAAGAGCATATAATTGGAAAACTAGCGAAAAAATAAAATACAATCCTGATCCAAGAGATCAAGCTGATTGACGAGATTGCAGAGGATTCAAGAAGGCTATAAACAACAAGAAATAGCAAACCAAAAACCCATATCAAAGAATTACAACCCTTCTAGGAAATATTTAATGGTATTCCCCAACAAATTTGCCAATTATATTGGAAGGAAAAGTTCCCTAAGGTAAGAACAAGAAAATCAACAAGAAGCAGTCAAGCAAATCTGCCAAACATGTGAATTATTAAATGTGGACTTGGAAACTTACCTTGAGGTCCCATGTTTGATTATGTTCCCATAAGGTCCAAACCCTCTACTTCCTCCAAAATCAAGCAGGCCTACAAATCAATTCAGAGAAGCATATACATGATATATATAATTCAATGTGCATACATAAAATATATTTTACATCATCATATATAAACATGGAAATTTCTATTCATGAGATAATAAAATATCAAGAACAAGACATGGGCTTCTTTATTGATCATCAACAATAGGTACAAGAAAGGTACAAGCTGATACAAGCCAAAGCACCGTCGAAGCCTTCCTCCCAATCCGTCCAGCCTGAGCCATGAGGACAACCTCTCTAAAAAATACAAGGAGATGCTATAATGATGGTGAACATCTCTACGAAGGAAACAAGGGTTTCCATGGATACTAGGAGTGCAAAAGGCATGGGAAAATCAGACTTGATCTGGGAGAAAAATGGGTATAATGTCGATATCCCTTCTCTTATGTCCTTTAGGCCTGCCCAAGGTGTGTATATATACCACCTGAAATTAGTTAATTCAATTGTGGTATGGGATCCTATAGGTGGGCTCTCGGTAAAACTAGTGAACCTTGCCCGAAAAATAGAATAATATTTTATTTTTTCATATTTAAAAGGTATATGCAGGTATGCAGTTATAAAACCCACATATGTAAATGATTTTGAATGGGAAGATTCATGTATGGAATTTGAAATATTGTTTTCTAATAAAGGAGCAAGTCTACATGGGAAAAGGTTGCTCCAGGCCATACAAGAGCATCAAGTCTACAGGAGTGCTAATTGATGCTATAATACCACTTCATTGCTTAACTTCTTAACCATTTTAACTACACTTTTGAGATCACTGGTTTCTTTCTCAAAGGCCTTACTTGTGGTTGGTTGAGGCGTCTTCCTACTATTCTTTGATTCTTCTTGTGAGTGGCGGACACCAATAGAGATTAGTTTTTTTCTACTTCCATTGCTTCAGTAAAGTTCACTATTAGTGTAACTTTATTTTCCCTTTTAACAAACATTTCTTTGGATTCAAAAATAAGGGTTTAAGTGCAATATTCTACATTTATTGCATTGTGAGGAGCATCATTTCTGGAAAACTTGTTTAAGGTGGTAGTGAATCATTAATTGAAATCCTTGACCTTTTATTTTTTCTCTATTTTTGAGAGACACTCTCTCAATAATGTGGAAGGTGTTTTCTCCTCTCCAAATTTTCTCATAAAAAACCTTTGGAATTGATCCCAATTGGAAATAGTTCCTACAGGAAGAATGTTATACCATGTGGTAGCCTTATTCTCAAAGGTAAATGGAAACAATCAACATACCATATATTCATGTTGGACATTCATTAAAAGCAAGGCCAAGTAAAAACTTTGAATATGGTCTTCTATAGTGATAGATTTGTCTGGATCAAACTTAAGAAGAATATTTTTGGGATGTTGAGGAAAATCATGTAGAATATCTTGAAGATTCAAGGCCCCTTGGACCATCCATGCAAGTTTATTACTAGCCATTGTATTATCTAAATTTTGTTCACTATATAAAATTGTATTCTCTTCTTCTCTTTCATATTTGTTACCACCTTGTGGCTCTTAATCTTCCTCACTAGGAGGAAAAAATAGATGAGGTTTTTCAATAGATTCAAATAAATCTACTAAATACAAATCAAACAAATCTTTAATATAGTCTACCAACACATCTTGAGAAGTTGTCGATCATATTACAGCATGTATATGTGGTAGTATGCCAACAATAGGAAATATCATGATTTAGTTTGCATAAGCACGGGTGAAACGTCTAAGAGATCTCAAGTTGTCTTATGAGACCACATATAAATGTTCACAACTCTTTGGATCAGGATCTTCAAGGTTATAATTTTCAATAAGCTTAGGGTTATCTTAAGAGGAAATGGGTTGATTACTATGTTGACTTGAAACTTCATAATGATAAATATGAGGAAACCTATGAGCCATACAATGGTTTCCCTCCCTCTAGAACCAAAAATACTATCGATGGTGCTGAATGCATCACGTATAGTCTTAAGGGGATATCTATGGTATGATTCCCCAATTAGACTTCAGACCATTTGGAATGAGAGTCCCATCCAAATTATTGTCCTGGCTTCCATATTATGCTTTATGAAGGTTAGATTTGGCACAAAGGAACTATGAAAGGAAAACCCAAATAAATCCCTTGATGGTATGCAAGTGACTTATCATCTTTTTTAAAAATACCTTAAGTGAATTTATACAAAGAATATTATAGAAAATTTGTAAATAAACATGAACCTTAAAGAAAGAGTGATATAATTATTTAACTAAGAGACATCAAGGCTAAAGTATATTAGCTATTAATCGTAAAAGAAATTGCAATTAACAACCAACATGAAAGCCTATAAAAATCAGCAAGAAATTCTTAGAAAGATGGAAGTTTTTAGTTAAAAAAATAGTTCATTAACCTGCAACAAGTGTGAAACAATAATATAATACCAAACACCAATAATGAAAAAATTTACAACATATTATAGCACATGATAGAAAATTATTATTGTCGCCCTTCAGGCTGCTGAGTGATAGTGTTGAAACATTATATTCTAAATCACAAATTATCTTCAAGAAACCCAATAATGGGAGTGCATAAAGCTAAAACTTAATCCCCACAGTAATCACAAGCTTCTCCCCTTCAAGAATGATCCAAGATTCTAAAATCTAAAGCTCATTAAGGTGACCTTTCACCTTCCATTACTCTTCACCTACCCTCATGTGAAATTTCTAATTTTATTTAATTTCTAATTTCATTTCCTTTTACATAATTACATTAAAATTCAAAATAAATAAAATAAACACCTATCATGAGCTTAACTCTAAAACTAACAAGGATTTCACTTGAAATTGTAAATCTTGGATCATATGGGCTTGCCAAACCTTGTATTTTGCTGTAATAGAAAAAAAATCTTTAAATTAGCCCCCAACTGGTGAATTCATATTCGAAGGTATTAGGCACTTGTTGTAGCGGCTACAACCGCCCTCCAAAATTTTTCATTAGCCCGTTTTGGAGCCTCCCTACAAACCTTGCACAGTATCTTGTCTTGCTTCATCAAGTACACAAGCTTCAATGTTTTTCTTGCACAAAGGCAGTCTGTCAATCACAGCTCGATGCATTCCCCTCATAGGCTAATCACCTGAACTTGGTCCAGCTAAAAGCTGAGCAGCTCCCCTAATAAATTTCGCAATTCTGGAAGGCAACCAGCCTTCCATCCAGAAATTCCACAATTCTGGGGGGCAAGTGGCCTTCCCTCTAGAAATTGCGCAATCCTGACCGGCAACCTGCTGGGCTCTAGAATTGCATAATTCTTCCAGTCAACACTCCCAATAGGAATTGCACAATTTTACCCAGCAGGGCTGCTAAGCCTAGAATTTGTGCAAATCTAGATAGTAGTCAGCTACTCTGCCTAGAAATTGTGCAAATCTCCTCGGTAGTTAGCCCAGATCCTAGCCTTAAATGCGCATTTCCTTCAAGCAGTCGAACAACCTCTTGCATGTGTAGCTGAGTTGACCGGTTCCCTTTGGGACCGAGAAAAAAAAACTTGCATGCATGGGCTGCTACTCCTAAGGCAGCATGCAAATCCATCCATTGTTTCAAGGATCTATGTTTAGCAAGTGGAGGTTACATGCAAGGATCATTTCAAAAACCTCCCACCAAGTGTCACTTTCCCTATATTTGTGGCATGTGCATAACAACCTCGATGTTATCGAAACTCATCAATTGGGCACCACAGAGCTCATTCCTCACATCAACCTTGTATCTCTGACATCCCACATCACATCTAGGAGAAGTTAGTACATTCAACTTAGTTGTTTTGCGGTAAGCCCGCTTCCCAGGCCCTGTGTTTCATTTATGTCGTTTTTTGTGTTTTCTCTTGTATGAGTACTATTTTCTTGATTTCTTTGAACTCTTCTTGTTGTTTACATGTATATTATCTTGTCCTAGAACCATTTCAGTTTTTGTCAACATCTCACTGTTGTCGAATGCATGGAACTGCTTTTCACGAACAATCGATGATTCGACGACTCGCCTCACCCACATGCATGTTCTTCCATTTTCTAAATCTGTCATCCACCATTTGCATGCATGATTATTCACTTATGCTTACACTCAGTATCAACATGCATTCACATTCACATTCGCGTTCATTTGCCCGTTGGCGAGTCTGGCCAACCTTGGCCCGGACTCTGCCTCACTAGATAACATTGCATAATCCTGAGAGGGAAGGCTCTACCTTCCTCTCCATAAATTCACATTTTTGCCCAGCAGCTTTTCCCTAGGCATTCTTTGTGCAATCCTGAGGGACAGTGACTACTGGCCAAGAAAATTGTGCAATGCAGTCACTGAGCCTACAACCATTGCCAGTTGAGATTGCGCATTGTGAAATTCCAACAATCAATAGCCAGATTGGACCATGCTTTGTGCAGTTCTAGTAGTCAATCAGTCTCTCAGTAGCCTAGACTGTGCCTCGTTTAGTTTTGGTAGTTAGTCTCTCGACCTCCCGGCTGAAATTGCGCAACCTTCATGATCAGTCACACAAGTATGTTGCAAGTCAATCCTCGAGTTTAGTTTGGTTTTCTACTGACAGATTGCTTGCCATGGTTGTTTATGTGTCTCCAAATATTGCAGGTGTCCATTCGCCTATTAGAAGTGTAGGTACAATGGTTTCCAAGAGGGTAGAGTCAAAGACACCGTACAGATCATGCTTGGAGATGCTGTTGATCAAATGTCTATGAGCTTGCCTACTCATGAAGATATCAAGTTGTTCGTAGACAAGAACATCAAGATATTTGTAGGCTTGAGGGGGCTTGACCCAGGTTCAACGTTAATTAACCAAACAAATCCCTACACTACTAGCCCTTTCGGCATCACCCCGCGGAGCACGAACCGAAGTCTCACCTGAAGTAGTATGGGGGGATGCTAGAACCAAGTTTCCCCACCCTGAGATGTTCGTGATGTCGCTTTAGTTCCCTTTATTCTTGCCTTCATGCAGGTCGCTTCACTCTAGGGCTTTCCAATCGAGCCCTCTATTCCATCCTTCAATACCTCCACGAAAGGGCTCGGTTTTCCTTCACGTAGCCCTAACCCTTGATCTATACCCCTTCGCGCTGCCAAGGCAACGTACCGTGCAGATTCCTAAATTATTCCAAGTATCTTTCTTATCTTATTGGTTACTCATAGTTAGAACTGCGTAAACATATATTTTTATATGTGTTCAATTATCCAACATAATCATACACATTCACGCATCACATAAGCATTACAAAGGAAATTCATACATAAATTGAGAAGATGCATTAATCGGAACAAAGACACAGAAATTGCAGAATACTTCTCTTTATTAATCTTTTTCAAGTAATTATAGACTTTATTCACTCTGCGCACACAACTGTAGGGGTCCGCACACTTAGCTGTGGACTTCCACCCTAGGCCTCTACGCACTCAGCTGCAGAGCCTCTACCTACGCTATGACCCGAAAACTTAGACTTCTTACCTTAGAGCTATGACTCTCTTACATTGTGTGTCTCCAAAATTACTTAGAGCTTAGCTCTTTTTATACAATCCCATGGTTCGCGGACCATGGGTAGATCTGTTATAGCCGAATTTACTTTACAAAACTAAGGACGAACAACCCTTTATGACTTATAACACCTACGCGCTCCACGACCACAAAATGTGGAGTCTTTACATGTTTCTTACAAAATTTGACCAAAATATGGGCTTTTAGCCCCAAAACTGCCCTTTGGGGGATCCCATTCCCAACAATATCACAGCAAGCAGGATCATGAACAGAAGTTGAAGGCCACATACAAAACGCATCAAATACAGTGAACGCAGTGATTGTAGTGAATGCAGCGAACACAACAATTGCAGCAAATGCAGCGATTGCAGTGAACGCAATGATTGCAACAAACACAGTGAATACAACAAATGTAGTGAATGCAGCGAAAACAGTGAATGTAGCGAATGCAATGAATGCAAGAGGAAGGTTGTTGACAACACAGAGGTGGAAAAAGGTTGCAAGATCAAGCAGATCCATTAATAATGAAAGAAACTTTGGAGACTCAGGCTATGACGTGACAGCGCGACATGAATATTGCGCGAAGACAGAGAATAGAAAAAAGAAGGAGTTGCATGTGATGAAGCAACAACTCAGGAAGAACATGAAGCTGCACAGACATTCCAATTAGTTGCAGCAAGAACAGGAACAAAAATGGGCGCAACATGCACTCATAAATGAAACTATGCCTGTACGTTAAAGATCCATCCCAGTAGCTGACAGAGAGCGGACATGGTGAGTAGTGTTGTTGATCACATGCAAGAGATTTAGCAACATGCATTTCATTGTGTGCATGCATGCAATAGAACCCATTCAACACACCCACCAAGGTAAAGACAATAAGCAAGACCAACTGGAGCTGAACATGTACTTCGGCAAGTTGAAGCACCTGACCACTAGCACACAATTGAAGATCAACACGGACACTATGCATTAGTGTGTTGCTGGTTCAGCCACACCCAAGAAGACCATGTACATGTTAGCAAACGAGTTGGATGAAGGAGCCAAACCAATGCAACGGTTGCAATAGAGGCAAGAGTTCGCTTCAATAAGATGTCACCATGAGGTGCATGCACACCATCACAAATGACGAAGCTTGGAATCATCTCACCACCTTCACTAGCACAAGCATGTCAAAGAGTTGGTCTCATCATAGTGGACCGAGTGCTAGTGATGTCTTGCATGGCTTGCTCAAGCCATGTTGTCTCACATGATTACATGTGCATTGTACTATTGATTCATGTCAAGTGTAAGTCAAGTGTCAATAGTAGGATGTAACAATCATAGAGTAGGTGAAGAGTCATGAGGGTAGTTGAACTATCACAAAAGGGAATGTCAAGGGTCACCCCACCCTTTGTTATAAATAGTCCCACGTAACTCATTGTATAGGCTTTTGGTCATCCAAGCTTCTGATAAGAATATCTTGGAAAGAGCTTGGACAGTATTGTAATGCACCTTGGCTTCTCCACTGCACGGAGCTAGTACATCTCTTTAGCGGAGCAAGCGGATGTGGCTGTAACATTCCATTATTGGGGCTAGCAGGTTTACATGGATGTATTATATGATTGGGACTTACACTTCTTTATATAATAAGAGCCAACACATTTTCATGCATATTTTGTTATTGTAGTTGGATTGTTCCAGTTGCTTAGTAATGTATGTTGTTTAACTTACGTATTTGTGTATGAACTGCTTCATATGAAATTATGTGAATCTTGTTGCAGATGTGATGTTGGTTTAACCATCACTTTGGATTTCTTGCTAACCTGATTTCTAGCTTGTGATGAATTTTCACTCGTGTGTTCCCTTCCCAGCTAAGTATTACTACAAGTTTCCAAGGGGCGCACTCATCTCATCCCCCATGTGTTAGAACCTCTCATTCACCTTCCTTGACTCACTGCAGCAGTAACACCCTTTCTACTAACAGAGTTATGTTACTTGCCTCTATGCGTCATCACGGTCAAGGCATTTCCTTACGACCCACTGCTGGGACTCCTACACCAAACGGTCTGAGGTCTAATTGGGACTTCTTACCAAGGAGATACCTTGGCATGTTGGTGGGTCCAGCACCGTCAACATTTATGGCACTAGAAGGAGGGCTAGATGAAAAGCTATGTCCTCTCATATAGTTTTGAACGTTTGCATACCTTTCATGTATTCTTGCACTCTTCTTCCCTCACAATGTTTTTCGAATCGTGAAGATTTCTCCATCATTGGGGATTTTTTCGATCTCTTATCCACTTTCACATATGATGGTCAAGGCGAAGTGGCCTAGCCTGAGTACTTACATGCCTTTCTTTCCATGCTTCATGAGGAATATGGTTGTTCTGACAAACAGGCCAGCTTGTTGCTTGCACACACACTTCATGAATCTCCATGTCGTTGGTTGCTCAGCTTAACGGCTGATAGCATGCACTTGCTTGAGCACTTCTGTGATCTTATTGAAGACACTTTCTATAATTTTGATCCAGACCATCTTGACTGAAAACTATTACAACAATGGAGGGCTCTGCATGAATCGGTTATTGATTTTTGGCAGCACTTTCGTGACTTGCAGTTTCAAGCTTTGAGGAGCCAGATGAAACTTGCTTATCTTTGGGACCGTTTTGAGTATTGCCTTAATAAATCTTCCCGCCCCAAGAAGAATCTTGAGATCATGCCTCGCTCAACATTCTTCACTGATGGGGCTGCGCAATCTCATGGGGATGCGGTCACTGTGTCGACTGACTACCCGCCTTTCTTTCATTCAACAACTCCATTAGTTCCTAGTGATGTTGAAGATCATGCTAACACACCTGTTCAGTTTTCATATCCTCCTAGCATCACTTCACTCAATTTTTGTGCAGATTTGGTTGTGAGTCCTTTGAGTTCTCATATGCCTTCTATTCTACGACCTCTATCTTCGCACTTGGGTGTTCCTCCAGATGATGTTGTCTTTTGTTCGTCCATTCTAGGCTCTTCAGTTGTTGCCAATGAGGAACAACCCATAGATAGAGTTGGTGTTGCACAACCAACATGCGTTTTCATTCATGAAGCATATGAGTGGGAGCTTGAGCATCAACATTCGGCAAAGGATGACTCCCTTTTGTCTGAGCCCCCTCTGTTCTCTCCTAACATCTTTGGTGAACCTGCCATTCATGATTTCGCATGTGTGTCTTCATCTAGGATGCATCCATTATTGATCACTCGCAGGACTCAATGGATGTTGGCCCATCATTCGATAATGGATAGGATAAGTTATTCATTGAAAATCCACTTGATCTTTCATCTATTTCTTTTGGAAACACAGAGGATGAGTTTGTTCACTTTTCATCTACCCCTATATTTGATTCATGTAATCATGAGGATGTCGATGAATTCATTGATTTTTCTGATCGTGGCGGCCACGATCCATTTGTTTCCATATTTGATCATGATCATGAATCTATCACAATTGATCTTTCGAAGCCATCGGTTTATGATGATCTATTTGATGATGAAGTTGAAACACCCAAGATTGTTGAGGCACTTCAGCCGAGCTAATGGTTATGTGAGGCCCTCGCTCTCTTGGGGTCAGTCTCACTTCTGATCATGAAATTGTTCAATCACCCAAGGCTCTCCCATCGCTCATGCATTGGAGGAATCTTACATTGCAAGCACTCATTCGCGATGCAAGTTATCTTTGTTTCTTTTGTTTTCTTGTATGTCTTAGTCAAGAGTGTGCTTGTGCTTCAAAGTTGCACGCAGTGTCACACAACACTGTGATAAGTCCACAGACTACGCATCATGCACTTGCACTCACTTATGTCCTGTGGGAATTTTCAAACGTGAAGTGTGGTTTTCTTCATTGTTGTATCTTTCTTGCTTGATGGTTCACAACTGGGTTTCTCACGGACCAAACCTTCACCAACATGGGTCAACCAATGCACCAGTGGCTACATTGGAAATATCACTTCACGTGATTAGGCTCATGCACCATTAGTGTAGGAGTAATATTTTCTTTCAGTTGTTTTCTTGCATGCTTGTTTGCTTACATGCTTTTTTGTTGGTTTGTTTGCTTACTTGCCTTTCTTTCACTTTTGCTTCTACTCTTGCTTTGCTTTGTTGTTTGTTAGTTCGCTTGTTTCGTTCGTAGGTCAATTTCGCATGAAATCATGTATGACTCTTGAAGTGGGCTAGGTAAAGTACAAGAGGGCTTGTACAACTATCACTAATTGGTTATCTATCATCTTGCCTCTATATGAAGAGCTTGTTACTTTTAGTCCATGATACGTCGAAGGAAAATACATATCGTTTGAAGTGAACCTTGGTGAAAACACAACCTTTGCGCGCTAACTAGTGTCACCTTCTCTAGTCAGTTGTTTTTGGGTTAACCCTTGTCAACTCAGTCAAGTAGAGTAAGGTGAGGGGAAAAACCATAACAGGCATGTCAGAGATACAATAAACTACTTCTCTTCTAGAACAACCTCTTCTAATCTCAATAAGTCAGGATCCCTCTTCCGCCTCTGAAATGAATAAGTGTTATGCATGGTGGAAAATGAAAAATGAAAAAATGAAAAGTGAAAAAATGAAAAATGAAAAATGAATAAGGTGAAAGAAGAGAAAGGATTCCTACACAGGGAGGTGATGCAAGTAACTTCGCCAGGGTAATGACCAGGCTTGCTGGCACCGAAGCCATGCTTGTGTTCCTATGTGACTCCACCTGGGTACTGTCAACGCCTACTAGCAGTGGAGCAACACCAGAGATGAAACTAAGACTCTGACGACTATACTACTTGTGCACCTATATACCCCTCAACCCCAATTGAAACAATTGTGTTTCTTTGGCTTGGAATGTGTGTCAATCACCCAAGGGTTTGGCAGATGCTACATCTTACAATCAAGCTAGTGTGAAGCCAAGATGAGCTGAGAACTGAACAATAATTCTAGAAGTGTTAGACTTGCTTTTCATGAACAAGTTCCATTCAGAGAGCTGGAGTTCTACCATGCATCACCAAGTGTTGTAGTAGCTACAACCACCCTCCAAAATTTTGCCTTAGCCCGTTTTGGAGCCTCCCTACCAACCTTGCACAACATCTTGTCTTGCATTGTCAAGTACACAAGCTTCAGTGTTTTTATTGCACAAAGGCAACCTGTCAATCACAGCTTGATGTATTCCCCTCATAGGTTGATCACCTAGACTTGGTCCAGCTACAGGCTGAGCAGCTCCCCCAAGAAATTTAGCAATTCTAGAGGGAAACTAACCTTCCCTCCAAAAATTGCGCAATCCTGATTGGTAGCTTGCTGGGCTCTAGAATTGTGCAATTCGGTCAATCAACACTCCCAGTAGGAATTGCACAATTTTAACTAGTAGGGCTACTCAGCCCCAAATTTGTGCAAATCTGGGAAACAATCAGCTGCTCTGCCCAGAAATTTTGAAAATCTCCTGGGAAATCAGCCCAGATCCCAACCAGAAATGTGCATTTCCTTCAAGCAGTCGAACAATCTCTTACATGTGTAGTTGAGTTGATCAGTTCCCTCCAAGACTGAGAAAAAAAAACTTGCATGCATGGGCTTCTTCTCGCAAGGCAACATGCAAAGGCATCCCTCATTTTAGGGATCTATGTTTAGCAAGTGGAGGTTAAATGCAAGGATCATTTCAGAAACCTCCCACCAAGTATCGCTTTCCCTAGATTTGTGGCATGTGCATCACGACCTCAATGTTATTGAAACTCATCAATTGAACACCGCAAAGCTCATTCCTCACATCAACCTTGCAGCTCTGACATCCCACATCACATCTAAGAGCAGTCGGTATATTCAGTTCAGTTGTTTTGGGGTAAGCCCGCTTCCCATGCCTTGTGTTGCATTTATGTCACTTTTTGAAATTTCCTTGTATGAGTACTGTTTTCTTGATTTCTTTGAACGTTTGCTGTTGTTTACATGTATATCAGCTTTTCCTAGCATAATTTCAGTTTTCGTCAACATCTCATTGTTGTCGCATGCATGAAACTATTTTTTGCGAGCAGTCGTCGATTCGGCGACTCGCCTCACCCACATGCATGTTGTTCCATTTTCTAAATCTATCATCCACCATTTGCATGCATGATCATTCACTTATGCTTACACTGAGTATCAACATGCATTCACATTCACATTCACGTTCAATTGCTCATTGACGAGTCTGGCCAACCTTGGTCCAGACCTTGCCTCACTAGACAACATTGTGCAGTCCTGAGAGGGAAGGCTCTGCCTTCCTCTCCATAAATGCACATTTCTACCCAATAGCTTTTCCCCAGACCTTCTTTGTGCAATATTGAGGGACAGTGACTGTTGGCCAAGAAAATTGCGCAATGTTGTCACTGAGCCTACAACCATTGTCTGCTGAGATTGCACATTGCGTAATTCCAACAGTCAACAGCCAGATTGGACTATGTATTGCGTAGTTCCAGCAATTTGTCAGTATCCCAGTAGCCCAGATTGTGCCTCGTGTAGTTTTTGCAGTCAGTCTCCCGACCTCCTGACTGAAATTGCGCAACCTTCATGATCAGTCACACAGGTATGTTGCAAATCAGTCCGTCTCCAAGTATTGGAGGTGTCCATCTCCCTATCGGAAGTGCAGGTACAATGGTTTCTAAGAGGGCAGAGTCAAAGACATAGTTCAAATCACGCTTGGAGATGTAGTTGATCAAATTTCTATGAGCTTGCCTACTCACGAAGATATCAAGTTGTTCATAGACAAGTACATCAAGGTATCACAACAAGCAGGATCATGAACAACAGCTGAAGGCAGCATACCGAACACAGCAAATCTAGTGAATGCATCGAATACAATGAACGCAATGAATGTAATGAATACAAGAGGAAGGTTGTTTACAACTCAGAGGTGGAACAAAGTTGCAAGATCAAGCAAATCCACTGATAATGGAAGAAAATTTGGAGACTCGGGCTATGAGGTGACAACACGACAAGAAGATTGTGCAAAGATAGAGAATGGAACAAAGAAGGAGTTGCATGTGATAAAGTAGCAACTCAAGAAGAACATGAAGTTGCACAGACAGACCAATGAGTTGCGGTAGGAACAGGAACAACAATGGGTGCAACATGCACTCACGAATGAAACTATGCCTTACAAGTTAAAGATACATCCCAATAGCTGACACAAAGCAGACATGATGAGCAATGTTGTTGATCACATGCAAGAGATTTAGTAGCATGCATGTCATTGTGCACACGCATGCAATCCAACCCATTTAACACACCCACCAAGTTGAAGACAAGAAGCAAGTCTATCTGGAGCTGAACATGTACTTCGACAAGTTGATGCGCATGACCACTAGCACACACTTGAGGATCAACACAGACATTATAAATCAGTGTGTTGTCGGTTCAACCACACCCAAGAAGACCATGTGCATGTTAGCAGAAAAGTTGGATGAAGGAGCCAAACCAATACACCAGTTGCAACATAGGCAAGAGTTCGCTTCAGCAAGATGTCACCATGAGGTGCATGCACAACATCACAGACGACCAAGCTTGGCATCATCTCACCACCTTCACCATCAGAATCATGTCAGAGTTGGTCTCATGACAGTGGACCGAGTGTTAGTGATGTCTTGCATGGCTTTCTCAAGCCATGTTGTCTCACATGAGTACATGTGCATTGTAATGTTGAGTCATGTCAAGTGTAAGTCAAGTGTCAATAGTTGGATGCAACATTCATATAGTAGGTGAAGAGTCGTGAGGGTAGTTGAACTGTCACAAATGGAAATGTCAAGGGTCACCCCACCCTTTGCTATAAATAGTCCCTCATAACTCATTATATAGGCTTTTGGTCAGCCAAGCTTCTGATAAGACTATCTTGGAAAGATATTGGACAGTATTGTAACGTGCCTTGGCTTCTCCACTGCGCAAAGCTAGTACATCTCTTTGGAGGAGCAGATGGATGTGGCTGTAATGTTTCATTGTTGGGGCTAGCAGGTTTACATGGATGTATTGTATGTTTGGGACTTACATGTATTTATATAATAAGATCCAACACATTTTCATGCATATGTTTTTATTATAGTTGGACTGTTCCAGTTTCTTAGCAATTATGTTGTTAAACTTTCATATTTGTGTATGAAGTGTTTTGTATACAATTATATGAATCTTGTTGTGGATGTGCTGTTGGTTTAACCATCACTTTGGATTTTCGGCTGACCTTCTTTCGAGCTTGTGATGCATTTTCGCTCGTGTGTTCCCTTCCCAACTAAGTACTGCTACAGGTTGCCAAGGGGTGCACTCATCTCACCCCCGATGTGTTAGAACCTATCATTCACCTTCCTTGACTCAATGCAATAGTCACACCCTTGCTATTGATAGAGTTATCTTACTTTCCTCTTTGTGACATCACGGTCAAGGAATTTCCTTACGACCCACCACTGGGACTCCTACACCAAATGATCTGAGATCTAATCGAGACTTCTTACCTGGGAGATCCTCTTGACATGTTGGCGGGCCTGGCACCGTCAATAGCACTTGTTATGCCCCTATACTACTAGTGTAACCCCTTATTGTTATTAGTACAACCAATTTATTATATTGATGTACCCATGTAGTGCCCATATTGTTACTATTGTGCCCCATAGAAGCCCACTATTGTTATTATTGTGCCCTTACATTATTATTGTTATGTCGGCTCTGATTATGTTATGACCCCTTAGACTCCTATATATAGAAAAAAGGTCTTTTCATTTGTATCATCCAAGAATTGTTCATTTATGTGTAAAGGAGGTTGCCCCCTCCAAGAGACTGAATTCTAAGGTGTCGATCTATCTTTTCTATCTTTTCTTGAGCTAGTTTCATAACATTTGGTATCAGAGCTTTGGATTCTAGGGTTTCGCTGCTCCAAATAGGTCATCGTGGAATTTTCGCTATAATTTGTTTTCTGTGATGTTTCAGAAGCTAAAAAAAAACCCATTTGAGAAGAAATCACCCTGAACCTTGGGTCTGAATTTCAGAACTTTTCGCACTATATTTGCGGAGATATGATCTGAGGAAGTTGGTCTTTTTGTAGACTCCTGAATTACATGCCAAACAGGTGACCTAGGGAAAATCATCATAATTTTCTCTCTGAGCGTCGGATTGAAATTCGTAAGAAGGTAAAGAAAGAGGATGGACTATAGTTTCTTGCATATATTTTTTAGAGCCAAAGGTCGAAACAGTGACTTGTGGCACATCGTACAAGTTAGCTCTACTAAACTAGTATATAATCAGGTCACTGTGGGAGATTTCGCATAACTCTTCCTTGGAGAATCAAATTTGGATCAGACTGGTGGAATTGGAAAGAAGACACAGAGGGCTACTAAAGATCACAATTTCAGAACTTAAAGATCCGAAAGTACAGAGTTACAATCATTTCAATATCAAGCTACTAAAATCAAGAAAAAGCAAGATGAGCAAGTTTGATGGCAAGGATACCGTAAATTGGATACTTCAGATGTAGCAATATTTTGATCTACATGGTGTACCACTGTTACAAAAAGTATGTATTTCATCTTCATATTTAGAACTAGATCAGTTTTTATGGTATGCAGGGCTTTGTTCTCGTAAACAACTTGTTACGTGGTCAATTTTCACAAAGGAAATGATAGCACATTATGAGGATACAAAGAGCAACACCTTCTTTAGAGCAACACCACAACAATTGGAAAGAGTAAAAGGGATTTATGACATAGTGGAAAGCAAAATTATGGAAACCAGGAAGCATACCCCTCACAACTATAAATATGGAAGTGTTGTTTCTCCTAGCCTTCCACAACCTACAAGGGTTACACCACAAAAACTGGAAGAAAAAAGAGAAAAAGGGCTTTGTTACAATTGTGATAGCAATTGCACTAAAGGTCATAAGTGTGCTGAGAAGAAATTATTTTACATAGAATATGAAGAGGAGGAAGAAAAGGATCAAGAAACATCAAAAGAAGAGGATATACGCCAGGACCCCACCCCAGAGGAAGAAGAAATGAATCCAACTATATCTTGTAATTCATTGGTTGAAATTACCACTCCTCAAACTATCAAGATAGAAGGACATATCAAGAAGAAAAATGTTGAAGAAGTGAAAGATCACATCGAGCATCAAGAAATGAATCCGACCATATCTTGTAAAGGATTGGAAGAAATTACCACTCCTCAAACTCTAGAGATAGAAGGACATATCAAGAAGAAAAAGGTTCAAGCAATGAAAGATCACATCGAGCGTCAACAACAAGTTCTGCAACTTTTAAAGGATAACGCCACTTTAGTACAAAATCAAACGAAACAACAGGTATATCAACATCGTAGTGAAAAATGTTTTGATGTAGGTGATTGGGTATTTTTACTGCTACATCTCAAGCAAGCTATTTATGAGAAGGAAATGTTTGCAATACTACATGCACTTAAAAAATGGTGACCTTACCGAATGGGATGACTCTTCAAGGATGAGGATGTGGAAGCATTTTTTGGTGCTATTTCTATTATCCAACCAGATTGGATAAACAAAGCAATGGATGAATGGAATAAGGACGAAGAAGTATGGCCACTTATTCAAAAGTTGCAAAAGATCCTAATTCAAACAATATTGCTAGAAATTGAAGAGGAAGGAAAAATCATATTGGAACCTGGAGTAGTCACAGAAACAAGAACCCGACAGCTACGAAATTGATCAATTTCAGAGTATCTCATCAAGCGGAAGAACTTACCCACTGAAGATTCCACATGGGAGGACAAGAATTTTATACAGAAGCATCAAGAACTACTCAAGCGTTGAGGACAACGCTTTTTGAAGGAGAGGGGCATGTTAGGCCCCTATACTACTAGTGTAACCCCTTATTGTTATTAGTACAACCCACTTATTATATTGATGTACCCATGTAGTGCCCATATTGTTACTATTGTGCCCCATAGAAGCCCACTATTGTTATTATTGTGCCCTTACATTATTATTGTTATGTCGGCTCTGATTATGTTATGACCCCTTAGACTCCTATATATAGAAAGGGGGTCTTTTCATTTATATCATCCAAGAATTGTTCATTTATGTAATGTAAAGGAGGTTTCCCCCTCGAAGAGGCTAAATTCTAAGGCGTTGATCTATCTTTTCTATCTTTTTTGGAGCTGGTTTCATAACAGTACCACTATCTTCATATCAACTTGGATTTTTTGGAAAAAGGAAATAAGCCTGGTGTGAAACTGGGTGGGCTCCACGAAGACTTTTTGTTCCAATGCTTATTTGGTTGGTTTTATATCATTATTTGTGATAGCTAGATGGTGTGCATGCATCATTCATGTATTTCACATTCAATTTATTTTTTGGGAATCAATTCCCCTTGTCCTCTGATAGAGACAAGTTTTTTGGCTTTGATTAGCCTCTCCATGATGATGTGATGTTGTTGATAAGTGCCTAGAGTTTTCATCACATATTTCTCTATATTTTCTTGAACTCAATTGGAAATCCTTGTATCATATTTATCTCTTTCTCTACCTCTTTTATCTTTTTTTTGGAAAAGTATCTAGTGAAGTCGGGTGTTCTATACTCCACACATGCATTATAACAATGGTTGCTGATGTGTCCTTTAGTTTCACACATTATGCTTTAACTGTGTCTTGAACCAATATGAGCATGGAAGCCATCTTCTAAAGTTTTCCAAGCTCCCGATACAATTGCTTCATAATGCCTTATAACGATTTATTCACTTCCAATGCTCCATTATAATAATCTTTCTCGCAAGACCTCAAGTCCAATAGAGATTTATTTTTCTTGCACAGCCTTCCAATTTCCTAGTGTTCCTCTATTACGACTTTGTCTTGTTCTTTCACCTTTTCCATTAAATGTTCGATATTCTTTTATGTTCTTAAGTAAAAGGTTGTTCTTGTTGAGGCTATGTCCAATGGATTTTCTAGGATTTTGGAAACTATGCTCCTCTCTGTGGTCACTGAGATAGGATTTGTTGATTCCTGAGCCAAATATCTCCTCCTTTCTTTGACAATTTGGTTAATATTTATGTCGAAGTGGAAGCTTTCTAATTTCATAACTTGATTTTCATCACCAACAGTAGTGCTGATTTCTCCAATTGGAAAATGGCCTCTTGTTAATGGCATTAAATTGAGGCTCATGGATCGATACCCATGTTGGGTAAACCATCACTTCCTACATTTTGGGCTTCTTTTTCTTCTTTTTCTTTTAGTCTTGCCTCATCCTAGCCTTGTTTTTCTAATCTCTCTCCTTCAAGTCACTTTTCCTCTTGTTTTATTTTCTTCTTCTTCCCTTTGTAACCTTTCTCTTTATTCCTTTGTTTTTCGTTATGCCTCTTCCTTCTCTTTCTTTTCTCTCTCTTTATTTAGTTGTAGGCCTTATTTTAATTTCCTCTCCTTTTCTTTTTTAGTTGCTTCTTCTTCTCTTTATCGTTTCTTGGTAGCCTTCTTATCCTTTACCTCCTTCACTTTTGAAGGTTCTCCTATTGCAAGTTCGAAGCCATTTTTGTTTCCGAGGGCCTCTACAACATTATATCATTTTTTTTACTTTTTCTTGTCCTCATTGATTTGTGACGAGTAAGTTCACCTGCACCTACATTGGGAACAATGGGTTGTGACCACACCCGTTGGTCATATCTATGGAATTCATGCTCTCTAAACTTGAAACACTCTATATATGCAACTTCAGCATGTGCCTCTTTGAAATTCGTTATACAATACATGCCTACATAAAATGGGTATGAAGTCCATGATATTTTCTATGAACATGATATCATCCCACCAACTCATGTGGTTACATGATATGCAACCTCTTGCGAAATTTCTTTATCTGTTACGAGCAATGGGAGCTAGTGCAGTGGCTTCCATGACCTGAAAACCCTGACATAAGTTGTGTCTTATGGGATGAACTAGTCAACAACTTCTTGAAATGATTCTTTAGCATGATCTGACATACAGTGTGAATCATGGTCAAAGAGAATTTGGAATAATGATGAAATAGATCCTTTGAATATTTTTGTGTATGATGATGCATGTTGTATTTCCCACTATTCCTTTCAATAGATATGTGTTGGTTGATTGTCAGGGTTGAGATTCCATCTCCACCCCATCATTTCAAACTCATATCTAGCACATATCCAATCAAGTAAATATGAAGCCATATAAAACTCTAGTTTTTTCCATTGTTTAGATTTTGGGCATATGTCATCCTAGCCTGAATGGATGCTACAATTATTTTAGCCAGTTAAATATGACTCCATCATGGGTGCATGTATACATAAGTGGCACCCAACTCTCTTCAAAGAACCCTATTGTAGCCTTGCCATAAAATTTACAACACATAGACACAACTATTTGATAAGCTTTTCTGAGTAATTTTGTTTTATAAATACCATCAGCCTTGCTTCTAAATTTTTTTGGGTCTTGCCGCTAACTCTAAAAAGTACCTTTGTTTCTTAGATTGAACTTGTTATACCAACTCACTAACAATGCCACTTGATGTTTAGGAAATTCATAGTATTCCACTACTTGAGGATAAGTGAGTATTGCAATGTTATTTCCATGAATGTCTTTGATAGTAATGTCTTTGATCTCAATGCATGTGATTATCCATTCAGTAGTTTCCCTACACAGAAACACTATAGGATGAGATGCTACTTTGTATAACCATGATCTTCTAACATTCTGACAGACACTGATGTTTTCTTCTCCATCAAGTTATTCTCTTCTTGTGAATAAGTTATATATCTCTAACCAATTGTTGCAAATAAACTTGTTAATAAATAACATTGTGTTAACATATGTAAGTACTAAAGCATTGGGACTTTCTTTTGATCCTTCCTCTGTAGGTCCTTTTCTAGTTCTCCCTTATGCAGGAGCCATATCTTCAAATGAGGATATGCTCAAATATGACAAATCTACTAAAAATAGAAGATCAAAGATATTCATTATAATATGTGAATTAGAAAGAAATAATATATTGGAATGTGGCACAACAAATTAGTGTAGTCTAAGGTTGTGCACTGCATTGTAGCACAAGGAAGGGAGTTTGACTAGGAAGGATGAATGCAATGTGATTTGGCTTAGTAAGGCATTGTATCATATATGGTTGGTGATTTAGCAGTGCATCATAAAGTGATACCAAAAACTAACAAAGATATTATGTTGTGGCACAACACTAAGGTTTGGGATAACAAAAAATGCATGATGTAGTGCAAGATGGGTTGCATCACAATTACATGGTGCATCTCAAGACCTTATTGTATGCTTAGCATGAGGAATGTGTCATAGAAAAATACTGGAAGTTATACTATAAAGTGAAATTGTGATGCAACATGGGGGGTAAGATATGGAAATACTGTGTGTGTGGTGCAAAAGGGTAATGCAACAATGCAAGGAGAGAACATGATGCACTATGAAATCATGGTGAGCTAGAAAAGGGGATATGAAAGGAAATGGTTAAGTGTTGTAGTGGACTAGTAATGTTCATGCTAATATGTATATATATGTGGAAATGAAAGGGTGATCTAGGTGAATTGTTGCGCAACAATAGGTAACACTTAGTTCACTGATAGAAAATTATTGTGGGAGTAGGGTGAAGAGTTCCTACCTGCAACGTGGCACGGTCGTTACACTCTAGGTGGAGCGGCACAAATCTGGACAACAACAAAGTTCTAGAAAAGTGCATAGCCCAAATGCGCAAGGAGAATTCAATAACAAAAATTAGTGAAAATGAAATGGGAGGGGGGTGCTATTTATAGCATTTCCCCCATGTGAGTGCATGTATTGCACTATTGCAAGTGTAATTTTGATGAAAAATCATGACAGCATGTTGTAATGTTGTAAGTTGTAGGGTTTTGGTACACCATTGCAAGGTTACAATGCGCTGCAATATAAACATGTGATGTAGTGCAATGGAAACATGTGATGTGACCTTTTCACACATGTGATGTGATGCAACTTTTGCCCTTCATTAATTTTCTAAATTAAAGACCTTCCATACATGGTAGTACGAGCTTAAGGGTATGAGAAATAATTTTTTTACGGACTAGGTAGCATAGATGTCTAATATTTTAAAAGAGGTGGCCCTAAAATTTAGCTCTTAGAAAGGAAAAAAAAATAGGGTTGTTGTAGTTGTTACAACAAAGTCCTAAGTTGAATTAAATGAAAACTCATAATTTATATGACGTGTAATAATTTCCTTTTTATATGAATGTAAATTTGTCGAAAAGGGAATTTCAACATGAGACTCAAAATAATTTCCAATAAACAAATCAATATATAAAGAGAAATAACTTTCGGGACTTATGTAATTAAATGTTTCTCTATTAAGCAAATGACCATCATTATTTTCAACAATAAAGTCCTCCATTTCCACCAAATTTTCTTCAACGCAAGAGTATCCATAGGAAATTTACTTGAAACAATTTCAGAGTTAACATGTGTATCTTCATATATATCCCTAAGGTCTTGAAATTGTGTATCATAAGGCTTTAACTTGTGTAATGAAATAACATATTTCATGTTATTCACCGTTTCGAAATAAAGAGACCTAGATTCAAAGTTAGTCAATAGAATATTGTATTTTGTAACATGCATATCATCAAATAAATAAAGTTTATTTTCATCATTATTATTTTGCTTTTGTATACAATGAAGAGAGCAAAGGTAAAGAAAACCTTGAAGATTTATCATCCAACAAAAATATATAGCAAATTAATCTAAATACATAAATAATTTTTTCTACAAACTCACCCTTCTACTTGCATAGATTTTCCATTTCCAAACACACTTCTTCATTATCATAATTCTCATAAGAATCTAAAAATACTTCAATAAATTGTTTCTTGCTATCTATAGATTTAGCAGGAAATACCTAGAACTTGATACTAATTTTTTCCCCTTAACATTAGAGTAATTAGTTTGCACACTTCATTAACATTAGACATATGAAAAGAAATATCTCTGATTAAATTGGTAAATATGATCAAACACAAAAAAATCACCTTCACCATCAAATTTCAACTTGGAAAAGAAAATTATTGTCCTTTTAGAAATTCTCCCAATAGGCCTAGGAAAACTAAAAGAAAGCTCCAACACATAGATAGAAATAGGAACCATTATTATTTTAATGCAATTAAAAATAGATTATATAGGATTAGCATATCACCAAAATTGTTGATGATCAGAAAAATTCCTCCACCAACAACAGGGAGAATCGCCCGATGGTGGGTCCCAATTACATCCATTTTCGTTTAATGTAGTGATCTCCACCAATATATGGGCATAGTTTCCACCAAAAGATATTTTGGATATGATATAATATCAATCCAAATACATAAAATCTAAAGGTTTATTATATACATATATAGAGAGAGAGAGGGTGGGGGAGCTCACCGCCATGTCGCCTCCCATCGCATTTGGGGGAGGTGGCATGGCCAACCCAACCCATGCATTCACACATGCAAAAAACTATTGTCTCCTTTTACAATCACATGGCATGCTAATCTCCATATGGGTGCTATTGTTTGGGAAACTTTGGTCTTGTTTTTAACTGGTACACTCCTACCATAGATGGCACAATTACTCTGTGAAGCAAGTAGTGTGGGGCTCGAATCCAACTACTATGATTCAATTTTGTGCAAAAAGTTTTTTGTTTCCACTTTGATGCAGAGGATGACATATTTCCATGGTCAAGTCTTAGCATGTGTGCTAATTCATGGAGGTGTAGTTTTAGGGAATGTTAATCTCCAATATATTCACTAGGCACTAAGCAGTAACGAGAGGATAAGGCTAAGGACAACAGTGGCATAGCTCTATGGGACATTGGTGGAAATTATGAAGACAACTCAACCGGGGAAGGGTGGTGACATATATCAACTCATCCTCACAACAATGAAATTTCAAGTCTAGTGGGCCATCAAACACTAGGTAACTCATTCTCTATTCAATTCCTTCTTCTTTGTCAAATTTTTTAATGGTTTATCTTCTATTTTGTGATTTCTTGTATGTAGTGCTTACAACATAATAGGGGTGAGGTTTGGTTTTGGTCTCCCTATATCTTTGTGGTTGTTAGACCCTATCTAGATTCCTCTATTCGCTTCACCTCATTTGATCCATATCACAATAAGATGACAAAAACTTTCATGGAAAACTTGATTTTCCCTGGGATTTATATCTATTTTAAGTCCCCCTAGTTTTCGAGTTTTCTGGGTGATATTTTTATCTTAGCCCCTAGTAACCCAGTATAGCACGTTGTGACAAAAGATGTGTTGTTGTTGAGGGTCAAGTGGAAAAGGTCCTCAGGGTTGTCTTTGATCCCATGTGCAAGCTGAATATGCAACATCCATTTTTCACTCATCCTCACCTCTGGAAATCGAAGAGGAAATTTGTCAACTTGAAGCCTTAGCCACTAATGACCGCAAAGCCTACTCATACCCTAAATTCAAGTTGAACTAGACAACTAGGTTTTTGACCTTGGAAATACCTAGCGAATATGGAGCTAATGTTTGAACTCCATTACCCTCCATTGTCAAATGATAACACTCTTGGGGAGGGTACTGAAGGAAAAACATGAAGGCTACATTGATATAATATATTTCTTGAATGAAATCCAACATGTTCAACATCATTAGTGCTTCTATCTTTCTAGTTTGGATGCTCAAATTGATCACATACAAGGCCATCTCCAATGTGGTTTGAAACCTCTAACACCAGTATGAAATAGTGCTCAATATTTGGCCTCAATTACTTCATCTCATTCTTGATGTTATAGTTAGCCACTCAGTGCATGTATTTTACTTTTAGTAGTTCAGTTATTTTCAGTTTTCATGGTATTAACAATGGAAATTGTTAACATTTTGATAAATCTAAACTATTTTCTATTGTCAATAGTACTAGTTTCCCTTGAGACAATATTTGACTGGACATAGCATAAGAATCTATTTTTGTATGAATTTATTTTAAGGAAATATGATTTTATATTAATAATACACACACACACACATGATCATGTGTGAGTGTGTGTGAGCATGTTTATTGAAATTAGACATGAGATTAAAAAAATCATTTTTGAATATAAGGAAATAATTCACTTATTCAATAATATACTAAACACTCATATGGATATCATTATTTTTCGAATAAATACTTATTCAAAAAATTACAATAAATGTATTCTTGTATCTAATGTAAAATCAAATTTCATAATTTAAATAAACTATGAAAATAAATTTACATAAAATCATGAATGATCTACTTATATAATTCACAATAATGCAAAAAAATGTAGTATTACATTCAATTGTACAAATTTCTCCAAAAAGATTTGGGCTTCCACTTTTGAGGAAATACAATTTGATACTAATAATATAGACACACACACACATACATGAGAATGTGTGTGTGTGTGTTGAAAATTCAGCAAGAAAATGTAGTTTTGACTTTGCCTTGGTCAAACTAGATTAAAAATTCAAATTTCTATTTTAGAAGAATACTTGGAGGTAGTTAACTAAGGTGACATGGCACTTTTCACTCAGCTAAATCAGTAAAGTTGAGTTGGGGAAGCTTGAGTTCAGTTCTACATGATTGATTGCTAATTTGTAGGAATCTATTCCAGTCAATTTGAGTTATTGTCAGTTTAACTAGTTCTAACTATCAGAAGAACTAGTGAACGTCAAGTTATAACAATGTAAACTTTGAAACGGGAACTATAAACTCAAAACGGGAACTCTGGCCAAAAAACCCCAAAAAAACATCAAAAACAGTGCTAAAAACGAAAAGTATGTATACTGGAACGATGTTTTTTTTTTTTAGGTGTCAATTTTGAACGTGTTTTAAAAATGGCAGTGACTACGAAATTTACTACGAAATTTTCGTGCAAAATATAGCTTCAAAACGAAAGTGTTGATACTGGAATAATGATTTTTTTTTAGGGTCAATTTTCAAACTTTTTAAAAAATGCTAATAAAACCAATTTTTATGTGTCAAACAAAGCTATTTATGCGGGAAAAAACACACTACCCTCCGCCCTTGGCGTCACCCACCCTCCCTCGGCCCCACGAGCGGGGCTCGTGCATGGGCCACGCGGGCCGCCCGCGCCCCCGCCCGACAGGCAGGGCATTAGAAATTTTAATGAATATTTTTTTGAATAATCTGTTAATTTTTTAATTAAATAATTGACAACTATATAAATTTTGTGTATTTTTAACTATTACAGCGACAATTTTCATGCCATTGCTGATCTCATTCTGCAACAAACATTTCTCGCTAGCTTCAACCAATCTATTCAAAAGACATTGCATATCTGCTGAGCTTAAGGTTTCAATGTAATCTGCTTCAATAACATGAAGGTCGTTATATTTGTTGTTTTCAATGATGTATTGGTTCATCTGTCACTTCAGCTCATTCTGAGGAATGACATTGTGAATGTCAAAGGGCTGGCAGGTGTAAGGGTTAAGGGCGATTTGTTTGTTGTCCCAAGTCTTTTCGAGTGTCCTCCTGTTGTAAAGAACCTGCGAAGGGTCTTCACTTAAGGGCAGTCGAATGGGGTCGTAAGCGAAATCATTGATCAGAGCATCCACAAACTCTTCCGGAATACAAGGGCGCCTGCACGAGGGAGGGCGCCCTCGTGCAGGCGCCACCCGGGCCGCCCGCGCCCCCGCCCGGCAGGGAGGGCGATTCCCAGAATCAGTATAATCTAAAAATAAAAAAATATTTACATAGAAACAAAGGGGTATTACACCTATCCTCCTAATTGAATAAATCATTTCCCCCATTGAAATCATGGTTATGAGAAGGTATCGTATATATAAAAAGAAGTTTGACAACATGGAAGCCAAAATATTTCCTAAAATTCCTTCTAACTCTAGAAAAATCCCTCACTTTCTGCTCAAGTGGGAATGGCATAAGGATGCTCAATTTTGGCTTGACCATTGGGGGATAAAGAAAGATAGTATTTTACATAATAAGAATAACATTCAAAATATTATTACTTCAAAATGCAAGGAGAATCTATGGGGTGATAAAGACTCAAGGGAAAAAAGAAACTAAGATAATATAAGGAGGTGATAACATGATCTCGAAAATCAAAATTATTTTTATTTTTGAGTAATCTTAAGAAGAAAATGAACATTGTTAAAATAAGAACAAATTTTGAAACTCAAAGTTGGTCAATTCCCAAACACCATAGGATGAAAGAGTTTGTCAACATTGTACCACTAAGAGGGTTGAAGATGAAAAGCACTTTCTCTTGGATTGACATTCTTATACGTTTAATCTAATTTTTTAAAGTATATGTCACACTAGTAGCCTACTTAACCTTTATGTTAGCAAAACTATGTAATCTTTAAAAACTTCTCTTAATACTTTTCAAGCATAAAAATAAAATTTTAAAAAATTCTTTATAATCTCTTATCTTTTTAAAATCATATACTACATCAATCTTAATAAATATTAATCATCATCATCCTTATCATTATTAATAATAATAATTTCATCTTTCACCTTAAAATTTTTATTTATTATTAATTTCTATCGATCCCAATTTCCTATCTTATGCAACTCAATGAATACAAACTCTGACCTGACTAATCCCAATGACCCGTCATGAAGTAGCAAGAGAATGACAAAATGAGCTACTTTCATTACCATGCGTTGCCTCTAAACAATGAAAATCTTTATGAAAGTCTGCAAACATATGCAAGGTCAAAATGTTTTGATGTCAAATTCGAAAGTTGTCCAACAGAAGATCACGTGGGCTCAAAAGCCGATTTGAGTAGCATGCCATGGCTGCGGAAGGGAACTTAAATTAATTCATCAACGCCCTTTTCAAATATGACTCGGAGACTGTGCTTGACCAGTAAGCAATCTGGGTGGTTGTCCTTAGACTTTCTTAACCTATACACGCCACCTACCTAACATGACTTCTAAGCAAGAGTATTAGATTTGATTGTGAATGACATAAAGAATCTTTCATTAGAGCCCTGTTTCACATTACTGTAAAATTAAACGACTATAGGGTTGTTTTTGGTGATGTGGAGTTCTCTCGTAACGACTATGTTCAAAATATTTTAACCAACCAATTCTCTCGTATAAAGGCTTCAATTTCGTTTATATGGTAAAGTTAAATTTGCCGCATATTAAAAATAAGTTTCATGATCGATTTCCATTTGTAAATATTTCCACGGGCAATCGTTTGGTTTATAATGCCACAGTCCTTTTGCTTTTCTGTTAACGCAGATGGGCGTTCACCCAGGGTAAATATATTCTCACGATTCTATAAGCAAACATAGGAATGATGGTCAAAATTAAGGATAAAGGATATTCAAGAGAGGGTGGAGAGCATGTAAAAATAGGTTTGAAGAAAACAAAATCCAGGAAGACTCACCATGTGAAGTTTCACCATTTCCTGCTTCCCCGGTGGAAAGATGAAACCCTTTGTGTCGATGGCTTATACAGTTATATGCATCTTATTAAATTGCGAAAAAAAACCATAAAATTGTAAATAAAATCTTATTTAAGAAAAAGGACAAACGAGGGAAACAAGAGTTTAATTGGTAGAAAAACATAGACACGAGAGGAACGTAAACTTGTTGGATTTGATTGTATACATACATTAATAGTACCGCTTGTATTACAAAATTTTTCCCATTTGTTTGCTATTGTGCTGTCACAATCGATACTGTTTTAGATGAGTGCGCTATGAAAATACTCTTACGAACAGTGAACTTCATCTGCATAATATTGATGTGGTGAATAAATATGAACAAAACTCTGTAGCATTCTAGCAACAGAATGCTCAGTAATTATATACAGATTATGTACAGTCAATCTCAGCACTCAAGATCTTGATCCTTAGACGTTTATGAACCTAAAAATGGGTTGTGAATTTCAGGTATGCTATCCAGACTTGGCTTCCATGTCGACAAGGCCGACTGTCCAGTGGCTCGTTTAATTATGGCAGGCACTACTACATTTTCCATGTGTAGGTTATTGGCTGATAGAAAGGAAGCGAGCTCGTCTTCTCTGAGTCGAAGCTTCAGACGCACAGTCGATCCGTCTATGGAATAGGAAGAAGAAACAACACTCAAGGGTCCCCTATTAATCTTATTAGCCAAATATGTCGCACACCGAGAGAAGCTATATATCTATATGTCGGGATACTAGAGCAGGGCGATTCCCGGAATCGCCCTGCCTGCCGGGCGGGGTCGCGGGCGGCCCAGGTGGCGCCTGCACGAGGGCGCCCTCCCTCGTGCAGGCGCCACCCGGGCCGCCCGGCAGGCAGGGCGATTCCGGGAATCGCCCTCCCTGCCGGGCGGGGGCGCGGGTGGCGCCTGCAAGAGGGAGGGCGCCTAGTGCAGGCGCCACCCGGGCCGCTTCCGGGAATCGCCCTCCCTGCCGGGCCGGGGCGCAGGCGGCCCGGGTGGCGCCTGCACGCCGGAATCGCCCTGCCTGCCGGGCGGCCGCGGGCGGCCCGGGTGGCGCCTGCACGAGGCGCCCTCCCTCGTGCAGGCGCCACCCAGACCGCCCGCGACCCCGCCCGGCAGACAGGGCGATTCCGGGAATCGCCCTGCTCTAGTATCCCAACATATAGATCTATAGCTTCTCTCGGTGTGCGCACACACAAGGATACAAGGAATGTGATACAGAGATTAAAAAGGAGAGCATACAAAGGAATAGGAAGAGAGCCGGATGGGTAATGTGCTGCTGCGAAGAGGAGTGGATGGTCGTCATCGGATAAAGATCATGAAAGCCGACGGATCGGTGATGAAGCTGCGGGGTCCTCTCTGCGTGAAGGAAATACTCATCGATTACCCAAATCATGAGATGTTTGAGGCACCCGCTGGCCCTCCACCTGGGATCGCCAGTTTGAGTCGACCTCTTCCAGAAAGGGCAGAGCTTGTAGCTGCTCATCTCTATTATCTCATTCCTCTCCCACTCGAATCAGACGAATTCATGATTTACGATAGCAATAGAGGGCCCTTTCCAAAAGCTGCTTCTCGTTGCGTGGCAAGGGCCAGTTGCAGGCCACAGCCACCGTGCTATGGGGGAACTGCCACAGATTCATTAAAACAACAAGAAGAATCACATCCTGTGGCTAATAAGATTAATAGGGGAGGCTTGACTGTTGTTTCTTCTTCCTACTCCACAGATGGATCGACCGTGCGTCTGAAGCTTCGACTCAGAGAAGACGAGATCGCTTCCTTTCTATCAGCCAATAACCTACACATGGAAAATGTAGTAGTGCCTGCCATAATTAAACGAGCCACTGGACAGTCGGCCTTGTCGACATGGAAGCCAAGTCTGGATAGCATACCTGAAATTCACAACCCATTTTCAGGTTCATAAACGTCTAAGGATCAAGATCTTGAGTGCTGAGATTGACTGTACATAATTTGTATATAATTACTGAGCATTCTGTTGTTGGAATGCTACAGAGTTTTGTTCATATTTATTCACCACATCAATATTATGCACATGAAGTTCATTGTTCGTAAGAGTATTTTCATAGCGCACTCATCTAAAACAGTATCGATTGTGACAGCACAATAGCAAACAAATGGGAAAAATTTTGTAATACAAGCGGTACTATTAATGTATGTATACAATATCATGAGTTTGTATACAATATCATGAGTTTTTTTTCGGGGAGGGAGGAAGGATCATAATTTGTAAAATTAAAATAAATTTTATAAATAGTTATTTCATAATTTGAAAATAGTTACTTTATAATGTGATATGTATCAATGGTTATGTCCCATAATAACATTTTTTAAAGGTTATGTTCATCTTTTATTGTTCATGGAGACTATCTTATGTTATATGTTTATCAAAGGTTATGATGTATTATGGAATTTTTAAACGTTTATGATATGTATCAATGGTTATGTCCCATAATAACATTTTTCAAAGGTTATGTTCATCTTTTATTGTTCACGGAGACTATCTTATGTTATATGTTTATCAAAGGTTATGATGTATTATGGCATTTTTAAACGTTTATGATATGTATCAATGGTTATGTCCCATAATAACATTTTTCAAAGGTTATGTTCATCTTTTATTGTTCACGGAGACTATCTTATGTTATATGTTTATCAAAGGTTATGATGTATTATGGCATTTTTAAACGTTTATGATATGTATCAATGGTTATGTCCCATAATAACATTTTTCAAACGTTATGTTCATCTTTTATTGTTCACGGAGACTATCTTATGTTATATGTTTATCAAAGGTTATGATGTATTATGGCATTTTTAAACGTTTATGATATGTATCAATGGTTATGTCCCATAATAACATTTTTCAAAGGTTATGTTCATCTTTTATTGTTCACGGAGACTATCTTATGTTATATGTTTATCAAAGGTTATGATGTATTATGGCATTTTTAAATGTTTATGTTTCATTAGAACATATATGGATTATGTGTTTTTTTTTAATAATTATTAGTGTTTTTGTTATATATATGAATTCACACATAAAACACGAGCCGCTACTCTTTTATTGTTCACATAAAATATGATGTTGACAATGAGCCCGGTGAAGGGTATTTATCTTTTTCTAACTAGTTACTTGCCTAAAATATCTTGACATGCAACCACACATTAAAATTCGTCTATCACTTAACTTAACTTGAATCAACACTCAAACACTCAATCACTCAATTAACTGACTCTCTATGTTTTAGCTAACTTCACATGTGGGAGTTTAGATTACGTGACATTGTTGATTAAATTTAAGTTATGCTTGTAAATCAAGCTTTGCAATGTTTTGACTTTGACATTTTATGAGAAGAATAAACACTCAATTAGGGTTGTTATACGTTCAATATTGGTAATATGTGATTTTTGCATTGATTTTTAAGTCAATCATTATTATTTGAAAAAAAAAAAGTGATTTTTATTATTTTTTTGACATGAAATTCATAGAAAAAGCTATTATTTAACCATTTTTAGTTAAAATTATCCTATAAAAATTGTGATTTTGACATGTCAATTCTAGCAAAAACTTATCAAAACGTGTAGTTTTTTAGTTATATTTATGTTTAAAATGGTTATTTTTATGTCCATTGTTAAAAAATATTGTTTTTTAGAAACAATTATTTCATGTGGATTGAAAAATTAATTAAAGATGTATAAATATGTAGAATATCGAAAAGTTTAAATATCGACCTTCTAATTTAAAAATGCAAAACAATAAAAACCTCACGATTTTTTTTTTTAAATTAAAATAAAAAACAAGAAAATGAGCACTTCAAAAATGATCAAATTTACTAAATAATTATTTACATTTTATACATTAAAAAATTTAAAGCCAAAAAACAGGGCTTTTAAAAAAGGAGTGTGATGCAGAATGCTCACTTTTTTAAATCAGCATGAAAATCACTACCATTCTAAAACGTGATGTACATAAAAAAAATTAAAGTGCCAAAAACTATGCTCTAAAAAAACATGTGTGTTCTGCATCACCCCTTTTCAAAATCAGGTCACTTTTTTGCTATCTCTACGAAATGGGTAATAGTATCAGTTCTCGTTTCAAAGTTTACATTGTTTTATGAAAGTGGAACTTCAACCACACTCAGTAAACAACCAAATTAACTGATTAATCGACCCAAAATAATTGTTGCATGAAAAAATTCGAGTTACCCAGTTGAGATGGATATCACAAGGCAGTGTACTATCAGTTGTATAATATTCCAATGTGGACAGGCGGTGCATGCAGTCAGAGAATGACTTAAGGCTATTGTGCAATTCTAGAGTGTGAAATTCCTAAAAAATAGGGTCAATTTCCCAAGGGAAAAACACAAGGAAATAGGAGCTTGGGAAGGCCTGAAATTGGCTAAGTGTTGGCTAGGTTCAATCAGTCGAGCAAAGGGATAGACTATACACTTGTAGGGTGTGCTCAAGCTTGAGAAAGCATTGTATTTCTTCTCTATTCTCTTATTAATGAAATATAGATAGTAAGGGGTTCTGAGCAATTTCTTTCCCCTAGATAAATATTTGTGGATGTGTGATGTTTCTTTTTGCATGTTTATGATTCTTGTTTTAGATGATGAATTAACTTTCATAGATTAGTAGAGTAGCTTCAAGTCTTGTGATTTAGCAAATTTCATGAGAAGTATTGAATCTACACATTAATTCTACATGGTGTCAGAGCTGGAATCATTGTAGAGCATAGATTTTGAAGCTGTCATTGTAGGAGGTTCAAATTTGCATATTAGGGTTGCAAGTTTTCTTCGGCAATGAGAAGATGGCTTTACATGTACTAAGGCTTGAGTATGCCCTTGAGGGAAGCTCGAATTATGTTGCATGGAAGGACCACATGGAGGTAGTACTAGAGAATAATAGGTTGAAGGAATTCATTGATAATGATATTCTGAAACCATCTACATTTGATGCAAAGGATATACAAGAATGGAAGAAGTGTATTCCCAAGGAGAGGAGGATCATATTGGAGCGAGTAAGAGACCATATTGTCTCAAATATCCACAGGAAGGATACTTTGTATGCAATGTGGGAAGCACTAACAAATTTGTTCCATAATAGTAGTGACCACAGGAAATTGGAACTCAAGAAAAAGCTTCAAAATATCAAGATGCAGAGGAATGAGACTATTCCATAGTACTTGAGCAGGTTCACACAATGTCATGATGAACTTGGTCAAGTTGGTGTTACTATAGAAGAGGATGATTTGGTGCACTTAGCCCTTCTAGGCCTTCCCAAGACCTCACACAACTACCAAGTTTCAGTGAACGAAAGGGAGAAACTACCAAATTGGGAACGCTTGTGGTCTGATTTGGTACAAGAGGAAACAAGGCAGAAAACCAGAGACGAGACTTCATCCAAGCGTGAGGGTGAGGAGAATTGTGCCTTGGTTGGAAAGGAAAAGAAAGGGAAAGGGAAGAAATACCAATCCAAAGTAGAATATAGTCAATGGGGGAAAGAAGAAAGACTTGTCTAGAATCAAGTGCTTTCACTGTCATGAATTTAGGAACTATGCAATGAAGTTTCCACTCAAGAAGGAAAGAAAGAAGACCGTAGGAGGGGCATTGGGTGAAGGTTTGGCTTCATAGTTCGAGCTTGATTTTACTCTCATTACTTGCGTGGCCAATATGGTGATGGGAAGTGTGTGGTATCTCAATAACGATGCCTCATTCCATATGATGGGGAATAGATATTTTTTGGTGATTTGGAGGAGAAGGATCTGTAGATGCACATCAAGATGGGAGATGATGGAAGTTACAACACACCAATATTGGTACAATCACCTTTCAGAGGGGTTTGGGCTCCCCTCTCAAGCTCAAGGATGTGATGTTTGTACCAGGTCTAAAGAAGAATCTTGTGTCCATTGCATTTTTCAAAGATCATGGCTACGATGTGATCCTAAAAAAAGGAAATACATTCCTGAGACACATTTCCATCAGAAAAGTGAAGCATCGGGGTTCTGAAGAACCTCTACAAGCTAGATGTGGAGGATTTTTTTGCATTGAGTACAAAGGCGAAGAAGGTGCAAAGTTGCAATGTCAGTGAACTTTGGCATAGAAGAATTGGTCATTTACATCATGGCACTTTGAAGATCATGCAGCATATTACCACAGGCCTCTCCAAAGGAGCACTAGAGCAGCAAGACACATGAAAAGGGTGTAACTTGGGGAAGTACACAAAAGACACATTACATGACCAGGACAACAAAGCACATGCAGTCCTTGAAAGGATCCACTTTGATGTTTGTGGAAATTTCTCAACATCTTCCACTGTCAGGCACAAGTATTTTGGTATCTTTATTGATGACTATTCATGGACATGTTGGATCTTCTTCATGCAGAAGAAGGGTGAGACTTTCTCCAAGTTCTTAGAGTTCAAGACATTGGTGGAGAAAGAAACAAGCAAGAAGTTGAAGGCTCTTAGGAGCGATAATGGAGGTGGGTATGTGTCGAATGAGTTCAAAAATTTATGTGAAAAAGAAGACATTCGACGAGAGTTGATAGCACCCCACAAACCAAAGTAGAATGGGGTGGTTGACAGGAAGAATTGCAGCATTGTGGGAGTAGCATGAGAAATGTTGCATGACTAATGCCCACCTATGCACTTATGGGTTGAAGCATGCAACACAAAAGTTTATTTGTAGAACAGGAGTACTCATCGGATTCTTGGCATGATCACACTAGAGGAGGCTTTCTCGAGGAGGAAGTCAGACGTGTCACACTTTAGGATCTTTGGAGCCTTTATATATTTCCATGTCCCCAAAGATTCAAGGAAGAAGTTGGAGCTGAAAGTAGAGTTGTGGGTATTTGTGGGTTACATAGAAAATCCCCACAAGTACTATGTGTATTTTCCATCCATCAAAATGAAATTTGTGTGATGGGATGTCAAATTTTATGTAGACAAGACTATTTGGTGCTCTCTTGAAAGGGAGCTTTAGATCCCACCAGAGGAGGAGCTTTTAGCTCCAAAGCAGGAGCCTTAGGATCTTGTGGAGTAGCCACAGTTGAGGAGCAGAGAGTGGAGCCATCCACTCTAGCATAAACATCCATAGAAGGCATAAAGAGAAACGGAGAAGCTGAGAGACTTATGCATTATGTGAGGGATAATGTGGTTCTCCTTCAAATAAGAACAGGTAGAGAAGGTCACCAGGTCAATACATCGACTACATGGCTTTTATGACTGAGCTAGTTGTAGAAATTTCTTGTAGATTCAAACTAAAAATTGTAATATGCTAAAACAATTGACTTGAATCTACCTCACTCATCAACGAAAACAATAATTGATCAATGAAATCACGAAGCATATAAGAGAAAGAATTCAATCACACATAGCACAATAATTTTCTAAGGAAATTCACAGCTAAAAACCCCTACTATCTGTATATGACATTAGTCAAAGAATATGGATGAATACAATATGCTCTAATCGACCTTGAGGTTAACCTGCACAAATATTTTCTATCATCTGCCTGACTGATGGCCTTTGGCCAATACTTAGCCAAAATTCCAAGCCTCCAAACTCCTAATTCCTTTCATTGTTCCCTTTGGAATTAGCCCCTGTTTAATGGGGAAATTCCTCAATTATGAATTGCACAATCCTCATAGGCCTTCCTCTAAGTGCATGCACCATATATTTAATTTAGATGATTTTACAACTGATAGTACACTATCCCTAAACTCCAATCTCAATTGGGTCTTTCTATGATCTGACATGCATGAGTTAATTAGGAGTGAATCTTCAATTTATTAGTTGACAATTGCACACAGCACCCCACTACTTCAAGTTCCACCCCACTACTAGACCTCCCACTAATTCCTCCATCGATTGGAACTAGTTTCACTGGCTTTAACTCAGTTAGACTGAATTAAATAATTCCAACTAAAAATAAACTCAACTTGTGCTCCTAATTGTAGAAGACACTCTACATGACTCTTGTTAGACGCTCTACTCAAATTAACTGAGCTAACTAAGTCAAATTAACTCAGTTAACTATTACAAGTTGTCATGAGATGTGCAATTACAATTTTATTCCCAATTTAATTCAAGGACAAATTAAATTAGGATTTTTCTTGATGTTATTTTTAACATTTCTTGTTTCTATTTTCAACACTAGTAGAGACTGAACCATCCTCTTTCGAGGAAGTAGTAGAGAAACCAATATGGGTTTATGCAAGGGTGGAGGAGTATGAATCCATTATGAAGAATAGTGTTTGAGGGGTGATCCTGATATCACTTGGATTGAACCTCAGGCTGAAGGGAGGCAATGTCAGGGTAACCACAAACCAAGCTTAGCCAAGTAGATAGCCCTACTAGGCTAGGAGAGGGCTCTCTCCATAAGATTCTTAACCAAGATGGCTGGATCAAGAAAATGATATTAGGCTAGGTATAGTAGCACAAGGTTTATTTTGATTTTGAAGGGTTTTGTTGGATCAGGAGGAGCCAAATAGTTAGGGCAAGGAAATTAGGTCAAAAATGCAGGGTGTTTGATGGGGCAAGGTAGGCACAAGGTTCAACACTCTAGGGTTTTGATGGGTGAAGTGATTCAAGACTAGTGAGAAGCTAGAAAGAGCATGTGAGCAACATGGATCCTTCCTAAACTGAAGAAAACATATACTGTGAGTATTTTTCCAAAACAAAGCATAAATATTATGGGTTCTGCCTATCAACTTGAAAACATCCACTTAAAAGCAATGAAATGATTGACGAAGTACAAAAAACATTTTAACATATGATCATAATGGAGAAAACTGAACTAAACATCATACCACATAGATCCCAAAGAAAAAACTGTAGTTTTTCATTAACCTCGTGCTAAAACTGATACAAAATGATGTCTACTCAAAGCATAAGCATCTAGCTGAGTCCAACCGTTTACAATGAGAAAGAAGAAGAAGATATAGACATTGATTCAACCTCCTCCCATCCTCAGGGGTCAAATTCCTAAGTATTAGGAACTAATCCATCAAAAAATGAACAAGAAATTGGAATCTAGGCAACCTAACAACTTGCCTCTAAAAGTGAGGAAATTGATTCATTTGTCTCTAAGATAACTTATAATCTAATGAATCTACCTTCTAGTACTTATTATCCACCCTATTTACATGCCTAGTCATAATTTACATCAGTAAAACACCAACCATGAGAGGAAAACCAAAATTACAGTCAAGGCATAGTGAAGTGGATACCCAGCACAATTTTTGTCCTATGTGCAACGCCCAAGTTCTATGCGTAGTGATTTTTACAGGAACCTTTCCTGGTGCCTAAATTGAGCTCATAATAGCTCATTGGAAATCTCTTAAATTCTGATTTCCAGAACATCTTGAATATTTTCATTTGGGGTTAATTTGACCCCTCAAAAATGGATTCTTCAAAGACTGTTTCTGTGTGTCAAAAAAAGGGCAGAAAGGTCATTTTTTGGGTGTTTTTTGACCTTTTAGTTGACCAGTTCTGCTCTAAGAGCTTAGAAAATGCATAGGGTGCATGTACTCATCATTGTGAATCCAAAAATCCTAACCATTTCCTCATTGTATGCCCCTAGGAAAAGCGCATCGCCAATGGTGCTACGCATAGAGCCAAAATTTCTATGTCAAAAATTGCCAATTCTTCAAAGGAAAAAATTCTTCAAAACTTGCTCAAAATTTGTGGAAAACACCACCATAAAGTGTCTTGGTTAGCCAAAGAGGCTTCAGCAAGCAACCTAAGCCTATCACCCTCCTTTTTTCCTTTGATTTCTTGTTTTAACCTTGTCTTCATTTGCTTGACCCTTATGTTGCAAATCTTGTTCTAGGTCCTGTAATGGCAAGCCAAATGCCTAATGATATGATTGTCCCTATTGGCCTTTTGTAGCAGCTTCTCCAAATGCAAATTGACCTTTTCAAGCCAATTTTCTCAATCCTCCTCAATGTCCTTCTCAATTCTTTGTTTTATAGTCAAGGTAGTTGTTGTTTCTTCCTCTTGCATTACTAACTTTGATGGATGTGTAGTTGTTCTAGTTCATCATCTTCCATCAAATCAAATTCCCTTTCCTCCTCATCATCAAGGCTTTCCTCCAGAATCTTTTCCTTCCCTTTATGCACCTACTACACCTATTTTACCTGTTGTGTTGATGAATAATGCAAAGCCCCTTCCACATCAGGTGGAGTAAACACTTACCTATCTGATGCAAATGACTTTATAGCCCCTCTCTAATAATTCTACCTCCCTTATGTTGTTTTCTCTGATGATGAGGTTCATCTACCATGCTTTCACTGCCACTGTTTTTCTCCTCATGATAATCTCTATCCTCTTTCTCCACGTTTTTTTAATTTTGAAGATTTGAAACCTTGTTTAGAGGTTCTAGGTGGCAAAAGAGAAATTAGATGGTTGATAGGGTGGTTTTGGTGCTTGTTAGCCCTATGCGCAGTGCCTTTTATAGGTGTGCAGTGCTCTGGCTCTATGTGCAACACTGTGAAAAATGAACTAGAAAACGAGCCCTATGCGCAACACTCCAACTCTATGCGTAGCGCTCCCTCCTTTATGTGCAGCGCTCCCTCCTTTATGCATAGCACTCCCTCCTTTATGCGCAACGCCCCCTGCTCTGTGTGGAGTGCCTTTTTTCAGGCCACTTTTGGAGGCTTTTCCTGTATCCAAATCAATACCATGATAGCTTGTTGGAAAGGTCTCTCTCTTGACTACACAATGGACCTATCAAGCACTAAAACTGATTAATTATAGCCCCTAAAAAGTCGATTCACCCAACTCTGGTCAAAAAGTGCAGAATGAGGGTGCAAAAATGAAGTGTTCTCTTGCAGGACACTTTTGGAGGTATTTCTCAACTCCAAATTGAGTTCATGAAATCTCATTGGAAAGATATTTTTGTTTGGTTATCATTTGACTCATCAAGAAAGTCATTTGGACAATCCAGCTAGAAGCAAAATTGATTTTCCCAAAGTCACTATAGAAGTGCAACAACTCTCTTGTAACCACTGTATTTTTGAGATTTCTCTAAAACCATGAAAATTGTGTAAAACGTGAAGGATTTTTTTCATCCTTGGCCTATTATGAACAAAAACCTCTCTCACTTTTGCTAAATTCATCCCTGTTTTGTCTAAAACATAGTTTGAAGAAAAACCGGCCCTATGTGTGGCAAATGATTTTTCCCTTGGAATGACTTCTAGAAAAATGATGTAGACATGATGTTTATGAGTTGGAATGTCCTCAGACTTGCTTAAATGACCTACCTTATGCCTCATATACTCAGATGTGTCTGATTCCATAGCCAACCCTAGCTCAATGGGTGAGGAAACTAGGGTTTAGTGCTTATGGAAAATGACGATTTGGACACCCTTGGGAAAAGACAAATCCCTTTGGCATGCACTTAACCCTTTGAAACTTGACCCTTTCACTTGACTATTTCCTTTGACAAATTGATCTTTTGATGGTCTGGCATCTTTGGAATACTAAGTTAACAGCTTGGGATGGTGAAATTATTACATTTGAAAGACATAAAATCACATAATGAAATAAGAATTTCTCTTTACAAATCATCTTCACATGGTGAAGGGATGTTATTTGATCACCCTTTGCTTGTTGGTCTTATGCAATGGAATGGAACCTTGGAAACCCTAATGACCTAATGAAATCTCGAAAAACCCTAAAAGGCCTAATGAGACCTTGAAGGCTGAAATTCAAGATGACATAATGACTTCATGACTAATACAAATGGCATGATAAAAATAACTTTATGGATGATGTACAGTCAACAAGATGTGAAACTATGGCAGCAAGTAATCATATTTAGGAAAGAGTGATGTTTTTGGATTAGGAAAACCATCGGTGACTAATTTTTTTGCATGACCTAATGGAATGATAAAAAAATTTGATGTGGGACACCTAAAATGAATATGAAAAGAGCAATTTTGATCACTGATGGCAGTATGCAAATACTGGCTCTAACAAGTCCCAATACCAATAGACAAATCAGTTGTGGGTTCGAGATGGATCTTCAAGGTGAAGCAGGTAGAATATGGAAGAATAGAAAATTACAAGGCCATATTCCTGGCCAATGGGTACTCTCAGGTGGAGGGGATTGAAGGAGACCTTTTCTCCTGTAGCAAGTTACTCATCCATCATATCGATCCTTTCTTTGGTTGCACAGATGAGGTGGAAGATCCACCAAATAGATGTGAAAATTTCATTCCTCAATGGATTTATTGAGGAGGAGGTGTATATCGAGCAACTATAAGGCTTCAAGATTTATGACCAAGAGTCACGTGTGTGTAAACTCAAGAGAGCATTATATGTCTCCAGCAAGAACCCTGTGCTTGGTACACCAGGCTTGATAGCTATCTCACCAGTTTTGTCTTCACCAAAAGTGAAGCAGAAGCAAACCTCTATAATATTTTGGTAGAAGGTAAATTATTGGTTATTTTTTTGTATGTTGATGACTTTATCCTTACTATTGATGAGCAGTTGATCAGTTATTGCAAGGATGTCCTTACAAGAGAGTTTGGGATGAAGGACATGGGTCTCATGCACTACTTCCTCATATTGGAAGTATGGCAAGGTGACCGGGAAGTATTTGTTTCTCAGAGTAAGTATTCTAACGAGATACTTTAGAGGTTCCACATGGACATGTGAAAGCCCATGGAGACTCCTCTAGTGAGCAACTAGAGGAAAGAGGATGTCACTTCAGGTGAGGAAGTTGATGCGACTATTTACCGAAAGTTGGTGGGTTCACTCATGTATCTTGTGAACACACAACTAGACATGCTTTATGTAGTCAACTAGTGTAGACAAGTTATGGTTAGGCCAACCAAACTGTTTTGGAGGGAAATTAAACATGTTCTATGATACCTTAGAGGCACTACCCAGTTTGGACTTTGGTACAAGAGGATAGAGGGAGTGAAGTTGTGTGGCTTCATCGATGCAGATTGGGGAGGAAGTCCATCAGACCATAAGAGTACATCAGGTGGAATTTTGAGTGTTGGGTCCCTAACAATTTCTTTGTACAATGGGAAGCAGCTATTAGTGGCACTCATCTCAGTAGAAGAAGAATACATGGTTGCAATTCAAGCATCATGTGAGGAAATCTAGATGAGTAAGATACTTGTTGGATTATTTAGTTAGATGATGGATCCTACTGTGATTTAATGTGATAATCATAGTTTCATCAAACTCTCTGAGAAACCTATTTTTCATGAGCGATCCAAGCATATTGATATTCGGTATCACCATCTATGGGATTGTGTGCAGAGGCAGATTATGTTGTTGTAGTGCATTCCAACAAAGGAACAAGATGCAAATATTTTGACAAAGGCTTTGTCAAGAGGAAAATTTGAGTTCCATAGGTGCAGTATAGGGGTAGTTGATAATCCCTTTCTTGCTAAGAGGGAGTGTTGAAAATGTAGCAAGAAAATCTAGTTTTGATTTTTCCTTGGTCAAACTAGATTAAAAATTCAAATTTCTATTTCAACATAATACTTGGAGGTAGTTAACTGAGGTGAAATTGCATTTGTTACTCATTTAACTTAGTAAATTTGAGTTGAGGAAGCTTGAGTTTAGTTTTAAATGATTGATTTCTAATTTGTAGGAATATATTTCAGTTAATATGAGTTATTGTTAGTTTAACTAGTTCTAACTGTTAGAAGAACTAGTGGAGTTCAAGTTGTGTAAGTGGACTTTCAACCACACTCAGTGATCAACCAGTTAACTGATTAATCAACCCAAAATAACTTTTGCATGCAAAGAATTCGAGTTTCCTAATTGAGATGGAGATTCCAAGGCAATGTACTATTAGTTATATCATATTCCAATGTTTACAGGTGGTGCATGAAGTCAGAGAATGACCTAAGGCTATTGCACAATTCTAGAGTGTGAAATTCCTAAAAAATAAGGTCAATTTCCAAAGGGAACAATGCAAGGAAATAGGAGCTTGAGAAGGCTTAAAATTGGCTAAGAGTTGGCTAGGTTCAGTCATTCATGCAAAGGGATAGAATATACACTTGCAAGGTGTGCTCAAGCTTGGGCAACATTGTATTTCTTCTGTATTCTATGATTAATCCAATATAGATCGTAAGGGGATAGTTGATGTTTCCTTTTGCATGTATGTGATTCTTGTTTTATATGGTGAATTAACCTCCGCAGATCAGTATAATAGCTTCAAGTCTTGTGATTTAGCAAAATTCATGAGCAGAATGGAATCTACACATTAATTTCATGTGTGTGTGGGTGTGTTTATTGAAATTATATGTGAGATTAAATAATGTATTTTTGAATATAAGGAAAGAATTCACTTATTCAATAATATACTAAACACTCGTACGGATATCATTATTTTTCGAATAAATACTTATTCAAAAAATTACAATACATAGTCTTCAAATAAAAAATAGAAAAATCATCCTATGGCAAGAATTCATACCAGCAAGAATGCATGATAGCAATAACTCTTCCTCCCTTTCAACATAAGACAAATACACAAGTAGAATCTCAAAATTTTAAGCCTCCTTACAAGAATTTCAATACCCTTCTTCTTTGAAAGAGACTTGTAAACTCTATTTCAATATATTCCATCTAGTCTTCTCCTTCCTTCTGCTTCTTCCTTGGTTACAATTTCTTCTATCTTCCAACTCATTTTTGACAATTTTACTAAAATTTGTTAGAACAATATACTAGCATTTGCACCTAATGTTGCAAAGGAAATGTCGTAAGGCATACAGTATGGAGGAATATTGAAATGTGAATGGGCATTTTTGAAAGTAAGGGTCGATGATAATGATTTTCAATTGAGGAAGCCATGCCTAAAACCCTATTCGGGGGTTAAAGTGGCTATAAAATGGAATAAAAATCATCATAAATAGCCATTGAAGTTGTTTAAACACCTTTGTATCTGGATAAAGATTGCCTAGTTGAAGGTGAAGGTAAACAAATGAATCCAGGTGAACAGGTTGATGATAATGAGTTTCAATTGAGGAAGCCATGCCTAAAACCCTATTCGGGGGTTAAAGTGGCTATAAAATGGAATAAAAATAGTCATAAATAGCCATTGAAGTTGTTTAAGCACCTTTGTATCTGGATAAAGATTTCCTAGTTGAAGGTGAAGGTAAACAAATGAATCCAAGTGAACAACAACTGGGTATCCATATCGATTTGGATAGGGTTATTTAATAAATCATTATTTAAACGAAAAATTTAATTAATATTAAGATATATTTAAAACATGTATTATATTCATTAAAATAAATTGATTTTTTTTAAATATGTTAAAACCCATTGATAATGAATTGGTTGTAAAGACCTAAACTATCAAAATGGTATTTCATCTTGAAACATCCTTTTTCAAGTTTCAGTTGGAAAATACAAGTAGTAAATTGTAACGGAAGAGGTTAGAGAAGAAATATAATATTCTGAAGAACATTGTGGTTGTCATTCCATATTTGAAGTTGCATCGAAATTTGTTGGAGGCATCGAAGACCTGAAGAAGCAGTAATGAACCTGCAAAATGTATATTTTGTTAGAATTTGTAATATGTAAATTAAGTGTGGAAATTTATTTGTAATATTTTGCATGTGAGTTGTGTTAAGATGAAATTGGAATGAATGGAAATGAAGTTACAAGGGACAGAAACAAGGCAAATGAGATATGAAATCTTTTATAGGAAGGTGCCTATGTAATGATGTATGGAATCTAGATTGTACATAAAGGTGCATTAAATATATAGACATTATTACAAGCCCATTCAAACCCAAGTGTGACATCAACTTCAGATTCCCTAAACCCTCAGATGAGTTTGTGCTAATTATAGCCCAGGTTGGATTGGTAATAAATCTGGGTTTTACTTGGATTGAACTTCCTACTAAGATAACAGAGGTTTTGGTCTTTTGTGAATTAAAATTCATGCAATTTGAGTGTTTTTGCAAAGTAATCTGCATTTTCTTTAACATTGTACACAAAAATGATAGCTGCTCTATAACAAGCCTGGGAAAGATGTCCATGATTATTAAATAAAATGAGGTCAATATTCAATGTCATTGAATAATATTCTCAGTGTTAATAAATCTAAATCTATGCTAGTTTATTTCATGAACGGAATAATCAGAGCTAAAAACAGTCACCAAGGGCTTGCAGACTACTTCCTCAATTTATCCTCTGCACTCTGACTTATTTGTAATGCAGCCTAGCATGTGAAGGGTGTGCTAGTTAGCAGAGTATGCTAAAGTCTAAAACAGGCTTAAATACTTGTTATCATCTCATTTCTCTAAACCCTCTCTCCCTTGCTTCTGCACTCCGTTCATTCAATATTTCAAGTATTCACTACCTGTTATCTTCCTTAATCGCTTAATCGATTGAATTCAGTCCAAAACATAGATACCAAGATGCCTGCAACTACTGCTACTCATTCGAGGAGGAACATCCCCAAAAGAGGGCAGGTGAAGGTAGCCATTGCCTCTTCCCTCGCTCAATCCATCAGATCAGTGTTAGGATCCCCTAAATCCTTCAACCACTCTGTTGTTTCCTCTTCCTCTTCTCTCGCGAGTGAAAATCATTTGAGAGCACAATGAATGACTTGCAGATCAAATGGGCTTGAGTTTCTTTCATTACAAACTCAGTGATGCAGAAATTAAATCATTATGGATGAAAGCATGGGATCTATAGATCTGTTCTCCAAATCATTTGCTCATTTGTCTAACTCTTTTCCCCAGATTTGAAGCCCTGCAACACCAATGGAGTTTGCTCTTTATGCTGTAGTGAGTCACCAAATATAAAGAGGGGAAATATTTTCTACTATAGTAGCTTTTCCTAGTTGCAGTTAAAAAGCTCTGAAATACAAAGTTTGTTGATCAGAGATTTTGAGTTGAAATATATGGCACTTGATTCCCCTTGGCATGTGTAACTGATTTTGATCCATTAGTGGTGTTTATAAACTTCATCTATGTATTGGATTGATAAAAATACCCATTAACATGTAGAATAGACTTGAATCCTGTTTTTTACATCCAACAGCTAAGAGTTTACTAATTCATCATGCTTTTGATCCATAAGTGAGTGGATATAAACCTTAACTATGCATTGAGTGATGAATCATTTGCATGAATGTGCTTTGAATGTGTGGCTAATTAGCATGAATGTTCTTTGAATGTGTGGTTAATCAAATATGAATCGTTTGCATGAATGTGCTTTGAATGTGTGGTTAATCAGATATGAATTGTTTGCATGAATGTGTGGCTAATCAGGTACTCAACACTCACTTTGAATGTGTTGTTAATCATTTGAATGTGTGGATGCATGAATGTGCTTTGAATGTGTGGTTAATCAAATATGAATCGTTTACATGAATGTGTGGTTAATCAAGAACTCAACACTCACTTTGAATGTGTGGTTAATCATTTGAATGTGTGATTAATGAAATATAAATCGTTTGTATTTTGGTAGTGAATGTTAATGATTGAAGTTACATGTAGTTGAAGTTATTAAAAAGCTAAAAGATTTTCTATTGTTTATCTTATAACTGTTTAAACTAGAAGGAGATTATAACTGTTCACATAGTTGAAATTTGGAGGAGATTCTTTCATTTAGGTTAATGAAATGAAACTCTGAACAATTTATTTTGATTTAGGTTACTAATGGTCAAAAAATTATTTTGAGCTTATAATTGCTCACCTATATGATGCATTCATTTGGAGTTAATTATATCATTTAGATTTATCGTGACCAAAATCTAATGTGAGTGTCAAATATGTAGGATGGAGAAAGTATACGTTATGTGTATCTGCAACAGAGCCAAAATTCTGGGAAATGTAATTTGTGTGGGTGGAGCAATGGCTATGAGTTTCCTTCAAGGTCCTACTCTAGCCCAACTCTGGCCTCTGTGAGGAAAATCAACATCAGTTTCCAACACTAATATAGTACACCTAGTGGAAACCATTCTACACGAGGGAGATTCAGGCAACCAGATTAGAGGGTGTATTTACCTTATCTCAGCAGTGATAATGTTATCTACTACCATGATATTGCAGGTCTCCCTACCACCTTGCATATTAAATTGATACCCAATTATAACCCTTTTTTGTATTTAGAAGTTTCAAAGCTCCCCACCCAATCAAATGTATGATTATAATTTCATGTGCAGGTTGAGACATTGAAGAAGTTTCCAGCCACACTATCCCTTACATCAATTACTGCCTTTCTAGGCTCCATCCAAACTGCTCTCCTAATAGCCATTCTTGACAGGGGCATCATTCCAACATCATGGATACTGGATAGGGCTAATATTTTGACTGTGTTCACTGCAGTAAGTCTACATACATGAATGATGTTTTTCCTCAATTTTCCCAGCCATGAATAACTTAAATTTTTGTTAGGTGGTTAAGCTAATTTTTGGAAGATTAATTCAATTTGGCAGGGAATCATATTCAATGCAATGGCATTTCCATTACAGTTATGGTGTTTGCAGAAATGAGGGCCAGTATTCGTTACAGTATTCAACCTAGTGTCTACTGTGTGCTCAGCAATTTTATCATCTATAGTTCTGGGAGACACGCTGCGTCTGGGAAGGTGGGTGGTTTGTTATATTCTCAAATATTCAATTCGGTGGTTTGTTATATACTCCAATATTCAATTTGTGTTAGAGTGGTTCAGGTAAAATTAAACTTGATTAGATAAAGTTATTAGTTGTTCTTGGGCTAATGAGAATCTATGGTTTTGTCCATGGTATTCATATGGAATATAGTATATTCTTAAGTCTTCAATTTCTATTAGAGTGGTTCAAGTAAATTTGATTAGGTAAAGTCATCAGCTATTTTGGGGTTCATGAGAACCCATAATTTTGTCTATGGTATTCATGTGGAATATAGCCTGTTTAAAAACAGAAAGACTCCATAAGTGAAAGAAATTAACATGGAGGCTTTTGGCTTTTAAATAGGTTATATTCCACAGGAATATCATGGGCCAAACCACAGGTTGGAGCCAAAAAACTACTTATAATTCGACTAAATCAACTCGACTAAATCAAGTTTACCAGAACTACCCTAACAATTTACATTAGATTTATTATTTCTTCTCTCATTTTTCCTACAAATTTACAAAATTAATTAACTGAAATGCTTGATTTTCCTACACTAGAACAGTTTGATGGGTGTGATTCTTATATTCATTGGTCTCTACCTTTTTCTGTGGGGCAAAAGCCAAGACGATGGTACCCAGATCAAAATATCTTTTGATGAAGAAGCAGATATAGCCATCATAGTAGAAGGAGAAGAAAACCAGCACCCACCTCCTGCTTCTGAAGTAGTGGATGTGAAAACACCTTTACTATAGTAACATTCTTGAAATTTTGTTGAAAAATTGCAATGTTTGTAATAAACACTTAGTCAGTTCGAACAAATATGGCAACACTCCCAACAAAAAGGGCTACCTAACATCAGAAGTTCCAAATTCCTCAGGCACACAATAGTACTAGGTAAATATTTGATGTTTGTACGGAACAAATTTAACTTTTTCAAAGACGGTTGACTTCCAACCTGGGAAGGCAATAACTCCATTTGGAGCCAACCTGATAGATCTAAACATTCAAGAGTGGTGATATCTCCAAGTGTGGAAAGAGTCAAATTCAAACAATCACTCAAATGTAGATGTCTAAGTTGCAATAGATTTCCCTCAAAGCTTGGAAGCATTTCCAGACATTTAAACCTAGAAGGATTGATGTATTGAATATTTTTTAAATTTTCGAAGGAACTTGGAAGCATCTTCAAACTTTTGCACAATGTCAGATTCATGGTTTGGAGATTTCTCAGATTTTGAAACAAATATGGAAGCATCTTCAAACTTCCGCACAGTGTGAGATTGATATGTTGGAGAGTTTTTAGATTCCCAAAGGAATTTGGAATCATCTCCAAATTGCTGCACTTAGAAATATTGGCGTGTTGGAGATTTACTAGATTCCCAAAGGAATTTCGGAGCATTTTCAAACTTCCACGGTCTGTCAGATTGATGTGTTGAAGATTTGTTAGATTACTAAAAGAATCTGGAAGCATTTCCAAACTATTTCACTTGGACAAATGGAAGTATTCGAGCTTTTTTAGATTCCCAAATAAAATTGGAAGAAGCTGCAATTTCAGGCACCCTATGAGGGTTAGATATCTCAAGGAGCTCAAATAACAAAATTCTTCTGATAGCATTTCTACATCTGCGTATTTCAACAATCGCAGACAATTCAGTACAATCTTTTCTAGGTGCTTCAGCGACCTTAATGACTTTGGAAACTCGGAAAATGGAGCTTCAATATTTAATTCCTGCAAGTGGAGAGGTGCCTGCAATGTTAAGTACGTTTCGATTATATAAGAAATTGAAAAGATAGGAAAATTCTTGCTCTGCAAATTGTTGCATCTATATGTACGTACCTCAGATCGAGATTGCCACAATCTTTTCAATTCCCAACCGAACACTTCTAAAACTCTTAAATCGCACAATGGAATCCAAGAAGGCAGTGATGAGTAGATCGACACATTCCAATGAAGCCATATGAGTTTTGGTGACCACACCGAAGTCAAGATGCTTTCAAAGTTGCCTTCAACTTCAAGAAGTTGCAATTTCCTGATTCCGCAGACCTCTTGACTGGAACTTGTATTCAAGGGCAATTCTAATTCTGAATGGAACACTTCCTAATATTCATCCTCCCCAATAAAGGTGTACCAAGGAGCCATCGCAAATCCGTGCACTTCTGTTATCACCTATTTGTGGTTTGAAAACAATAAACTATTATTAACATAATGTGTGGTAGACTGTTTTGAACAAAAAATACCAAAAGTTATTTAGAGATTCAACAATTAGGATGGCTCAAACACTTATAGAGGATGATTGTTGCAACAACTCATGAAGATGAAGATTCTTTATCGGTCGCCAAAGCCAACGCGGTAATAATTCTGGACAATCCGCAATAGCTCTTCCCAAATCTATGAGGTGATCATGCAATCTTATTCTATTTTCATTGTCCAACTCGATAAGACACTTGTTGAACAGATTTTGAAACCCTACCAAACCATTCCATCCCAAGCCCCTCCATATTCTTACCCATGTATCCTTGTCTTTTCCTATCAAAAAATAGGCCATATCTAAAAATATTTGCCACTACTCATGATTGAGAGAGTCGTAAGTAATTTTAAGGCTCCTTTCTATCTCTGTAGGTAATGTTTGGTGAAGTCCATTCAGTTGCTCTTCCCAGTAAAGCTTGTCATGTCCACAAACAAGCGACCCAAAAACTTTCAATGATAGAGGCAAACTATGACATGCCTTTAAAAACCCATCTACAAGATTTTCAAATCTTGGTAGTGGATATGGCTGGAAAAAGGCATGCAAGCAAAACAACTCTTGGGAGTGTGCTATATTGAGGCCTAGTAACTGATAAATTGACGACTCTGCAATTCTTGCACTTCTAAGGATATGCTTGACCCTAAACGTAACCAAAATCAAGCTCTTGGGGTGAAGGACATGCTTAATTGGCAAGAAAGGATCTAGTTGATCCACATGACCTACATCATTTAATATTATGAGTGCCTCACAAGCTGAAAGATTCTTTTTAAGTATCTCCACACCTTCTTCCCACCTCTCAATTTTGATATATCTATCCTTCAAGTCCTTAATGAGTTTGCTTTATACATTGTTTAGAGACATTTTATTTGCATTTTCCCTCACATCAAATAGAAAGCAAGATCTATCATAATCTGACCTCTTATGATTAAAAAGTTCTTTGGCCAGCATTGTCTTTCCAATTCCACCGATGCCCACAATCCCCACAACCTTGACCTCCACATGCTCACCATGATGTAGTCGCAGTGTCCCTTAAAAATCTTGTAACTTTTCCACCAAACCAGTTGGATATTTTGCCACATCCAATGGCATTGCAACATTTTTCAACACGGCTTGCACAACCTTATCCAACAGCTCCTCTTCGTGCTCCTCCAAGAGTCTCTCTTCACCCTCGTCCCTGAATATTAATTAAGACAATAAAGTAAGCAATGACAAAAGCATACTTGAGATGTGATGTATGCTTCAATGCAACAGATTTAGACCTAATATGGATCAAGACAATGGATATCCTTGCCCATTACCCTCTTGCAGTTCAAAGTCACTTATATTCGTGACATGATGAAGGGCGTTTCACCAAGTCTGGATAGTCTACAAGTCGTACTGCTACTTCTCTTCATGGATACGTAGGGCTTTAGCATATGATCCATCTTTATCTTTGCCCATCCACCTGACCTCCGAGGGCTTCACTTTATAGAAGACCGGAAGAATAATAACTTTGGACTCCACCATGACGACCAGCGCATCCAAGCACCACCTGGATTCGGCATAGGTCGCTAAAATAAAATGGCTATATGGACAGAGGCTACTCAAATAGCAGCTTCTATGCAGCCTCTATCTGAGATGTAGTATTGTGTCCAGCCTGTAGTTCAGGCTTGTCGAGAAAGACTTGCAAGAGGCGACGGTATTTGTAACCATTAGACCAGTGCGCAAACTGTTTCAACAACTAAATTTTTGTAACCATTCTAATCTAATGGCTGAAATCTTTGCAATCATCTTACATATAATCCTATGGAATAAAAGATGACAGGTAGGCAGAGAGAACTAGTTTTTTGTAACCATTCTAATCTAATGGCTGAAATGTTTGCAATCATCTTAAATATAATCCTATGGCATATAAAGATGACAGGTAGGCAGAGAAAGGAGTTGATTTTAGAGGGAATTGCCTTACGGTGCAATTAATAATCGTCAATGGTAAAGGTGACATACAAGGTGACATACCCATTCTCAAGTTTGATTTCAGAGGGAAATGCCTTACGGCGTAATTATTAATCGTTAATGGTAAAGGTGACATACCCGTCCTCAGGTTTACCAATATGTCAAACAATATTTTCATATATTATTCAAAGTATAACACACTAATATACATGTTCAAAAATAAAAATATCTGCAATTATTTTGATGATAATAACAGATTCAAAAATACAAATATCTGCAATTATTTGGATGATAATAACAGATTTAAACCCAGCTTACTAGGGTGACCATGACAATGACCATGACGATTCTCTCCGTCAGACACATTGAGAAAGGTCAAGCTTATTTACCATGCCCAGTTGGGCTATATATACGCACGGTTAAATTTATATTGGTATAAGTTTAATTGTATATGCTTACAAACCAACCACATTTAATATCCTAAACCACATACATTTAATATCCTAAACCACATACAATATCCTATATCCTATAGCAGAGTAAATATTATTTTCCATGGAAAAAGCGGAGCTTATTTACCATGCCATAGGATCAAGTGCAAGAAAGGAAGCCGCACGTGCTTGAACAGGGCTAGAAACGTTAGGCCGCTACTAAAAAGGCGTAACAAACTTACGTGTGTTAGTCTCCGCTTTGGTTTGTTCCATAGTTTTAAATGAGAAGGAAGTCAAATCATTAGCACTACGTGTAAATTTTACAACGTCAATCCACTAAACTAATATTTATAAACTAATGTTTTTTTATTTAATGTCAATCCACTAAACCAATATTTATAAACTAATGTTTTTATATTCAGTGCTTCAAGCTGTGGATTTTTCCATTTTTATGTAGTTATAGAGAATCATCTTTCCAATTTGCTTCACATAATATAGCTATTGAGATATGTTTTGATTATGCTCATACTTCAGATAGAAGTGAATTCTTTAAGTAGATACGATGAATTGAATTTCAGATAGAAGTGATAAAGGGATTGAAGCGTTGAATCCATACTATGGAATGTGCACCTACAACCAACGGTCCTGGGTTCATTATCATGCTCATGCTTCTATCCCTAACAACTCATGATGAGCAATTCTTATATTGCATGTAATAAGAAGGTTAGCATGCTGGGACAAGTTTCTTTCTATGGCTGAGGACATGTGCAATTTTAGAACGATCTAAACCTCAAAATGACATGCCTGTTTGATATTGAACCTGGGCAATCATCGTGGCACTGCTTTAGCGTATGGTCCATCTTTATCTTTGCCCATCTCCATGACCTCCGAGGGCTTCACTTTATATAAGACCGGAAGAATAATAGTTATTTCTCAAACATTATATCGGATTAAATCATCACCCGTTAGCATTCGATGATCTATTTGATTAAATTCAAAATAATTCCTAAACATAAAATGTTTAAAGATAATTCAATGATTTACTCAAATGTACATAATATAAATCCTTTCAATGGCGTGCACTTTCCACATTGTATAGCAAAGCAGATCATGGGCTAACAATTGACTCATAATATAAATCCTTTCAATGGCGTGCACTTTGCACATTGTATAGCAAAGTAGATCATGGGCTAACAATTGACTCATAGTTAAACCTCAATATGCAGTGATATAAGCAAGATTCAATTACATTCTTACAGACTATAGCCTGGTCATTCTTCATCATCTGTATTCACCATGCCAAAGATTTATTCATTGGCGAGCAGCCTCTTTCCTGCCGGTAGACACAATCTCTGTGTTAATGGTGGAGCGGAAACCCACGTCCAATTTTACATTATCCAATATCCAGGGATGGTTTACATCATTACAATCATCATGTTTAATTTACATCATTCCAATCATCACGTTTAAAGATTAATTTTGTACCTTGCCCAATCTAAACAGAGTTTTGATATCAAGAAAGCTCAAAGAAAATAAGAACTCACTCGAGATTTGATCACAAGAAAGTCGGCGTCTGTGGTCTTCTGCTGCATTCCAAGAACGAGTTCCTTCCCGGAATCCGATATGGAGGGCAAGAAGGGGTAACTCAGCTTTGAGTTTGCCTTTTGTATTTGCTCATACATGACCACGACATCGTTCACTGCCAAAAAGGGTGTCCTCCCTAAAATTGTGAGAAGCATATTTTAAAACAGAGTATTTTTACAGATTTTAAGAATATTTTGGAATTTGGCTAACAGTAATACTTCTATGAAATTCTGAAATATCCCAAAAATCTCAAATTCTGTAATATCCCAAAAATCTGCAATTGAGATAAATTTCAAGGAAAAATAGGGTAGACTAATCTTTCTATAAAACATAAACTAAAACAAAATTTGACAAAGGAGTGAGAATTCTCACCCATTACAAGCTTCCAGCTCCAAGCCACTTATTTCTGTAACACGACAAAGAGCACCTCCCCATTTTTCAACAGTGCTCGGCTCGTATCTCTTCTTCTTTTCTAGATCGCGAAGGGCTCGTCCATACATTTCTTCTTCGCCCTTGCCCATTCTAACCCGTAGATCAGATGGCTTTACATGGTAAAACAACGGAATAATGCTATTCCCCGATTTCAACATCAGCACGAGCTCTTCCAAACACCATTTTGATTCGGCGTACCTTGGAGATAAAATGGCTATATGAACAGAGGCGGTTGGCCCACACGCCTTGATAATGCAGCTGTCTAGTAAGTAAACCACTAATGCCAAACCGAAAGTTGTAACAGCTGATGAAAAATCCTTTATCTGTGCTATCTGTTTAATAGGCAGTAACCTGACAGATCACCGTCCACGTTCCACCTTGCCATTGTATAGTGGGGAGTAAATCTGGATGCCCACACGCCTTGATAATGCAGCTGTCTAGTAAGTAGACCGTTAATGCCAAACCAAAAGTTGTAACAGCTGATGAAAAATCCTTTATCTGTGCTATCTGTCTAATAGGCAGTAACCTGACAGATCACCGTCCATGTTCCACCTTGCCATTGTAGAGCGGGGAGTAAATCTAGATGCCCACACGCCTTGATAATGCAGCTGTCTAGTAAGTAGACCACCCAAAGCGTGTCCTTCAAGGGAACCAATATTATAATGACACACACAACCAACAATAGTTCTCATAAGTCTCTATAGCGTCCCTAGCTGAGCAGTGCAGAGGGAACGCCATGTGTGGGGCACACGTCCTCCACTAGGAGCTTGAGTTACAATCTTGTCATAGCATACCTTGCAAAGCCGACCCTCTTCGTTCTCACACACAAAAAAATATCTCTTATATATAAATTTGACATTTAATTTAATTCTATTATTATTATTATAATATTGATATTTATTATTAATATATTTTTAATAATTTTAAAAGTATTAATAAAATTATTATATTTTTATATTAAAAATATATAATAATTAAAATTATACTATATTCAATTTTGAAACTATAGGTACATTATGCTAAAAACATATATGTCGATATCAAATACAAAATGTTTTGCCTTCAAAGTGGAAAGTAAGAGTTACATTATACCAAATATCATTGAGTCAGTATGATGGGGTATTAGTTTTCATCATCCTTTTAACTTTTTACATCTATAGATTGAGTGATATTAGCTTTCGTCAACTTTTTAAGTTATAACATCCATAATTGAGTGAAATTCCCTTTTTCATAGCATACCTTGCAAAGCCGACCCTCTTCGTTCACGCTGACAATAAAAATGACCAAGCCATTCACAATGGGTTGTCTGGATTCAAACCATGCACGGAAACTCTCAGAGAGCCATTATGAAATCCTCAAACGATAATTTCACCAAAATGTCTTGAAAGATCTTCAGCAGCACCATACCCACTTGGAAAACAATCTTCACACCCTCGAAAAGAAAAACATCCCATATGTGGAAACGGAAAACCTGCAGAGAAAACTGTCAAGAACCAGCGGCTTGCGAGCATGGAAGGAAAAAGTCAAATAAGCATTTGTTGAGTAGAGGTAGACCGTCCAGGTATAGCCCTCTGCATGGAGTATTCGCTCCGCCTTTGAGCAGCACAACCATCACCCAAAACACATTTTCCTCAGACATGTACAACAGAAACACGCCTGCTATGAAACTCATCCCCTGCGTATACCCCACCTCGTTGTCATACACCGCATATGCCTTCAACACATTGTGGAGAGACCTCTGCACAAACTGAAAAATTAATAAGCTAGTCAATTGAGCCACAAGAGTCAGTTATGAGATAAATTGGTTATTGAAAAGAAAAACATCCCATATACAAGCAATTAGGGGAAATGGCAAATCTACAGAAAAAACTGTCAAGAACCAGCTAGTTGCAAACATAGATGGCATGATCGTTTGCTCCTCAAAATGTTTCCTTAACTCTGGCAGTAGCTCCTTCACAAGTGTTTCAAAGTCAAATAGACATTTGTTGAGTAGAGGTAGACCGTCCAGGTATAGCCCTCCCAATGGAGTATTCGCTCCGCCTTTGAGCAGCACTACCATCACCCAAAATGCCTTCTCCTCAGACATGTACAGCAATGGAGTATTCGCTCCGCCTTTAAGCAACACAACCATCACCCAAAATGCATTCTCCTCGGACATGTACCATCACCCAAAATGCATTCTCCTCGGACATGTACCATCACCCAAAATTCATTCTCCTCGGACATGTACAGCAGAAGCGCGCCTGCTATGAAAGTCATCCCCTTCGTATACCCCACCTCACTGTCATACATCGCATACGCCTTCAACACATTGTGGAGAGACCTTTGCGTGAACTCCGCATACGCCTTCAACATATTGTGGAGAGACCTCTGCGTGAATTGAAAAATTAATAAGCCAGAAGTCAGTTATTGGATAAGTCAGTTATTGAGTGGCAAGAGTCAGTTATGAGATCAACGGCAGTAAAGTTTTTAATCGTCTAACACTAAATCTAATGGTGAATAACCAAGACAGCGCGGATCACAGGAGAGTTCATTTCAAATGGAAACGCCTTACGGCGTAACTAAAACAAATACAATATTTTCTCTAAAAGTAAAATTATTACAATCCTTCCTCATTTTTGATCCAAGAACTTCCCTTGTCTAACAATTTTAAAATTGTTATACTCCTGATTTTTCATGATTGAAGATCTTGAACTCATACTTTCTTTTATTTCACTAAGAATTCGTTTTCATTTTCTTATTCATTTTTTTGTCTCCTACAAAAATAAATATAAAATAATCATTCATATATGTATTTGATGAAAGATAGTCATGTAAGAAAATATATTAATATGAGGAACCTTCTCACTAACTTATTCATTTTCTTTAGGATTATTGTTTTTATTTTCCTAAAATAGTTGAAAAACCATTAAAATGAAATTAAACATTAGCAAAGTCCCCAATTTTAAATATATTAATAAAATCCTAGTATCTAGAATAAATCTTTATTATTTATTTTGTCCATAGTCTTTAACCTATAAACTTATTCTAAATACTTTGCATAATTTACAAAATATGAAATTATTAAAATTTTAGATAAAATTACCAATAAATATAATTGAATACAAATTTGAACATCAAATTGATTTATAAATAAACCTATATAATTACACAAGGTAAATAATAAATCTGAGCTATTAAGTTTAACGATCTCCTTTTTCTTTTGTAATATTATGACCCATTTTATTTTCTTAGAAAATTTGTGGGTATTTCTTTATCCAATTTTTCCAAGTGTGTTCACCATCCATTTGGAAAAAATAATTTTTCAAAAATTATCCTCACATCCACAACTTTTTATCAAGTCATTTCATGCTCAATTTGACCATTTAAAACTCAAAATATGGCTCACAAAAACTACTAATAATCATTGATTCCACCCTTAGATTAATTTTGGAGCATTTTATCCCATATGTATTATGGGAAGGCATTATGAATTTTTTATATTGTTTTGTCTACCCACAATGACTTATATGTGAAACTATAAAAAGTCTTTTCTAATGCATGAACACGTACATCCAAGATCTAATATAAACATTTGCATCACGATGCATCATTTAAACCTAATAAATGAAATTAAAAAAAATAATAAAAATAAGATGCATGAACATGTACATCAAAGAACCAATCGCATTATGCAATGTAATCTACAAGCTAATATCAAAGGTCATCGCAAATAGGCTCAAACCTCTCCTGCCCTTACTCATATCTCTGGAACAAATAGGATATGTGGAAGGATGGCAGATTATGGATGGAATCATAATATCAAATGAAGTAATACACTTATTAAAGATTCTCAAGAAACCAGGTATGATTCTAAAACTAGACCTCTCTAAAGCTTTTGATAAGCTTAGTTGGAATTTTATTCACAAAATGCTTTTAGCCTTTGGCTTCAGTGCAACCTGGACCAGGTGGATTATGAACCTCATCACTTCTCCAAGCTTCTCTGTTCTTTTGAATGGCTCTCCCTCTTCCCCCTTTCGACCCTCTCGCAGCATTAGGCAAGGGGATCCTCTTTCACCTTTTCTCTTTGTCCTAATGGCCGAAGGCCTCAACATACTTCTCAAATCAGTCGTTGCCTCTCAAGAGCTTAAAGGTATTTCTATCCATGGTCTTAATCCTCTGTCTCATCAGCAGTTCGTTGATGACACCATGCTATTTGGTCATCCCTCCTCGACAGAAGCCTCTGTTTTCAAGTCTCTACTCTCCCTTTACTCCGATGCCTCTGGCACCTCCATCAATGCCTCGAAATCTCAACTCTTCTTTTTTAACACCCCCCCTCTACTCAAAGGAATATTGCCAGAATTCTGGGATTCACCATATCCCATTTGCCATCTAAATACCTTGGAGCTCCCCTCTCTGACTCAGCCATCAAACATGCTTCCTGGCGGTCTCTCCTTGATAAGCTAGAATCAAAGCTCTCATCGTGGACCTTTCGTGCTCTCAACATGGCAGGCAGATTAGTCCTGATCAAGTCTGTCCTTCAAGCTATGCCGTTGTACCTCTTTTCCACCATGGCAGCTCCAAAATGGGTCCTTAAAGCCATTCGCAACCTCCAGCGCAACTTCCTCTGGGGCTCCACTGGTAGGAATCGAAAATGGGCTCTTGTTAATTGGAAAGAAGTGTGCAAAATCAAATCAGAAGGAGGACTGGGACTTCGAGATCCGCTTCAAAGTAACAACACAATGGGAGCTCGAATGTGGTGGAACTGGATCTCCAAGCCTCATTCACCTTGGGCTTGATTATGGCAAGCAAAATATGCTCTGGGAAGTCACTGGAACGATCTCATCAGAATCAAATCCACAGCCCAAGGATCACCAATCTGGAATGCTGCAAAGACTCACAGCCACTTCATTCAGGAACACAGTTTCTGGGAAATCCACTCAGGCACGTCAGCCAAGTTTTGGGAGGATTCGTGGCAGCAGCTCCCTAAACTTGCAAATCTATTCCAAAAGCCCCTCTGGCAATCTTATATGCAGCAAGAGAACCTTATTCAGGTTCACCAATTCTGGCAACAAACAGAGCATCATGGATACCAATTATGGAAACCAGCGAGCAGCTGGCAGAGGGATTGGGAGGGCGAAACATACTCAGACATGGATCAGGAACTCACTCATCGCAGAATCCGTCACTCCAACCAGCAGGATAAGCTCAGATGGGGTCACATGCACAAAGGCACATTCACCACTAAAGAAGCACATCAACTGCGCTATTCAGACACCCAAGCGGATAAAGATCAAATTTGGGCACGAGTTTGGTTACCAGGGCTATGGCCTAAAATCTCAACCTTCTTATGGCTGCTAAGTAAAAAGCGCATTCTTACTTGGGACAATTTGATAAAAAGGGGATTCATTGGGCCTTCTAGATGCCCAAATTGCAATCTCAACTCTGAGACAATCAGCCATTTAATGGAGACATGTCCGCTAGCAAAGCAACTTTGGGAGAAAGTGGAGAAATGCAACAAGAGAACAGAACCCAGGGGCGAGGATGTAACGGAAAATATCAGGAACTGGGACAAGAACCCATTCAAAAGCCAACTTCTCAATACTTTATGGGGTCTCATACCAGGCTTTTTGTACTGGATTCTCTGGAAAGAGCACAACTCCAGAATCTTCAGCAACACTTCCCGGACAATCGACTCTCTGTGGCTCATCTACAAAAGAAATATCCAGGAAACCTTAGCCATAAGAACCTGGTATGATACAGACATGCCAGAAGCGCAACAAGAGAGGGACATTTTGAAAGAATGGAATCTTGATCTTTCCGCCTTTGTAAAGGTCATTACCCGTCCCCCACGCAACTCCACCTCCCCGTCCTCCTGGTCCCCACCAGCTTCCAACTCATTCAAGTTCAATTTCGATGGGGCAGCTAAAGGTAATCCTGGACCTACTAGATTCAGAGGAATCATCAGAAGCCATACAGGAGCACTTCTACATATCTATTATGGTTCATTAGGCAAAGACACTAACAATGTAGCCGAGCTGGAAGGACTCTGGCAAGGGATCTGTCAAGCAGAGAAAAAACACTTCTTCCCTCTTGAGGTTGAGGGAGATTCTCTCATCCTAATAGTAGCAGCCAAGAAAATTCAGGCAGGGGCAACAGCAGTCAAGTTAGCAACCAGCTGGAGATTGCTAAGCAGGTTGGAATCCCTGGAGGTAAAGCTTAAGAATCCACAAAGTATAACCTTCCAGCATGTGCAAAGAACAACAAACCAGGTAGCCGACATAATGGCTAACCAAGGTGTTTCTCAGTCATCACCATACTTCTCCGGCTCCTTGGACATGGTTGATGATGAACAACTTAAAAGGGACTGCATCGCTTTGGTGCAAAAGGATCTCTCCCTCCCGGATGCGGGTGGTTTTAATGCATAACAGGTCAGTGGCTCGTCACAAGGGCATGTGTCAGCCCGGACGAGCCACGTATGCCAGGACGATTCACGTATGGTCTATCTGCGCGATTCATTTAAGAACGGAGGCGATGGTTTATTGCAGTCGAGTCCTTTCGGCATTTACTGCTCTTCTTGGTAACGGGAAAATGGCGTTACAAAGCCATGGCATCTCTGTCATTCTCCCGCAGTTTGTGTTGGCTCACGCTCTGGTTCTGAGGGAGGTTGTGGTGGCTCACTCTCTGGTTCTGAGGGAGGTTGCGAGGGGGTATTCCTGCTCTTTGAACAATTCGGGGATGTATGGCATCTCTGTCATTCTCCCGCAGTCTGGCATAAGGTTTGGGTGCTCGGAGGTTGTGTTGGCTCACTCTCTGGTTCTGAGGGAGGTTGCGAGGGGGTATACCTGCTCTTTGAACAATTCAGGGATGCAGCGTGAGCGCCAAAGGATGATAAGTAGGCGCGGAAGCTCCAGAGGTCGGGCTTCGTCTCAGAGGCAAGCCCCTTCCCCCTCCTCCTCAATCGAGGTTTCTTCCGACCGCAGACGCTCTAGGGGACGGGCAGTTGGCCGAGGTAGAGCAGCGGAACACCGAGAAATTATGGACTGTGGGCACTCTGCGCATCCCATGGTGAGATATCGTATTCCATGTACTTTGTCAAATTCTACTTTTTTTGTTACGGTTTTGGTGGAGCATTGCAGCAATCCTGGCGGTCAAGACGATGCTCTTCAGGCCAGCCCTCCGCGGATTCCTGGGTCGGCTCCCACAGTAGACATGCAAGTTCCTGCCGTTGATATGCTGCGCCCCGTCCAAGAAAGCTTCTCCCCAGATCCTGGGGCAGGCCCAAGTGAACCTGCACAGCGAAACACTCTCCCCGAACCGGACATCCACAAGCAACCCAGATGCAAAACGGAGGAAGATCCGCACACCACTGATGATGACTAGCTCGCTTTGTAGTTTGCCTCAGGTCTCTGAGAAAGGAATTTTTTCACTATCTTCTCTCACCGCTATCTTATATGTGCCAGGTCTTTGTCCTTATGTATTTCTGTCCTTATCTGTTACAGTGATGGATATCCATATTTGTTCCAGTCTTTATGTGTTTCAGTCTCGGCTAATCATGTATGTTTAGTGTCGGTCTCATGTACTGTCGATTTGGTTCAGTGTCGGTTTTATGTAATTTTGGAGATGATTATTCCTGAGCATACTGTTAGTCCTTCGACAGGAATCACAGGGCTACGGCTCTGTTGTAATACTGATGATGCAAATTTTGCGTTTTTTGTAATATAATAGCTTAGTCTGATTCAGGAAAAAAAAAAAAAAAACATGTACATCAAAGATCCAACATAAGCATTTGCATCATGATGCATCCTTTAAATCTAATAAATGAATCTAATTATGATGCATCCTTCAAACCTAATTAATGAATCTAAGACCTCTCAAAATTCTAGAGATGTCCATGCAATGTGAAACCTCTAGAAAATCCAAATATCCTTGGCCTCTCATAAATATTACATCTGTTGTTGGATACCAATAGACATTGTCGATCACATCCTTCAAGTAAGAATGCATACAACACACATTATCTACCACTACTTATTTTTTGACTCGGGAATAACACATGGAATACATGTTGACTAAGCAATAATCTTGTAAAGACACATGGACTTAGGAGACACATAATCTACCATGCCACCAAAACATGGTGATAAAATAATCTTTTATAAAATATAAATAAAACAAATAAATGAAATTATAGAATATGGATTGGGATATTTATGGAATTTGGGATATTTATGAGACATCTGGTTTTGGATACCAACACACACTGCTAATCTCATCCTTCAAGTAAGAATGCATACAACACACATTATCTTCCACTACTTATTTTTTGATTGGTAGTAACACATGGAATACATGTTGACTAAGAAATAATCTTGTAAAGACACATAGACTTGGGAGACACATCATCTACCATGCCACCAAAACATAATGATAATTCAAAAAATTTGGGGACCATAACTTTGTTTCTTGAACTCGAAATGAGAAAAATTGTATATAGTTAGAAATTTGTTCACAACTAGAAGATGATGGTGGCCTCAAAATTAGGAAAATAAGTAACTAAGTGAAGCACAAATTTATAATATTCCTACTTGGTGCATTAAAGGTAAATTACACACCAAAATATAACCTATCACAAATAATGAGTGTAATTATTAAAAAAAAATTACATATCCAATTCAACACCAAAACAAGAGAAAACTAAAAGACCAGTAATAATTATCATATCAAAATAATAAACTAAAATACAAACTAACAAGCATAAGTAGTCAAATAAAATAAAGTGAAACATAAAATAAAACATTGGTTTCCTCTAACTTGAAATGAAACTTCGCAAGGATCCAATCTTGAAAACCAAAGATATTCAAAGAATAGATGGTAAATTCACAAGATTAAGCATTAAAAATTAAAAAAAATGGTGGAGTGGGGCATTTTCTACCTATCTAAACAAATACAAAGGGTGTTTCTTGTTGTCACAACACAACCATCAATCCAAAATTAGATTTATGATATCCACACGTACTCATAATTAATGCAACACCTTGTACTTTCTTTTAGATATTGCACCATCCCCTTAACTTAGATAATTACAAATACAAGAAACTTAAAAAGTTTATCTCTCTCTCTCTCTCTCTCTCTCTCTCTCTCTCTCTCTCTCTCTCTCTCTCTCTCTCTATATATATATATATATATATATATATATATATATATATATATAGATATATAACTGGAATTTTATATATGATTAAGAAAATAATTAATTATATTTTTGATGTGATTCAATCCCTTAAAAATTTTAAATTTATTTTAATAAATCTATTTTTGAAAAATAACTAAAATGCCTATTTAGGTTTTAGCATTAAGTTACGTGAGGGTAATCTATGCTCATTTTCCCTTATCTCCTCGTAATTTATTTTTAGATTTTAAAAGAAAAGCTAGGGAACAAAAATAATTTTTCTGTTATCCTCTCATTTTCACTTTCATTTCAATTATCTCTTCTCCTCTTGATCAGTTAAAGTTTGAGAGATAAGGTTTCTAAGGATCAAGGATTTCAAAGGATAGAGGCTTACTCTAGAGGTATGTCTCCTCTCATCAATGGAAGGTTGGTTTATTTCTTGTTTCTTTCTAAATTTTATTTGTATTCTCATTGGTTTTGTTAATTTCACTTTTATTCTTTTTTTTTCCTCGTGTTCTTTTGTAGGTGGGATGAGAAAAAAGGATGTCAAAATTCCTTCCTTCATTTATTTCTTGTTATATGTCATAATTTATCTTCCTTATCCTTTTGGTTCATGGAGTTATTGGGAAATACCATCTTTCCTTTAAAAATTTGTTATGTTAGAGAGGTATTTCTCAAGGATCAAACTTGATCCCCCTCTTTCTTGCTACTTGAAATAGGTTTTGGGCGCAACCTATTTTTTTGTATTTTAAAGTTTTAGGATGACCCTTAAGGATCCAACTTTTAAACTTAATTCGTGTTACCACCTATGGCACCTTAATAGGCATACATGTATAATATGGTGTTGTCATCTCACTAAGTAAATTACAATTTGTTGTATTTATGTTTCTATCTACTGTAATATATGTATTTTAGTTTTTAGCTACCATAATTGTGTTTTCATTTATTATCAATTAAATAACTTCAAAATAACTAAACTTTTGAAGCAGAATATAATTCTTCTTGATTATGAGCCAATAGATTCGATATGTTCAAAAAAACATTATAAACAATTTCAAGTGAAGAATTCTATAGCAATTTCATCTCAATAATTAGCAATAAACATTTTTAAATGGAGAAGTAAAATAACTTCCTTGCTGTTGATTTTCAATTTGAATAGATATGTGATGATGTAAGCTCCTCTCTTCTTGGTTAGAATGGAATTAACCTCATAATTAACTGAGAAATTAGCTAACCTACATCCAAAAAACCCTTGAGTTGCTAAGCCCTCTATGCCTGAGGCTCTAAAAACAAATAAATTGTTAATAGTTTGATGTGATGGAATACATTAATTTAGTATAAAATAGCCTTAATGAAATACAATCTCCTCTCTTCTATGATTGTGTTCCCTTCTAAATTTTTCCAACCCATCTTTATTTCCTCACCTTATTTATCCTTATTTCCCCCTCACAAAAATCATGAAACCTTTACTCTTAAATATGATCCTCCCATACATTTAAAAGCTTCTCTAGAAAATGTACTAAGCCCTTCCTATCATATGGGCTAACACCTTTATCCTAAGATAAATTAACGGAATTAATAAGAAGTGCAAGACCCCAAATCAAATCCTAACACCGGACATATCTCACTTTTTTCTTAACAATTTGATTGTTTTTCCTTAAATATTCACACTAACAAACCAAGAAATTAGTGCATATTAAATTAATTACCATATATTTATATCATATGTTAGTTTTTCAAAATTTATGAAATCCTTATTTATTAAACACCCTCATTTAATAATAGGTGAATTTATAAAACCATACTATTGTTTTTGCACTAGGTATGTAGATGAATACCCCACACACATATCTCATGTATGTACTATATAAAAAAACAATGCTCCTAATGAGGAGTTTTTAAATATTCACAATGATTTTTGCATAATAGTAAATCAAGTAAATGCATTATCAAATAATCTTCATTAAAAAAAATTAATAAATTAACTTTCATCTATCATTATACTTAAATTGGAAAATAAAATAAAATAAATGTAAATATTGGAATTGGGTAAGTAAATAGTGACACACTCATCTCTATCAAGACACTAGACTAACATGGAGTCATCCCTCATACTAAGAATATACTTCCATCTTACATCCACTTTCTTTCTTTATTTTCATATGCTAAATAATCGACTAAATCAACCTAAATTTGAATATAAACCTAAAAGGAAAAAATTAACTATATCACCCTAACTTCCCTAATAAGAAACTAGTAATCACTATCACACATCTAGAAAAAGATGCCTAACCTATTCATCCCATACCTCTAGGCCTCAACGGATACATGATATATAACATCTCCACCCACTATTTAATACGATTCAACATCCCAACATCAACCATATTGTCCAACTATTGTTTTCCTCAAACAGCCAGTGTGAGAAACTATGCATCATGTCAAAATGGAACTTACCCATAAATCATGGCAACGTTTGGAACTAGTAATTAAATCACACTTGTGATCTCCACGGCATCAATATTATCTCGTTGCTACAATTATTTGGCTCTCACTGAGCCTATTAACCCATAGGTTATCTTTCCAAAAGCACATATCCATGCACAACCATATAATAGTTTCATGTTATAAACTATGTTACTCACTGAATAACGTGAAAAAATTATGTTTATTTACAATATGCATCAAATTAGGTATACATTCACAATATATATTGAAATGGTATCCACGCATCAAACTTCACATTTTATTTTTCATTTCTAAGGGAAATGATATAATTGTCATCCGTAAGAACATAAATTAGAAAACCTTATATTATCCACATATAGGTACGTTCAAATGCCCTCATAACAATAGTATCTTTCTATCTAGTTGCTTCCAATAGATATGAAGCAAATACATGACAAGATAAAACATAAAATAATTTAGTTTCGAAGCCAAAATATGGGGTGTTATAAGATTTGTACATTAAGTAAGTCTTCTTTAGGGCTAACACAACCATGTTGAACTACATATGAGTGAGCCAATCTGATTCAAAAAAATTATTGGCCATCTATTTCCAAAATAAAAACATCTTGTTTGCATCAATTAAAGCATAGATGTAGGCTAGCCCTAGAATGTGGCATCAAAATTTAGTAGTATACAACCATTATCTAAGTAATATTGGTGCATGCTTCAATGACTACATATGAGAGAGTTAAAAAGCACTAGAATTGTAACATCACCATATCCCTCCTTATGATAGGTAACTTAAGAATTATCTCCTTGTTAGGTCCCTATAATACTAGTGATTTCCCCATTACTATTGTCATTGTAGCCTTTATTGTTATTGTTGTGCCCCTATTGTTCCCATATTATTATTATCGTGCCTCATAGAAGCCGACTATTGTTATTGTTGTGCTCTTCTATTATTATTGTTATGTCGGCTTTGATTATATTATCACCCGTTAGACTCATATATATAGAAAGGAGGTTTTTATTTGTATCATCGAAGAATTGTTCATTTGTGTAATGTAAAGGAGGTGTCCCCCTCGAAGAGGCTCATTTTGAAGTCGTTGATTTATCTTTTCTTCTATTTTGTCAGTTGGTTACATAACATTTGGTATCAGAGCTTTGGATTCTAGGGTTGCGCTGCTCCAAACAGGTCATCGTGGTATTTTCGCTATAATGTTTTTTCTACGATGTTTCAAAAGCTGAAACTAAAACCCATTTAAGATGAAATCTCAATGAACCTCGGCTCCGAATTTCAGATATTTCTCTCTATATTTTCGTAGATAGGATCCAAGGAAGTTAAAGTTTTTGCAGGCTCCCGAATTATATCTCAAATAGGTGACCTAGGGAAAATCTTCATAACTTTCTCTCTGAGCATCAGATTGAAATTTCATAAAAATTTACAGAAAGCAAAGGACCTATAGTTTTCTTTGTATTGGTTCCATGTCCTAAGGTCAAAACAGTGTCACGTGGAACTTCATACAAGTTCACTCTACTGAACCAATCTATAATCAGGTCATTGTCGGATATTTACCATAACTCTTCCTTGAAGAATCCAATATTGATCAAATTTGAGGGGTTAGAAAAAGGACTCAGAGGGATACCGCAGGACATAATTTCAAACCTTGGAGATCTGAAATTAAAGAGATATAATAGATTCAATATCGAGCTCCTACAAAGTGAAAAAAGGTGTGTATTTTTTTTTTTAAATTTGCATAAGTTTGGTTGGAAAATTAGTTTGAAGGAATTCAAAGGCCATAGTGAAGCATTATTATCATTAATTGATGTCTCGAAGAAAGAAAATAGAAAAACCTAGTAAGTAACCTACAATCTCTAGCATGACTTATGAAGAAGAGGAAGAAATGCAACATGATATATCAAAATTATGAGACGAAGTGCAACAAAATTCACTCTTACAAAAAGTAACAGAAGCTAAGATGGATGGTTGAAAGAATAGCATGGAAACAAATATGGATGGTTTAAAGAAAGGAGTGGAAGTTAATATGATTACGTGGAAGCTAAGATGGATGGTATAGAAGAAAAACTTAAAGGAAACATGGAAGATTTGAAGACAAATTTGACAAAGTTGCTACAAGAAATCCTTACTAATGGTAAAAGGGTAGTAAAGGAAACTCATAATAAGAACAAAAGAAATGTTAATCATGATTTCATAGACTCTAACATTGGATTGAAGACCCACCATGTTCCAAATATGGATATGAGGAATTTTGATGGCAAGGATCTTGTAACATGGATACTACAGATGTAGCAATATTTCGATCTCCATAATGTGAAAAATACACAAAAGATATGCATTGCAACTTTATATTTGGAACCAAATCAGTTTGTACGGTATCGATGGCTTTGCTCTCGTTAACAAATTGTCACTTAGGAAATTTTTACGGAAGAAATGATAGCACATTATGAGGATACAAAAAGCAACACTCTTTTTAGCCAGTTGATAAATATCAAACAAAAGGGTTCAATGATGGAGCACATTGAGGACTTTCAAAAAATTGAATATAAGGGTAAAATATATTCCAGAGGAGCAAAGGATTGATGTGTTCTTAGGGACTTTAAAGGATAACATCCAACATGAGGTTCATCTTTGGGAACTTGATTCATTGGAGAAGGCATTCAGGTTGGCAAGAAAAATGGAAAGAAAAATTATGGCAACAAGGAAGCATACCACTCACAAATATAAAGATGGAAGTGTTGTTGCCCCTAGCCTTCCACAACCTACAAGGTTGACACCACAACAATTGGAAGAAAAAAGAGCAAAAGGGATTTGTTATAGTTATGATAGCAAATACACTAAAGGTCATAAGTGTGTTGAGAATAAATTATTTTACATAGATTGTGAAGAGGAGGAAGAAAAGGAACAAGAAACATCAAAAGAAGAGGATATACACCAAGAACAAACCCTAGAGGAAAAAGAAATGAAATCTGACCATATCTTGTAATGCGTTGGTCAGAATTACCACTCCTCAAACTATCAAGATAGAAGAACATATCAAGAAGAAAAAGGTAATAGTGTTGATTGATTTAGGAAGTACCCATAATTTTATTCATTGTAAGATAGCTAAAGAATTGAATTGCTTCCTATATCCAACACTAGAGTGTCAAGTGATGGTTGCAAGTGGAGGAACCATAAATTGTTCTGGAAAGTTCCATAATATAAAGCTATCCATGGGAGAATATTTATTGAATATACCAATGCTTTCCATTCCAATGGGCAGTGTTGGTGTTGTACTAGGATTCCAATGGCTGCAATCCTTAGGTAGAATAGATTTTAATTTTCATGAAATTTTCATGAAATTTTTTTCGGAAGGAAAGGAAGTTGAATTAAGGGGTGTCGCAGGGAAACCGAGAAATATAATCAGCTCTAACGGAATGACAAATCTTCTAAAGAAATAACAACGAGGCATAATTTCACAATTTTATTCGCTAGAGGTTCTCACATCGAAATAATCTATTTCTTTCATATCTCTAAAACGTCTTGGACAATCATTCCAAGGTATTTGAGACTCCCAAAGGCATCCCACCTATTTTTGATCATGAACATACTATTCATTTGATTCCAGGAAGTGTTCCTCCAAACATCAAGCCTTATAGATATACCTATGCCCAAAAGAGTGAAATTAAATGTATGGTTGCAAAAATGATAGAGGCTGGTATAATTCAACCTAGTCAAAGTTCTTTCTCTGCTCCAATAGTATTGGTGCACAAGAAGGATGGATCACGGTGCATATGTCCAGATTATAGGGAGCTCAATAAGATCACTATTAAAGATAAATTTCCCATTCCTGTCATTTATGAATTATTGAATGAATTGCATGGATCAATTTACTTCACCGAGTTGGATCTTCATTCAAGATATCACCAAATGAGATGAAGACTGAAGACATTCTGAAAATAGCATTTAGAACTCATGAGGGTCATTATGAATTTTTGGTCATGCCTTTTGGCCTTATCAATGCACCTTCTACATTTCAAGGTTTGATGAATTCCATTTTCAAACCCCTCCTTATAAAATTTGTGTTAATATTTTTTTATGATATACTAATCTACAACAAGTCTTAGAAGGATCATGTTCAACATGTTGAGAGGGTGCTCAAACTATTGGAGGAGAAACAATTATATGCAAAAAGCTCCAAATTTTTCTCTGGAGTACAATAGGTGGAATATCTGGGTCATATTGTATCTCATGAAGGTGTTAAGGTAGACCCTAGAAAAATTAAAGCCATTAAGGAATGGAAAATTCTCACATCCATAAAGCATCTGCGAGGATTTCTCAAGTGGACAAGGTATTATTGCAAGTTTGTTGAGAATTATGGGAGAATAGCAACACCTCTAACAACATTATTGAAGAAAGATGCATTTTCATGGACTGCAGAAGCAACGAAGGCCTTTGAACATCTTAAACAAGAAATGTGCCAAGCATCAGTCTTAGCTAGGTCGGACTTCACAAAAACCTTTATTGTGGAATGTTGCCGTAGGAAATGGAATTGGTGTTGTTTTAATGCAAGAAGAAAGACCCATTTCTTTCGAAAGTCGTCCAATCAAAGGAAAGTATTTACATAAAGTTATTTATGAGAAGGAAATGTTGGCAATACTACATGCACTTAAGAAATGGTGACCCTACCTAATGGGAATACACTTCAAGGTAAAAAAGGATCATGATAGTCTTAAATATTTTTTAGAACAAAGATTATATTTAGAAGAGAAAAAAAATGGATCACAAAGATGTTGTGTTATGACTTTTAAATCATCTACAAAAAAGGAAGAAAATTGTTGTGGTAGATGCATTCTCAAGAAAGGATGAGGATGTGGAATCATTGCTTTGAACCATTTCTATTATCCAACCAGATTGGATAAACGAAGCAAGGGATGAATGTAAGAATGATGAAGAAGTGTGGGTACTCATTCAAAAGTTACAACAAGATCCCAATACATCTGATACATTTAGTTGGAAAAATGATTCATTATGGTACAAATATCACTTATACCTATGTAAGAATTCCCAACTCAAACAAAAGATTCTTATGGAATTGCACACCTCTCCCTTAGGAGGGCAATCAAGATTTTTAAAAACTTACCACAAGGTTAAGAATGAATTTTTTGGGGATGGCCTTGAATCAAATATTCAAAGTTTGTGGCAAAATGTTTGGTTTGCCAACAAAATAAAGTTGAAACAATTAAGACCCCAAGTCTATTACAACCTTTATCCATTCCCAGCCAATGTTGGGAGGAGGTTTCAATGAATTTAAAATTATCTTAGGATTACTCAAGTCCAAAGGAAAGAGTGTCATCATGGTAGTAGTTGACAGACTTACCAACTATGCACATGTTTGTGCATTATCTCATCCATTTAAAGCCAATAAAATTTCTACTGCATTTATGGAAACAATTCAAAAGCTACATGGAAACCCAAAGATTATTGTAAGCAACAAAGATCCTATTTTCACTAGAAATTTTTGAACAAAATTATTTTCATGTCTTTGTACTCAGTTAGTGCATAGCTCATCTTATCATCCTCAATCTGATGGGAAAATAAATATAGTAAACAAATATTTGGAAGGATATCTTCATTGCTTTGTATCTGATAAACAAACACAACGGGTCAAATGGTTGCCTCTGGCTGAATGGTGGTATAACACTTCCTTCCATACTACAGCAAAAATGACCCCATTTATGGCACTTTATGGATATAATCAACCATCCATCACATCATATTTAAGAGAAAATTCTAAGGTTCAAGCAATGGAAGATCACATCGAACATCAACAACAAGTTCTCCAACTCTTAAAGGATAACCTCACTTTGGCGCAGAATAGAATGAAACAATAGGTATATCAACATCGTAGCGAAATAAGTTTTGAATTAGGTGATTGGCTATTCCTACAACTACAACCATATAAACAAATGCCCTTCAAGCAAGCTAAGAAGGATAATAAATTATCACCAGAGTATTATGGTTCGTATAAGGTCTTGCAAAAAATCGGTGCTATGGCATACAAATTGGAGCTTCCTACAGCTTCCCGAGTGCACCCAGTTTTCCATGCTTCATGCTTAAAGAAGGTTATAGGTGACAAGATCTCAATTCAAACAATATTTCCAGAACTCGACAAGGAAGTAAAAATCATATTGGAACCTGAAGCAGTCACAAAAACAAGAACTCGACAGCTATGAAATCGATCAATTTTGGAGTATCTCATCAAGTGTAAGAACTTACCCACTGAAGATTCCACATGGGAGGATGAGAATTTTATACAAAAGCATCCAGAACTACTCAAGCGTTGAGGACAACACGTTTTTTAAGGAGAGGGGCATGTTAGGTCCCTATAATACTAGTGATTCCCCCATTACTATTGTCATTGTAGCCCTTATTGTTATTGTTGTGTCCCTATTGTTCCCATATTTTTATTATTGTGCCCCATAGAAGCCCACTATTGTTATCGTTGTGCCCTTATTATTATTGTTATGTCAGCTTTGATTATATTGTGACCCCTTAGACTCCTATATATAGAAAGGAGGTTTTGTCATTTGTATCATTAAAGAATTGTTCATTTGTGTAATGTAAAGGAGGTTTCCCCCTCGAAGAGGCTGATTTTGAAGTCGTTGATCTATATTTTCTTCTATTTTATGAGTTGGTTACATAACACTCCCAAAAGTATAAAATGAACGGTAATAATAATAAAAATATAGTGACTTTGATTTCCTACAAACATTGAATAGTATGAAAGTCAATTACACGATATAATTGTCAAATCGAGCCCTTCATGTGTGGGTTTGTTATATCGATGACATTCAAACATATAGATTTCATACTTCATCAAAAATGTGAATATCCATGCCTTCTTAACCATGTACCTAGTTCAAGATATCAAAAGCATTTTTCACTTCAAGGAGTATTTAGTCCTCATTTTTTGATTCAGGATTCCTGAGATACTCCTTAATATATAGGTTGGATTATGGATGAAATAGTAAAGGAAGGGACAATTTTTTTCAAAAAACACTCTCAAGAGAAGTATCCTTAGAGGAGCTGACATGTTATTTTTCTTGTCACTTGGAAGGTATAGGCCCAAAACTACTAGTACGTTTTCCTTGCATATGAAAAAATTATTGTTGCATTTGGCATGTATCACCTTAGGGGTTTTCTTGGCTTAGGTTGACATGATTATGTGTTAACCACATGGACCCATATATCATCAACTAAGGCATTTCCATCATGGTTCTAAGGTATTGAAGTATCCTAAGTAGCTGAGGTATCAACTTAGAATCTAAAGGGATGATCCTTGATGCAATGGTTGATACTTTGACATCTAAAAATACATTTTGAGTATTAACAATACTTGAGAGATTAATTCTACACCATGCTACTAACCTAGATGTAGACAAACTTTTTAATATCCTTCAGTAGGCTAACCCTAAAATATTATATGTTCCATCCTACGTAGTGTGGTTTAAATACCTAGTTGGATAATGACATGCAAAAACCTAGATAAGAGCTAAAAGATATTGCATAAATCCAAAAATGGCATCAAAATCCTAATAAAATTGTTTTTTACATGAAAGAAAAGTTAGGAAATTTGTTTTGAAAAGAACCCTTACTCCCATGGAGACAATAATATAAGGTGTTTCAAAATAGCCAAGGGTTGAGAACAAGGATGTCAATACAATGTGATTTCTCCTTAAAATTGCAGAACAAAAGGAACCCTTTGACAATATACATGAGTTGAATAATTTCATCCATAAGGATCCCAAAGCTACTTAACATAGACCTGTATGGTAAATATGGATGGTATCAAACCCAAAAATTTCCCGTAAAAGTAAAATGACTGAATTTATAAGAGATAACAAAATCTTAATCGAGAATAATATGAATATGAATTTTAATTTCAAGGTTATAATTAACTCATGGTAAAATTTCAAGATGAATTCACAAGGGGATTTCAAAGCCATGGTCATTGATATTGTCATTGACAATTACCCATGCTCCAACCTTCACTAATTTGATAATTGATTTTTCAAATTAACGGAGAACCATTATGATTCCCCCTTACCAATTGTGTCACATGGGAAGAAACAACATTCACTAGATAATTCCAAAAGAGTAAATGCAAATTAATGGAAATAATATTTTTTTCTTGTGAACATATATAAACCCTAGTAGAGAATATTCCCTCTGGATGTGATTCTCCTTTATTCTCTCCTTACATCAATTAACCATGTGACCATTCAATCTAATAAATAATAATCCTACTATCCCATGTATTATGTCTCTACACATCCATAGGAGATATATTGTCCATGTCGATCATCTGTCATTGCAACATCACATGAACTAGTGATCAACACAACACGCATATAGACTAAAACATGTCCAACATAACCATAGTTACCCTTTCTTGGTTTGAAAAATCAATAATATTCCACCATGTAATGTATCTTTCATAAATTCGCAACATGGATTCCTTTCTTGGGATCTTCCCTTTAATGATCAAAAGGTTAAAATATCATGATAAAATAATATTTTGCCTTTACAAAATTAAATTCAAAATATTGTATAAAGGAACAACATTTCATTTTTTCCTACCCACTGTTAGTTGGGCATAGATGTTGATGATACATAAGTACCTATTATTATCATTATTTAGATTAATAAAATAAATAAATTATCAATTTTATGAATATGCCTTAGGTTGCATTTGTAATTTTACTAGATCCTAAGTGATTTCTAATCCTCCTAAAGCTTCTATATCTTCCTTTAAGCAGATTTGATAGTTTCTATGTAGTCTTCAATGTCAATGAAAACTCATTTAACAAATATTATTTTATAAATAAGCATCAAATCGAATTCATTTTTCTAACTAACTATCTAATTCTCACTTTATAGCTAACATTGTCCCTTTATATTTTTATGAGAGGAATATCCTTAATTACTTTAGTTTAGGTTTTGTTGCATGCCACATTAACATTACCTAGTGAATGGTTTCCTACATGCCTAAAAAAAAAAAATCTCTTCCTCTCCTCTACCTATTTTAAATTACTTTCTTCCCAAAGGCTTCTTAGATCTTCCATTAGGAGAAAGGGATGGTCATTCCTCCAATGTGTGAAAATTCTGTGAATGCAATAAACTAGAGATTTATCTTCTACCTTAAGTAGCTTATTTTTATTTTTAATTAATATTTGGAAAATAACGATAAATTAACAATAAAAACGATTCAAAAATATAAAATATGGAACTGAGAAATAGATATGCACACACAAAAAAATATAACACCGTTGTTTTTTGGACAATTGTCCCTAGAAAAACCCCAAATAGAAAACTAGTCCAACAAATGAGGATTTTATTATTCTTCAACAATTCAAGAGTATAATGATTTTCTTTCCAATCTGAAAAAGATCTGGAAATATTCTATAGGAAAAGTAATTTGGAAGACACCCTTGTCCCCCTTTGCAATTGATCTGGCCCTCTCTGGAAAACTCACACTTCTCCTACTACTAGCTCTGCAATTTAGAAATGTGCATTGCTTGTGAAGATAAAATCATATAGCCCTAGAAATACCTTTAGGCAAGTGATCTAGCATCCCTCTAACTCTGAAACCCACTCGCTCTTGTTGTGGTGCATTAATCTAGCAACTGGAAACTAAAGGTGTCTCCTCTAGCAACTCGCACTAGGAAAATTAGCTAAATCAGACTAGTTGTAGCAGCCCTCTCTGTAGATGAATTCAACCTCCTCTTCCTGGCTCTTGGGAACTGGAAAATACTAAGGAAAATTCCTCAGGACTCCTACTCCTGAAGCTTTGTTGAAACCCTTGCTTCAATGCTTTACCTAGCTTTAATTGCGCCCTTGTTGAATACCTATAATCGGGTAGTCAAACCGCTCAACTCATATTGGATGTTATCTCCAAGCCCTTTGACTTAATCTTATAATCTCTCATAGGAGTCTCAATGGCCACGATTACATCTCAACCAATGGCTAAGATCAATTTGACTTCATTAATAGAAACTTCTAGAGAAAAATTGGACTTCCTTAATCAATTAACTTTAATTGACCACTTTTCCTAAGTTAGACTTAGGGAATATTTAAATTATGGTTGATTAATTTAATTAAGGCGTATCCAACTCTTTTCTCATGAAACCTTTTCTAGTTTTTGGAGATCCTGTGTTCCTTGGCCTCTTAGACATCATCTGAGAATAGAAAACTTGTTTGTTGCTACCAAACTAAAAAAGTAACACTCCCTCTTAAGAAGGAAGGTGTTCTCCACTATACCCATTTGTTCTTTGAAATAGATGAACTTGGAACTCTCCAAGACCTTCGTGATTATATCAACTACTTATTGGTCTGCGGGAACATATTGTAATTGAATTGATCCACGCTGCTACTGTCTGAAATTTGAGATACCTCTTTCCTTCACATCTTTAAATAGATATGACTCCCTGTAACTTGAAATCACTATGAAGAACAACACTCTGGTATTCATTTCCCACCATGCTACTATGCATACTATGATCTCACATTGTTGATTCCTCTACACTACCTTTGTGTTTCTGCAACCACTTCACCTATGTGTATTGATCTCTTAGAACCTAAATATCCAAGCTCCCATAGGGTTGCTCCCTCTATAGCTAGATTCCCTCTAAGTCTCAAACTCTCACTGATCTAATGTGTCACTAAAAATGGCTCTACAACTATACCTTGAGTCTCTGATCGCACCTCCCTGGATCTACACTTTCTCTCAAGTATCTGATTATGCCTTGTTAACACTTTGATCCTCTTACTATTGAAAATACATGGGCTCTCATAGCAACGTATTGGTCCAACTGAGGAATCTCCTAAAATTGGATTTGATCTACTAATCAATCTCTCCATTTCCCCTCAGACCCTACCCGATTTGGCATACTGGAGTTTCATACTCCTCCTCCAACTAAGGATAATGTTGCAAGCATAGCGAAATCATCCTCCAATTTGGCAAACAAGTCATCAATCTATGTTGAAGGTGTTGTCTACTTCCCCTCTTGTCCTTCTTCCTCAATGGACATTAGGTGACATAGTGACCAAAATCACCACAACCGAAGCACTTGACCTTCAATAGGTCCTTCTTATTTTTCTCTCCTTTAAAGTCCTCTCCCTAATTGGGACCCTGTTGTAGCAGCTACAAGCACCCTCCAAAGAAATTTCCTTAGCTTATTTTTGGAGCCTCCCTACCAACCATCCTCAGCAACATGTCTTGCATCATCAAGCACATAAGCTTTAGCTATTTCATAGAGTCTTTTCAACCTGTGCATGCAAGTTTGTTCCACCTCCTTCACCAACCGCTTTCTAGACTTAGTGTCAATTGCTCGTTGAGTAGCTCCCTCTAGAAATTGGGAAATTCTAGATGGGAACCATACTTCCCTCCAAAAATTGTGCAAACTCGGTTGGATACCCAGCTGGGCTCTAGAATTGTGCAATTCTTCCTGACGGTCTTCCTCTAAAAAATTGTGCAATTCATCCTAGGACAACTGCTCAGCCTAGAAATTATGAAATTCTGGGCAGCAGTCACCTGCTGCTCCCAGAAATTGTGCAATCCCTTTGGGACAACCAGCCCATCAGCTAGCATAAATTGTACAAATTAGTTAGGAAGACTGTTGGGCTTGGAAATTGTGCAATGCAATCAGACAGGCTTCCTTGAGAAAATTGCGCAATCTTACCTAGGATAGCTGCTCAACCGAGAAATTGTGAAATCCTGGGAGACAGTCACCTTTTCCTCCGAAAAATTGTGCAATCCCTCTGGGACATCCAACTCTGCTCAACCCAAGAACATCGCATATTTTCATCCCAGGCTCACAGACAGATGCATGTGCCTTCAGGTTGATCAGTTCCCTTCGGGACTGAGAAAAATTGATTTGCATGCATGGATTGCTTTTCCCAAGGCAACATGCAAAGACATCCCTAGATTTAGGGATCTATTTTTAGCAGCTAGAGGTTACATGTAAGGATCATTTCATAAACCTCCTGCCAAGTGTCGCTTTTCCTATATTTGTGTCATGCACGTCATAACCTCGATTTTATCAAAACATATGAACCAGACGCTACAGAGCTCATTCCTCGCATTGATCTTGTAGCTCTAACATCCCACATTGCATCTAGGAGTCGCCGACACATTCATCTTTGTTGTTTCTAGGTTCGTTTCGCATGTCTTACGCTACGTTTCGGTCGCTTTTTGTGTTTAAGCTTATGTGAATGTTGTCTGTTTGATTTTTTTGAACACTTGTTGTAGTTTGCATGCATGTTAGCTTGTACAAGCCTTGTTTTAGTTTTCATTCACATCTCACTGTTGTCGCATGCATGACACTATTTTTGAACCAACAGTTATCGCCGTGGTGACCCGCTTCACACACATGCATGCGTCCCATTTTTTGTATCTTTCACTTACTATTTGCATGCATAATAATTCACCCTTTTTGGCACTCATCTCATCATGCATTTAGACTTTTCATGTTTTCAGTCACCCGTCGGTTGGCCTTGGCTTCCTTGGCCTGAACTGTTCCTTGCCCGGCTAACACTACGCATTTCCGGAAGCAAAGGCCTCCCTTCCCTCCAGAAATTGCGCAAGTCTAGCCAAGCATTGACCTCCAGGCTTGCATTATGCAATTCTTGGAGGCAGTGTCCTGCTAGCCCCAGAAACTGCACAATGCAATTTGCTGGTTGCATGTCACTGCTGAGTGAAATTGTGCATTGCACAATTTTAGTCCTCAGCAAGCCAGGCGTGATTGTGCATTGCACAGTCCTAGCAGTCAGTCAGCCTCCCAGCAGCCTGAACTGTGTCATCCCCAATCGTGGTAGTCATTCTCCCAGTCTCCTGGTGAAAATTCCTCAGTCTTCACTGACAATGACACACATATGTTGCATGTCAGTCCTCTAGTTCTTTTTGGTTTTCAACTGACATATTTCTTGCCATGGGTGTTTTTATGTCTCCAAGCATCACAGGTGTCATCTACCTCCCAACAACACAAGTACAATGGGTTCTAGGAGGGTAGAGTCAAAGGCACCATTAAGAGCGCATCTAGGGATGAAGTTGATCAAGTGTCTATGAACTTGCCTATCCACAAAGACATCAAGTTGTTCATGGACAAGGATATCAAATGAATGGCAACATCATCATAGTGAGTAGCACCATGAGCAGCAGCAGAAGGAAACACACCTGCACGCAATGAATGCAAGAGGAAGTTTGTTGATAGCATAGAGGCAGATCAAAAGCTACAAGTTCAAAGCAGATCCACTCATGACGATAGAAACTTTGGAGATTGAGGATATGAGGTGACGTCACGACATGAAGATCGCACGAAGGCAAAGAGAGAAACATAGAAGGAGTTGCATGTGATGAAGCAGCAACTCAAGGAAGAGCAAGAGTTGCACAGACGAGAGAATGAGTTATAGCAGGAATAGGTACCAGGGAAAATTTTAAGAACCCCCCCTAAATTTATAAATATAATAAATGGGCAAATCTCCATGGTATATAGGAAAAATGGAAGGCGATTTTATCAATAATATAATATGTATATATAATTTTTTGGCGAATCTCTCACTAGGCATGGCGAATATTTTACTCAATTATAAAATCTTGTAAGATCTTGGCGAGTCTTTCACTAAATAATAAAACTTTGTAAAGTCCTAGTGAATCTTAGCATAGGCTACATGCTGGTTTAATTCCCCCATTTAAATAGGCTACATTCCAGGTGAATACCATGGGTCAATACCATGTGCCATTTTGGTATTTTTGTGCCATTTTTATTTTTATTAATTCTAATATTAGGGTTAATAATGGTTTTTAGCATGGTATTAATAACAATCTAGTCCATGGTATTTGTCCCATAGTATTTTGGCCATAGGTTTCACCTAAATATAACCCATTTTTTGAGTGTTCGTAAATATAAGGTGACTTATGGAGTAAATATAAAAAAATGTTTTATTTGTTTACCATACCTCTCGTTTATTTATATTTTTACTAATTTACCATACCTCTTTTACAAATATGGTATTTGGCCCATAGGATTCACTTAAATAAAACCTCTTTCTTGAGCCTTCATAAATAGAACGAGGGTTATGGACTAAATATAAAAAGAGGTTTTATTTATTTACGATACGTCTAGTTTATTTATATTTTTATTTATCTACCATATCTTTTGAGTAAGTATAAAAAGACGTTTTATTTATTTACCATACCTCCACTTTATTTTTATTTGTTTACACCCTTACATGTATATAAGGTGACTTATGGAGTAAATATAAAAAATGTTTTATTTATTTACCATACCTCTCATTTATTTATATTTTTATTAATTTACCATACCTCTTTTATAAATATGGTATTTGGCCCATAGGATTCACTTAAATAAAACCTATTCTTGAAAATGGGTGAATGGATTCACTTAAATGAACCCTATTCTTGAAAATGGGCGAATGGAAGGTTGTAATTCCTAATTTCAAGGGCTAAATTTACCTTTTTTACCCTCTCCCTTAAAATAAGGTGGGCTATTTGAGGTGATTTGTAAAAATGTATTATGATACAAAATATTCGCCCACTAAAAATTTAAAACCCCTTAATTTCGCCAAAGGGCGAACATTCACCCCTAAAATTATCCTTGATAGGTACAACAGGGGGCACAACATGCACAGATGGATGAAGCTGCACCCGTACAAGTCATAGATCCATCCCAGCAGTTGGCACGGAGCAAACAAGGTGAGCAGTGTTGTTGATCGCATGCAAGGGAACTCAGCATCATGCATGTCATTGTGAAAACGCATGTGATCACACCCTTTTGGCACAGTCACTGACGCGAAGACAAGAAGCAAGTCCGACTGGAGCTGAACATGTATTCTAACAAGTTGATGTGCATGGCCACTGGCACATGCTTGGAGATCAGCACAGACACTATGCATCAGTATGTTTCCGGTCCAGCTGCACCTAGGACGACCATGTGCATGCTATTAGACGAGTTGGGCAGAGGATCCATATCAGTGTACCCAGATGCAATGGAGGCAAGAGTTTGCTTTCAGTAGGATGTCACCATTGAGTGCTCGGACACCACCACAGACCACTAAGCTTGGCATCAATTCACCATGTTCGACCACCATGAGGATGTCAAAGAGTTGGTCATCCCACATATGTCTAAGTCTTAGTGATGTCTTGCATGGCTTGCTCAAGCCTATGTTGTCCCACATGGGTACATATGCATTTTAATGTAATGTCATGTACAGTGAAAGTCCAAGTGTCGATAGTTGGACGTAACAATCATGTAGTAGGTGAAGATTCATGAGGGTAGATGAAGAGTCACAAAGGGGAATGTCAAGGGTCACCCCACCCTTTGTTGTAAATAAAACCTCTTAACTCATTGTAAGGGATTTTTGTCAACCAAGCTTCTGATAGGAGTATCTTGAGAAAGCTTGGCGAGTATTGTAACGACCCTTGGATTGTCCACTATGCAGAGCTAGTATATCTCTTTGGAGGAGTAGGAAGCAGTGATTGTAACATTCCATTGTCGGAACTAGTGGTTGGTCATGGTTTTATTGTATGACTGGAACTTTCACTTCTTAATATAATAGAGCCAGCAAATTTCATGCATATGTCGTATTGTATTTCATCTATCTTGTTTACTCTAAATGATATATGTATTTGTTTTCTTACGCATGCATGTGTAGCTTTCTTATGTATGTATGTATGAATCTTACTGAAATGTGGTGTTGGTTTAACCATCACTTTGGATTTCTAAGCTTACTTGCCCTCTAGTTGTGATGCATCTTTGATAGTGTCTCCCCTTCTTAACTCTGTGCTTTCACATGTTTCCAAGGGGCACACTTACCTCACCTTCCGTGTGTTATAACCGCTCATGCAACTTCCTTGACTTGTTGCATATGTCACACCCTTGTTACCAACATGGACATCTTATTTGCCTCTATGCACAACCGCAGTGAAGGTGATATTGCATGACTCACTGATGGGAATCCTACACCAAACGGTTTGAGGTTTAGTTGGGACTTCTTACTGGGGATATCCCCTGACATGTTGGCGGGTCCAACACCATCAACATTTTGATGCTATAAGGAAGGCCAGATGATAAGCTGAGTCCTCACATTCTGTTTTGAATCTCTGCATATCTATCATTACTAACTATATAGTTTCTCTTCTGAAGTGTATGTCTAATGGAAACAACTTCGAAATCTCCGAAGAGCTCTGGTATAACTTGTCACATAAAACATACGATGGTGGAGGCTACATAGCCTTGGTTAGGGATGCGGTCAACATTGTAGGATCATGCGAAAGACATGGAATATTTGAAGAATACTTGACCTGTGCCTTGTTCATCTACATGCTTCGAGGGCACCCAATGCACTGGTGTGCCACGCTACCTGGAAAATATATTCATTATCTTTCTCATATGGTCGTAGAGATAGACCGTGTTTTCAATCACTTTAACCATAAAGCACTCGACAAAGGAATTCAAGAATTATGAAAAGCACTCGATGAATCTGTTGAACAATTTAACACATGCTTTTGTAATCTTGCATATCGATTTCCTGAAGATGAAATTGATTAGGAATTTCTCGATCGTATATTTGAGTATCTTCTTTACATATCCGAAAATCTGCAATTCTTGAAATCACTCGAATCCCGCTTAGCACACGTCGGTGATGGCACTGCGCAATGACAGGCAGGAACAGTGGCTGTCACAAGTGACTGTCTACATTCACCTCATCGAACCGCTCTACCACCGTAGAGTGATGTGGGAGAAGATGCACACGCATTTGTTGAACTATCACATCCTCCCACCCCATCTGCTCTTAATATCTATGCATATTTTTCTTGCAAGCCTGTTGGTTGACATGTGGACTCATTCCCTCAACCTTTGTCCCTACATTCTATTGATCCTCTGGATTGTACTCTCTTGTTTCTTCCATTCTAGATTCCTCACCTATTGTGAATGAGGATCAAGTTGTTGATGGAGTTGATGTTATGCAACCAACCTGTGCCATTATTCATTATGAGTATGTGCAGTAATATAAAGAAGAACCTGTGGTGAAGGATGATGCCCTTCCATCCGCACCTCACCCGCTCTATCCTGACATCCCTTTTGATTCTGCCACTGTTGATTTCCCCTGTGAAAACTCATTTCTGGATGTTTCTACTTCTGATCGTTCACAGGACACATCGGATGTCAATTTGTCATTACATTGTGGAGATGACACATCTTCCTCTGAAAATCCATCCCTTCTGTCATCTGCTATTTCTGAAAACACAAAGGGTGAACATCCTTGCTTCTCATCTACCCCTCTACACAATTCATCAAATCATGAGGATGCCGACAAACATCCTGGATTTTCTGATATTAGTTTTCATGATCTCTCTACTTCTTCACTCAATCACGATATTGATTCAATCATTGTTCATATGTCTAAAACATTGGCTTATGATGATCTATCTGTCAACGAAGTCGAAACCTCGTAGACTGTCGAGGCACTTTAGCCCGAGCTAATGGTTATGTCAGGTCCTCGTTGTCCTTAGGTTGGTTTCACTTCCGATCAGGAAATTATTGGAACACGCAAGGCTCCTCATCACTCTTTCCTTTGCCTTCAAGATCCATCTAACACTCAAATTTCACTTCCTCCACTCACACTACATGATCCCGTCGCTCATGCATTGAAGGAATATTACATAGCAAGCACACTTTCACAATGTAAGTGATCTACCTTTCTCACATTTTCTTGCATGTCACAGTCAAGAGAATGCATACACCCAACATCTGCACGTAGTGTAGCACAACACCATGGCAAGTCCATAGAATGCATGTCATGCGCCTTCACTCATTTTTGTTCTATGGACGCTTGTAAGCTCGTAGTGTGTATGTCTTCATCGTTATATCTTTCATGCTTGTTGGTTTGTGCAACTGTGATGTTCGTGAACCATGCCTTCATTAACATGGGTCAACCAATGCGCTAGTGGCAGCATTGGAAGTATCACTTCACATGAGACGACCCATGCATTGTTATCTTAGGATTAGGAGTAGTATTTTCTTTGAGTTGTTTGCTTTCATGTATGTTTGCTTTTTTTTTATGTGTTTTCTTGCTTACTCGTTTTGCATACGCATTTTCTTCTTCTTCTTTCTTTTCATTTTGTTTTGTTTGTTTGTTTTCGTTCGTAGGTTATTTTCGCATGGACCGTGTGCGACTCTTGAAACAAACCTGGGTAAACTACAAGAGGACTTGTACAACTATTAACATTTGGTTGTCTATGGTCCACTCTCTCATGAAGAACTTGTTACTTTCAGTCCATGATACATCAATGGAAAAAATGTACTATTTGAAGAGAACCTTGGTGAAAACACAATGCTTGCACGTGAACTAGTATCACCTACTCTAGTCGGTTGTTTTTGGGTTAATCCTTGTCAGCTCAGTCAAGTAGAGTAAGGTGAGGGGGGGGGAATTTAACAAGCACATCAGAGGTATATATAAACTACTTATTTGAAAGAACAACCTCTTCTACTCTCAATAAGTTAGGATCCCTCTTTCACCTCTGAAATGAATAAGTGCTATGCACAATTATGAGAAAATGAAAAAAATGAAAATGTGAAAAAAGTTTGAAAAAAAATGAAAATAAGGTGAAACAAGAGAAAGGCTTCCTGCACAGAGAGGCAATACAAGTAACTCTGCCAGGGTACTGGCCAGGCTCACTGGAAATGGAGCGATTCTTGTGTTCCTACGTGACTCTGTCGGGGTACTGTCCAGGCCTGTTTGCAGCGGAGTGACACTAGATATGAAACTTAAGCTCTAACGACCAATACGCTTATGCACCAATATACCCCTCATCCCCAATCAAAACACCTTTGTTGGCTTCGCTTGGAATGTGTTTTGACTGACCAAGAGCTTCGTAGATGCTACATCTTACAATCAAGCATGTGTGGAAACCAAGATGAACAAAGAACTGAACAATACTTCCAGAGGTGTTAGAATTGCTTTTCATGAACAATGTCCATTCAGAGAGCTGGAGTTCTACTAGTGTGTCACCAAGTGTTGTAGCGGCTATAAGCACCCTCCAAAATTTTTCCTTAGATTATTTTTGGAGCCTCCCTACCAACCATCCTTAGCAACATGTCTTGCATCATCAAGCACATAGGTTTCAACTATTTCATAGAGTCTTGTTAGCCTGTGCATGCAAGTTTGTTCCACCTCCTTCATACGCTGCTTTCTAAACTTATGTTAGTTGCTGGTTGAGAAACTCCCTCTGGGAATTATGCAATTCTATAGGGGAACCAGCCTTCCCTCCAGAAATTGCGCAATTCTTCCTAACAACCTTCCTCTCAAAATTTGCACAATTCATCCCAGGACAACTGCTTAACCCAGAAATTGCACAATTATGGGCAAATGTCACCTCCTACTCCCAGAAATTGTGCAATCCTTTTGTGACAACTAGCCTAGCAGCTAGTAGAAATTACGCAAATCAGTCAGGCAGCCTGTTGGGCTTAGAAATTGTGCAATGAAGTGAGAAAAGCTTCCTTGAGAAAATTACGCAATCTGACCCAGGACAACTACTTAGCCCAGAAATTACGCAATCCCCGGAGACAGTCACATGTTCCTCCCATAAATTTCACAATCCATCTGGGACAGCCAGCTCTACTTAGCCCAGGAACAACGCATATTTTCATCCCAGGTTCGTAGAATGATGCATGTGCCTTCAGGTTGACCAATTCCGTCCGGGACCGAGAAAAACTGATTTGCATGTATGGACTGCTTTTGCTAAGGCGGCATGCAAAGGCATCCCTAGATTTATGGATCTATTTTTAGCATCTTGAGGTTACATGCAAGGATCATTTTAGAAACCTCCTGCCAAGTGTTGCTTTTCCTAGATTTGTGGCATGCGCGTCATAACCTTGATTTTATCAAAACTTATGAACCAGATACTACAAAGCTCATTCCTCACATCGATTTTGCAGCTCTGACATACCACATCACATCCAGGAGTCATGGGCACATTCAGCTAAGTTGTTTCGGGTAAGCCCCCTTCGCATGTCTTGTGCTACGCTTCTGGCGCTTTTTATGTTTCAGCATGTGTGAATGATGTCTGCTTGATTTCTATGAATGTTTATTGTCATTTTCATTCATGTTAGCTTGTACAAGCGTCGTTTCAATTTTCATTCACATCTCACTGATGTCACATGCATGACACAGTTTTTGCACCAACGGTCGTCGTCGGGGTGACCCGCGTCACACACATGCATACATCCCATTTTCTGAATCCTACACCTATTGTTTGCATGCATAATCATTCACTCTTGTTTACACTCATCTCATCATGCATTCAGACTTTTCATGTTTTTAGTCACCCGTCGGTCGATCTGGGTTGCCTTGGCCTGGACCGTGCCTTACTTGGTTGGCACTGTGCATTTCAGGAACTGAAGGCTTTGCCTTCCCTCCAGAAATTGTGCAAGTCTAGCCAAGCACTAACATCTAGGCTTGCATTGCGTAATTCCTAGAGGCAATGTCCTGTTGGCCCTAGAAACTATGCAATACAGTTCGCTGGTTGCATGTCACTGTTGACTGAAATTTCACATTACACAGTTTCAATCCTCAGCAGGGCAGGCTAGAATATACATTTTGTAGTTCTAGCAGTCATTCAGCCTCCCGACAGCCCAAACTGTGTCGTTTGCAGTCTTGGCAGTTAATCTCCTAGCCTCCTGGTTGTTGGGTGTGGAGCCTGATTATCTTCTGTATTTAAAGGTATCGTCGCATTGGACCCCAATTCGTAGCCGCTCGTAAAATATATGCTACATAAGGGGTCCAAGGGGGGCAGCTGTGACCTTTGGGAGCTGCCCCCAGCAAGGGACTAGTATCAGAACACCACCACAGCAGTGGAGTTAGTATAATCAGTCTCCAAGTGGGAGATTGTTGGGTGTGGAGCCTGATTATCTTCTGTATTCAAAGGTATTGTCGCATTGGACCCCATTTCGTAATGTGGCGGCAATGCCACCTATAAAATATACGCTGCAGGGGGGTCCGGGGGGGGGGGGGGGGGAGTTGCGACCTTTGGGAGCCCCCACCCCCCCTAGCAGGGGGATTGGGGGCAGCGCCCCTGAAGCTAAAAATAGATGTAAAATTGCCTTGTAAAATGTTGTAATTTCGTAGTCAATCTAGGTCGTTCATTAGGTGGAAATCTGATGGTAGAATTTATGTTTAATTTAGGGTTTTTTACCCTAGAAGGTACCCCCTTGCTATATATGAGGGAATTGTATTGCATCTATGTAGATTTGTATTTTGAGTGAGAAGAGAGAGAATATTGAGTGAGGGAGAAGAGGGAATTACAACAGATCTACTATAGGTTGTATCTCTTCAGTTTGTTGGATAATATAAAAGGAAGGACTCGCTATTTCTCCATGGACACATAGGGGCTTCACTCAATGAACCTTTGTTCTATCACGTGCGTTCACATCATATTAAACAATACCCTTAATTTGACTACATATTGGAAAATACCCCTAAAAATCACATTATTTAACCCCCTGCCAATATGAAACCAATACACCTTCCCAATTTAAAAAACCCCTACTTCCACTAAATATTGTAGGTATCCATTTTTTCATTATCCTTTTTTATACCCCTTTATACTTTTTCATTAACTTTGAACTCAATTTTTTATACCTTTCAATATAAAAACCTTTTACCCCCTATATATCCCCCAATTTATTATGCAATTTTTTCCTCAATATATATCCCACAATATGAACCCACGTGGTATGGTATTGCTCCCCCACTGGAGCCCTTGTGCATGGCTGTAGCCCAAATCAGGTGAACCACGTATATCTTTGTCTCTCTTGTTTTATGCATTTTCTATGTTTGTATTTCTGCAATATATTTTATGTGTTCCATTACTCTGTAATATATAATTTTCTAACACTGGTGAAAATTGTGCAATCTTCACGAACAGTCACACAAGTATGTTGCATGTCAGTCCTCCAGTTAGTTTTGGCTTTCAACTAACAGATTTCTTTCCATGGGTGTTTCTATGTCTCCATGTATCATAGATGTCATCTTCCTCCCAGCAACACAGGTACAATGGCTTCCAGGAGAGCAAAGTCAAAGACACCGTTAAGAGCACAACTAGGGATGTGTTCGATCAAGTGTCTATGAGCTTGCCTATCCACGAAGACATCAAGTTGTTCATGGACAAGGATATCAAGATGAATGGCAACGACATCACAACAAGCAGCACCATCATCAGCAACAGAAGGCAACACACCTGCACGCAACGAATGCAAGAGGAAGGTTGTTGCTAGCATAGAGGCAGAGCAAAGCTGCAAGTTCAAAGCATATCCACTCATGACAAAAGTAACTTTGGAGATTGAGGCTATGAGGTGACGGCGTGACACGAAGATCGCACGAAGTCAAAGAGAGAAACAGAGAAGGAGTTGCATGTGTTGAAGCAGCAACTCAAGGAAGAATGGGAGTTGCACATATGAGAGGATGAGTTACAGCAGGAACAGATACAGTAGGGGGTGCAACATGCACATACAAATGAAACTACACCCGTACAAGTTATAGATTCATCCCAGCAGCTGGCACGAAGCAGACAAGGTGAGCAGTGTTGTTGATCGCATTCAAGGGAACTCAACAACATGCATGTCACTGTGCACATGCATGTGATCCCACCCTTTTGGCGCACTCACCAAGGTTAAGACAAGAAGAAATTCCTACTAGAGATGAACATGTATTCCGACAAGTTTATGGGCACGGCCACTGGCACATGCTTGGAGATCAACATAGACATTATACATTAGTATGTTTCCGGTCTGGTTGCACCTAGGATGACCATGTGCATGTTATCAGACGAGTTGGACAGATGATCCATACCAGTATACTCGAGTGCAACAGAAGCAAGAGTTCACTTTCAGCAGGTTGTCACCATTAAGCACTCAGGCACCACCATGGACCACCAAGCTTGGCATCAGTCTACCACATTCGGCCATCATGAGGATGTCGGAGAATTGGTCATACCATATATGTCTGAGTCTCAGTGATGTCTTGCATGGCTTGCTCAAGCCTATGCCATCCCACATGGGTACATGTGCATTGTAATGTAACGTCATGTACAATGAGATTCCAAGTGTCGATAGTTGGACATAACAGTCATGTAGTAGGTGAAGAGTCATGAAGGTAGATGAAGAGTCACAAAGGGGAATGTCAAGGGTCACCCCACCCTTTTTTATAAATAGAACCTCATAACTCATTGTAAGGGCTTTTGGTCATCCAAGCTTCTGACAGGAGTATCTTAGAGAAAGCTTGGATAGTATTGTAAAGAGCATTGGCTTCTCCACTATGCAAAGATAGTATATCTCTTTGGAGGAGCAGGTGGCAGTGACTGTAATGTTCCTCTATCAGAACTAGTGGATGGTTATGGTTGTATTGTATGAATGGAACTTTTACTTCTTAATATAACAGAGCTAGCACGTTTCATGCATATGGCGTATTGTATTTCAGCTATCTTGTTTACTCTAAATGATAGATGTATCTGCTTTCTTACGCATGCATGTGTGACTTTCCTATGTATGTATGTATGAATCTTACTGAAATGTGATGTTGGTTTAACCATCACTTTGGATTGATAGGCTTACTTGCCTTCCAGTTTGTGATGCATCTTTGCTCATGTGTTCCTTTCTTAACTCCGTGCTTTCACAAGTTTCCAAGGGGTGCACTCACCTCACCCTCCATGTGTTAGAACCGCTCATGCATCTTCCTTGACTTGTTGCATATGTCTCACACTTGCTACCAACAGGGACATCTTACTTGCCTCTGTGTGCAACCGCAATCAAAATGATATTGCATGACCCACTGTTGGGACTCCTACACCAAATGGTCTAAGGTCTAGTTGGGACTTCTTGCCAGGGAGATCCCCTGACATGTTGGCGGGTCTAGCACCGTCAACAGACCCTTATTTGGTTTCCCTTCCCTTGCAAGAGTGATGTTTTCTTCTTCCTTCTCTACCTTTAGTCCCTTGCCACTATTGTTGGTGGTATTTTATATGATGCTAAGCCTTAACTCCTCCTAAGTTAAGTCACTCCATAGGCATTCCCAACAAGTAAGTATGTCTCACCCATAAATCACTTGGACGAATGTAAGCCACTCCTTGGTAAACCCATTTAGTGTTGTGTGCATTATCTCACTATCTAACAGATTCTCTCCAACAGTTGCAAGTTCATCTCTAACACCCTAAATCCTGGAGAGATAGGATGTAATGTCCTCGCCCTTTTGCATATTGACTGTTCTCAGCTTCTCCTTGAGAATCATTTTTCGATTCTCAGACAGATCTTAGTACAACTTCACGATGGAATCCCACATGACCTTCGTTGTCACATTTTCTGCGATAAGTGGAATTATATGATCCCTAACTTTGTTGAGGACTATCCTCTTGCCTTTGGCCATATCCTCCTTGTACTCATGGTACCAGATAGGATTTGTTGACTCAACAACAACTATTATCACAAACTCCTTTAGACTGTGCTCATCCAACAAGAATTGCATCCTAACCTTCAAGATGCCAAAGTTGGATGCTTCATTCAACCTATTCTGATCTCTAAGTCTTGCTGCATCCATCTCTATGAAACTCAAAAATTGGAGAAATAAACTGGGAAATCTCCTTCTCATTCTGGCTAATTATCTACACCTTCTCCCTGTTGTTTGCACTGCTCTTTGGAATGTGTAGATCTGTTCCTAGGTAATTCGCACTTGCCTATGGACTCCTTCCCGAACCTCACACTACCTAGTACTTCACTCCTTGGAAACTCTCTCTACCTCTGAATGTCCTTCTTTGGCACTAACATACACACTACTGACCCTAAAGCACACATTGGCTCAACTGGCAAGATTGTACTAGCAAATCTCTTTTCCTACTATGGTGTTCTTCTACTACAAATTACAATCTCCTTTCTTGTTATTGGAAAACTGGAAACCCTCTGATAATTTCTAGAAATTCCCATTCTGTTTGCTTTCTCTTCCTTTCCCTGCATTCATCTATTTCTGCAAAACCATTGCTACACAATCACTATGCTAGATCTGCTCTCTGAAATGATTAATATGCTCACTGGAAACCCATTCTAGTAACCACATTGCCTGATGCTAAGGCAAATCAAACTTTTCCTTTAGACTAGACTAGAAATCGATCTCCTTCCTCTCCTGAAATTTGCACTATCCAGCTTGGCCTACTTAAGTTTGAAATTTTATGCTTTGCATTTCCCTCTAAACTGCACAATCTTGCTTTTTTTGCTTCTAGAGCCTCTATTTTGAACTTTATTTCTCTGATACCATGTGAAAATTCCTTAAATGCAATAAACTAGAGATTTATCATATTATTGTTAGCAATTTATTTGTCTTCTGAATTAATATTTGGAAAATAACAATAAATTCATTGTTTCATTCTTCACAATAAAAATTCTACAAAAATATAAAATACAGAACTGAGAAATAGATGCACACACACACAAAAAAAAATATAACGCCGTTGTTTTAGGACAAATGTCCCTGGAAAAATGCCAAAGGGAAAACCAGTGTAGCAGATGACAGTTTTATTATTTTTCAGTAATTCAAGAGTATAATGATTTTCTTTGCTAATCTGGAAAAGCTTCAACAATCTTCTACTAGAAAAATAATCTGGACGACACCCTTGTCTCCTTTTCTGATTGATCTACCCCTCTCTGGAGAACTCACACTTCTCCTGCTACTCGCTCTACATTCCAAAAAAGTGCACTTCTTGCACAAATAAAATCATACATCCCCGAAAATACCTCCAAGCAAGTCATCTAGCCTCCCTTTGCCTCTGAAATCCACTTTTTCTACAGCTGGGACACTGAACCAGAAACTAGAAATTGAAACGTGGTTTCTTAGACAACTCACACTGGGTAAACTGGCTAACTCGCACTAGTTGTAGCATCCCTCTCTACAAATGAATTTGGCTTCCTCTTCCTACGTCCCAAACATTGGAAAATACTAATGAAAATTCCTTCGAGCTCCTTCTCCTGAATCTCTGCTGAAACCTTTGTTATGATGCTTTCCATAGCTTCAACTACACCCTTACTGAATACATGCAACTAAGTAGTTGAACTGCTCAATTCATAATTGATGTCATCTTCAAGCCCTTCGACTTGTTCTTATAATCTCCCATTGGATTCCAAATGGTCATGATTACATGTCAACTGATGACTAAGATCAATTCGACTTCATCAATAGAAGCCTCGAGAGAAAAACCAAACTTCGTTAATTAATTAACTTTAATTAACCACTTTTCCTAAATTAGACTTAGGAAATATTTAAGTTGTGTCTAATTAATTTAGTTTAGGTGTCTACAAGTATTTTCTCACAAAAGCTTTTCTAGATTTTAGAGATTACATGTTCCTTAGCCTCTTCGACAACATCTGAGACTAGGGCACATGTCTGCTACTATCAAACTCAAAAACTAACATAATGAAAGTATGAGAATTCAGTGCCTTGCTCTTGATTCTATTCTTAGTATTATTAATGGTTATGTTGCTTCATTTGACTTCCCTTTAGATTTATTCATGATACCTTGAGACAAAGTGGGGCTTTTAGATTCTGCTTGGGTTCCTCATATTTCTTTTCATTTTTTTAAGGTTTTTAAGTTTTTTTCTAGATTTGAAATTTTAGGATTTCCTTTTCTCCTTCCCCTTTCAAAATTTCCACATTGCCAACATATTTTAAAATTCCAAACCCTTGATATGGCCCAATGATTCTTGGGGTGATGTTTCCCTTATTTTTAGGCTTCTTGTTATTATTGAATTCCCATTATTATTTAAGGATTTTGGACCCCTTAATTCCCTCTTTCTCAATTGGGGTTTTTAAGGTTTTTTTTTTTCTTTTGTAATATATTTGTGAATTACCCATGTACATTGTAAAAGTTTCCCTTTAAAATTCCAAACCCTTGATATGGCCCAATGATTCTTGGGGTGATGTTTCCCTTATTTTTAGGCTTCTTGGTATTATTGAATTCCCATTATTATTTAAGGATTTTGGACCCCTTAATTCCCTCTTTCTCCATTGGGGTTTTTAAGGTAATATATTTGTGAATTACCCATGCATATTGTAAAAGTTGCCCTCAAATGGGATTGGCCAATAATCCATTTTGTGAACTTGAATCTCCATGCATATCTTAGTATATGGTATGTCCAATTTGTACTTTCCTTAAGCATTTATGATATAGGTTTAAGGGTCTTGAAGATCACAAGGGAAAGGGAAAAGATAAGCTTACAAAGTAAAAGCTTTTCCATAGTGGAAGAGTTCATTTATTTTTTATCTAATAAAAGTGTTTTAAATATTAAAGTGTGAATCAAATTTTATTAATTTTAAAAATAAGATATTTTTTAAAATAACAATAATTTGATTATCTCTAACTTATTGCAGAAGAGATGTTGTAATGATGTTATAATGTTATGTTATGTAAACATTTTGACTCTGTGGAATTACACAATAATAATAATAAGCACAAAATAGCTTTTTTTATTGAAATCTAGTGATACAATTTCACGGAAAAATATTATTTTTTGTTGTTTAACTTACATTTTTGAATGCATAAATGGATTCAACACCCTAAAAGACCTCTACAACACTAATTCTATATATTAAACAACTTAAACTCAATATATATATTTGTGTGTGTGTAATCAGTATATATATATATATATGTGTGTGTGTGTGTGTGTAATAGGCATCCATATATATTTGTGTTAAACAACTTAAACTCAATATATATATTTTGTGTGCCTGTGTGTGTAATCGACATCTATATATGTGTGTGTGTGTAATAGGCATCTATATATGTGTGTGTGAGATCTGCATCTATTTAACTATGGATCTATCCAGCGCCAAGAAAAATCAAATCTCAAGTGTAAATTTTTCTTCAAATTTTACACTAAAAAAAATTGCACTTTGAAAAATTTGAATAAATCTATTCTAATAACAATAATTTTTAATATATTATTTAATAATTTAATTTTATTTGAAATTTTACCATTTCTCTCTTTCTTTAAATTAATTTCTCTCCTTCTCTAAAATAATATGAAAATTTAATTTAGTCTGTTTGTCATTCAGAATAGAGAATTCAACTAATATGAAACTATGTACCCTCATTAACGAAACTATGTACCCTCATTAACGTTTTTACAATATCATATAATAGAATTATTACCAGATGACAAAATAATTAGTGCGCAATTTGTAAATCAATGAAACGCCAAAAATTATTAATATATGTTTAACTCAAACTTATTGGTGTAAAAGGACTTTCCAAAATGGCACGCTTTCTGCGGTTTATAAAAAATTATAAACAAACTTATTTCATATTTTATTTGAATAATTCAAATTGCACATTAAAATGATAACTAAAATTGATATTTATTATCTATAATTTATTTAAAATAAAAATTTATATTTATTAATTATATTTTATTTAGTTATTAACGAACTTATTTCATATTTTATTTGAATTATTCACATTGCACATTAAAACGATAACTAAAATTGGTATTTATTATCTATAATTTATTTAAAATAAAATTTTATATTTACTAATTATATTTTATTTAATAAATAACTATATCTTTTTTAATTAAAACAAATTTAATAAAAACTGGTAGAGTATGATCTAAAGCAAATGATCGTTCTCCTACCATATACATTTTTTTGATTAACCAATCATTTTAAATGAAAATGTCATTCGGAAAAAGAGCACGACCAAAAAAATTGGAATTTTTATCGGGTGGTGACTTAGCGATTGAGCTTGAAAGTTTATTTTACAGTTTAATATGATAAAAATTGGAATTTGTATTCCGGTGATTTAGTTATTGAGATTAAAAAATTATTTTATGATATGTATCAAAGTTGAAATTCAAATTTGAAATTTAAAATTAAAATTAAAATAAATATATAAATAAATAATTAAAAAATATTTAAATAACATTAATTTAATAAAAAAATAGATATGTGTTTATTTGTATTAAATTTATATTTAAGATAGATCTATAATAATATAAATATTATTATATTAAAAATAAAATAAATATATGTTAATTTTCTGTTGTGATATGTAATTATTTTTAAATATAATTAGTCAAATTATAGTCCATTTTACATGCATTTTGATAGCAAAGGCTAACGAGCTTGGGGCATTAAATGCCCACTTAGCTGCAAGCTCGATAATCATATAGCTTTCCGTGGAAACGGAGTGTTCGGAAAGCACCACAGGGATCCGTTTTAAATAGCTATCGAGGTTGTAGCTAAACAGACATTTAATGCCAGATAACAAACTCATTAGCCATTTCCCAAGGTCGTACATGCTTATCGGGGTGGATATGGACAGGCCTGCAGGGGCGGCGCACACAAACAGCAAACATTCTGTGCAAAAGCCACAATTTAAGCAGATCAGACCTGTCAACGCCTGAGCTGAGATGGGTAATAAAACTTAAGCAGAAGGACAACGTGAGGAGAAACAGAAGCATCGTTTTGGAGAAATTGAAGTAAATAAAAAATTCGTTGGGCGAGACTGCCTTTTTTTGCTGCTTTTTATGAACCAAAATTATTTGAAGAGAGCTGGAATCTCATCTGCACGGAATCCATATCTCCGCCAGAATTCACGTTTTGTGCCCCTGGATCATCCATATCCCGATCATTGGTGCATGGCCTCCTTGAATAATCTGTCAGAATTGTTGCGCTCATTATATATATGATGATAAGATTTAGAATTAAAATTATTTTTAATAAACTTTATATTAATTTGATGGTTTTTCATGAAATAAGAATTAATTGGGTCATGTAAATTTAATCTTCTTCAAATTTCATGAAAATAAATTGATTGTGACATAATATAAAAATATTGAATAAATGACAAGAGAGAGCATTAAAATTATTTTTAGTAAACTTTATATTAATCTGATGGTTTTCATGAAATAAGAATTAATTGGATCATGTAAATCTAATCTTCTTCAAATTTCATGAAATAAATTGAATGTCACATAATATGAGAATATTGAATAAATCATTTTTAAAATCATTGAAACATGGTAATGGTATTAAAATTAATACTAAAATCTATTTTAGCTTATTAGTTTTACCAGAAGTATTTTTATTGTATTAACATTAATATTATAAATTTATATATTAAAATCTTAATATTGAAACCAATACTAAAATTCTAATATTAAAACCCAATATATTAAACATACTTAATATTTATGTAATTATAATAATAATTATAATTAATATTAATATTAAATTTATAGTTTTATATCCATTACATTTACTAATATAATTATATATATATTTGATTTACATATATCAAATATATTTATTAATATGATTGTGTTAGTAAATATGTTATAATAAACTATTATTTATTTTATTTTTATTTTTTATTAATTTTATCTTATTTCCTTTTTATTATATTTACTTAAATTAATTTTACCATATTTATTTAACTTTCATTATTTACCAAATTGATATATACATACACATTCATTTTGAAATATTTGCATAGGAGAATGGATAAATGGATATAAGCCGATTTGGTCTAGTTTGCAGGGATCCCAATGTCCGAGGACTACTATGGTAGGTAAGCAAATCGACAAATTCCATGTAGGAAAATAACAGGTCATTCCATGTAGGAAAATAACAGGTGATTACTTTGGCAATTGTGTTATGAAATGTTAATAATAATATAGAAACTTGTGGTACGTTTTGATCTTTTCCAATTGTTTTTAGTTAGTTGTAATTCATCTTTTTCCCATTAATTTGAGTTATATAATTTGTAACATAAGTGTTTTATTAAATTTAGTGAAATATTTTTGAATAGTCTTTTTTTATTTATTTTTTTAAATATAAAAGTATAAAAATAAAATTTTTAAATTATTTTTTGTTTTATACTTTCACTTTTATTTTATTTTTTATAAGTTCTGAATATTACAAATTACATATAAATATTACAAATTACATATACATATAAATGCTATTTAAGTGAATCCCATGTTTTTGTTTAGAAAATATGGTGAAATAATTTTTTTAATTATTTTTTTAAATATAAAAAAAAATTCTAAGTTATTTTTTATTTTTTATCTTCTTTTTTTTCTTTTTCAAGTTCTCAACTTTACATGTTACATATACTTATAATGCCATTCAAAATTATATCAAAAAGGTCAAAACTTCTTATTACGCCCACTGTCTAGTGAAGTGAATCCTAGGTAAACAACTTTATTTGATTGAGAAGTGAATGCCATGTTAAGAGGCATAGTGGTGAGGCATCAATAGGGATGGAATTGGATTGGGGTGATGGGTAATTTAAAAATTTATAAAATTGTTAAGATTGTTTCTTTAAAATTAGGAGATGAGTTTGGAAGGTGTGAAAATTGGTCAAATTTGATTAGTGAGTCTTTTTTGAAATTTTAACCCTGGCCTGATTCTTTCTAATATTTAATTTCTTATTTCAAAAATAACCATGTCAAAAGGAGAACAAAAAATTTAAAAATGCAAAAGAAGTCTCAGATCAAAAGACTAGTTGGGCCTCACCTGCTACTTTATCTACCATTTCAGAGATGGGTTGATTTAAGTGACAATAGGAGTGAGAGAGATTCTATTGCATTGTATTGCATTTTTTTTTAATGAATAATTAGTAAATATAGTTAATATACATTGATTGATGTCATTATCCAACTTTTATATGTCAATCAACTTAATATACACTAGTAAATGGGGTTGATACATGTTAATTGTCATCATTTTCCAAGTTTTATACCCCTATCGACATTTGAAAATAAGAAGGATATATCAACCATATTAAAAAATATGGTTGTGTTAGTAATAATATGGAAAAGTCAAATCTAATTCATTAATAAACAATAATTTTTTAAAATATAAAATTTATTTATAATTTTTAAATAATAAACAAGTGTAATATGCAACTTCAATACTTAGTACATGTCTTTTATGCAAAAAGTAATTGATAGCTAAATTAAAGTAAAAAAAATAAGATAGAAATATTTTCTTTATTAAAATCATTATTCAAATATCATAATTCCAATAATTGAAACTATGTGAGAGAATTAAAGTTGGATTTGAATCATGATAAGTTTTAAGCTCTCCATTTTTGGATGGAGTAATATAGTGATTAATTTATATATTTTTTTATGTTTTCAACTTTTGTTATTTGAATTATTGATTTTAATTTTATTGTATTTATATTAAGGTAGAGTGAAATAGTTTTATTTATGATTTCAAAACTTTAATAAACTTCATAAAATTGGTTTAAAGTTTTCAAAACTAATTCAAAGTCAAAGTTTTTTTAATCAAATAAAAAACAATGGGGGTGAATGTGATCTTATAGAGAGGCAATCAAAGTGATTATAATCTATTGCTACAAGATAACATAGTTTATGAGAAAAGAGTCAACAACAATGAAATAATTAAACTACAAAAAAATATTATGATTAAAAAAATATATTAATGGAAAAAATGTGAAACACATTATGATTAGAAAGGATACAACAATTAATAGAAAAGAAGTCTCAAATAACTCCAATTAAAACTAGACATATATGAATCAAAAAATTAGAAATTTAAATTTTAAAATTTATTTTTACTTTCTAAGAAAATAAATTTAATATTTAATTTTACAAAAAAATTTATAAACTCTGGAAATAATTTTTAAAACTTGCAATTTAATTAAGAGTCAATGCTTTAGGGGTAATTCGTCATTAAAATCACAAGGTTCAGAGTAAACTCTTCACAATAAAATGCCCCAAAAATTTTTGAGAATATTGAATCCATATAGTATCAAAAAATCAGTATAAACAACACAAACACAAATAACTTGTTCACTTCCTTTTTCGCTAACTAACTCATTCAGTGTTTTCCATTTCTGGTGAATCAAAGAAATTGATTGATAAAGATTGTTGGGTACCTAAAAGCTCGATTTCACGCCTAAGTTGTAATGATGGTCGTCTGCATGATAAGGCTCTCCTCAGTGAGAACGAGTGAAAAACAAGCAAAGTTGGATGGAAATTCTTTATCCAATGAAGAAGGACAACCCAATTATCATGCCCAACAGTAAGAATTTATGTGAAAGCAAGCACCTCAATTCAGAAATGTGGTGGAGTACACCCAACAACGGTAAGATATTTTTCTTAAGTTAATGGGGTTTATAAATATCGTACATTGAAAACATGTGAACATCTTTTCAAGGTCATGCGTTGTAAAAAAGATTTGCACCTTAAAAGGTCTATGTCCTCTGGTTTATTTTTTTCAAGGTCATGCGTTGTAAAAAAGATTTGCACCTTAAAAGGTCTATGTCCTCTGGTTTATTTTATTTCCGTAATATAACATAATCAAAGAGGTACATCGCTGAAAAAGAATTGTTTAAATTTTATTATTTTTATTATTTTATTATTTTTAAAATTAAAATATATATATATATATATATTATAAAAAAATATTATTAATTTTTTATTTTAATATTATATTATTTAATAATTAATTATTTTGAATTTTTTCCCAAAGATTTTATAAAAACATATATGGATAATGAAAAGAAAGGTAATTGAAAGTGTGTATTTTTTTAATATTCATTTAACTTTAATGGTTTTCTTGTCTTTTATTTATAATTACAAATTTTGTGTGTATTCAATTTTGGTTTTCAATAAAACAATTTAAATTAGAAATTTTATTAATTATTTATAAAATTTAAATAATTAATATTAAATATTTATATAATTAGTAAAGGTACAGATTTATTTTAATTTGAGATATTTTAAATTTTGAGAGGGATTAAATTTCTTTTCACTCTAAAAAGTTTATATCTCAAAATATTTGGATCTAAGTTGATTTAGTTATTAATTATAATTATTAATTTTACATTAATTTTGAGGGTTAGCTCAATTGGTCTAGTCCACCAGTAAAGCACCTGACTCATAGGAGGTCACACATTCAATTCTCTACTAATAAGCCAATAGAATGTGATCCCTCTAGGGTGGATCTGCCCATATATATATATATATATATATATATATATATATATATATATATATGTATGTTATGTTTTTATTTTATTTTATTAATTGTTTTAGTTTTGTGTAATTTCACCAAGTCAAAATGTTTTATTACTAAGTGTAATTATTAAATATTTTGTTTGTTTTTATTTTATTTTATTTTTCTATTTACTTAATTGGGTCTAGTCAAAATGTTAAGTACAACATTATATTATAACTTTTCTAATATACTGATCTAAATAAATTTATACAACAATTAATAAATAATTATTGTTCATACATTATTAACCATATTATTAACTTCTTAATAAATTATTTTTTTTTAATTATTTTATACTTTTATGTAATATTTTCTCTTTCTTTTCTTTTCAAGCCTAGATACCTCATACATATTTTGTAGCATTGAGACCTTATCTCTAAGATGGGTGGTGCTCGAATTTTACTAGAAGGTATTAATACTTCACATTAGTCTTAGAGTATTAATATTCAACATTTGGTTGTACAATAGCAATGCTCCATTTTGTTATGGAGAACTAGTTTGCTCCACTTTAGCCTTAAATCTTCAGGGATACGCTTTTTAACTTTGGTGAATCACTGTTTTACTTTAGTTTTAGTTTTGGAAATGAATGGTTCATTTTGGTTTTTAAGTATTAATTTTCCAACATAATGTGGGAGAATTGGTGTGCTATATTTATTTTTAGAGCATAATACTGCGTAGTCAATTATTGGGAGCATTTCATTTATATATTGATTATCTATGTTTGTATGAGTGTATAAAAAGACACATTCATTTACAAGTAAAATTCTTTACAAAATATTTTTGCAAAAGTTTTTAATATTTGTATTTTTTTTTAATTCACATAAATCAAAACTAAAAACCTTCTATAAAAGAACATTTTTTTATGATACATGTCTTATTGAATAAAAATAACTTTGTTATTTTATTTTTAAGCAAATATTTTTTAACGCTTTTGTGTAAAACAAATATTTGTTTTTCAAGATATATATTTTTATATTATTTTTATTTTGGAAGGAAAATCATTTTTCTTCATTGTGATCTTTGTAAATTGAAAAATCAAGTAATTACTAAGTACCTAATCAAATGGGAGAATTTACCATTGGAGGAAGTGATATGCGAAGATGAGCCATTCATATAGAAACACTAAGTACCTAACCAAATGGGAGAATTTACCATTGGAGAAAGTGGTATGGGAGAATGAGTTATTCATATAGAAACACTGCAATTATTGGCTACCTAATTAAATGGAAGAACTTACCATTGGAAGAAGTGACATGGGAAAATGAGTTATTCATTCAAAAACACTTCTAGTTAATGTGTCGAGGACAACACTTGTTTGAATGACATAAAACCTCTTATTAAGACCTAGATATCGAATGAAGACTGAAGACATTCCGAAAATAGCATTTAGAACTCATGAGGGTCATTGTGAATTTTTGGTCATGCCTTTTGGCCTTACCAATGGACCTTCTACATTTCAAAGTTTGATGAATTCCATTTTCAAACCATTCCTTAGAAAATTTATGTTAGTATTTTTTGATGATATACTAATCTACAACAAGTCTTGGAAGGATCATGTTTAACATGTTGACAAGGTGCTCAAACTATTGGAGGAGAAACAATTATATGAAAAAAAACTCCAAATGTTTCTTTGGAGTACAAGAGGTAGAATATCTGGGTCATATTGTATCTCATGAAGGTGTTAAGGTAGACCCTAGAAAAATTAAAGCCATTAAGGAATGAAAAATCCCCACATCCATAAAGCATCTGCGAGTATTTCTCGGGTTGACAGGGTATTATCGCAAGTTTGTTAAGAATTATGGGAGAATATCGGCACCTCTAACAATATTATTGAAGAAAGATTCATTTTCATGGACTCCAGAAGCAACAAAGGCCTTCGAACATCTTAAAGAGACAATGTACCAAGCACCGATCTTAGCTATGCCAAACTTCATAAAAACCTTTATTGTAGAATGTGATTCTCCAGGAAATAGAATTGGTGTTGTTTTAATGTAAGATGAAAGACCCATTGCTTTCGAAAGTCGTCCAATCAACGGAAAGTATTTACACAAAGCTATTTATGAGAAGGAAATGTTGGCAATACTACATGCACTTAAGAAATAGTGACCCTACCTAATGGGAAGACACTTCAAGGTAAAAATGGATCATGAGTCTTAAATACTTTTTAGAACAAATATTATGCTCTGAAGAGCAACAAAAATGGGTCACAAAGATGTTGGGTTATGACTTTGAAATCATCTACAAAAAAAGGAAGCAAAATGTTGTGGCAGATGCACTCTCAATAAAGGATGAGGATGTGGAAGCATTGATGTGTGCCATTTCTATTATCCAACTAGATTGGATAAATGAAGCAAGGGATGAATGGAAGAATGACGAAGAACTGTGGGCACTCATTCAAAAGATACATCAAGATCCTAGTACATCTAATACATTTAGCTGGAAAAATGATTCGTTATGGTACAAAGATTGGTTATACCTATGTAAGAATTCCCAACTCAAACAAAAGATCCTTATGGAATTGCACACTTCTCCCTTAGGAGGGCACTCAAGATTTTTAAAAACTTACCACAGGATTAAGAAGGAATTTTTTTGGGATGGCCTTAAATCGGATATTCAAAAGTTTGTGGTAGAATGTTTGGTTTGCCAACAAAATAAAGTTGAAACAATTATGGCGCTAGGTCTATTACAACCTTTATCCATTCCAAGCCAACATTAGGAGGAGGTTTCAATGGATTTTATCACAAGTTTACCCAAGTCTGAAGGAAATACTGTCATCATGGTGGTAGTTGACAAACTTACCAAGTATGGACACTTTTGTGCATTATCGCATCCATTTAAAGCCAGTATATTTTCTACTTCATTTATGGAAACAATTCAAAAGATAAATGGAAACCCAAAGATTATTGTAAGTGATAGAGATCCCATTTTCACTGGAAATTTTTGCACAAAACTATTTTCTTATCTCAGTGCTCAGATAGCTCATAGCTCATCCTATCATCCTCAATGTGATGGGAAAAATGAGATAGTAAACAAATGTTTGGAAGGATATCTTCGTTGCTTTGTATCTGATAAAAAGACACAATGGGTTAAATGGTTGCCTCTGGCTGAATGGTGGTATAACACTTCCTTCCATACTGCAACAAAAATGACCTCATTTATGGCACTTTATGGATATCATCCACCATCCATCACATCATATTTAATAGAAAATTCTAAGGTTCAAGTAGTGGAACATCACATCGAGCATCAACGACAAGTTCTCCAACTCTTAAAGGATTACCTCATGTTGGCACAAAATAGAATGAAACAACAGGCATATCAACATCGCAGCAAAAGAAGTTTTGATGTAGGTGATTGTGTATTCCTATGGCTACAACCATATAAAAAAAGGTCCCTCAAGCAAGCTAAGAAGGATGATAAATTATCACCAAAGTATTATGGTCCGTACAAGGTTTTGGAAAAGATTGGTACTATGGCATAAAAATTCGAGCTTCCTGCAGCTTCCTGAGTGCACACAGTTTTCCATGTTTCATGTTTAAAGAAGGTTATCGGTGAAAAGCTCCCAGTTCAAACAATATTGCCAGAACTTGACGAGGAAGGAAAAATCATATTGAAACAAGAAGCAGCCACAGAAACAAAAACTCGACAGCTATGAAATTGATCAATTTTGAAGTATCTCATCAAGTGGAAGAACTTATCCACTAAAGATTCCACATGGGAGGATGAGAATTTTATACAGAAGCATCCAAAACTACTCAATCGTTGACGACAACACTTTTCGGAAGGAGACGGGCATGTTAGGTCTCTATAATACTAGTGATTCCCCCATTACTATTGTCATTGTAGCCCTTATTGTTATTATTGTGCCCCTATTGTCCTCATATTATTATTAGTGTGCCCCATAGAAACCCACTATTGTTATTGTTGTGCCCTTATGTTATTACTGTTATGTCGACTTGATTATATTGTGACCCCTTAGACTCCTATATATATAAGGGAGGTTTAGTCATTTGTATCATCCAAAGATTGTTCATTTGTGTAATGTAAAGGAGATTGCCCCCTCGAAGAGGCTGAATTCTAAGGCATTGGTCTATATTTTCTATCTTTTTGTGCGCTGGTTTCATTACACAATCTTCGGCATCACATTTTATGATTTCAATGTTTTATATTTTTATGGCCACTTTAAATTATGTTTAAATTAATATTTTTAAATTTAGTGTAGGTTTTGTTTTATTTATTTTTAATAGTGTAAAGTTTATAATATATTAAAATTGGTGTTGAATTTTATGATAAAGATATTATATTTATATATGAATTTTTGAACAAATGTTATGATGGTAAAATTATTAAAGTTAATTTTAATAAAATTTATATGAATTTGATGGTTTTTCATGAAATGTAGATTAATTGAGCTATACAGATTTAACCTTGTTGAAATTTCATGAAAATAAATTGAGTGTGACATAATATCCATAAAATTAAAATTAAGAATATTGAATAAATCATGTTTAAAATCATTTAAATCTATATTAAAATTAATATTAGTTTATTAGTTTTATAAGTATGATATTTATTGTATTTGGATTAATATTTAAATTTACTCACTAAAATTTTAATATAATTTTTTTGTAAGCTTGATAAGACTCTAATTTAGCACAAGATTCAAACTAAAATCTTGGAATTCATTCCATGACCACAACCACAAACATAAAATTTTAATATTAAAACCTAATACTAAAACTTTAATATTCAAACCTAATATTTAAATCTTAATATTATAAAATCTAATTATTATTTATATAATTATCATAATAATTAATATTGATATTCAATCTCTACCCAACAAAATAATTAATATTAATAATTTCATTATATTTATTGAAATTTTATTATTTACCAAATTGATATATACAGTTTCATTCTGAAATCCTTGCGAGCGAAAAAAAGTGATGTATAGGTGAATAGATATAGTGGAAAAATCCAGGGAGTTTGGATGAAATAAAAAACAAAAAGAGGTCGATTTGGGATCCCAATGTCCGATGACTACTGGTGTAGGTAAGCAAATCGACAAACTCCATGTAGGAAAACTTTTAGCAATTGTGTTATGAAACGTTAATAATAATACAGAAACGTGCCGTATGTTTTGATTTTTACCGATCGTTTTGGGTTAGTTTTAATTAAATTATTTCCCTTTAATTTTAGTTATATCATTCGTAAAATAGATCTTTTTACAAAATTTATTTACATATAGATAAATTCGTAAAATAGATCTTTTTACAAAATTTATTTACATATAGATAAATGTAAATTATTTTGGAATAGCTTTTTAAAAAACTTCACTTTTCAAAACAAAAGTTATATGAAAAAAATTCAACATTGTTTTTTATTTTTTATTTTATGTTTTTACTTTTATACACATTCTTAATACTAAAAATTACATATATTTATAGATAATGATTTAATTTATATAATTGTATTAGTAAATAATAAAATTATAATGTTATCCAAAATTATATCACAATTTGTGAAGTGCCTAGTAATAACTCTATGTAGTTAAGTGAATCTCATGTCGGTGACTGTGAAGTGAATACCATGTTGAGTTTTAGTGGTCGTTGGTTCAAAAGGGCTCGCCTGCTACTTTATCTTCCATTTGAAAGATGGGTTGATTTCATTCAATAACAATCAAAATGAGAGATTCTATTGCATTTTTTTATTTTTTATTTTTATATGAATAATCGCATTAGTGGAATGGGCATTAGTAAATGTAGTTGATATACGTTGATTGATGTCATTTTCCAACTTTTATAAGCCAATCAATGGTAGCTTAACATACATTAGTAAATCTATTTCCAACTTTTATACCTCAATCAACTTTTGAAAATAATGACGATATATCAATCATGGTTGTGCTAGTAATAATATGGGAAAGCCAAATCTAACTCATTAACAAACAATAATTTCTTAAAATGTTAAATTTATTTATAATTTTGAAATAAAAAAACAAGTGTAAAATGCAAAGTTGCTTAGTACTGTCTTATGCAAAAAGTAATTGATAGCTAAATAAAAATAAAAATAATAAGATGAAAATGTTTTCTTAACACCCCAAGTTGCATAAAGATTACTGAGATCATTAAGTGATTCTCTTCTACTAAAATATATTTTAAATGTTATTATATTTTCATGAGAAATTTTAACCAATATAGGTTAAAGGGCCAAGAAAACATATATGTTGTAATTACCTAAAATATAGGTAGTAATACTTTAAAAAAAATAAAATTGTTTTGTTTATTTAAAAGAAACTGTTGCCAAGAAACAACTACCCCTCTACGTGAAAAGGGTAATATAGAGAGGGGAGAAGAGCAGAAAAAAGTTCCTAGAGCTCGATGGAATAAACCAGTAGGAAAAACTTGCTCAACACAATCAATAAGAGAGTACAGAGATTGAGGCTAGACCAGAGTCTTGACACCCATAGTAATCACTGTAACTGGACTAGATCCAGCATAAAAGATAGAAGGTGCTCATGAGAGAGTCTAAACGTGATTGCCAAGCTTGTGGTTGGGAGGAGAGACCTTTCGAATATATTTATTTCACAGGTTAATAGATAACTGAGGTAGCACGCTTTTTAAAGAATTATTGTTGAACTCTAAATATGATTATGTATTGTAGCTATTGATGTTTATCTTATAGGTTAATAGATAACTGAGGTAGCAAGATTTTCAAAGATTTATTGTTGAACTCTAAATATGATCATATACAATAGTTATTAATAGCTATAGTACAAATTAGCAGAATATTCAACCGTAGCTAGTAATATTTGAATTACATGTATATAAATAATGTAGGAGGCTAAATATTGAATTAATAGCCAGGAAGTTATGCAAATACTCAACAAAAGATGAATACACTAGTAGTCGAACTCTATAAATTACAAGCATGAAAGAAAAGAAAATGAATTCTAGTGCAAATGTCAGAATACCAACATAAACTCTAGAATGCATTCTCGTGCATATAACTATCATTACCAAAAAGGAATGCTTAACAACCATCTCAATGAATATGCTAATAATAATGATTACTAACGAAACCGAAAGGTGTAGTAAACAATATCATGGTATGGTCACATCCAGAGTCAACGTCATGAATAAAATTGTGTATCAAAACCAGAGATAATGCTATAAGAGCCTTTTTATAGAACTAGCACAGTTTAATAAATCTAGTTCCTATATATTTCAAAGTAGAATAACCATATGCAGGAAAGGGAGAATCATAATAAGTCATTCTCATCTCATAGTTAATCTGAAACAAAATAATATACTGTTGAATAAATATAGTAGACAGACATTCAAACTACGCCATCGGAATAGTCGAATGACGACATTCTTAACCCTCTCTCAAATGGAATTTATAAACAGTTACTTCGTTCATTCCTCAGAACAAGTGAAACAGGGTCGAAGGCCTTTAGATTCATCAAAAATTACATTTCAAATCTTTGAAATGATCGACAGTTGTAGCTGGTCATATAACTTAGCAAAACAAAGGTTAAGAAAAGGCTGAGTATAAGTGTTACAACCCTAATTTGCTATAAGAGATAAACCCTCTCCGTAAAACCCTTAATAACTTAAATTCGAATAGAGACCATGGACTTGGCTCCAACCTAAAAAGAAATGGGCACACTGTAAGCTCTTTTGCAATCAGAAGTCGTGATTTTGAGTACTAAACCCTCCTAAATGTGGCATACCTGTGTTTAAGAGAATGTGAATTAGTCATTGTTAAGAGAGGCCATTAACCTGCTTCTCATACATATAAATTCAACTTTAAACAAGAAGGACCTTACCTAGTTAAGGGCATGGCCTCGATGAATCACCCACCTGTAGAAGTAGGCTAAAACTTAGCTTCATATCCAGAATTCATCATAAAAGAAATCTATAACCAATAACCCTGAATAATCTAGAACAGAGTTCAAATAATTAATATTAAATCCTATTATAGAAATTACATACCTACCGCAGATGATTTGGGGTACATGTTGCCTTCTGCCATCTCCAAAACTCCATAAGTCATCCCTACATAGCGGTGAGAAACCTTTAGACTAGTCATAAAGTAATTACATATATGATATTAGTCTTTTTACCTAAACAAGCGAAGTTTTAGCATGGCACATTTGAAGGGTTACCTGCTCCAGTGAGTATAACGGCCTCCCTTGGTTTCATTTCTCACAGAGCACCATAACCAGAGCCCTCGCAAAACAACACGATATAGAGGAACGAAAACACAATGAGACCATCAGAGTTCGGCGCGCGGAGTTGGTTAGGTTAAACCCTATCCAATCTCAACCGTCAAATCGCAGAGTGGAGATCAATGACAGGAAGCCATGATAGATGGCACGAACACACCAAGGTATTGTCCCACAAAGCAGATCCTCGCCGCATGGAGCTATGAACGAGGGACAAAGAGAAGCATAAATTCATGTGCACAATTGACCAAGAGTATCCCAAGTTGGATCTCCATACCTGCTAGTTAATTAGTATTTATTTTCATTCAAAGATATGTACACAAAAATTATTTTCATTCAAAGATATTTATTTTATTATTAAAGTTGTTAATTTAGATGTTACAAATGGTATCAGAGCTCAGGTTCGTACATTGAGACTCTTTGGGAACAACTTTCCACAGGAACCATGTGCTTGTGTTTTAACTAAATCAGCTTGTGTGCAAATATAGATAAGAGAAAAGATCACACCAGCAAAAGAAAAAGAAAGTTCATCATGTAGATGAACAAAGGACGACCTGAATCACCTGGAGTAACTTATGTGAATGCTAACCCAGATATGTGATACAACTGAGTGAGGAATCCCGACAAGATAATGCAATGTTACTTGAAACCATGCAGCAGTTGCGTGCGGAAATGACCAGTTTGAGAACAGATAATGAACGACTACGTTTAGAACAGGAAAGAATCCTAAGAAGTTTGTCCAATTGATAAAATCAGCGGAACCCAGACCCTAGTGCAGAAGATTGGGAAAAGACCCCAACCACTCAGCATGGAGAAGAAAACGTTGAGTCAGTTGAAAGACATACAGAGGATGCAGAGGGACACTCAAATAATGTCTCCAACCAACGTAAAACCAAGAAACAAAAGTCATAACAAAAGTTAGAACTACAAGGAGAACTTAAGAAAATTAAGCCTTCACTCTTTGAAGGAGAATCTAAAGAGGGTGCAGAAGCGTGATTAATCGATATGGGCAAGTACTTTCAGATTTATGAGTACACTGACAAATTAAAGGCACAATTGGCAATTTATCAGTTGAGGGGAAAAGTGACTCTCTGGTGGAAGGAAATCAAGATGGTAAGGAAAATTGACGAAGAACAGGTTACATGGAATGAATTTCAAAAACATTTCAAGGACAAGTATCTAACTGAATGCTATTATGATGAAAAAGAGAAATAATTCCATGAATGAAGATTAGGAACCTTAACCATGGATGAATATGTGACAAGATTCATGTCCTTATTACGCTACGTGCCTTACATGGAAGAGGAAAAGGCCAAAATTCAACGTTTCATTAGTAGCTTACCAAACTTTATGAAGGAAAAACTAGAATTTGACTACCCTAAGACAATGGATGATGTTGTGGAGAAGGCCCGCATTTGCTATCAGAAAATGGAACAGAAAAATGAAGGGCCAGCAGGGGGATTAAACAAGAAGGGTAGAAGTCTGATTCCAAGTAGACACCCAAAATTTTCTAACCATAGGAATGCACAACAAAGACATTCAGCAAGTTTCTAGCCAGGAATCATCCCAGAACTACATACTCTAAGAACAGAACATCAAAGGGAGTCACAAAATATGTCAATGTTCTGCAATCAAAACCTTTGCTACAATGCTGGGGATGCAGAGAACCCCATTATTACAAAATTTTACCACAACGAGCTAGAACATAATAGTTATCAAATGTGCAAGATGCATCCATAGTTGGGGAAGTGGCAAGGATCTTACTCAGAATTAATGGTGCCTTGGATGATCATCAGGCCGAATTCTAGCCCACAATCATCAAATGTGAAGGCATGATTTCTAAGAAACATTTCTCTATTTTATTTGATCCAAGTGCTAGCTTAAGCTATGCCAATCCTCAAGTGGTTGAAAAGTGTCAGTTATCAAGTAAAAAAATTTCAAAACCTTGGCTAGTTGAATTAGCCACTAGTACAAAGAGAAGGGTTAATGCCAAGATAGAACGAAGTCCCATAACCATTTCAGGGCAGCCTATTTTGTTGATCTTAATATAATTCCTTTGGGTTGTTATGATATCTTAATTGGGATCAACTGGTTGGAAAAATGTTGGTCCCTAGTACACTGTAAACAGAAAATTGTATGTTTTATTTCAGAATTAGGTCAAAGGAGGAGCTACAAGGAATAAAAACCAATACCAAGCTACATCCTATTACTGCTAGTCAGTTAGGAAAATGCATTAGAAAAGTGTGTCAAATATATGTTGTGCAGGTGGGATTTACAAAATCTAAAAATAAGATGACTACGCTGGAAAGTATTCCCATAATTCAGGATTTTGTGGATGTTTTTCAAGAAAACATTCCTTGTTTAGCACCAAAGCGAGATATTGACTTCACCATTGAGTTAATTTTAGGTGAAGACCCCATATCCAGAGCTCCTTATCGCATGAGCATACCTGAGTTAACAAAACTCAAAATGCAGTTATGGGAGCTTCTAGATAAAAAATATATCCATCCCAGTGTGTCCCTTGGGGAGATCCCATTTAATTTGTATGAAAAAAGGACAGGATGCTTAGATTATGCATCGATTATCGACAACTAAACAAACTTCATATCAAGAATAGGTACCCTTTACCACGTATTGATGATCTATTTGATCAGGTACAAGGAGCTAAGGTATTCTCGAAAATTGATCTAAGATCCAGTTACCGTCAGATAAGATTAAAAGATGAAGATACTTACAAAAGAACATTTCATACTCGCTATGGTCATTACAAGTTCGTGGTATTTCCGTTTGGCCTCAAAAATGCCCCAACCATCTTTATGAGTCTGATGCATGGCATTTTCTAGCCTTACCTAAATAAATTTGTGCTAATTTCCGTAGATGATATTTTAATTTATTCTAAGAACCAGAAGGAGCATAAAGAACACCTCAAAATATTATTGTAGAAATTAAGGGAAAATCAGTTGTATGCCAAATTCAATAAGTGTGACTTCTTTAAGAATCAAATTCAATATTTGGGTCACATTATATCAACAGAAGGCATTGCAGTAGATCCAAAAAAGATCAAAACGATCATGGAATGGACATCCCCAAAGAATTTCGTTGATATCAAATCTTTCTTGGGATTAGCAGAATATTATCGTAGATTCATTGAGGAATTTTCAAAGATCGCCTTTCTAATGACCTCTTTACAGAAAAGGGATGCACTTTCTAATGGACGGCTGAATGTCAGCAAAGCTTTGAAAAACTAAATCATCTACTCACCACCGCACCAGTATTAAAAGTAGCAGATCCGTAAAAGTCTTTCGTGGTTTACACGGATGTAATCAAAGAGGGTGTTGGTGGGGTGTTGACATAGAATGGAAAGGTGATTGCTTATGAATCTCAAAAGTTGGAGTATGAGCAATGACATTCAGTTTATGACCTTGAATTGACAACAGTAGTGCATCACTTAAAATGTGGCGGCATTACCTATTGGGGAAGAATTTTTGCTGATAACAGATCATAGCAGCCTTACCAACTTCTTCAATCAATCTAGCTTAAATGCCCGACGGGCCAGATGGAAAACTTTCTTAAGAGAATTTGACTTTGAGATGAAGCATTTAAAGGGGAAAGAAAACCATGTGGCTGACGCACTGAGCATAAAATTACACTGTATCTATGAGGTCCGAATGAGTCAAGTAAGTTCAAATATTATTGAAATCATAAAGGAAGCAACTAGCAGAGATCTGGAGTATATTTTGCTTTGGAAGCAGACAAAAGAAACTCTACTGAAAAAGGATGAATCAGAATTTAGAATAAATCTTGATAATCTCCTTACTTTTAAAGACAAAATTTACATGCCAAACCAAAATTTGATTAAACTATTGATATTAGATGAGTTTCATAAGAAACCTTGTGCTGGCCACCGAGTTTATCAGAAAATGTTTTCAGCCATCAAAAAATGGTACTTTTGGCCTAGATTGAGGAACGATATTACGGAATATTTTTCCAAATGTTTGTAGTGTCAACTGTTGAAAGAGGAACACCAACATCCTGCGTGATGGTTACAACCATTGCCCATTCCATAATGGAAATGGGAGACCATATTCTTTGATTTCATCATCAGTTTACCCCGCACAAGGAAGCAACATGATTCAATTATGGTGGTGGTAGAAAAATTGAGTAAAACATCTCACTCCATACTTGTGAAATCCACATTTAAAATAGTGGAAATCATAGAAATATTTATGAATGAGATATTTCGCTTACACGGGATACCCAAGGTAGTGATTTCGGATAGGGATGTGAAATTTACATCCACCTTCTAGAAGACTCTCTTTGCAGTATTAGGTACTCAAATCCAGTTTAGTACTACCTATCATTCTCAAATGGATGGGCAGACTAAATGAGAAAATCAGGTGTTAGAAGAGATGCTACACATGTTCGTGATGTAGCAACCACACAAGTGGGAGGACTACCTCCACCTAGTGGAATTTGCATATGATAATGGACAACAAAAATTGGTAGGCATGAGCCCTTTCGAGGTGTTGTATGGAAGAAAGTGTAGAGCACCCATAGATTGGAATAATCTGATGAATAAGCTAGCACTTGGTCTTGACATGCTAGCATAAATGGAGGAGGTTGTTAAGAAATTCCGACAAAATTTGAGAGCGGCCCACGATAGACAGAAGGTGTATGCAGATAAAAAGAGGTGATATAGGGAAGTCCAACCTGGAGATCACGTTTACCTAAGAGTGAAGCCTTGGAAAATTTCCTTGCAGTGGTAGGGTTGTGCTAAATTAGCACCCCGATAGTATGGGCCCTTTCAAGTCTTGGAAAGAATTGGACGAGTGGCCTATAAGCTTTCACTACCAAGCCACATTTGGGTCCATAATGTATTTCACGTATCTTTACTAAAGAAATATGTGTATAACCCTCAACACATTATTGATTGGGAAAATATTCAGGTAAATAGTTTAATGGGTATAAGACTGGATATATCTTTCTTCTTTTTATTATACGAAAGTAATTGAGAATTGTTTTATGGTGCAGGTCAAACCGGAAGGAGACTTCCTGGCAGAACCTCTTCGTATTCTCGATCAGTAGAAAACCAACTTGCGGAAGAGAGCCATCATCTAGGTTAAAGTGTAATGGAAGCACTTTGGCTGGGAAGAGGCCACTTGGGAAGACGAGGAATTCATGCGAAAGGCTTATCGAGCATTGTTTTTTGAAATGGAAGAGAACACTGGGGAAGGTGTTCCTCATATGGGGGGGGGGGGAATGTAACACCCCAAGTTGCATAAAGATTACTGAGATCATTAAGTGAATCTGTTTTACTAAAAGATATTTTAAACGTTACTATATTTTGATGAGAAATATTAACTGATATAGGCTGAAGGGGAAAGAAAAACATATATGTTGTAATTACCTAAAATATAGGTAGTAATACTTTAACAGAAAAACTATTTTGTTTATTTAATAGAAACGGTTGCCAAGAAATAGTTACGCTCTACCCGAGAAGGGTAATATAGAGAGGGGAGAAGAGAAGGAAAAGGTTCCTAGAACTGGGTGGAATAAACCAGTGGGAAAAACTTGCTCAACACAGCCAATAAGAGAGTACAGAGATTGAGGTTGGACCAGAGTCTGGAGGCCCATAGTACTGATTGTAACTGGACTAGATCGAGCATAAAATATAGAAGGTGCTTGGGGGAGAGTCTGGATGTGATTGCTAGACTCGTGGATGGGAGGAAAGACCTTTCAAATATATTTATTTCGCAGGTTAACAGATAACTAAGGTAGCAAGATTTTTAAAGAATTATTATTGAACTGTAAATATGATTATGTATAGTAGCTATTAATGTCTATCTTATAGGTTAACAGGTAACTGAGGCAACAAGCTATTTAAATATTTATTGCTAAACTGTAAATATGATCATATACAATAGTTATTAATATCTATAGTATAGATTAACATAATACTGAACTGCAGCTGCTAATATTCGAATTACAGGTATATAAATAATGTAGGAGGCTAACTATTGAATTAATAGCCAGGGAGTTACTCAAGTACGCAATAAAAGACGAATATACCAGTAGTTGAACTCTATAAATTATAAGCATGAAAGAAACAAAAATGAAGTCTAGAGTAGTGCAAATGTCAGAATACTGATATAAACTCTAAAACAAATTCTAGAGCATATAAATAACATTACCAAAAAGGAAATCTTAACATCCATCTCGATGAATTTGCTAATAATCATGATTACTAATGAAATTGAAAACTGCAATAAACAGTATCATGGTATGGTCGCATATAGAGTTGGCATCGTGAATAAAATTGTGTATCAAAGCTAGAGATAATGCTATAAGAGCGTTTCTTTATACAACTAGCACAATTTAATAAATCTAGTTCCTATATCTTTCATAGTAGAATAACCATACAAGGGAAGGGGAGAATCGTAATAAGTCATTCTCATCCCATAGTTAAGCCTAAACGAAATAATATACTGTTGAATAAATATAGCAAACAAACATCGAAACTATGCCATCGAAACAGTCGAATGATGACATCCTTAACCCTCTCTCAAACAGAATTTATAAACAATTCCTTCATGCATTCCTCAGAACAATCGAATTAGGCTCGAAGACCTTTAAATTCATCAGAATTTACATTTCAAATCTTGGAAATGATCGACAACCATAGCTGGTCATATAACTTAACAAAATAAATGTTAAGAAAAGCCTGAGTATAAGTGTTACAACCCTAATGCGCTATCAGATATAAACCCTCTATGTAAAACTCTTAATAGCTTAAATTCAAATAGAGACCATGGAGTTAGCTCCATCTTGAAAAGCAATGGGCATGCCGGAAGCTCTTTCACAATTATAAGTCGTGATTTTGAGTACTAAACCCTCCTGAATGTGGCATACCTACATTTCAGAGAATGTGAATTAGTCGTTGTTAATAGAGGCCATTAACCTGCTGCTCATACCTATAAATTCAACTTTAAATGAGAAGGACCTTACCTTAGTTAAGGGAACAACCTCGATGAATCGCCCACCTATAAAAGCGGGCTAAATCTCATCTTCATATTCAGAATTTATCATAAAAAAAATCTATAACGAAAAACCCTCAAGAATCTAGAACTGAGCTCAAATAATTAATATTAAATCCTCTTATAGCAATTACATGCCTTACACAGATGATCTGGGGTACATGCTACCTTCCGCCATCTCCGAAACTCCATAAGGCATCCCTGCGCAATGACAAGAAACCCTTAGATTGGTAGTAGAGTAATTACAAATCCAATATCAGTCTTTTTACCCGAGCAAGTGAAGTTTTAGAATGGCACAGTTGAGGGTTACCTGCTCTGATGAGTATAACGGCCTCCCTTGGTTTCATTTCTTGCAGAGCACCATAAATAGAGCCCTCACAGAGCAGCACGAGGTAGAGGGAGGACAACACAATGAGACCATCGGGGTTCGACGCAAGGAGTTGGTTAGGTTAAACCCTATCCAAACTCTACCGTTAGAGCGTAGAGTGGAGATCAATGACAAGAAGCCATGACAGATGGCATGAACACACCAAGGTATTGTCCCACAAAGCAGATGGCCACCACGTGGAGCTACGGATGAGTACCAATACAACAAAGAGAAGCATAATGTCATGTGCACAATTAACGAGGAGTATCCCAAGTTGGATCTCCATACCTGCTAGTTAATTTGTATTTATTTGCATCCAAAGATATGTACCATCTATATATATAGATATATAAGTACAACATTTAATGGTATAGGGAAATGGAACGTTATATCAATTTGTTCATTATTATTAAAGTTGTTAATTCAGATGTTACATTTTCTTTATTAAAATCATTATTCAAATATCATAATTCCAATAATTAAAAATATGTGAGAAAACTAAAGTTGGATTTAAATCATGATAAATTTTAAGCTCTCCATTTTTGGATAGAGTAATATAGTGATTAATTTGTATATTTTTTTTATGTTTTTAAATTTTGTTACATGAATTATTGATTTTAATTTAACCGTATTTATATTAATGTAAAGTGAAATAGTTTTATTTATGATTTCAAAACTTTAATAAACTTCATAGAATCCATTTAAAAGTTTCAAAACTAATTCAAAACCAAAGCTGTGTGAATGTGATTATATAACATAGTTAAGTGCATGGTTTAAGCACCCCTACCTCAGTGGAGGGAGAATAATTAATCTATTGGCACACCATAACATAGTTTAATTAAAAACAACAATTAAATAACCCTCTCGTTATATTTTTTTATATTCTTAATATTTTTTATTGTATTACTATTTATTTATCCCTATTATTTATTTATTTTTATATATTTTATTTATTTTTTTATTTTTAATCCTTCTTATTTTCTCCATGTCCGATAATCATATAAATAAATAAATAATATTAATTAGTAAATAAATAATGAATGAATAATTTAATTAATTAATTAAATAAATTAAATTATTATTTATTAATTATTTAGACAATTTAAATTAATTCCCTCACTTAGTCAAATATAGTGGTTTAGTTGATTTATAATTATAATAAGTAAATAAATAAAGAAATAAACAATATAATTTTCCCTCCCTAGTCAAATATAGCAATTTTCCTTTAGTGGTTAGGTTGACCTATCTTCTTATTTAACCTTCTTATGAGATCTCTCTTCATCTTGTCCTGAAGATGAAGCACGCTGGTTGGAGATCTGTCTCTTCATCTTGTCCTCAAGATGAGCCACACTTGCTAGTTCAAAACGCCTAGACCAAATATTTTCAATGTGATCTTTTCCGAAAATTTTCATGAATTAACAAACAATTAAATAATTAAACTATCAAAAAAAAAATTTTGATTAATAAAATATATTAATGGAAAACGTGGACAAAAATTGTTATTAGAAAGAATACAACAATTAAAAAAAAACAAGGAATAATTATAGGTTAATAAATATATATTGTTAAAAATAAATATGATAATGAATGTAAAGAAACTATTAAATATGGATAAATTATTTTATATAACTAATTGTATTTCATGGTCCTGAGTATTTGTTTGAGAAAACAGAAGAAGTTTGAGAAAATAGAGGAAAAGTCGCAAATATTTCCAATTTATGAGAAACTTGGCCATTAATGTTTTTTTTTTAACAATTTTTAATTTTAACAAATTCTTTTTAAACTACATAATATTAGACATCCATCAATCAAAAATTAGAAATTCAAATTTCAAAAAAAAAAAAAAAAAATATTTTCCAATTGTAGAAAAGAAATTTAATATTTAATTTTACAAAAATTGTTTTTAAAAATTTGTTATTTAATTAAAATTCAAAGTATTTTGACCAAACTGATTACATTCTAATTAGATTGATTTATTTTCCAATCTAATTTATCTAGAATCCCACAAAGATTCATTGAAATCACAAATTTGACACATTTTTCACAAATAAAATAACTCAGGAATTTTTGAGGATGTTAAATCTATATATTCGAACGAGAAATCTTTGCTAAACTCCAAAAAATCTCACATATAAAAACTCCTGAACCACTCCTATATATATATATAAAATAATAATAATAGTAATAATACAATTAATTAATTAACTCAAAATTACACAGTAATAATTGAATGCCACGTAGGTACATGTATTGCGTAGGTAAGAGGGGCCATGGTCATGGTTAAGCCTGGATTTGGTTTGTACTTTTTTATTTTTAAACGTATTTGACAATAAACAAGCATTTTTAAACATCAAAAGTGAGTGGAAAAATAATTTCAAACCCTAAAATAATTTTTAATAAATGGTTTAAATTAAAATAATTTTTAATAAATGGTTTAAATTATAATAAATATTTTATAGACTTAATTGTTTGTCTTAAATTTTAAAAAGTGGTTTAAATTATAATAAATAGTTTATGAATAAAAACCATATAGACCATCTATCTTTTATTTAGTTAGAGCATTTATTTTTTATATGATTTTTTTGTGAATTAGTTGGAAATGAGATTTTTATAAACATAAGGAAGGATTAGATTAATATTATTATCTAATTACATATTGTTAAATATATTTCATAACATTTTATAAATTATTTATTTATTTTTAACCATTTATAAGTTTTGAAAAAGAGTTCTATTTATCTTTATCAAAATTAGGAATTTATTGTATATGTCCATATTTACTAATAATGATAATAGATATATTACTTTCCATCTATTATCTCTCTTTTAAGAACTTTCAGCAATAGTAAATGAAAGAGATATGGTTGACTAATTGCATTTTTAAAGGGTTAAAATAGGTATTTCTGATTTTTCAATAGATATCTATATATATGAAATAAACAATTAGAAATAATAATAAATGTTTTAGATGAAATGCAAAAATTATTATATGTCATACTATTTTATAGTTTTTAATTGCAAATAATATATTAAACAAAATATGTCTTTTTTTTTTAAGTTATTATTCCTTAACTAATTTACTGTTTAAAAGGTCACTCCTACAGAGTTGTAGTTTCCTAGAATCACTTGAATCTCAATATATTTTGGAGCCATAGAAATAGAATAGTAAGTTGTGATGTTTTCTTTTTACAAAAATAACTATTATAAACCTACCTACCAATTTTCATACAAAATTTGTACTTAGGAAAAAAATAAATAACACTCACACAATCTAAATAACACTCACACAATCTACATGTAACATAAAATGAAAAACATAAAAAAACAAATGACGGTCATCAAATTTTCATCTGAGGGGCAACCTAAATTTCAAATTCCAAGGCAAGTCATGGTGAAGCATCAATTGTAATCTTCGACTGGAAGATTACAGTTGGCTCAAAGGAGTGAAAAAATAATTTTAAAATCCAAAAGAGGCCGTTGGATGAGAAGACAGGCCGGGCCCGAGCTGCTACTTTACCTCCAGAACTTCCCATTTCAGGGACGGATTGACTTCAATGACAAGCAGAGTGAGAGAGAGATTCTGAAAAGGCTGCCTGCTCTCTGCGCCCCATCCAATCTCTTCTAATGGTTTACTGTGTTTTCTTGTTTGTAATGAATCAAAGAAATCGATAATGGAGATTGGTGGGTATGGAAAAGTTCGATTTCACGGCCAGTCTGTGCAGTAAATAATAAAGTTGTAATGATGGTCGCCTGCATGATAAGACTCCCCTTACTGCGAACGCGTTATCAACGCCCATACAGAAACGCAGGAATTGTGTGTTTTTTTTAATGCAAGATGCCTTGTGTAAGCTGCTTTGTCATTTTCTTCAAATTGAGTGAAAAACAAGCAAAAGTTGGATGGAAATTCTTTATCCATGGAGGAGGACAACGAAAGTATCATTCCAAAAGTAAGAATTTATGTGAAAGCAAGCACCCAGAATTTACACCCAAAAACGGTAATATATGGTTTGTCGATATCGTGCATTGAAAAGATGTTAGATGTGAACATCTTTTCAAGTTCATGCGTTGCAAAAAACAATTGCGCCCTAAAAAGTCGATGTCGCCTTGTTTATTTGGTTTTTAAATATAACATAATCAAAGAGTGAAAAAGAATGGTTTGAATGGTTTTTTTTTATTATTTTTTTAATTTTAAAAATTTTATGTTTTTTAATACAAAATTTCATTTTATAAAAAATAAATATATTACTAATATTTTATTTTTATATTATATTACTTAGTTTCAAATATATATGGTTTATTATTATATATTTTATTTATTTATTATATTAATATTTGTTTTAATATAATAATTTTATATATATATTTATATATTAATAAAGCATTTTATTAGGATTTTATAGAAACGCTTATGCATAATGAAAAGAAAGGTGATTGAAAGAGTGCATTTTTTTCAATATTCATTTAACTTTAATGGGCTTCTTTTCATTCTATTTATAAGCACAAAATTTTATTATGTTTTGTAATCTTTTACTTATTCATCTAATAGCGTATTTAATTTTGGTTTTGAATATAACTCTTTTAATTTAGAAATTGAACTCACAATTTACAAAATTTAAGTAATTAATATTACATATTTATATAATTAGTAAATGTATAATTAGTTTAGATTTATCTTAATTTTGGATATATTAAGTTTTGAGGGATTAAATATCTTTTTACCAGAAAAATGTTGCTCATTCTTAGATTTCTTGCTAAAATTTTTGTCTCCTTATGTATTGCCTCTCACACATACATATAATTATTAGTTAAATATGACATGAATATTGTAATTTATCACCTTTGTTTGTTAGCACTAGGCATGTTCACCTGAAGTTGTTCACAAAATCAAAACCCCATGTCAGTTATACACGCTAGAGAAAAAGGACATATTGGTATTCTTACAAGATTAGCAACCCCATCAACTCCAAACAAAAACTCAACATAGAGAATGATTAAACTATCATATTAAATTCTATCATTTATATGTGTGTGGCCCTCTTCAAGTCCCATGTTGAACCTTTTCTTTTATACCACCCTGTAACACTCCCTCTCATCCCCTTAGCTTTTCTTGGGCCATGGAGGTGTTACCTATTCATTTTAACCCAACCTCCAAGATTTTTTATGAAGATGGGGTTACTAAAACCTCACTTTTCAAACCTTGTGGAAATTAATTCTAGCACCACCATTATGACCAAATCATTGACAACATTCTGATGATATAAATTTTGTCTTAATCTGACTCCCATATCGCAAGTTATCCTCATTAGAAGTTTGTCAATTACCATCACAAGGGTGCCATGTGGCACCCACATGGCTTCCACCTAGAATTGATGGCACAACCATGTCATTATGACATGATGACTCCTCTTTGTCATGCCACCCGTTGCAGGTTAACAAGTTACAATAACCTAGCGGTTGGCAGGCTCCTAGTGAGGAGGGTTCCCATGCTGAAACCATCACTGAACTTGAGTGAAATCCACTTTAGCCCTACCAGCACTATCACTCGCCCCTCAACAGTAGTTTTAAATTTGGGGAAGGGGGAGAGGGGAGGAGGCATAAGTAACCTTAGTCATCCATCAAACGTGAGAAGATTGGTGCTAATCCCAAATGCACCACCCTTCTTGTTAAACACATAACAAGAGGGGGCCCCCTCAATCGATATCAACCATCGATCTAGCTCCTTTTCAATCATGGTATTCCACCTCTCATGCATTCATAAGTTGACAAAGCGGTGGGGACATGGCAGTGGGTGGTGCCCAACCGAAAAGTTCCACAAGCTAGAATCATGGCCACATCACCTTAGTCATGTCATAACATGCCATGTCCCCTCCCCTTCGCGAGTTTTGATATCAGCCACCTAAGTTAGGGAAGACTTCATGCAAATGAGACCTTGCTTAACTGATCAAATAACCAACAAGTTTTTATGTTAATTGATGATCGTCTTCCTGTCAATGTTTCCTATGTTTCGAAAATTGAGGATAAGATAAATGTTGGGTGATAACACCTTCACTCACAAATCTGATGAATGTTGGGTGGTCCTGTCAACTAGGAAGCCCAATATAAAAACATATCTATAGAAACTACAGCCTGTCTACTATGATTTCCCTACCAAGGAAGTACTGAATGATTGTGAGCACGAAGAGAAGAAGATGATATTGTTAGACACCATAGCCCACAAATGGAATATTTCCCAAAAACTATCATCTATCTACTGCCACAGCCACTACCATATCAGGAAAGAACTAAAGGGTTGTGAGTTCGAAAAGGCATGAAGCAGTATTCTCAGTTACTCAATCGGTAGATGGAATATTTCCTCGCAACTGTCGTTTGTCTACTACCACACGTCAATTGTGGAAGTATTTAAAGTTACATGATAAAATAAGTGTTGGGTGGTTCTGTCAACAAATGGACCCAACGAACACAATTTTCATTTCACAATTTTGTCAACCTATTCACTATCTCAAGTTAAAAATATAAGAGCGCTAGTAGTTGTGGGAGTTCAATAGGCTAGAACCTTTCATTTTAAGGCCTTAGTTAAGGGCTTGGTCCGATGAATTATCCTACATAGTGCTAGGTGTTGGTAAATTTGGTGACAAATGAGACTATTGATATTATTGGTACCTTTAAAGAGTTGTGAAAGTTCCAATGGAACTATATACAATTAAACATTGATCCATAGTCTTGATTTAATATACTAATTGTGGGATTTCCCCATCAGGAAACATGAGGTTATATTGAATATAGGGTAACAACGAGGGTTTAGGCCACCATGCATGATGAAAGTGAGGTGCATCTGTAACTGCCTCGGTCAAAATTCCATGTAATAAAGTTAGTAAAGGAAAAATAATAACCAAGGTCATGGGACACGTATTCCAAGCTTAATGTTGGGAAAAACATCCTAGTATGGGTGTTCATTTGTTGTATTATGGATAAGGGAAATTGGAAAAGCCAATGCAAAAGGAAAAGAGGCATTAATTGGCATTTTATTTATGAAATTAATGGAAATTAGGAGAAAAGGCCATAGGTTGCATTTGAGGAGGAAAATGAATAAAAATAATGGAAATTGAAGAAATAGAGGCCTCATTAAAAAAGGCTTATGAGGATCAGTTAGTACCTTTTGTGAGTTCAGTTTTGGAGATGTATTTATATTCTCTCTCTCATACTCTTGGACACTTAGATTTTTCTTGGATCACTTCATCTTTGGGTCAAGGAAAGAAAAGAAGGCATAGCAGAAGTAAGGATCAAGCAAGGAAGAGGAGGATCAAGTAGCTACAACAAGATTATTTGCAGGTATCGATTTGCATGTGTGATTTTCTTGCTAGATTTGGCATTCATGATAGATGCATGTGTGTATTTGGTTTTCTTGCTATCATTGGCATGGGTTTTGTCAGGTGTGACAATGTTCTTCAACCTTGCCTTTCCCTTTATGGATAGCCATGGTGTGGTGGGTTATGTTATATTTGGTTGACCTGGATTGCCAGATGGACTCAAAGCTGAGTGAGGTAGTCTCAATATTATTCGCAAGACCTAGGAATACTGGGATTGGATAAATGGTAAAGCCTCAATGTGAATGCTTATATTAATCCTAGGAATCCCTTGACTGGTGAATGGTGGGATACACGGTAAAGATCGATAGTGGCTACCCTTGATTGGGGCTAAGAATCCCTTGAATGGTAATGGTGGGATACATGATAAATCCCAGAGGGTGGAGACCTCATATGCCTAGGAATCCCTTGACTGGTGAATGATGAGAAAAACAGTAAAGCCGAGAGGTTGAGATGGGCAAATTCCTCATGACTTAGGTGGAGAGATCCAGAGGCATCTATGCTTGTTTAGGGCCTAATGATCTAGTGGGGATTGTGATAAATACTGGTTCTATTGAGGATGGTTGAGGCAGTTTGGCCTCAAGAACCCCTGGTTAGTTTTGTTGTAAGTCCCACATTCATGCTTGGAATATGGCATGGGGGTGATTAGCTGAAAGAAAGATTTGGTTCAACCAATTTATGGTCATGTGGTGCATGGAAGTCCCATACCTGGTTGGATTTTGCATTCATTAATAATATTTCTTTCTCCTGTTTATATCATGTATAAATATACTGGGTTGTAAGAGACTATTACGGTTTTTATATTCTTTTTATTCATGTTGGTTATAGGTTGGTCATGAGTATGTTTTATGATCGATGATGTATGGTTTCCATCACGTTTTGATTTCTAAATTAATGTACAATGGATATATGACCTAATAAATGATAATGTAGATATTACGAGAAGGAAACGAAGCTTCCTTATGAATCTCAATTAAGTATGAGACCCCTATGCTCAGATATGTTGTTATGACCTGTAGATTGCATATTTATGACATGTTTGACAAAATGACTATCATGGCTAGTAGGGGTTTAGTAAATTCATTAATCAGGTGATTTAATTAGTTTCCTTATTTGATTGTTATTTATCATTTCTTAGAGTTTCATGAAGTTATGGGCAGTGACCTAAGTCTTTTCCCTTAAAACGTGGCACATAATCTGGGGTCGCTAGCTCAGAACTAGCTGAAAAAGTCCATAGTCATTGGCATGCCCTTGTTGTGGGAGCAACCAGAAGGCTTCAGTCACATGAATGGATTTTCATGGGAGAGACTCAGGTTTATATTAATAAAATGTCAATTTGTCTTAGGGGTTGGTCACCTGGAAGGGTTGGTTGACTCCTGAAGGTTTTGTAGCGAGTGTGGAAGGTCAAATTGGTTTGGTTTTGTCGGTTCCACTTCCTTAACTGTACATGAGGATTTGAGTCACACATTAGTGACCTCTCATCACATGTTTACCCAAGTGAACTGGTTAACTTGGGTAAATGTGGGAGGAGGGTGTTACAACATTGACATCACTCTTGAACTGGTTGAACTATTTTTTATAAATCAAAAGTGTCAAGTAAAGAAACAGAAACATGCACACATAGTTCGTCACTTCTGCCATGAACATTCCATTAACTAACACAACCCAAAACTTCATTTTTTCCATAAATAGATCCCAACTATAAAAATGTAAGGTATCATGTCAATCTTAAGTTTGATAGTGAAATTTAGGTAATCGACTATAAAAATTTAAGATATATTGCAACCATGTGTTTGATAGTGAACAACCTAGTTCAGGCATACACTCTATATTCATAAACACATAAGACAACTCGTCAATTATTAGCATAACAATATTTTTCAAGAATTCACTCATGAACATACATGATTAAACATTAATCATCAACACAACAAATAATATCATAGTCTATGATTTAACATGCATAAACAAGTATCCTTATATGTGGTTGGTAGGTGAAGGAGGGACTTCCACTATCCACCCAATCAGAGGTCAACTACAATGCCACCTTTCTTGTAGTTGACCATCCATGAGCCAAATCCAAAATATGAGGGGATGTTTTCTAAAGGGATAATTCACACCAATGGCTTCTTAAAATCTCAAATGTGGAGTCCATTATCCAGGTGGTTTATCAACTACCCTCTTGTAGTAAGCACCATAATGCCCCACTTACTGTAATTGCGTTCAATTATAGGGCTTCACCTAAGGTCCAAATGGGTTATTACCCAGTTCAAGAGATTGAATTCATTATCTAGGTTGTTTACAAATTATCTTTTCATAAGAAGCACCACAAGGGTCTGCAGTCCATTGTCTAGGTTATTGATGATCCCTCTAGAAAGAAACATAGTAACTTGGATTGCTATGTCCATGTGGTTTTTCAAATATTTACAAACACCACAGCAATTTGGTCATCCACTAAGCTTCCCACTAGCCATTCTAGGCATGCACACATGGTCAAGTGCACTCAAACACAAAACATATGGAATAACACCCAAATTCACAAAGCATAGGAATTGGAAATTAACTCCATAATTTCCTCAATTTCGTTCTATCGTGGTCCATAGCTCCATGTTGTTTGCACCAATATTTAACTCTCTAAGAAGAACACCCAACCAATCAAGAAGTAGTAGAAGGAGAGCCTAATCAAGAAGAACCCACTTGCTTATGTTTTGTGTGTACATATACTTTCCTTTGTGTCCCTTTGTTTTCTAAAGGAGCACCATCTCTTTTGGCTTCTATGCCTGCTACATAAATAAGCACCTCCTTACGCTTTCACCAACCTAATACAATCACACAACTTTGTGACGTCCAATGAACTCTTCCCTAATCTCATCATATGAAAAATCTATTAGGTTGTGGATTCAATTGGCCTGCAACTGAATTTTTAATTAAATTTTGTTAACTTTAATATTTAATTCTACTAGGTTCATGTCCTTCCAAGGCATTCAAGCCCACCATGCCCTTAAACATTTTTGTGTCCCTTTTTTCATGCCAAAATCAAAATTCTATATTTTAAAAATATTTTCAAGTGTCCGTGGGAATTTGACTTAACCATCCATGGCTTTCACAATTTTATACACGCTCATAATTAATTTTACAAAAATATGGAGGGGTGGGTATGTTACAAACCCCAACCCCTTAAGGGAACACATTCCTCGGTGCTCTATAACCAGGAATGAAAAGAAATAAAAAAAAACTTTATAAGTGTATCTCTTACATTCGCTTATTGATTAAAAAAAAAATGGGAAAAACACCCTCATTTGTCCTCCATATTCCCAGGTTGCTTCATTAGTTCCAAAGTGCATTACACCTTAACCTACTCTATTTTTCGATTCTAGAGTGTGGTTTGTCTCTGATTTAGGATGTAATGTGGTTCTGGTTGAAATTATCCCAAGGGTTTCACCTGTATCACATACAAATCAACCACATGATTAGAGTCACACACATAATTATTAAGAAAATAAATGTGAAATACATTATGTGCCTTCACTGGGAGTGGTAAGGCTAGGTTATAACCCACTGGTCCCACTCTTTCCAAAACCTGAAATGGTCCACAAAATTTGGGTGCTAACTTAGTATAAGTTCCCACTCTTAGTGAGCTCTCTCTTGGTTTGATGCGGAGATACACTTGACCTCCCACTCGGAATTCTTTATGGATTCTCTATTGGTCTACATAGCTCTCTCTTTTTTTTTCTTTTTTTTATCCTAGGTTGCAAGTTTCTGCCTAATATTAATAACTTCTTGCTCCATTTCTTTCAACTTGTTGGGTCCAATAATGACTCTATTCATTGGGTCATCTTAGCTAATGGAAGTGTTGCATTTCGTACCATAAAATGCCTCAAATGGGCTCATCTTCAGTGACTTTTAGTACCTATTATTGTATGCAAATTCAACTAGTGGAAGGAAGTCCTTTTCCTACCTATTTGGCTAATGCATGATATACATCCTCAACGTTTCCTCTAAAATTATGTTCACTCTTTCAATTTTTTATATGTCTGAGGATGATGTGATGTGCTAAAGGCTAGCTAGTTTCCAAAAATAGCAAGAAAAGAATTCCAAAAATTGGAAGTGAACTTGGCATCCTCATCTGATATGATATTTTTGGGTATGCCAAGCAACCTAAATATTTCCTTCATAAAAATTTGAGCTATGTCAATAGCTTTGTGAGTGGACTTGACAGCTATGAAGTGAGCTTCCTTACTCAACTTGTCCACAACCACCATAACTTTATCATGTTGCTTAGATGTCCTAGGAAATCCTGTGATGAAGTATATATATATGAATTTTCACTTCCATTCAAGAATTGAGATTGGTTGTAACAATCCCGTTGGGTGCCTATATTATACCTTGACTTGTTGGCATTCTAAGCACCTAGCAATGTATTCAAGAATCTCCTTCTTCATTCCCAGCGAATAATACAATTTCTTTATTATTTTATGATAACCAAGATGACCTGAATTAAGGTATCCTATGAAATTCATCCATTATGAGGTTCTTCAAGTCAGTTAGATAAGGAACATATCCATTATATTTAAGCAAAAACATATTGTCATCAGTGAGAATCTAGCACTTACTAATTTCTCCCTAAGGTTCTTGCTGTAGGAATTCCTTCACTTGTTGTAAACTTTCATCATGTATCAATTTCGCTTAGATCCTTTATTTGATTTCAACTTCATAAGTGCTTATGGCTTCCAAGTGAGCCACTTGTAAACTTCTACTAGGTGCATCAACTACTCTATTCTCTTGCCTTTAATATGTTTGATCTCAAAATCAAACTCACTAATTAGAGCTAACCATTTGGAGTGTCTTACATTTAGTTTGGGCCGGTCAAAGAAGTATCTCATCCCTCCATGATATGACATCATCACAAACTTCCTCTAAGCAAGTAGTGCCTCTACATCTTTAGTGCATATACTATGGTTGCAAGCTCCAATTCATGAGTGACATTTTTCCTTCCATGCTTATTTAGTTTCCTTCATTCATAGTAGACAATATGTCTTTCTTGCATCAGGATTGTGCATAGTCCTTCCATACAAGAATTTTTGTAGACTATTAAGTCCTCTTATAGGTCTATTATGCTCAAAATAGGTGCACATGTGAGTAATTTCTTGAGTTGTTCAAAACTAGCTACACACTCTAATGTACATTGAAATTTGACTCTTTTCTTATATAAGGTTGTGATTGAATGCCCAACTTTTAAAAAATCTCAAATGAACTGTCAGTAAAATTCAGCCAATCCCATGAAAGATCTAACCTCTATGACATTTCGGGGAGTGGGTCAATCCATTCTAGCCTTAAACTTATTGATGTATCTACTTGCCCCTTCCTTTGAGATGACATGTCCCAAATATTGAACTTGTGATTTAAATAAATCATATTTGTTGAGTTTGGCATAGTTTTTTTGTTCCATTAGTAGCTATAACATTTCCTTCAAGTGTTCTTCATGCTACTCTTTGGTTCTTGAGTAAACTAGGATATCATCCACAAACACTAGCACAAATTTGTCCAAATACTAGCTGAAAATGTTGTTAATTAGGAACATAAATGTGGTGAGGGAATTTGTGAGCCCAAATGCTACCACCACAAACTCGTAGTGCTTGTATCTCCTCCTAAATGTTGTCTTATAAATATCTTCATCTTTAATTTTTACTTGATGATAGTGATATCTTAAATCTATCTTGGAAAATATTGTGTCTCCTTTCAGTTAGTCAAATAAATGGTCAAATTCTATGCAGTGGGTATTTGTTCTTCATAGTAGCTTTATTAAACTATTGGTAATCAATGCTTAGAAAAAGTTGACAGAGGACACTATTTTACTAAAGAGGTTTACAACTACAAAATAAGGGTAGCATTACCTTTGGCAGTTTGGGTTGAAAGGATAACTTCCAAGCATGGCTAAATGGTACTCCTAGGAGAAATTAGAGGAAAAGTTTCCTCACATCATTCAAGTGTCTGGGACTAAAATCCTTCCAAACGGGGGAGGTATGATCTATATTGAATCAATATACTATTTATCATCCATCTTGATGCTTTTAAAGTAAAAAATTTGGAGGAATCATCTTCTAGGTTCATTTTTACCAATGACCCCAGTTTGAATAATGGATGAAAAGCTTCAGGAGTCAATTTGAGGCCTTAGTAATTACGTTTAAGAAAGAAAAAGTGTAGTGCCTGTTAGGTAGCTCCAACCCGGGAGCAAAAGTGCGCTAGAGAGAGGCAAAAATGCCCAACCACAAGTGTGCTACACAAGAGATGCACAAGTGCACATAAAAGAAAGAAATGCCAATCACAAGAGAACGCCAAAGATGTAGATGCCCTAAGGCAGAAAACATTTTATAGGATAGATCCAGAATGAGCACCTTTTTTGGTCTCAACCTTATTATGGACCTAGATCTCATAATTTACACATTACCATGGACCTAGATCCCTTAAAGTAAACACTGATACATTTCCAATAGTGTAATAAATGCCTCAATTAAAGATGATATGAGAAATTTATGCCTCATAAAAGTTGACTTATCAAAATTGACCACCATAATTCAAAATGATGCCACATTATCCCTTGCTACTCATGGAAAAGCGGCTAGCTACATGGGTACTATAAAGAAAACTCTAGAAGGGTTGAGTTGCAACTCAGATTGTTTGTTGAATTGGTCAAGTTTAACCCAGTGTTAACTATTGGGTTGTGTTATAGCTAGGCTACTAGGAGGACAAGGGGTTTCATTCTATTCAAATGCATTTTGTTCCATAGATAAGCATAGTAGCTGAGAGTGCGTAGATACAGAGAAAACAAAGGTGGTTATGTATATTGTAGTAGCCAAGAGGCCATAGGTCTTATTTCTTTTTGCTTGCATCCATTTCCATTTAAATGACGAGAGAACAAAGCAATCTCACTTCTAGTAAGGTTTTCTCCCATAAGAGTTTCTCAAGTCATATCTTCTATTATTATGCCATTGTGAGTGATTATACTTGTGCCCATTCTCTATTTTATTATTTTTTATATCGTATGCTTAAAAATAACACAATAATTAACAAATCCAAAAATATAAGGAAAATTTAACTTGTATAATGTAAATTTTGAATTTTCATTATGTTAATAGGCGTATCTATTTCAACTACTCGAAGTGGGCTTGCATAATTTTTTTTATTATTAAATGGATGTACAAGATTTGATCTCAAGCGAATATTATTATTTGTATACACCATCAGATGGTTGAAATAAAAATTCTTTGAAATGTTTTTTAGTTTCAAACCAAAGAATAAAAAATTAATATATATTAATTTTTTCGTGAGAGGTTAACCTGATTGGAGCTACCACTTCCATTCTCTTCTACCGTTTATATTATGTTGATTTGAATTTTATTCTTCTAGTTAGATTGGCTCCATTTTTATATTGGTTTGATCGGGGCAATGGGAATATCATCTGTAATTTTGTTGCAAATTCCAAGGCTCTAGTTGATTGTAACATACCCCCTACTATCCCTAACCGTAACTAAGGATAGAAGGAGGAAATTACTATGCTAACCTAATCTCCATGGTCCAGTTATGGAAATGGGGTCTAAATTTTTCACCTTCTATTTTCCCTTCTTAAAACTCGAAATGAATGATACCATCTCATTCGTCTTGTTGAGCTGATTCTGGCGATATATAGTTGTGCCTCAATAGGGCTCTAAATTCAGAAGTTGTAAACCCATAAGGTTTGGCCTATTAAAATTTGTTGAGTCGTCTTGACCTACCACCTGTTATTCATATGGACCCATTCGATGCATACATGGCTAACCTAGTCAATGTCCATATGTCAGCTTGACCCTAAGTACCAGCTCATCCATGTCTTTCTATGCCTTATGGGCATTAATTAAAGCACAAGCGTAAATAAAATCCCATTGTTCCCACTCCATTAGAGCTGGTCCCACATTGCCACCTCACCCCAAGAATAAAATCCTCGGGATTTCCCTCAATGCTCTTTTGAAAAAGGTATGGAATACCTTACGCTTGAACTATCGGGATTATCTGGACTGTACAACATCCCCCCCCTCGCCCTCTAACTTATCACACTAATGGTGACGTATATTTTCTCATTGGGCCCACGAGGGCCACATCACCCTAGAAACACTCCCCCTGGAAATAAATATTGCCGCCTCTCCCAAACTTTCAGGGTGCTCATTTCATGCTGCGTTGGTAGTGCCAACTTTGCATTTTTGGATTAGCCTCCCCCTTCACTAGTAAATGATTAAACTTGCACCACACAACACGCATCCCCACATGACGGCGCCCACATGCCAAGTCACCTCGAGTAATAAATCCCAACGACTCTATCCTGCCCTTCACCTAAATATTCTGGTGTTTGGGGTCCAAGGTGATGTAATATTTCATCACTTCTCCCACTTAGATGAGGTCCCATGTAACCTTTGAGCCCAGTCATTCATGGCTTCCCCCTCGCATGTGTTTTAGAGAGTTTTATCTGCTTTATACATTGGGCATAGGCATAACTGCCACGCCATCTCTAGGATAATACCTCGACAATTTTCCAATATGCTCCATTTGAAACCTCCAGGAAGGAACCTCCAAGGTCATCCAATCAACCATAGTGCCTCCCATCAATGACTTGGATCTCTCTACCTTCATCGTGGACATGGGGCTTAGCCATATGGCGCTTAAGATGGGTATATCTTTGTCCTTCTGTAGGCCCTATCCTCCCCATGGTATAAGCATATATGGTATGGGATTTTCTCCCTTAGCATTCAGTCATGACACCCCATTGCATGAGCTTATTTAATACAAATTCCAAGCCCTACAATTCGCCCCCCATTCTTTCTATATGTGTACATATATTTTTGAGGCTTGGACTAGATGGTTTTTCAAGATATTTTCCCTTAGCACCTGGTAACTGTTAATTTCCTTAAGAGGAACCCTTTCTCAGGCCTTCAATACACAATTCATAGTTATATATGTATATATATGTATATATGTACATAAGATCACAAGAGTTATCCTTCCTAATATTGAACTTCTTTGGCCCTACCCATCTAGAAAATGTGGTTGAACTATATGTTCAACATAAATATGTTTATGTATATATACATGGTTATACATATATCCCAACTATCTGTTCTGAGCTTAGTAATATTTAAACAAGGGTTAAGTAAACATTTCTTTCAAGTTTATGGCACATACACCATGGTCTACACATTCATCTTCATTATTGCCCTTTTAGATAAATTTCAATATCATCACAGGTCGTCAAGCTACAATACTATCAATCAATAATAAATAGAAACAAGCCCATTGGTACATACAAGAATCCCTTCCATTTACTGAAGATATATATACATATATAGATGCATCCTTCCTCAATCAGGAAAACAATATCCTATTTCATGACATACACATTGAAGAAACACATTGAATACATATTAATACAGGCCTTAGGCCAACACAGAAACTCAAGCCATTCCATATATATGCCTTTAAACAATTATGCTCATTCAAGTAGGAATACCACATTCTCAACATTATAAACATTACAAAAATAATATATTAAACAAGCATAAGGAACTCAGAACATAAGAGGCATTAGTAGACACTTATCTTTGATAAATTGATCTAGGAAACTAAGATTGGGACTTTAACTCTCCACCCAACTTTAAAAAGTTGCATCCAAGCTTACTTGTAGTTTTCACCCACGAGAAAGATTCCAAAGCTTGAGGAATAATTTTTTTGGAGGAGTTTAAACCAATGTTAACAACTAAAACAGGGTGTCCCATGGCCACACTGCCTTCACCCACCAACTAATCAATAGTTGAAAACGCAAAATGCACGAATGATCCTTCTTCCTTCTCTTTCTCTGCTCTGCCTGAGCGTATACCTTCCTCACACCCCTAATTTTCCTTAGAATATCAATCTTGAATGATCCTCTTTTCTCCAAAGACTGTCGACCTCCACCACCTTCCTCCTATAACCGATCAATTGTCGTTATCTTTTTGTGGGTCTGTGTAGACCCTCCTCGTGGCCAACAAAACTAATATCAACCATCTTTGCAAATGAGAGGGTTATCCCCGTGTCTATTTTCCCATGCCTATTTGTATATGCTTTCTCATGTGGCAATTCTTCCCCCCAAATAGACTAACCGTCCGTCCTCATCCCAAATCCATGCTAATTAAACCTATTGGACATCACAACCCATGTTGCCTTTAATATTTTGTCCTTCTCCTTTCTTATGGTGGGAGCTAAAGAACATCTAGGCCTATCATCATTTTTTCAGTGAAATTTATTCGAAAGCCGTCCTTTTAAACTTCTCATCCAACCAAGACAGTTATTTCAAAAACCATTCCCTCAAGCAATTTCCTTCCTTAAGCAATCTCCCTCCACAAGCAAATGGAATTTGTGTCCCTTTCTCTCAACCCTTTAATTAATTACAATTTAGTTGCAATGAAGGAATGTTAACCAGGGAATGTGACATCGATGATCTGTTGAAGATTGGGCAATTCAACATACTATCAAAAGTGGTTAGGGTACCTCTAATGGTGTTCTCGCTCAAGAACAATAGCAAGCATGCTGTATATGAGATATTTGAACACGTGAGGATGTTCGGGTGGATCGTGCCCATGTACATGATGGCTATAGATGCACAAGACGTAACCCTTCTGTGCGTGGTGGTTTACAAATATTTCAACTGCATTCTGGCAAAATGACGGATTCATGACACAGACAAAGTGTTGTGGGAAATTGATGTGCTTCCTTCAAAATTAGTGAGGGAATTGATGGCATCTATGCTAGAAATCTATCCTCAACTCAAAGAAGACAAAGATATAGACATTGGGAGGGTTGAAGTTGTCTGATGTGTTCAAAGTGATTATTGGCTATCACAAAGCCACAAAAGAGGAATAAATTTGTTTATATTGAGTAGAAGCCCAATCGTATTGATTGGAACCATTGAAATAGCTTGTACCATTTAATTCATTACTCCTTCAAAGTGATTATTGGCTATCACAAAGCCACAAAAGAGGAATAAATTTGTTTATATTGAGTAGAAGCCCAATCGTATTGATTGGAACCATTGAAATAGCTTGTACCATTTAATTCATTACTCCTTCAGTCATTGAATTATTCATCATCATTATAAGATAACAAGGATATGAATATTAATAAACATAATTAATAATCCCGTCATATAAGTAAAATTATTAATCTATCATATAATTTATATAATCATTAATTCTTAGAAGCTTGATAGGCCTCTCAATTCACCCACATAAATAAAATTGTACACCCAAGAAAAAGTTGTTTAGATGGTATCATATAATTTTTAAAATCTTCCCATTAAATCTAGTAATGAAACCAAAATTTTTTCAAAAGTGTGGATCAATCATTCATAGGATTCGAGCCTAGTCAGTGATCAAAGAGATAAATCTAACAAAATATCGCTCATAATTCTAAAATCCTGCTCCACATAGGTTAGGGTTTGCGTTGCTTTCCATGAGATTTTCGATAATTTGTGCAGGGGAATTTAATTGTGAAAAATAAAGTTAGATATGAAATATTTATTTTAAAAATTCTCAATATTATGTAGTTTAAAGTTTCACATTTACTTATTCTAATCTATCTTTTCATAAGTTAAAACAATTCGACATTGGTTGGCCAATGTAGCGGTTTACGCTGGTTGCATTGAGCTTTTAGGTGACTCATGCGTCGCATGGCTCGATGTTTAATTTTTTAAAACATATTGGGATCGATGTCGTCTACCACATTGTTTATCTGCGGAAAAATTAATAATTTCAGTGGAATTTAATTGTGTTAAAGCATGTTGGAAACGTAAATATGTATTTTTCAAATTTTTAATAATTTGTAATTAAAATTTTTAACATTTTGTGGCGTTGTCATTATTTTAAAACAATTCAATATCTATTAGCCATTCTTCCCCCAACATTCTTTAGTTTAAAACATTTCAGTGTTCGTTTGCCAATATGCTGCATGATTTGAATGATTTTTATTTTTATTAAGCAATCTGCAGCATCAAATTTTATGATTTTAATGTTTTATATATTTATTGCAACCTTAAATTATGTTTAAATTAATATTTTTAAATTCCTTTTAAGTATTGGTGGATTGTATGTCCATTTTTATTTATTTTATAAAAAGGTGTATAATATTAAGTTGTTTATAATATATCATTAGTTTTATTGATGTTGTTTTATGATAAAGTATTAATTTATATATGAATTTTTGATGTAATATTATGTAGTAAAGTATTAAAGTTTTTTTCCCAGGAAAAAAATCTCAATTTTCATTAAGATGTTGAAAATTACATGTTGTATATGCTTGAAAGCATATGTTGTAAGGGTGTATTTTCTTCTCTATCTCATACTATAAAAAATAACACTATCTCAAGTTGGAACATTGATAAGTTATAGATATGATATGCCTCTCAAATAAAAATAACAAAAATATATACATGAATAACTAAGAAAAAATATGATCAAAGTCATATCTCAGAAACCAAAGAATGAGGGCTTGTCTGCCCCTAGGTGCTGGTGGTCATCATAAGGCCTATGGAAATATCTGTAGAATTTAAGTTTTGTGCCCCTGGATCATCCATATCCCGATCATTGGTGCATGGCCTCCTTGAATAATCTGTCAATATGTGATGATAAGAGTTAGAATTAAAATTATTTTTAACAAACTTTATATTAATTTGATGGTTTTTCATGAAATAAGAATTAATTGGGTCATGTAAATTTAATCTTCTTCAAATTTCATGAAAATAATTGAATGTGACATAATATAAAAATATTGAATAAATGACAAGAGATTACATTAAAATTATTTTTAGTAAACTTTATATTAATCTGATGGTTTTCATGAAATAAGAATTAATTGGATCATGTAAATCTAATTTTCTTCAAATTTCATGAAAATAAATTGAATGTCACATAATATGAGAATATTGAATAAATCATTTTTAAAATCATTGAAACATGGTAATGGTATTAAAATTAATACTAAAATCTATATTAGTTTATTAGTTTTACAAGAAGTATTTTTATTGTATTAACATTAGTATTATAAATTTATATATTAAAATTTTAATATTGAAACCAATACTAAAATTCTAATATTAAAACCCAATATATTAAACATAACTAATATTTATATAATTATAATAATAATTAATATTAATATTAAATTTATAGTTTTATATCAATTACATTTATAAATATAATTGTATATATATTTGATTTATATATATCAACTATATTTATTAATATAATTGTGCTAGTAAATATGTTATAATAAACCATTACTTATTCTATTTTTATTTTTTACTAATTTTATCATATTTCTTTTTATTATATTTATTTAAATTAATTTTACCATATTTATTTAGCTTTCATTATTTACCAAATTCCTATATACATACATATTCATTTTGAAATATTTGCATAGGAGGATGGATGAATGGATATAAGCCTATTCGGTCTAGTTTGCAGGGATAGGTGAATGGATATAGGTCGATTTGGTCTAGTTTGCAAGGATCCCAATGTCCGAGGACTACTATTGTAGGAAAGCAAATCGACAATTTCCATGTAGGAAAATAATAGGTCACTCCAGGATGACTTTGGCAATTGTGTTATGAAACATTAATAATAATATAGAAACTTGTATGTTTTGATCTTTTCCAATTGTTTTCTAGTTAGCTGTAATTAAGTTTTTTTTTTTATTAAATTTAGAATATTTTCGAATAGTTTTATTTAATTTTTTTTTAAATATAGAAATAAAAAATAAAAAATTTTAAATTATTTTTTGTTTTATACTTTCAATTTATTTTATTTTTTACAAATTCTCAGTATTACAAATTACATATATATATATATATATAGATAAATGCTATTTAAGTGACTCCCATGTCTTCTGTTTTAGAAAATATTTTGGAATAAATTTTTTACTCTTTTTTTTTTTAAATATGAAAAAAAAAAAATTCTAAATTATTTTTTATTTTTTATATTTTTTCAATTTCTCAACCTTACACATTGCATATATTTATAATGCCATTCAAAATTATATCAAAAAGGTCAAAACTTCTTATTACGGCAAATAACTGTCTAGTGCAGTGAATCCTAGGTAAACTGTTTTATATGATTGTGAAGTGAATGCCATGTTAAGAAGCCCAGTGGTGAGGCATCAATAGGAATGGAATTGGATTGGCTGATGGGTCAACAAAATATAATTTAAAATATTTTAAAATTTTAAGATTGTTTCTTTAAAATTAGGAGATGAATTTGGAAGGTCTGAAAATTGGTCAAATTTGATGAGTGAGTCTTTTTTGAAATTTTAACCATGGGCCTGATTCTTTCTAATTTCTAATTTTTTATTTTAAAACTAACTCTGTCAAAAGGAGAACAAAAATTTTAAAAATTCAAAAAAAAGTCATTGGATCAGAAGACAAGTTGGGCCTCACCTGCTAGTTTATCTACCATTTCAGAGATGGGTTGATTAAGTGACAATAAGAATGAGAGAGATTTAGATGGCTTGATTTCAAAGACAATAAGCGTGAGAGAGATTCTATTGCATTGTACTGCATGTTTTTTAATGAATAATTAGTAAATATAGTTGATATACGTTGATTGATGTCATTATCCAACTTTTATATGTCAATCAACTTAATATACACTAGTAAATGGGGTTGATACATGTTAATTGCCATCATTTTCCAAGTTTTATACCCCTATCAACATTTGAAAAAGAGAAAGATATATCAACCATATTAAAAGATAAGGTTGTATTAGTAATAATATGGAAAAGCCAAATCTAATTCATTAATAAATAATAATTTTTTAAAATATAAAATTTATTTATAATTTTTAAATAATAAACAAGTGTAATATGCAACATCAATAATTAGTACATGTCTTTTATGCGAAAAGTAATTGACAACTAAATTAAAGTAAAAACAATAAGGTAGAAATATTTTCTTTATTAAAATCATTATTCAAATACTATAATACCAATAATTGAAACCATGTGAAAGATTTAAAGTTGGATTTGAAACATGATAAGTTTTAAGCTCCCCATTTTTTAATGGAGTAATATAGTGATTAATTTAAATATGTTTTTTTTTTATGTTTTCAACTTTTGTTATTTTGTTATTTGAATTATTGAATTTAATTTTATTGTATTTATATTAAGGTAGAGTGAAATAGTTTAATCTATGATTTCAAGACTTTAATAAACTTCATAAAATCGATTTAAAGTTTTCAAAACTAATTCAAAGTAAAAGTTTTTTTTTATCAAAATAAAAAACAATGGGGTGAATGTGATCTTATAATTTATTCACCACAATCTTGGTGAAGGTGGAGGAGGAATTAAAGTTATTAGAATCTATTGCTACAAGATAACATAGTCTATGAAAAAGGAGTCAACAACAATTAAATAATTAAACTATAAAAAATATTATGATTCAAAATATATATTAATTGGAAAAATATGAAAACACATTGTGATTAGAAAGGATACAACAATTAACAGAAAAGAAGTATCAAATATCTCCAATTTGAAACTAGATATCTGTGAATCAAAAAATTAGAAATTTAAATTTTAAAATAAATTTAATATTTAATTTTACAAGCAAATTTCAAACTCTCCAAATAATTTTTAAAACTTGCAATTTAATTAAAAGCCAATGCTTTATGGGTAATTTGTCACTGAAATCACAAGTTTTAGAGTGAACTATTCACAATAAAAATGTCCCATAAATTTTTGAGGATATTGAACCAATATAGTATCAAAAAATCAATATAAACAACACAAATAACTTGTCTACTTCCTTATTTCGCTAACTCATTCAGTGTTTTCTATTTCTGGTGGATCAAAGAAATTGATTGATAAAGATTGGTGGGTACCTAAAAGTTCGATTTCACGCCCAAGTTGTAATGATGGTCGTCTGCATGATAAGACTCCCCTCAGTTCGAACGAGTTATCATCGCCCATAAAGAAACGCAGGAATTGTGTCCCTTTTTAACGCAAGGTGCCTTGTGAAGAACTACTTTGTGATTTTCTTCAAACTTGAGTGAAAAACAAGCAAAGTTGGATGGAAATTTGTGATGACCCCGTAAAAATGTAATTATTTAAAAGTTACTACAGCAAAAACTGAATTAGAATGATATTGAAGGATTTAATTCTTTTGAGAATATTCTGTTGATTTTACATGTGCACTAAAATGATGATTAAAGAATTACTTATGAAAGTATTTGAATTCCCAAAAGGGAACTGGAAAAGAAAAGTTAGTTAACAAAACTAGAAATAACTGCCTTCCCTAACTGGAAGGGTTTCCAGGGAAAAGGGAAGGTTGGTTGAAAGAACTCTGGGCTGTAGAGACAGGCGGAGAAAGAGAAAGGGAAGGAAAAACCCTGTATGGACTAAGTCTGGTAAGGACCAGATAGTCAAGCACACAGTGCTGGCTTACTGAGGATAGTGATCCGGTAAGTGGAAGCTTGGGGAGAGACTCAGGTCTCGAAGGACTGGTCTCACGGTTGGGTGGATAACAAGCTTTACAAAGAGATTTGGCAGGACACTTGTCCCAGACTCACCTTACCAGTGGAGATCAGGTAAGTAACGAAACCCTTATGTCCCCATAGTTATCTGTGTAATTTATAGTATGACTGTTAATATCTGTGCAACAGTTGTAAAACAGTATATAGTATGACTATGACTATCTGTACAAAATTATAGACAATATTGTTGTACAAATCAAAAGATAGTGTAACTATATTATCTGTACAAAAATTATAGTCAGTGTATCGGTAAAACTCGAAGGATAAAGAATTGAGCAAAGGAAAGCAGTGTATTCCAAGAACGAGCCTTTTCCCTATCAGACAAATAGGTTTACAGTCATAGGGAAACCCAAATCAGGAAACTGACTTTTTATGAGGGAATAGAATTCTGGGTCGATACCGTAACTTGACCCTAATGTTCACTGTAAGTCGAATATCCCTCGTTATAATCTTAAAACAAATACCTTTCTTTATAACCTTAATCTGCTGTATAATTCCAATATGAAGATTTTCTAAAGACAAGGGTAATAAAGATTAAAGGAACTCGGAATCTCGAACCAGGTCGAACCGTAGCAAGGAGGTTCTGGAGATTTCACAGTGACAGGCAAAAGCCTAAATCCGTGAGATAAACAAAATAACAGACAAATCTGAGCTGAGAAGTAAACCCAAAATACTACCTTGAATCAAAGGTCTCATAGTTAACATGGAACAAATTTTCTGAAGGTTACGACAGTAAAATTATGCAAATCGCTACAAGTAGCAAAGAACCATGTGGTAACCTCATATTGGCATTCAAGTAAATACTGTGAAAGTATTTAAATGCGGCAAGGAAAGTACCAAACGATTCCATATGAATGAGGGAACAAACAATAATAACCTACAGTCATTATTTAACCACAGAACCTCAGGGTCTCGGGTTATGGAGAAAACCCAAAACTGTCGACCATACTTCTATGGTAACCAAATGCAGGTGCGGCAGTCCTTTAACCCATCTATGCAGGACTGTTAAATACATTGACATTACGAGATAAACCCTTAGTACATTCTGTAAACAAAACGCATTCATGCCGTAAACGAAAGAGCAGGAATATAGAATGAGAAATCGTAATACAAGTCTGGTACCTTTCAAACCCTATATAATTCATAAAAAACCTTGCTTAATAGCATAAAAAGTAAACCATAGCATAACGCAAACAGTGAGTCACATTAAATTATCGGCCGCCAAGCCATATGAGAACAAAATGGAGAACAAGCGAGCTGGTTTACAACCAGAGCTTTTGTATAGTTACAATACATTTGACAGTCAAAATATAAACAGATGATTAATAGAATCAAGCAAAATCTTCAGCCTCGTGAACCAGAGGTAAATTCCCAAAACCACCGCAACAAAGTATTACCCAATAATCCATAACCAGCCCCAGAACGTATGGAACCGGAACAAGAGCATCCGTCCATCGTAATCTGCGGCCAACCGTGCAAAGATAAGGTTGGGGCCTGCTTTTGGCACAGAGGAAAACCCCTGGTAACCAGAGGCAGGACGGAATAGAATCAACCAAGACCAAACATCTGAATAAGGTTAAATACCTGTGTAAACTTGGCGGACCACATCTGGAAGGATTCTCCAATACCGTCAAAACTGGAAGTCGCCCAAATGCAACCTGTCATGCCATGGATTAAAGGTACTATACCTCGTAGCAGACAAAACCAAAATCATACCCGGAAACTTTTAAAAACTGACAGATAATTACCTGGCCGGTTCGAGGATGAGGAACCATGGAGCAGAAGCACACCAGAGAGGGCGGATGTGCCTGGTAAGATGGAGGAACTCGGCGCGAAACTAAGAAGTAGATCCCATGCAGAGGTAAAATGGAGCGGAGAGTTGTGAAGCGCCGCGCAGAATGAGAAAAGCTTCGAAGAATCCGGAAAAGACCATGTATATACCCTACATGCCAGTAGAGGAAACGTGGAGCACTCGTAGCCCTTGATCTCATGCAGAACCCTCAAACCGTTGATCAAGGCACCAATGCCCAAAAGCAAGGCGCGGGAAAGTTCCAAGCTTGGCAACCTCACTCCAACCACGTGAACAAGCCGGCGGAACACAGTACTGTTGCCAGATGTCCAACACAGAATATGCCAACAATCAAGGGCAGGACAGCCTTGATACACACGAGGAAGAGTCATAAAGTCCTTATGCCATCGTATCCGTGATATAACAAAGTCAAGGAATAAACAATGATTAAACCAATGTATGACAAGCATTACCTGCCACACCATAGACCTTCTAAGGTTACGTTTATATACGAGGTGGTGGCACTATATACTCATACATATAACTAAGTGTAGACTCTATAATTTTATATATATATATATATATATATGTGTGTGTGTGTGTGTGTGTGTTTATCAAGTAGATATGTGACAATTGGTATCAGAGCCCAGCTTACCATACTGTGGCCTCTGGGATGTGAATAAAGTATTAAAAGATGAGAAGGTCACTATGACATTGATAATCTTTTTGGGGTAACAAAATTGTGCAGGTAGCTCACAATGTTACATGTTTCATGATCAGACCAGGCCAGGTACAGGCTAGTCAAGAGGAAAGAAAAGAGCAACAAAGGTACCACAAGTAATAGTTAGCATGCAAGGAGCTGGCAGCGCACCGCAGCCAATCGGGGGCCTGCAACAAATCTTGGAGACAACCCAGAGTTGTGGGTGCAGCTGGGTGAGGAGACCTACAGCATGAATCTGACCATACTAGAAACAGTTCAAGAGCTGAAAAATGAAATGGCTCGGCTACGGGAGGATAATGCACGATTGACAATGGAGCAGGAAAGGATTCTAAAAAGTTTGTCTGATAAACAGAACCCGCCGCTAGCTAACCCCAGCGTAGAACAACAGAGAATGATGGAGGAGCAACATTATCAAGCAGAATTTGAAATCCCTGAAGAAGGAGAGGACCAATCTGATAATGCATTAGAACTGCAGACTTCAAAGCATCAAAAGGTGGAATTACAAGGAGAATTTCAGAAAATTAAACCCCCACACTACGATGGAGAACAAGAGGAAGTGGCTGAGGCGTGGCTAATCAATATGAATAAATATTTTCAGTTATATGAATATGATCATAACTTGAAGGCACGATTGGCTATCTTCCAGTTACAAGGGAAGGCGACACTATGGTGGGAGGAAGTTAAAATCGTTAAAGGGGTAACCGAACGAACCATAACGTGGGAAAAATTCCAGAAATATTTTAAGGAGAGATACTTGACGGAACGCTTTTATGATGAAAAGGCAAAGGAATTCCATGATCTGCGATTGGGACAGCAGACTATGGATGAGTTCATCAATCGATTCACATCTTTGCTCCGCTATGTACCCTACCTCAAAGAAGAAAAAGCCAAGGTGCAGCGGTTTGTTAGCAGTCTACCCATGTATATGAGGGAAAGGATTGAATTTGACAATCCTAGAACCATGGATGAAGCTATTCGCAAGGCCAGAATCTGCTACCAGCAGAGCAAACAGAAAGGGGATAGTTCCAAGAGAAAATGGAATGAGAAAAATAATAGTAAAATTGTTGGAAATAGTAGGGGAAGTTGAAGCCGTGGAGTCAAAGGAAGCAGCAAGGGCCAGAACAGTAGAACAACACCAAGAGGTTCATTCAGGTCCAAGCCCATTAGTGAAACCAGAATGGGTGAACAACCCGCCAAGATGGATATTGAAGGAATAACCAGACCCTCAGTGCAGTGCTGGGGTTGTGGCGGACTGCACTACGTCAAAAATTGTCCACAAAGGAAGGGAGCTGATAAGATATCCCAGATTCATGAGGCATCAACCGTGGGTGACATGGGACGAAGTGTGTCAAGAATTAATGCAGCCTTGGACGACCGCCAGGAAGAATACCAGCCCACCATGGTAGAGTTTGAAGGTAAAATTTTAGACCTTTCCATCACTGTTCTAATTGATCCTGGAGCTACTTTAAGTTATATTAGTTCAAAGATAGTTGAACAATGTAAATTGCAGCCTGAAAAATTCAGGATCCCTTGGCTGGTACAGCTAGCTACAGGGACTAAAAGACGAGTAATGGCAAAAATCAAAAGTTGTCCTATAGTGATAGCAGGACAGCCAATAGTGGCAGATCTGAACATGCTTCCACTCGGGTCCTATGATGTCCTAATTGGGATGGACTGGCTAGAAAAGCATTGGGCTTTAGTGAACTGCAAAACGAAGGTCATACGGTACAAGGATGATGCTGGAATAGAGCAAGAAATGCAGGGAATTAAACGACCAGTGCAGGTCCGGCCAATCACTGCATCTCAGCTGGCAAAATGCATCCGGAATAGATGCCAAGTGTATGTTATTCAGGTGTGCTATGCAGAAACTAAGAATAAGGTAAACCCGCTAGACCACCTCCCGATAATAAAAGAGTTCGCAGATGTGTTTCCGGAGGAAATTTATGGACTACCTCCAAAGAGGGATATAGATTTTACCATTGAGTTAATACCAGGAGCTGCTCCAGTTTCGCGGACACCTTATAGAATGAGTGTACCTGAGTTGACTGAGTTGAAAATGCAACTACAAGAATTGCTGGATAAAAATTATATCTGCCCCAGTGTATCTCCATGGTGAGCTTCGGTATTATTCGTCAGGAAGAAAGATGGAACTCTTCAAATGTGTATTGATTACCGGCAGCTGAACAAGCTCACAATTAAAAATAAATACCCCTTACCTCGGATCGATGAGCTTTTTGATCAAGTCAAGGGGGCGACAGTATTTTCTAAAATTGATTTGCGATCTGGTTACCATCAAATCAGAATTAAAGAAGAGGATATTGCTAAAACAGCCTTTAGGACCCGATATGGACACTACGAGTTTGTAGTGCTGCCTTTTGGATTGACTAATGCACCCGACACGTTCATGTGTTTAATGAACAGCGTGTTCCATTAATTTTTAGACAAATTTGTACTAATATTCATTGATGATATTTTGATTTATTCTCGCTCTAAGGAGGAGCATGATGAACATCTCCGGATGGTACTGCAAACTTTGCGAGAACATCAGCTGTATGCTAAGCTCAGCAAATGTGATTTCTATAAAGAGGAAATTTAGTACTTGGGTCATGTGATTACAAAGGAAGGGATTGCCATGGATCTTGAGAAAATAAAAACCATACTAGATTGGCCTGTGCCAAAAGATGTGGCGGATATCAGATCCTTCATGGGATTGGCGGGATATTACAGAAGATTTGTGGAAGGCTTTTCGAGGGTGGCATATCCTATCACGTCCTTGCAAAAGAAAGGGAGGACATTCAAATGGAGTTCTGAATGTCAACAAAGTTTTGAAAGACTTAAGCAATTACTCATGTTTGCTCCCATTTTGAGTATAGCTGATTCATATAAAGATTACGTGGTATGTACTGATGCCAGCCGAGAAGGCGTCGGAGGTGTGTTAATGCAAGAAGGGAAAGTGATAGCCTATGAATCGAGAAAATTGAAGGAACATGAGCAGAAGTATTCTGCCTATGACTTGGAGTTGGCAGCTGTCATACATGCGCTTAAGATGTGGCGGCACTACCTTCTAGGAAGGAAATTTCTGTTATTAACAGATCATCACAGCTTAACAAATTATTTTAGTCAGCCCACACTGAATGCAAGACAAGCTCGTTGGGCAGATTTCTTAAGCGGGTTCGACTTTGACATTAAACATCTGAAGGGAAAGGAAAATCGTGTAGCAGACGCACTGAGTCGAAAGGTACAATGTTTGTATGAAGTTACATTCAGTAGATGGGAAAATTCCTTACGGGAAACGATGAAAACAGCAGCAAGCCAAGATGCTGAATACCAACAAATGAAGCGGCAAATGCCACTTTCCAGCGAGGGAAGTCAGCAGGAATATGAAGTTAGCAGGGATGGAATGCTGCTTTACAAGAAACGATTGGTTGTACCAAATGACAACAGCCTCAAAAATTTAATCTTGAATGAGTTTAATACCAGTCACTACGCTGGTCATCCCGGGTACCAGAAAATGCTGACTGCACTTCGGAAAGAATATTACTGGCAAGGAATGAAAAAGCATGTGGCCGAATACTTAGCGCGATGTTTGGAGTGTCAGCAGATCAAGACGGAGCACCAGCATCCGGCTGGATTATTGCAACCCCTGCCCATTCCAGAATGGAAATGGGAAATTATATCAATGGACTTTATAACTGGGCTGCCTAAAACAAAGAGGAACAATGACTCTATTATGGTAGTGGTAGATAAGTTAAGTAAGGCAACACACTTTATACCAGTGCAATCCAGCTATAGGGCAGTGCAAATTGCACACATTTTCATGCAAAATGTGTTCAGACTTCATGGACTCCCAAAGACTATAATATCAGATTGGGATGTAAAGTTTACATCTGCCTTTTGGAGAGTGCTATTCGCAGAATTGGGTACAGAGCTAAATTTTAGTACAGCTTACCATCCCCAGACTGATGGATAGACAGAGAGAGTAAATCATATGGTGGAGGACATGTTGAGGGCATGTGTCATGCAAAAACCGACACAATGGGAAGACTATTTGCACTTGGTGGAATTCGCTTACAACAATGGATATCATACATCAATTCAGATGTCTCCATTTGAAGTCTTGTATGGACGAAAATGTCGGACGCCCTAAAATTGGAGTGGCCCGGAGGACAAATTAAGATTGGGACCAAAAATGCTCAAGGAGATGGAGGACATGGTCAAAAGGGTGCGAGCCAACCTGAAGGCCGCTCAATATCGGCAGAAAAGTTTTGCAGACCGGAAAAGAAGGTTCAAAGAGTATCAGGTGGGCGATCACGTTTACATCAGAATTCAAGCCAGGAAAAGTACTCTACAATGGAGCAGTTTTGCTAAACTTGCACCCCGTTACTTCGGACCTTTTCAGGTCTTGGCAAGGGTTGGGCCAATAGCTTACCAGCTAGCTTTACCGAGCCACATTAGAATTCATAATGTCTTCCATGTATCCATGCTTAAAAAGTATATCTATGACCCTAAGCATGTGATCAAGTGGCAAAATATAAGGGTAAGGATTGCTTTTAATTGAACTAATTGAAAATGTATCTGGAACAAAAGACTGATACTGTTATTGGTTGCAGGTCGAACCGGAAGGAGAGGTCCTGGTCGAGCCGCTGTGCATTCTTGACTGGAGAGAAGTGCAGTTGCGGAAGCGGGTTATTACCCAAATTAAGTGCAGTGGCAGCACTATGGGCCTGAGGAGGCTACTTGGGAAGACGAAGAGCTTTTTCGGAAAGCTTACCCAGAACTGTTTGGAGACACTAGACATCGGGACGATGTCCAATCTCAAGAGGGGGAGATGTGATGACCCCGTAAAAATGTAATTATTTAAAAGTTACTACAACAAAAACTGAATTAAAATGATATTGAAGGATTTAATTCTTTTGAGAATATTCTGTTGATTTTACATGTGCACTAAAATGATGATTAAAGAATTACTTATGAAAGTATTTGAATTCCCAAAAGAGAACTGGAAAATAAAAGTTAGTTAACAAAACTAGAAATAACCGCCTTCCCTAACTGGAAGGGTTTCCAGGGAAAATGGAAGGTTGGTTGAAACAACTTTGGGCTGTAGAGACAGGCGGAGAAAGAGAAAGGGAAGGAAAAACCCTGTATGGACTAAGTCTGGTAAGGACCAGATAGTCAAGCACACAGTGCTGGCTTACTGATGATAGTGATCCGGTAAGCGGAAGATTGGGGGGAGACTCAGGTCTCGAAGGACTGGTCTCACGGTTGGGTGGATAACAAGCTTTACACAGAGATTTGGCAGGACACTTGTCCCAGACTCACCTTACCAGTGGAGATCAGGTAAGTAACGGAACCCTTATGTCCCCATAGTTATTTGTGTAATTTATAGTATGACTGTTAATATCTGTGCAACAGTTGTAAAACAGTATATAGTATGACTATGACTATCTGTACAAAATTATAGACAGTATTGTTGTACAAATCAAAAGATAGTGTAACTATATTATCTGTACAAAAATTATAGTCAGTGTATCGGTAAAACTCGAAGGATAAAGAAATGAGGAAAGGAAAGTAGTGTATTCCAAGAACGAGCCTTTTCCCTATCAGACAAATAGGTTTACAGTCATAGGGAAACCCAAATCAGGAAACTGACTTTTTATGAGGGAATAGAATTCTGGGTCAATACCGTAACTTGACCCTAATGTTCACAGTAAGTCGAATATCCCTCGTTATAATCTTAAAACAAATACCTTTATTTATAACCTTAATCTGCTGTATAATTCCAATATGAAGATTTTCTAAAGACAAGGGTAATAAAGATTAAAGGAACTCGGAATCTCGAACCAGGTCGAACCGTAGCAAGGAGGTTCTGGAGATTTCACAGTGACAGGAAAAAGCCTGAACCCATGAGATAAACAAAATAACAGACAAATCTGAGCTGAGAAGTAAACCCAAAATACTACCTTGAATCAAAGGTCTGATAGTTAACATGGAACAAATTTTCTGAAGGTTACGACAGTAAAATTATGCAAATCGCTATAAGTAGCAAAGAACCATGCGGTAACCTCATATTGGCATTCAAGTAAATAAAGTGAAAGTATTTAAACGCAGCAATGAAAGTACCAAACGATTCCATATGAATGAGGGAACAAACAATAATAACCTACAGTCATTATTTAACCACAGAACCTCAGGGTCTCGGGTTATGGAGAAAATCCAGAACTGTCGACCATACTTCTATGGTAACCAGATGCAGGTGCGGCAATCCTTTAACAATCTATGCAGGACTATTAAATACATTGACATTACGAGATAAACCCTTAGTACATTCTGTAAACAAAACGCATTCATGCCGTAAACGAAAGAGCAGGAATATAGAATGAGAAATCGTAATACGAGTCTGGTACCTTTCAAACCCGATATAAGTCATAAAAAAAACCTTGCTTAATAGCATAAAAAGTAAACCATATCATAACGCAAACAGTGAGTCACATTAAATTATCGGCCGCCAAGCCATATGAGCACAAAATGGAGAACAAGCGAGCTGGTTTACAACCAGAGATTTTGTATAGTTACAATACATTCGACAGTCAAAATATAAACAGATGATTAATAGAATCAAGCAAAATCTTCAGCCTCGTGAACCCGAGGTAAATTCCCAAAACCACCGCAACAAAGTATTACCCAATAATCCATAACCAGCCCCAGAACGTATGGAACCAGAACAAGAGCATCCGTCCATCGTAATCTGTTTCCAACCGTGCAAAGATAAGGTTGGGGCCTACTTTTGGCACAGAGGAAAACCCCTGGTAACCAGAGGCAGGACGGAATAGAATCAACCAAGACCAAACATCTGAATAAGGTTAAATACCTGTGTAAGCTCGACGGACCACATCTGGAAGGATTCTCCAATACCGTCAAAACCGGAAGTCGCCCAAATGCAACTTGTCATGCCATGGATTAAAGGTACTATACCTCGTAGTAGACAAAACCAAAATCATACCCGGAAACTTTTAAAAACTGACAGATAATTACCTGGCCGGTTCGAGGATGAGGAACCATGGAGCGGAAGCACACCAGAGAGGGCGCATGTGCCTGGTAAGATGGAGGAACTCGGCGCGAAACTAAGAAGCAGATCCCATGCAGAGGTAAAATGGAGCGGAGAGTTGTGGAGCGCCGAGCAGAATGAGAAAAGCTTTGGAGAATCCAGAAAAGACCACGTATATACCCTACCTGCCAGTAGAGGAAACGTGGAGCACTCGTAGCCCTTGATCTCATGCAGAACCCTCAAACTGTTGATCAAGGCACCAATGCCCAAAAGCAAGGCGCGGGAAAGTTCCAGGCTTGGCAACCTCACTCCAACCACGTGAACAGGCCGGTGGAACACAGTACTGTTGCCAGATGTCCAACACAGAATATGCCAACAATCAAGGGTAGGACAACCTTGATACACACGAGGAAGAGTCATAAAGTCCTTATGCCATCATATCCGTGATATAACAAAGTCAAGGAATAAACAATGATCAAACCAATGTATGAAAAGCATTACCTGCCACACCATAGACCTTCTAAGGTTACGTTTATATACGAGGTGGTGGCACTATATACTCATACATATAACTAAGTGTAGAATCTATAAAAATATATATATATATATATATATATTTTTATATATGTGTTTATCAAGTATATATGTGACAAAATTCTTTATCCAGTGAAGAAGGACAACCCAATTATCATGCCCAACAGTAAGAATTTATGTGAAAGCAAGCAACTCAATTCAGAAATGTGGTGGAGTACGCCCAACAACGGTAAGATATTTTTCGTAAGTTAATGGGGTTTGTAAATATCTTACATTGAAAACATGTGAACATCTTTTCGAGGTCATACGTTGTAAAAAAGAGTTGCACCTTAAAAGATCCTAAAAGGTCCATATCTTCTAGTTTATTTTATTTTTAAATATAACATAATCAAAGAGGTCACCCGTTACCAAATATCTTAGATTCAAAAAATAAAATAAACATAATCAAACATCGTTGAAAAAGAATGGTTTAAATTTTTATTATTTTATTATTTTTAAAATTTTAATAGAAAAAAATATATTATAAAAAAATACTATTAATTTTTTATTTTAATATTATATTATTTAATAATTAATCATTTTGAATTTTTTCCTTTAATTTTTATTAAGATTTTATAAAAACAAATATGAATAATGAAAAGAAAGGTAATTGAAAGTGTGTAATTTTTTTAATATTCATTTAAATCCAATAGGTTTCCTTGTCTTTTATTTATAAGCATAAACTTTGAGCGTATTCAATTTTGGTTTTAATAAAAAATTTAAATTTAAATTTTTATTAATTATTTATAAAATTTAAATAATTAATATTAAATATGTATATAATTAGTAAAGGTATAGATTTATTTTAATTTGAGATATTTTAAATTTTAAGAGGGATTAAATTTCTTTTCACTCTAAAAAGTTTGTATTTCAAGATATTTGGATCTAAGTTGATTTAATTATTAATTATAATTAATTATAATTGTTAATTTTATGTTAATTTTGAGGGTTAACTCAATTGGTCTAGTTCATCAATAAAGCACCTGACTAATAAGAGGTCACACATTCATTTCTCTATTAATAGGCTAATAGAATGTGATCCCTCTACGGTGGATCTGCCCATATATATATATATATATATATATATATATATATATATGTGTGTGTGTGTGTGTGTGTGTGTGTAACTTTATGTTTTTATTTTATTTTATTTGTTGTTTTAGTTTTGTGTAATTTCACTAAGTCAAAATGTTTTATCACTAAGTGTAATTATTAAATATTTTGTTTGTTTTTATTTTATTTTATTTTTATATTTACTAGGCTAAATAAATTATACAACAATTAATAAATAACTATTGTTCATACATTATTAACCATATTATTAACTTCTTAATAAATTATTTTTTATTAATTATTTTATATTTTTATGTAATATTTTCTCTCTCTTTTCTTTTGAAGTCTAGATACCTCATACATATTTTGCAGCATTGACACCTTATCTCTAAGATGGGTGGTGCTCCAATTTTACTAGAAGGTATTGATACTTCACATTAGTCTTAGAGTATTAATATTCAACATTTTGTTGTACAATAGCAATGCTCCATTTTGTTATGGGGAACTAGTTTGCTCCACTTTAGCCTTAAATCTTCAAGGATAGGCTTTTTAACTTTGGTGAATCACCATTTTACTTTAGTTTTAGTTTTAGTTTTGGAAATGAATGGTTCATTTTGATTTTTAAGTATTAATGTTCCAACATAATGTGGGAGAATTGGTGTGCTATATTTATTTTTAGAGCATAATACTACGTAGTCAATTATTGGCAGCATTTCATTTATATATTGATTATCTATGTTTATATGAGTGCATAAAAAGACACATTCATTTACAAGGAAAATTCTTTACAAAATATTTTTGCAAAAGTTTTTAATATTTGTATTTTTTTAAAATTCACATAAATCTAAAAACCTTCTGTAAAAGAACATTTTTTATGATATATGTTTTATTGAATAAAAATAACTTTGTTGTTTTATTTTTAAGCAAATATTTTTTAACGCTTTTGTGTAAAACAAATATTTTCTTTTCAAAATATATATTTTTTATATTATTTCTATTTTGGAAGGAAAACCATTTTTCTTCATTGTGATCTTTGTAAATTGAAAAATCAAGTAATTACTAAGTACCTAATCAAATGGGAGAATTTACCATCTGAGAAAGTGATATGGGAAGATGAGTCATTCATATAGAAACACTAAGTACCTAATCAAATGGGAGAATTTACCATTGGAGAAAGTGATATGGGAAAATGAGTTATTCATATAGAAACACTGCAATTATTGGGTACCTAATTAAATGGAAGAACTTACCATTGGAAGAAGTGATATGGGAAAATGAGTTATTCATTCAAAAACACTTCTAGTTAATGTGTTACATAAAACCTCTTATTAAGCCCTAGATATCGAATGAAAACTGAATACATTCTAAAAATAGCATTTAGAACTCATGAGGGTCATTATGAATTTTTGGTCATGCCTTTTGGCCTTACCAATGCACCTTCTACATTTCAAAGTTTGATGAACTCCATTTTTAAACCCTTCCTTAGAAAATTTATGTTAGTAATTTTTGATGATATACTAATCTACAACAAGTCTTGGAAGGATCATGTTGAACATGTTGACAGGGTGCTCAAACTATTGGAGGGGAAACAATTATTTGCAAAAAGCTCGAAATGTTTCTTTGGAGTACAAGAGGTGGAATATATGGGTCATGTTGTACCTCATGAAGGTGTTAAGGTAGACCCTAGCAAATTTAAGGCCATTAAGGAATGAAAATTCCCCACATCCATAAAGAATCGGTGAGGATTTCTCAGGTTGATAGGGTATTTATCACAAGTTTGTTAAGAATTATGGGAGAATATGAGCACCTCTAAAAACCTGATTGAAGAAAGATGCATTTTCATGGACTCCAGAAGCAACAAAGGCCTTCGAACATCTTAAACAGACAATGTACCAAGCACCGATATTAGCTATGCCAAACTTCATAAAAACCTTTATTGTAGAATATGATGCTCTAGGAAATGGAATTGGTGCTGTTTTAATGTAAGATGAAAGACCCATTGCATTTGAAAGTCGTCCAATCAAAGGAAAGTATTTACACAAAGCTATTGATGAGAATGAAATGTTGGCAATACTACATGCACTTAAGAAATGTCGACCCTACCTAATGGGAAGACACTTTACGGTAAAAATGGATCATGATAGCCTTAAATACTTTTTAGAAAAAATATTATCCTCTGAAGAGCAACAAAAATGGGTCACAAAGATGTTGGGTTATGATTTTGAAATCATCTACAAAAAAATGAAGCAAAATGTTGTGGCAGATGCACTCTCAAGAAAGGATGAGGATGTGGAAGCATTGATGTGCGCCATTTCCGTTATCCAACTAGAATGGATAAACGAAGCAAGGGATGAATGGAAGAATGACGAAGAAGTGTGGGCACTCATTCAAAAGATACAACAAAATCCTAGTACATCTGATACATTTAGCTGGAAAAATGATTTGTTATGGTACAAAGATCGGTTATACCTATGTAAGAATTCCCAACTCAAACAAAATATTCTTATGGAATTGCACACTTCTCCCTTAGGAGGGCAATCAATATTTTTAAAAACTTACCACAGGATGAAGAAGGAATTTTTTTGGGATGGCCTTAAATCGGATATTCAAAAGTTTGTGGTAGAATGTTAGGTTTGCCAACAAAATAAAGTTCAAACAATTAAGGTGCTAAGTCTATTAAAACTTTTATCCATTCCAAGCCAACATTGGGAGGAGGTTTCAATAGATTTTATCACAGGTTTACCCAAGTCCAAAGGAAAGAGTGTCATCATGGTGGTAGTTGACAAACTTACCAAGTATGGAAACTTTTGTGCATTATCGCATCCATTTAATCCAGTATAGTTTCTACTACATTTATGGAAACAATTCAAAAGATACATGGAAACCCAAAGATTATTGTAAGTGATAGAGATCCCATTTTCACTGGAAATTTTTGGACAAAACTATTTTCTTATCTTAGTGCTCAGTTAGCTCATAGCTCATCTTATCATCCCCAATTTGATGGGAAAACTGAGATAGTAAACAAATGTTTGGAAGGATATCTTCATTGCTTTGTATCTGATAAACAGACACAATGGGTCAAATGGTTGCCTCTCGCTAAATGGTTGTATAACACATCCTTCCATACTGCAACAAAAATGACCCCATTTATGGCACTTTATGGATATCATCCACCATCCATCACATCATATTTAAGAGAAAATTCTAAGGTTCAAGCAGTGGAACGTCACATCGAGCATCAACAACAAGTTCTCCAACCCTTAAAGGATAACCTCACGTTGGCACAAAATAAAATGAAACAACAGGCAGATCAACATCATAGCAAAAGAAGTTTTGATGTAGGTGATTGGGTATTCCTACGGCTACAACCATATAAACAAATTTCCCTCAAGCATGCTGAGAAGGATAATAAATTATCACTAAAGTATTATGGTTCGTACAAGGTTTTACAAAATATTGGTACTATGGCATACAAATTCGAGCTTCCTGCAGCTTCCCGAGTGCACACAGTTTTCCATGTTTCATGTTTAAAGAAGGTTACATGTGACAAGCTCCCAGTTCAAACAATATTTCTAGAACTTGAGGAGGAAGGAAAAATCATATTGAAACCAGAAGCAGCCACAGAAACAAAAACTTGACAACTATGAAATTGATAATTTCGAAGTATCTCATCAAGTGGAAGAACTTATCCACTAAAGATTCCACATGGGAGGATGAAAATTTTATACAGAAGCATCCAGAATTGCTCAAGCGTTGACGACAACACTTTTCGGAAGGAGAGGGGCATGTTAGGTCTCTATAATACTAGTGATTCCCCATTACTACTATCACTGTAGCCCTTATTGTTATTATTGTGCCCCTATTGTCCCTATATTGTTATTAGTGTGCCCCATAGAAACCTAGTATTGTTATTGTTGTGCCCTTATGTTATTACTGTTATGTCGCCTTGATTATATTGTGACCCCTTAGACTCCTATATAGAAGGGAGGTTTAGTCATTTGTATCGTCCAAAAATTGTTCATTTCTGTAATGTAAAGGAGGTTGCCACCTCGAAGAGGCAGAATTCTAAGGCGTTGGTCTATTTTATCTTTTTGTGAGCTGGTTTCATAACACAATCTTCGACATCATATTTTATGATTTCAATGTTTTATATTTTTATGGCCACTTTAAATTATGTTTAAATTAATATTTTTAAATTTAGCATAGCTTTTGTTTTATTCTTTTTAATAATATAAAGTTTATAATATATTAAAATTGATGTTGAATTTTATGATAAAGATATTATATTTATATATGAATTTTTGAACAAATGTTATGATGGTAAAATTATTAAAGTTAATTTTAATAAAATTTATATTAATTTGATGTTTTTTCATGAAATGTAGATTAACTGAGCTATATAGATTTAACCTTCTTCAAATTTCATGAAAATAAATTGAGTGTGACATAATATCCATAAAATAAAAATTAAGAATATTGAATAAATCATATTTAAAATCATTTAAATCTGTATTAAAATTAATATTAGTTTATTAGTTTTATAAGTATGATATTTATTGCATTTGGATTTATATTTAAATTTACACACTAAAATTTTAATATAATTTTTTTTGTAAACTTATTAAAACTCTCCATTTTGGAGTTTAGCACAAGATTTGAACCAAAGATCTTGAGAGACTTCATTCCACGACCACAACTACAAACACTAAAATTTTAATATTAAAACCTAATACTAAAACTTTAATATCAAAACCTAATATTTTAATCTTAATATTATAAAATCTAATTATTATTTATGATGATGATGATGATGATGATGGTTAACGTCCACTGAGACCAAATTGGTCTATCGGACCTACAATTTTCTTAATTTTTACTTGTCTCGCTCCTCGTCTTTATTGGCGAGATTGGTGTTGTAGCTTTCTTTCTTTTCTCTACGGTCTTCCAACTTCCTTTGTCTTGCATCTCCTTGATCCCTTCTGGTTCTTGGGACATTGGTGTCTTAGATTCGCGATCTATAGTCGGAGAAGAAGTTTGGTTTAGGAGATCTGCTTTGCTGTTAAATGAAGATTTATTTTCTGCGGTATTCAAATCCTCATAGCTGTTGATTTGTTGGGGCGGGCTTTCTCCTTGCTTGCTTTGAGAGTGGTTTCCTTCTTCCTTGATTTCTTGTGACTCATAGTTTTCGCTAGAATATTCTTCTTTGATGACAGTGTAATGTTCTTTTTGTGCTCCTTCCCACCATGTAGATTTGTGGTGGTTTTTTCTAGCAAAATTTTTCTCAGAGGCTTTTGGGCAATTTTTGGCTAGATGCCCCGTCTCAAAGCACGATCGACATCTGAAGAGGACACTTTCATAATCAAGCTTCTGGTTCCACACATAGTCTTTACTTGTTAGGTTTATTTCAGTTGGGAATCCGACGCTGAAATCCATTTCCACACAAATGCATGCATAGGTGGTTCATAATAATATTAACTATCATAATAATTAATATTAATTTTAAATCTCTACCCAACAAAATAATTAATATTAATAATTTCATTATATTTATTGAAATTTTATTATGTACCAAATTACTACATACAGTTTCATTTTGAAATCTTTGCGAGCGAAAAAAGTGATGCATAGGTGAATGGATATATTGGAAAAATCCAGGGAGTTTGGATGAAATAAAAAGAAAAAAGAGGTCGATTTGGGATCCCAATGTCCGATGACTACTAGTGTCGGTAAGGAAATCGACAAATTCCATGTAGGAAAACTTTTAGCAATTCTGTTATGAAACGTTAATAATAATATAGAAACGTGTCGTATGTTTTGATTTTTACCAATTGTTTTGGGTTAGTTTTGATTAAATTATTTCCCTTTAGTTTCAGTTATATGATGTGTAAAATATGTCTTTTTATAAAATTTACATATAGATAAATGTAAATTATTTTGGAATAGGTTTTTAAAAAACTTCATTTTTTCAAAACAAAAGTTATAAGAAAAAAATTCAACATTGTTTTTTATTTTTTATTTTTATTTTTATAGTTATACAAATTCTTAGTATTACAAATTACCTATATTTACAAATAATTATTTAATTTATATAATTGTATTAGTAAATAATAAAATTATAATGTTATCCAAAATTATATCACAATTTGTGAAGTTCCAAATAATAACTATGTGTAGTGAAGTGAATCTCATGTCGGTACAACCCGTTATATGATTGTGAAGTGAATACCATGTTGAGGTTTAGTGGCAGTGGTTGAGGAGTTAATATGGATGAAATTTCACTGTCAAGGGTGATTTGCCCATAAATTTGATGGGTAAGTCTGTTTTGAAATTTCATGTCACGACTCCATGACATTTACACCAATTAAAAAAAAATTAATTAAATACCATACGCCTAACATTCATCCATATATATAACGAGCATGGGATAATCCTTTGCGTATACATAAAATTCTGTACCATTGATGCACCCATGTTATAGTTAAATGTACACATATGAATAATGTAAGCTTTCCATGGCGTATCCAACTGTTTGTTTGGAAGTGTCGGGATTATATTATGGCTAAGTCAAAGGTGGCGCTTCAACCTTACTACTCGACCATATCGGTACCAAGTGGTGAACGTATGTTAATATCCTCACCTACCCCTGCCAGGTGGCTAGCACCGTGCAGAGGCCATGTGATACATTGGTAACTCTGCGGGGTTTAGCGCGCCATAACTTGGATTCGACGGACGGCCGAGATCACTTAACCAGATCCAAGGGTTTACGACAGATCAAGGGTTTTAGGGACCTTTATTATCCACCGAACCGAGGTTCTCGGGTTAATTTGCATTTGTCTGTGGAAGAGCCGCATTCTACTCCGCTCGGCAGTCCTCCATGCGCCGGTGAGCAATCCTGCAACATTCTCCAGGTATCCATAACGCGCCATATATTAAATCTTCTCATGGATAATTCGTATTGGTTTATGCTAACAGGTCTTATTTATACTCCAGCATATCTTATACTCTGAGCTTACCTCGCTTCTTATTGGTTTTACAGGTATCCGATTGGGGTTTCCATACGGCTCGAAGGTCAATACGCAGTCCCTGCACTTACAGGTATTTACCATGCGTTTTTCTCACCCGAAATCATGATTAACAGAATAGAAGGGTTGTTAATATGATTTATCTTATGGTGTTTGAAACCAGCCTGAGGTATTCCTCATGGCAGTTTTATTTTAATGTCCCAGGGTTCTGTCCTTCGTTCAATCCCGAGCTCGAAACGAGGACGGCCTTTCCATTCTTGAATATACAAATGTGGGTTGGTTAACCATTCGGCATTCTGCCAAATTCATATATTATTTTTTGAGGGTTCACGGCCCTCTGTCGGAACCATAAACCCTGAATGTTTTAATGTTTTTGAACGCGTATTGTTGTTATTTGCCAAGAGGGTTTTTCTATTTGACTTTTCCATATGTATATGAATCTAAGACGGCCAAGGCCTCCTTCAGTACTCTGTATCTTTGGGTTTTCATACTGTTCTGTCACCCGAAAGGGTTTCCTGCTATATATATTTAAGGATGGTTTTTGAAACTTACCATGTATATATTTGTTAATAAATTCGCCTGTTCGGCTTGCATGCATTTGTCAATGGTTTCGTTCATTCAGCGTTCAGCTATACTGTACCGTATACAATGCTTTTCTCGTGATTATGTAGTGCTTGGCATCGTGTTCTGGTTCAATACTGTCCATTTACCTTAGGGTTTTGATTTATTATTGAGGGTTAAGGTGGCTGTCGCCTACCCACAGGTTACCGGCGGTTAGTTCACCGGCCGTTCCCTCTACAGGGTTTGGTCGCACGGTGACTTCGTGTCGACCTCGCACCATTACGGCTTATCTTTAATCATTTAACTAGTTGAAATTTGTTAACGATATTACTATGTTTTAATTCTTTCACATAGATTCTGCACATGTTGGTATGCCGCAGTGATTTCTTTACAAGTTTTGAGAATAATGACATTCAACCCTTGTACAGGGTCTGATACGCTTTTTGCTATAGTTTGTGATATACTTGTGAATAATAACCCATTTCACAGCGTGCTCTATTTTCCGTAGCTGCTCGAAACTGTTATACAGTTCTATATTTTATCTAAATCGTTTTACTGTTGCAATGTGTTGTATTGTTCTCATATATCTTTCTTCTCTTGCTTACTACTAAGGCCTCTGCCTCCGGATTTGCATACGGTCGGTTACAACTAGAATGTCTTTGCTTTGATGTATATTCCAGTTATACAGTTGCAGTTGAATACCGGTTCTTATCTATATGTCGACAACATGTTTTGATGCTCAGTTTATAAGAAGTTTATTTCTGCTCTCTATATAGACAACATACTTAGTTTGCCTATAATGATTTGTTTCTGTTCCTTATGGATAATAACCAGTACTTTTCATTCAGCAACCTGCATTGTATATCTAATAGGTAAACTCTGTTCTTTTGTTTAAAATAACCAGTTCAGGTGCTAATAAGAACTGTCTCAAACATATATGTATATTCTTGCAACTAATAATGCAAAGATTTTGTTTACTGTAGTTTCCGCCTGAACACCAGTAGCCTAATACAGAGTCATAAATCCAGTAAACAATGACGAATAATAGTGAACAATGGTATATAACTCGTACCTGGCTCGCCAGCTACAAGAGTTAATGCTCCAGCAATTCACCTGCACCTTATATGTTTGCTCTTAACCTCCCAACCTTGAGATCCACTTTCCGCTGGATTCTCCCCCTGAGCAGTCTTGCAGGCCTACAGCCCTCAACAAGACTCATGCACTACCGTGCTAGGTTATCTGGTCACTACCAGACTTAACCTCTTTTCTCACTCTGCTCTCTCTCTGGAATTCTTCTCCCTGTCTGTTCATCCACAGCCCAGAGGTTTTCCTCCCAGGACTTTTCCTTGGGTGAGAAGCAGTTGCTTTTCAGTTTCATAACTGATTTTTATTTTCTTTCAATAGAAAATCCTCCTTCAGGAGGCTTCCAGCATTTCATGAATATACACATCAAAAATAATCTATTATATTCACTTTCATAATTAACAATGTCATTTAGTAATAACAAGTCTACCACTCATACAATTTTCACCATAGTAATTATTCGAATTACAAGTTACCGGGGTCATTACATCTCCCCCCCTGAAATTGGACATCGTCGCGATGTCTATTCCCATTAAATAAATTTGGGTAAGCCTTTCTAAAGAGTTCCTCGTCTTCTCATGTAGCCTCCTCAGGCCCATAGTGCTGCCACAACACTTTAACTTGGGTAATAACCCGTTTCCACAGCCGCACTTCTCTCAGGTCGAGAATGCTCTGTGGTTTGACCAGGACCTCACCTTCCGGTTCGACCTTCAAACAACCAATACCCTTAATCAATTTCCTATTGAGTATAGCTGCATAATCAAAACAACCGGATTAATTCTTACCCGCACATCTTGCCATTGGATAACATGTTTAGGGTCATATACATATTTCTTTAGGACAGAAACATGGAACACAATGTGAATCTTAATATGACTTGGCAAAGCAAGTTGGTAGGCCACCGGCCCCACTCTGGCTAAGACCTGAAAAGGTCCAAAATATTGAGGAGCCAGCTTGGCGCACCCACTCCACTGCAGGGTGCTCCTCCTAGCTTGAATCCTCACAAACACATGGTCACCAATCTTATACTCTGTGAATCTTCTTTTCCTATCCGCAAAGCTTTTCTGTCGGTCTTGTGCAGCCTTTAAGTTCGCACGCACTCTTTTCACCATGTCTTCCATTTCTTTAAGCATTTCTGGACCCAAACTCAGCTTGTCCTCAGGTCCACCCCAACTTGAGGGTGTGCGGCACTTTCGTCCATACAGGACTTCAAAAGGACTTAGCTGGGTTGAAGTGTGATAACCATTGTTATATGCAAATTCGACCAGATGTAAATACTCTTCCCATTGACCTGGTTTCAGCATCACATACGCCCTCAACATGTCTTCCAACACTTGATTAACTCGCTCAGTTTGACCATCCGTCTGCGGGTGATAGGCCGTGCTAAAGTTCAGCTGAGTACCCAACTTAGCAAACAACGTCTTCCAAAAAGTGGAAGTGATTTTCACATCTCGATCTGGTATAATTACCTTTGGCAACCCATGCAATCGGAATATATTTTGCATAAAGAGGTGAGCAATTTGCACCGCCTTGTAAGTAGACTGCACAGGTATAAAGTGCGCTGCTTTACTCAACTTATCAACCACTACCATGATAGAGTCGTTGCCCTTCTTTGTTCGGGGCAACCCAGTTATGAAGTCCATGGAAATGGTTTCCCATTTCCATTCCGGAATAGGCAAAGGCTGCAACAGTCCTGCTGGATGCTGGTGTTCTGCCTTAATCTGTTGGCATTCCAAACACCGCGCCAAGTATTCAACTACCTGTTTCTTCATTCCCGGCCAGTAATACTCCTTCTTGAGCGCCGTGACCATCTTTTGGTATCCTGGGTGGCCAGTGTAGTGGCTGATATGGAACTCATCTAAAATCAGCCTCTTAAGGTCATTTGAATCAGGTACATGCATTTTCTTATTAAAACACAACATTCCAGCACTATCTAGTGTGTATCCTTGCTATAATCTTTCTTTAACAGATTGTTGTACCTGCTGTTTTAGGTGCTGGTATTCAGAATCGTGACTTGCTATTGTTTTTATTTGCTCAACCAGCGAATTCCGCCACTTGCTGACTGATAGTTGACATAAACAATGAACCTTTCGACTTAGCGCATCAGCCACTCGGTTTTATTTATCCTTTAAATGCTTTATTTCGAAATCAAACCCACTTAGGAAATCTGCCCAACGGCCTTGTCTTGCATTCAAGGTAGGCTGGATAAAATAATGTGTCAAACTGTGATGATCAGTTAACAACAGGAATTTCCTCCCTAGGAGGTAATGTCTCCACATTTTCAGCGCATGAATAACAACTGCTAATTCCAGATCATAAGCAGAGTATCTCAGCTATGCTCCTTTAGCTTCCTTGATTCATAGGGTATTACTTTACCTTCCTGCATTAATACTCCTCCCACACCCTCCTTGCTTGCATCGGTGCACACCAAGTAATCCTTATTAGGATCAGCTATACTCAGGATGGGCGCGGTGGTGAGTAAGTGCTTCAATCGGTCAAAGCTCTGCTGACACTCTGATTTCCACCTAAATATCTTCCCCTTTTTCTGCAATGAGGTGATAGGATAGGCTATCCTAGAAAAGCCTTCCACAAACCTCCGGTAATAGCCAACTAACCCCATAAAGGATCTGATATCAGCAACATCTTTGGGTATGGGCCATTCCATAATAGTTTTTATTTTCTCGGGGTCTACTGCAATTCCTTCTTTAGTGATCACGTGGCCCAAATATTGGATTTCCTCCTTGAAGAAATCGCATTTGCTGAACTTAGCGTACAGCTGATGTTCTCGAAGAGTTTGTAATACCAACCTAAGGTGCTCTTCGTGTTCCTGCTGGGAATGAGAATATATCAGAATGTCGTCGATAAATATCAGCACAAATTTGTCCAAAAACCGATGGAACACGCTGTTCATCATACACATGAAGGTGGCAGGTGCATTGGTCAAACCAAAAGGTAGCACTACAAATTCGTAGTGTCCATAGCGTGTCCTGAAGGCGGTTTTAGCGATGTCCTCATCTTTAATCCTGATCTGATGATAACCAGATCACAGATCGATCTTGGAAAATACTTTTGCCCCTTTCACTTGATCAAAGAGTTCATCTATTCTAGGTAAGGGATACTTGTTTTTGACGGTGAGCTTATTCAACTGTCGATAGTCTATACACATACGTAGAGTGCCATCTTTCTTTTTCACAAATAATACTAGAGCTCCCCATGGTGATACACTGGGACGTATGTATTGTTTATCCAACAGCTCTTGTAGTTGCATCTTCAACTCTGTTAACTCTGGTACGCTCATTCGGTATGGTTCCCGTGATACTGGTGCTGCTCCCGGTATTAATTCTATAGTAAAGTCTATGTCCCTCTTTGGAGGCAGCCCTGGTACCTCTTCAGGAAAAACATCTGTAAATTCCTGTACCACAGGGATATTGCCTAATGCGGACATCTTATCTTTCTGGTTTGCATAACCAACTTGTATGGCATAGATCTGACATTTCTTTCTAATGCACTTAGATAACTGAGAAGCGGTGATAGGTCGAATCTGGACAGGGTGTTTAATTCCCTACAGTTCCTGCTGTTGCCCCAAATCATCCTTGTAATAAATGGTTTTAGTTTTGGAGTTCACCAATGACCAGTGCTTTTCCAGCCAATCCATACCAATAAGGATTTCATAAGAGCCTAATGGGAGTACATTCAGGTCTGTTGTTACTGGTTGTCCAACTATACTGAAAGAACAGTTATTAACTTTAGCTAAAACCCGTCTTTTGGCTCCCGTAGCTAACTGTACCAACCATGGATTTTTGAACCTTTCCGGTGATAGCTTACAATGTTCCACTACTTTTGGACTAACATAACTTAAAGTAGCTCCTGGATCAATAGTACAACTACAGAAAGGTTTGAGATCTTACCTTCAAACTCCACCATGCTCGGTTGATATTCAGCTTGCCGGTCCTCCAAGGCTGCGTTAATTCTTGGTACGCTGCGTGCCACATCCCCAACGGTCGAGGCTTCGTGGATTTGAGATATTTGGTCGCCTCCTTTACGCTGCAGGCAGTTTTTAACATAATGCGGTCCTCCACATCCCCAACACTGGACTCGAGGTCTGGTTCCTTCAATCTCTGATCTGGCAGGAGGTTCACTAACTCTGCTTTCACTTGGCTTGGCCCGGAAGGTACCCTTAGTTGTATTTCTGTTAAACTGCCCCTTTCCAGCACCCTTACCACCATTTCCACGACTTCCTTTGTTATTACCAGCAACTCTGTTGCTTTTCTTGTCATTCCATCTTTTGCTTGAAATATCTCCTTTTTGTTTGTTTTGCCGGTAACAAATTCTTGCCTTACGAATTGCCTCGTCCATGGTTCGAGGATTGACAAACTCTATTCGTTCCCTTATATAGGCTGGTAGGCTGCTCACAAATCTCTGCACTTTGGCCTTTTCTTCTTTGATATATGGCACATAGCGAAGCAGGGATGTGAAGCGATTTATGAATTCGTCCATGGAATGTTGTCCCAGTCGTAAGTCATGGAATTCCCATGCTTTCTCATCATAGAAACACTCAGTTAAATACCTTTCCTTAAAGTATTTCTGAAACTTTTCCCAGGTTATGCTTTGTTCACTTACTCCCTTCACAATTTTAATTTCTTCCCACCACAAGGTGGCTTTGCCCTGTAGCTGGAAAATGGCCAGCCGCGCCTTCAGATTTTGGTCATATTCATACAATTGGAAATACTTGTTAATGTTAATTAACCAAGCCTCTGACGCTTCTTCCTGCTCTCCATCGAAAAGTGGAGGTTTGGTTTTCCGGAATTCTCCCTGTAATTCCATTTTCTGTCTCTTTGAGGTCTGCTGTTCCAGTACATTGTCAGAATGGTCTTCCTTCTCCTCTGAAATTTCAGGTGCGTAATCCCGTTCTTCAGTTCCCCTTTGCTGTTCCGCACTGGGATTGGCTAATGGTGGATTTTGTTTGTCTGACAGACTCTTTAATATTCTTTCTTGCTCCACTGTTAATCGTGCATTGTCCTCTTGCAGTCGCGCCATCTCACTTTTCAGCTCTTGGACAGTTTGCAGTATCGCTAGATTGGTAATGCGTGTTTCAGCACCAAGTTGTACCCACAGCTCAGCATTTTCTTGAGGGACACTACCAGTTCCCTGCATTTCCTCCATCTTGCTTGTTGACTGGTAGCAGATGGTTGTTTCTGTATGGATCTCCTAATTGGTACAGAAGAAAATCAATTAGCTGCATTATTTACTTTGTCATATATGCATTATAAATTTTTATTTTTTTTTGCAGCTGGGCTTCACTGCTCCAGAGGCCACAGTTTTGAAACCTCTGCTCTGATACCACATTGTCACGACTCCATGACATTTACACCAATTAAAAAATAATTAATTAAATACCATACGCCTAACATTCATCCATATATATAACGAGCATGGGATAATCCTTTGCGTATACATAAAATTCTGTACCATTGATGCACCCATGTTATAGTTAAATGTACACATATGAATAATGTAAGCTTTCCATGGCGTATCCAACTGTTTGTTTGGAAGTGTCGGGATTATATTATGGCTAAGTCAAAGGTGGCGCTTCAACCTTACTACCCGACCATATCGGTACCAAGTGGTTAACGTATGTTAATATCCTCACCTACCCCTGCTAGGTGGCTAGCACCGTGGAGAGGCCATGTGATACCTTGGTAACTCTGCGGGGTTTAGCGCGCCATAACTTGGATTCGACGGACGGCCCAGATCACTTAACCAGATCCAAGGGTTTACGACAGCTCAAGGGTTTTAGGGACCTTTATTATCCACCGAGCCAAGGTTCTCGGGTTCATTTGCATTTGTCTGTGGAAGAGCCGCATTCTGCTCCGCTCGGCAGTCCTCCATGCGCCGGTGAGCAATCCTGCAACATTCTCCAGGTATCCATAACGCGCCATATATTAAATCTTCTCATGGATAATTCGTATTGGTTTATGCTAACAGGTCTTATTTATACTCCGGCATATCTTATACTCTGAGCTTACCTCGCTTCTTATTGGTTTTACAGGTATCCGATTGGGGTTTCCATACGGCTCGAAGGTCAATACGCAGTCCCTGCACTTACAGGTATTTACCATGCGTTTTTTCTCACCCGAAATCATGATTAACAGAATATAAGGGTTGTTAATATGATTTATCTTATGGTGTTTGAAACCAGGCTGAGGTATTCCTCATGGCAGTTTTATTTTAATGGCCCAGGGTTTTGTCCTTCGTTCAATCCCGAGCTCGAAACGAGGACGGCCTTTCCATTCTTGAATATACAGATGTGGGTTGGTTAACCATTCGACATTCTGCCAGATTCATATATTATTGTTTGAGGGTTCACGGCCCTCTATCGGAACCATAAACCCTGAATGTTTTAATGTTTCTGAACGCGTATTGTTGTTATTTGCCAAGAGGGTTTTTCTATTTGACTTTTCCATATGTATATGAATCTAAGACGGCCAAGGCCTCCTTCAGTACTCTGTATCTTTGGGTTTTCATACTGTTCTGTCACCCGAAAGGGTTTCCTGCTATATATATTTAAGGATGGTTTTTGAAACTTACCATGTATATATTTGGTAATAAATTCGCCTGTTTGGCTTGCATGCATTTGTCAGTGGTTTCGTTCATTCAGCGTTCAGCTATACTGTACCGTATACAATGCTTTTCTTGTGATTATACAGTGCTTGGCATCGTGTTCTGGTTCAATATTGTCCATTGACCATAGGGTTTTGATTTATTATTGAGGGTTAAGGTGGCTGTTGCCTACCCACAGGTTACCGGCGGTTAGTTCACCGACTGTTCCCTCTACACGGTTTGGTCGCACGGTGACTTCGTGTCGACCTCGCACCATTACGGCTTATCTTTAATCATTTAACTAGTTGAAATTTGTTAACGATATTACTATGTTTTAATTCTTTCACATAGATTCTGCGCATGTTGGTATGCCGCAGTGATTTCTTTACAAGTTTTGAGAATAATGACATTCAACCCTCGTACAGGGTCTGATACGCTTTTTGCTGTAGTTTGTGATATACTTGTGAATAATAACCCATTTCACAGCGTGCTTTGTTTTCCGTAGCTGCTCGAAACTGTTATACAGTTCTGTATTTTATCTAAATCGTTTTACTGTTGCAATGTGCTATATCGTTCTCGTATATCTTTCTTCTCTTTCTTACTACTAAGGCCTCTGCCTCCGGATTTGCATACGGTCGGTTAGAACTAGAATGTCTCTGCTTTGATGTATATTCCAGTTATACAGTTGCAGTTGAATACCGGTTCTTATCTATATGTCGACAGCATGTTTTGATGCTCAGTTTATAAGAAGTTTATTTCTGTTCTCTATATAGACAACATACTTAGTTTGCCTATAATGATTTGTTTCTGTTCTTTATGGATAATAACCAGTACTTTTCATTCAGCAACCTGCATTGTATATCTAATAGATAAACTCTGTTCTTTTGTTTAAAATAACCAGTTCAGGTGCTAATAAGAACTGTCTCAAACATATATGTATATTCTTGCAACTAATAATGCAAAGATTTAGTTTACTGTAGTTTCCACCTGAACACCAGTAGCCTAATACAGAGTCATAAATCCCGTAAACAATGACGAATAATAGTGAACAATGGTATATAACTCGTACCTAGCTCGCCAGCTACAAGAGTTAATGCTCCAGAAGTTCACCTGCACCTTATATGTTTGCTCTTAACCTCCCAACCTTGAGATCCACTTTCCGCTGGATTCTCCCCCCGAGCAGTCTTGCAGGCCTACATCCCTCAACAAGACTCATGCACTATCGTGCTAGGTTATCTGGTCACTACCAAACTTAACCTCTTTTCTCACTCTGCTCTCTCTCTGGAATTCTTCTCCCTGTCTGTTCATCCACAGCCCAGAGGTTTTCCTCCCAGGACTTTTCCTTGGGTGAGAAGCAGTTGCTTTTCAGTTTCATAACTGATTTTTATTTTCTTTCAATAGAAAATCCTCCTTCAGGAGGCTGCCAGCATTTCATGAATATACACATCAAAAATAATCTATTATATTCACTTTCATAATTAACAATATCATTTAGTAATAAAAAGTCACCACTCATACAGTTTTCACCATAGTAATTATTCCAGAATTACAAGTTACCGGGGTCATTACATTTCAATTTTAAGAGTCAATTTTTATTTCAAAACTAACCATGGCAAAAGGAGGAGAAGAAAAAGAAAATGCAAAAAAGGTTGCTGGTTCAAAAGGGCCTAGCCTGCTACTTTATCTTCCATTTCAAAGATGGGTTGATTTCATTCCATAGCAATCAGAATGAGAGAGATTCTATTGCATTTTTTTATTTTTTATTTTTATATTATTAATAGCATTAGTGGAATGCACATTAGTAAATGTAGTTGATATACGTTGATTGATGTCATTTTCCAACTTTTATCAGCCAATCAACAGTAGCTTAACATACATTAGTAAATCTAGTTGGTATATGTTAATTGCTGCCATTTTCCAACTTTTATACCTCAATCAACTTTTGAAAATAATGATGATATATCAATCATATTTACTAATATGGTTGTGCTAGTAATAATATGGGAAAGCCAAATCTAACTAATTAATAAACAATAATTTCTTAGAATGTTAAATTTATTTATAATTTTCAAATAGAAAAACAAGTGTAAAATGCAAAGTTGCTTAGTATTGTCTTATTCAAAAAGTAATTGATAGCAAAATAAAAATAAAAATAATAAGATGAAAATGTTTTCTGTAACACCCCAAGTTGCATAAAGATTACTGAGATCATATAGTGAATCTCTTTTACTAAAAGATATTTTAAATGCTATTATATTTTGATGAGAAATATTAACCAATGTAGGCTGAAAGGCCAAGAAAACATATATGTTGTAATTACCTAAAATATAGGTAGTAATACTTTAACAAAAATAAAATTGTTTTGTTTATTTAAAAGAAACGGTTGCCAAGAAACAATTACCCTCTACCTGAGAAGGTAATATGGAGAGCGGAGAAGAGCAGAAAAAGGTTCCTAGAGCTGGGTGGAAATTCCTCAGCACAGTAGATAAGAGAGTACAGTGATTGAGGCTGGACCGGAGTCCTGACACCCATAGTAATGTCTGTAACTGGACTAGATCCAGCATAAAAGATAGAAGGTGCTTGGGAGAGAGTCTGAACGTGATTGCTAGACTTGTGGCTGGGAGGAGAGACCTTTCGAATATATTTGTTTCACATGTTAATAGATAACTGAGGTAGAAAGCTTTTTAAAGAATTATTGTTGAACTGTAAATATGATTATGTATTGTAGCTACTAATGTTTATTTTATACGTTAATAGATAATTGAGGTAGCAAGATTTTTAAAGATTTATTACTGAACTCTAAATATGATCATATACAATTGTTATTAATATCTATAGTATAGATTAACAGAATACTAAACTATAGCTGCTAATATTTGAATTACATGTATATAAATAATGTAGGAGGCTAACTATTGAATTAATAGCCAGGGAGTTATGCAAATACTCAACAAAAGATGAATACACTAGTAGTCGAACTCTTTAAATTACAAGCATGAAAGAAAAGAAAATGAAGTCTAGTGCAAATGTCAGAATACCAACATAAACTCTAGAACGCATTCTCGAGCATATAGCTATCATTACCAAAAAGGAATGCTTAACAACCATCTCAATGAATATGCTAATACTAATGATTACTAATGAAACCAAAAAGTGTAGTAAACAATATCATGGTATGCTCGCATCCAAAGTCAGCATCATGAATAAAATTGTGTATCAAAACCAGAGATAATGCTATAAGAGTCTTTTTTATAGAACTAGCACAATTTAATAAATATAGTTCCTATATATTTCAAAGTAGAATAACCATACTCGGGAAAGGGAGAATCATAATAAGTCATTCTCATCTCATAATTAATCTGAAACAAAAAAATATATTGTTGAATAAATATAGTAGACAGACATTGAAACTATGCCATCGAAATAGTTGAATGACGACATTCTTAACCCTCTCTCAAACAGAATTTATAAACAGTTACTTCGTGCATTCCTCAGAACAAGCGAAACAGACTCAAAGGCCTTTAGATTCATCAAAAGTTATATTTCAAATCTTGGAAATGATCAAGAGCTGTAGCTGGTCATATAACTTAGCAAAATAAAGGTTAAGAAAAGCCTGAGTATAAGTGTTACAACCCTAATGTGCTATCAGAGATTAACCCTCTCTGTAAAACCCTTAATAACTGAAATTTGAATAGAGACCATGGACATAGCTCCAACCTGAAAAGAAATGGGCACGCCGTAAGCTATTTTGCAATTAGAAGTCGCGATTTTGAGTACTAAACCCTCTTGAATGTGGCATACCTGTGTTTAAGAGAATGTGAATTAGTCATTATTAAGAGAGGCCATTAACCTCATGCTCATACATATAAATTCGACTTTAAATGAGAAGGACCTTACATGAGTTAAGGGAACGACCTTGATGAATCACCCACCTGTAGAGGTAGGTTAAAACTTAGCTTCATATCCAGAACTCATCATAAAATAAATCTATGGCCAATAACCTTGAATAATCTAGAACTGAGTTCAAATAATTAATATTAAATCCTATTATAGAAATTACATACCTGTCGCAGATGATCTGGGGTACATGTTGCCTTCAACCATCTCCGAAACTCCATAAGGCATCCCTACATAGTGGTGAGAAACCCTTAGAATAGTCATAAAGTAATTACATATCTGATATCAGTGTTTTTACCTAAGAAAGCAAAGTTTTACAATGGCACGTTTGAAGGGTTACCTGCTCCAGTGAGTATAATGGCCTCCCCTAGTTTCATTTCTCACAAAGCACCATAACCAGAGCCCTTGCAGAGCACCACAACTAGAGCCCTCACAAAACAACATGACACAGAGGAACGACAACACAATGACACCATCGGGGTTCGACGCGAGGAGTTAGTTAGGTTAAACCCTTTCCAATCTCAATCGTCAGATCGCAGAGTGGAGATCAACAACGAGAAGCCATGATAGATGGCACGAACACACCAAGGTATTGTCCCACAAAGCAGTTCCTCACCGCATGGAACTACGAACGAGGGCCAATACAACAAAGAGAAGCATAAAGTCATGTGCACAATTAACAAGGAGTATCCCAAGTTGGATCTCCATAACTGCTAGTTAATTAGTATTTATTTGCGTTCAAAGATATGTACACAAAATTCAGGGCACTGTATAATCTGTGGTATAAACGCCACATATATATATATATATATATATATATATATATAGTACAACATTTAATGGTATAGGGAAATGGAACATTATATAAAATGTTTTTTTATTATTAAAGTTGTTAATTTAGATGTTACAAATGGTATCATAGCTCAGTTTCGTACACTGAGACTCTTTGGGAACAACTATCCACAGGAACCATGTGCTTTTCTTTTAACTAAATCAACTTGTGTGTGAATACAGATAATAAAAAAGATCATACCATCAAAAGAAAAAGAAATTTCATCATGCAGAGAAACTCAGGATGAGATGAATCACCTAGAGTAACTTATGTGAATGCTAGCCAGATATGCGATACAGTTGAGCGGGGAATCTCGACAAGCTAATGCAAGGTTACTTGAAACTATGCAGCAGTTGCGTGCGGAAATGACCAGTTTGAGAACAGATAATGAACGACTGCATTTAGAATAGGAAAGAATCCTAAGAAGTTTGTCCAATTGACAAAATTAGTGGCACCCAGACCCTAGTGCAGAAGATCGGGAAAAGACTCCCGACTGCTCAGCATGGAGAAGAAAACGTTCAGTCAGTTGAAAGACATAGAGAGGATGAAGAGGGACACTTAGATAATGTCTCCAACTAGCGTAAAACCAAGAAACAGAAGTTAGAACAAAAGTCAGAACTACAAGGAGAATTTAAGAAAATTAAACCTTCACTCTTTGAGGGAGAATCTGAAGAGGCTGCAAAAGCGTGGTTAATCACTATGGGCAAGTACTTTCAGATTTATGAGTACACAGACAAATTGAAGGCACGGTTGGAAATTTATCAGTTAAGGGGAAAAGTGACTCTCTGGTGGAAGGAGATCAAGATGGTAAGGAAAATTGACAAAGAACAGGTTACATGGAATGAATTTCAAAAACATTTCAAGGACAAGTATCTAACTGAACACTATTATGATGAAAAAGAGAAATAATTCCATGAATTAAGATTAAGAACCTTAACCATGGATGAATACGTGACTAAATTCACATCCTTACTGCACTACGTGCCTTGCATGCAAGAGGAAAAGGCCAAAATTCAGCATTTCATTAGCAGGTTACCAAAATTTATGAAGGAAAAATTAGAATTTGACTACCCTAAGACAATGGACGATCTTGTGGAGGAGGCCCACATTTGCTATTAGAAAATGAAACAGAAGAATGAAGGGCCAAAAGGGGGATTAAACAAGAAGGGTAGAAGCCTGATTCCAAGCAGACACTGAAAATTTGCTAACCATAGGAATGCATAACAAAAGACATTCAGCAAGTTTCCAGCCAGAAATCAACCCACAACTGCATACTCTAAGAACAGGCCATCAGAGGGAGTCACAAAATATGTCAATGTTCAGCAATCAAAACCGTTGCTATAATGTTGGGGATGCAGAGAACCCCATTATAAGAAAATTTGTCCACATCGAGCTAGAAAAGAATAGTTATCAAATGTGCAAGAAGCATCCATAGTTGGGGAAGTGGCAAGGATCTTACTCAGAATTAACGCTACCTTGAATGATCATCAGGTTAAATTCTAGCCCACAATGATCAAATGTGAAGGTATGATTGTTAAGAAACATGTCTCTATTTTATTTGATCCAGTTGCTAGCTTAAGCTATGCCAGTCCTCAAGTGGTTGAAAATTGTCAGTTATCAAGCAAAAAATTTCAAAACCTTGGCTAGTTGAATTAGCCACTCGTACAAAGAGAAGGGTTAATACCAAGATAGAACAATATCCCATAACCATTTCGGGGCAGCCTATTTATGTTGATCTTAATATAATTCCTTTGGGTTCTTATGATATCTTAATTGGGATCGACTGGTTGGAAAAATGTTGGTCCCTAGTACACTGTAAAGAGAAAATTGTATGTTTTATTTCAGAATCAGGTCAGAGGAAGGAACTGCAAGGAAGAAAAACCAGTACCAAGCTACGTCCTATTATTGCCAGTCAGTTAGGAAAATGCATTAGAAAAGTGTGTCAAATATATGTTTTGCAGGTGGGATTTACAAAATCTAAAAATAAGATGACTACGCTGGAAAGTATTCCCATAATTCAGAATTTTATGGATGTTTTTTAAGAAAACATTCCTAGTTTACCACCAAAGCGAGATATTGACTTCACCATTGAGTAAATTTTAGGTGAAGCCCCCATATCGAAAGCTCCTTATCGCATGAGCATACCTAAGTTAATAGAACTGAAAATGCAGCTACAGGAGTTTCTAGATAAAAAAAAATATTCGTCCCAATGTGTCCCTTGGGGAGATCCCATATTATTTGTACGGAAAAAGGATGAGGCCCTGAGATTATGCATCGATTATCGAAAACTAAATAATCTTACTATCAATAATAAGTACCCTTTACCACGTATTGATGATCTATTTGATCAGGTACAAGGAGCTAAGGTATTCTCGAAAATCGATCTAAGATCAAGTTACCATCAGATAAGAATAAAAGATGAAGATATTTACAAAACAACATTTCGTACTCGCTATGGTCATTACAAGTTCGTGGTATTTCCATTTGGCCTCACAAACGCCCCAGCCACCTTTATGAGTCTGATGCATGGCATTTTCTAGCCTTACCTAGATAAATTTGTGCTGATTTTTATAGGTGATATTTTAATTTATTCTAACCGGGAGGGCCATAAAGAACACCTGAAAATAGTATTGCAGAAATTAAGGGAAGATCAGTGGTACGACAAATTCAGTAAGTGTGACTTCTTTAAGAATCAAATTCAATATTTGGGTCATGTTATATCAGTAGAAGGCATTGCAATAGACCTGGGAAAGATCAAAATGATCATGGAATGGACATCCCCAAAGAATGTCATTGATATCAGATCATTCTTGGGATTAGCAGGGTATTATCGTAGATTCATTGAGGAGTTTTCAAAGATCACCTTTCCAATGACCTCTTTACAGAAAAAGGGATGGGCTTTCTAATGGACAGTTCAATGTCAGCAAAACTTTGAAAAACTAAATAATCTACTCACCACCACACGAGTACTAAAAGTAGCGGATCCAGAAAAGTCTTTCGTGGTTTGCACGAATGCAATTAAAGAGGGTGTTGGTGGGGTGCTGACACAGAATGGAAAGGTGATTGCTTATGAATCTCAAAAGTTGAAGGAGTATGAGCAATGATATTCAGATTATCACCTTGAATTGACAGCAATAGTGCATCACTTAAAATGTGGCAGCATTACCTATTGGGTAAGAATTTTGTGCTACTAACAGATCATAGCAGCCTTACCAACTTCTTCAATCAATCTAGCTTAAACGCCTGATAGGCTAGATGGAAAGCTTTCTTAAGAGAATTTGACATTGAGATGAAGCATTTAGAGGGGAAAGAAAACCGTGTGGCTGAAACACTGAGCATAAAATTACACTATATCTATGAGGTCAGAATGAGTCAAGTAAGTTCAAATATTCAAAATCATAAACGAAGCAACTAGCAGAGATCCAGAATATACTTTCCTTTGGAAACAAACAAAAGAAGCTCTGCTGAAAAATGAAGAATCAAAATTTAGAGTAAATCTTGATAATCTCCTTACTTTTAAAGAAAAAATTTACATTTAAAACCAAAATTTGATTAAACTATTGATATTAGATGAGTTTCGTAAGAAACCTTGTGCTGGCCACCTGGTTTTCAGAAAAAGTTTTCAACCATCAAAAAAGGGTACTTTTGGCCTAGATCGAGGAAGGATATTGTAGAATATTTGTCCAAATTTTTGGAGTGTCAACTGTTGAAAGAGGAACGCCAACATCCCGCCTGATGGTTACAACCATTGCCCATTCCATAATGGAAATGGGAGACCATATCCTTAGATTTCATCATCGGTTTACCCCGCACAAGGAAGAAATATGATTCAATTATGGTGGTGGTAGAAAAAATGAGTAAAAAATCTCACTTTATACTTGTGAAATCCACATTTAAAACAATGAAAATCGTAGAAATATTTATGAAGGAGATATTTCGCTTACACGAGATACCCAAGGTAGTGATTTCGGATAGGGATGTCAAATTTACATCCACCTTCTGGAAGACTCTCTTTGTAGTATTAGGTACTCAAATCCAGTTTAGTACTGCCTACCATCCTCAAATGGATGGACAGACTAAATGAGAAAATTAGGTGTTAGAAGACATGCTACGCATGTTCGTGATGTAGCAACCACACAAGTGGGAGGACTACCTCCATCTAGTGGATGCATGTAATAATGGACATCAAAAATCGCTAGGCATGAGCCCTTTCGAGGTGTTGTATGGAAGAAAGTGCAGAGCACCCATAGATTGGAATAATCTGATGAATAAGCTAGCACTTGGTCTTGACATGCTAGCATAAATGGAGGAGGCTATTAAGAAATTCCGACAAAATTTGAGAGTAGCCTAGGATAGACAGAAGGTGTATGCAGATAAAAATAGGTGATATAGGGAATTCGAACTTGGAGATCACGTTTATCTGAGAGTGAAGCATCGAAAAAGTTCCTTGTAGTGGTGGGGTTGTGCTAAATTAGCACCCCGATAGTATGGGCCTTTTCATGTCTTGGAAAGAATTGGACCGGTGGCCTATAAGCTTTCACTACCAAGCCACATTTGGGTCCATAATGTATTTCATGTATCTTTACTAAAGAAATATGTGTATAACCCTCAAAACATTATTTATTGGGAAAAATATTCAGGTAAATGGTTTAATGGGTATAAGATTGGATATATCTTTCTTTTTTTTATTATAAGAAAGTAATTGAGAATTGTTTGATGGTGCAGGTTGAACCAGAAGGAGACTTCCTAGCAGGACCTCTTCGTATTCTCGATCAACAGAAAACCAACTTGCAGAAGAGAGCCATCACCTAGGTTAAAGTGTAATAGAAGCACTTTGGCTAGGAAGAGGCCACTTGGGAAGAGGAGGAATTCATGTGAAAGGCTTATCCAACATTGTTTTATGAAATGGAAGAGAACACCAGGGACGGTGTTCCTCATATGGGTGGGGGGATGTAACACCCCAAGTTGCATAAAGATTACTGAGATCATTAAGTGAATCTGTTTTACTAAAAGATATTTTAAATGTTATTATATTTTGATGAGAAATATTAACTGATATAGGCTGAAGGGCCAAGAAAAACATATATGTTGTAATTACCTAAAATGCAGGTAGTAATACTTTAACAGAAATAAAATTGTTCTGTGTATTTAAAAGAAATGGTTGCCAAGAAACAATTACCCTTTGCCTGAGAAGGGTAACATAGAGAGGGGAGAAGAGAAGGAAAAAGTTCCTAGAGCTGGGTGGAATAAACCAGTGGGAAAAGAATACTTAGCACAACCGATAAGAGAGTACAGAGATTAAGGTTGGACTAGAGCCTTGAGGCCTATAGTACTGATTGTAACTGGACTAGATCCAACATAAAATATAGAAGGTGCTCGGGGGAGAGTCTGGATGTGATTGCTAGACTTGTGGCTGGGACAAAAGACCTTTCGTATATATTTATTTCTCAAGTTAACAGATAACTGAGGTAGCAATATTTTTAAAGAATTATTGTTGAACGGTAAATATGATTAGGTACAGTAGCTATTAATGTCTATCTTATAGGTTAACAGATAACTGAGGTACCAAGCTTTTTAAAGATTTATTGCTAAACTGTAAATATGATCATATACAGTAGTTATTAATATCTATAGTACAGATTAATAGAATACTCAACTATAGCTGCTAATATTTGAATTACAAGTATATAAATAATGTAGGAGGCTAACTATTGAATTAATAGCTAGGGAGTTACTCAAATACTCAACAAAAGACGAATACACCAGTAGTCGAACTCTATAAACTATAAGCATGAAAGAAAAGAAAATGAAGTCTCGAGTAGTGCAAATGTTAGAATACCGATATAAACTCTAGAACGCATTCTAGAGCATATAAATATCATTACCAAAAAGGAAATCTTAAGATCCATCTCGATGAATATGCTAATAATCATGATTACTAATGAAACAAAAAACTGTAGTAAACAGTATCATGGTATGGTCACATATAGAGTCGGCGTCATGAATAAAATTATGTATCAAAACCAGAGATAATGCTATAAGAGCCTTTCTTTATACAACTAGCACAATTTAATAAATCTAGTTCCTATATCTTTCATAGTAGAATAACCATACGCGGGAAGGGGAGAATCATAATAAGTCATTCTCATCCCATAGTTAAGCCGAAACAAGATAATATACTGTTGAATAAATATAGCAGACAAACATTGAAACTATGCCATTGGAACAGCCGAATGACGACATTCTTAACCCTCTCTCAAACGGAATTTATAAATATTTACTTCATGCATTCCTCAGAACAAGCGAAATAGGCTCGAAGGCCTTTAAATTCATCAAAATTTACATTTCAAATCTTGGAAATGATCGACAACCTTAGCTGGTCATATAACTTAGCAAAATAAATGTTAAGAAAAGCCTGAGTATAATTGTTACAACCCTAATGCGCTATCAGACATAAACCCCCTCTGTAAAACCCTTAATAACTTAAATTCAAATAGAGACCATGGAGTTATCTCCATCCTGAAAAGCAATGGGCATGCCAAAAGCTCTTTCACAATTATAAGTCATGATTTTGAGTACTAAACCCTCCTGAATGTGGCATACCTGCATTTCAGAGAACGTGAATTAGTCGTTGTTAATAGAGGCCATTAACCTGCTACTCATACATATAAATTCAACTTTAAATGAGAAGGACCTTACTTGAGTTAACGGAATGACCTCAATGAATCGTCCACCTATAAAAGCAGGCTAAAACTCATCTTCATATCCAGAATTCATCATAAAAGAAATCTATAATGAAAACACCTCAAGAATATAGAACTGAGTTCAAATAATTAATATTAAATCCTCTTATACAATTAGATGACTAACACAGATGATCTGGGGAACATGCTACCTTCCACCATCTCCAAAACTCAATAAGGCATCCTTGTGCAACGACAAGAAACCCTTAGATTGGTCGTAAAGTAATTACAAATCTAATATCAGTCTTTTTACCCGAGCAAGCGAAGTTTTAGAATGGCACAGTTGAAGGGTTACCTACTCCGATGAGTATAACGACCTCCCTTGGTTTCATTTCTCTCAGAGCACCATAATAGAGCCCTCACATAGCAACACGATGCAGAGGTAGGACAACACAATGAGACCATCGGGGTTCGACGAAAGGTGTTGGTTAGGTTAAACCCTATCCAATCTCTACCGTTAGAGCGTAGAGTGGAGATCAATGATAGGAATCCATGACAGATGGCATGAACACACCAAGGTATTGTCCCACAAAGTAGATGCCCACCACGTGGAGCTACGGATGAGTGCCAATACAACAAAGAGAAGCATAAATCATCTGCACAATTAACGAGGAGTATCCCGAGTTGGATCTCCATACCTGGTAGTTAATTTGTATTTATTTGCATCCAAAGATATGTACCATATATATATATATATATATATATATATATATATATATATATATATATATACAACATTTAATGGTATAGGGCAATGGAACGTTATATCAATTTGTTTATTATTATTAAAGTTGTTAATTTAGACTTTTCCTTATTAAAATCATTATTCAAATATCATAATTCTAATAATTAAAAATATGTGAGAAAACTAAAGTTGGATTTAAATCATGATAAGTTTTAAGCTCTCCATTTTTTGATGGAGTAATATAGTGATTAATTTATATATTTTTTATGTTTTTAAATTTTGTTACTTGAATTATTGATTTTAATTTTACTATATTTATATTAATGTAAAGTGAAATAGTTGTATTTATGATTTCAAAACTTTAATAAACTTCATAGAATCCATTTAAAAGTTTCAAAACTAATTCAAATCCAAAGCTGTGTGAATGTGATTATATAACTTAGTTAAGTGCATGATTTAAGCACCACTACCTTGGTGGAGGGAGAATCAAATTTCTAATAATCTATTGGTACACCATAACATAGTTTTATGAAAAACAACAATTAAACAACAATATTTTCTTTAAGAACACCCTCTCATTATATTTTTTTATATTCTTAATAATTTTTATTGTATTACTATTTATTTATCCCTGTTATTATTTATTTATTTTTATATATTTTATTTAGTTTATTTTTTTATGTATTTTTTTATTTTTTTAAAATCCTTGTTATTTTCTCCAAGTTGGATAATCATATACATACATAAATAATATTAATTAGTAAATAAATAATGAATGAATAAGTTAATTAACTAATTAATTAATTAAATTATTATTTATTAATTATTTAAAAAATTCAAATTAATTCCCTCCTTTAGTCAAATATAGTCATTTAGTTGATTTATAATTATAATAAGTAAATAAATAAAGAAATAAACAATATAATTTTCTCTCCCTAGTCAAATATAGTTGTTTTCTTTTAGCCGTTAGGTTGACCTATCTTCTTATTTAACCTTCTTCTGAGATCTCTATCCTGAAGATGAACCACACTGGGTGGAGATCTGTCTCTTCATCTTGTCCTGAAGATGAGCCACACTTTTTACATGAAATCAATGAGTGGTTCACTTTTTACATGCAATCACTGAGTGGTTTAATGAGTTAATGTTAGTATACATTTCTAATCGAGATTCTAGTTTCCAATTTACAGTTCAAAACTTTTTCCAAATTTAGGAAATAGCATAAGAATATGGTTACTAAATCATAATGTTACCTGTCAGTTTATGCAATAAGGAATTTACAGTAAATTTAACAAGTTTTTAATGAAATATGTAAAAATCTATAATTTTTACAAATTATGTGTTTATAGGGTAAAGAAAATAAATATATATGATATATATAATTTGTAAATTTGTAGATTTATTAAATTTAAACAAATATATTTTAAAAATAGAAATATTGCATGAATTATATTAGTAAAATGCATGAATACGTCCTGAATTATATTAGTAAATGGATTTTCTTAATTAAGATTTTGATTAAATATTAAAGTATACATATTAACGTTTTTATTATTTTGAGTAAGTATTAAGTATTAAATTATACAGATTAACATTTTGTATTATACTAAATAATAAATGTTGTTACTATATCTTATAAATGAGAGGTGAGTTTGGTTTGAAAAATATATAATTAGCATTTGATAATACAAGTGTATATTTTTAAACACTCTTTGCACACACTTAATATACCACTTCATTATGAACATAAAATACTTAATAATGTGGAATTTATGTGGTTCATGGTAATATATTATTTCTTGAAAATTCACTCTATATTAAATGTCATAATTTGTGGTGCAAGTGGGTCACTTAATCAATACAAAAATTCTTAAAACTTACTATTTTACTTGCTATTTTAAATATAAAACTAAGCTAATTGGTTCAATATATAATTTTATCTGCAATATTTATAATTGAAACAATTTTAAAAAAGTTTTTGTTGTTTTCAATGTTATAATTGTATATTTAAATTATTTGAAATATTGGAATAAGAAATATATTTTACTTTCAAAATTTTCCCGTATTAAATTTTAAGTAACCTAATTTTTTTCGTAAGGAATCGAAGTAACTATGGTTTAAATTATAATAAATATTTTATAGACTTAATTGCTTGTCTTAAATTTTAATAAATGGTTTATATTATAATAAATAGTTTAGATATAAAGACTAGGTAGACCATCTATCTTTTATTTAGTTAAAGCATTTATTTTTTATTATCATTCTTTTGTGAATTAGCTGGAAATGAGATTTTTATAAACATAGGGGAAGATTAGATTAATATTATTATCTAGTTACATATTGTGAAATATATTTCATAACATTTTATAAATTATTTATTTTATTTTTAACAGTTTAAAGTTTTGAAATTGAGTTTTATTTATTTTTATCAAAACTAGGAATTTATTGTATATGTCCATATTTACTAATAATAATAATAGATATATTTCTTTCCATCTATTATCTCTCTTTTAAGAACCTTCCGCAGTAGTAAATGAAAGAGATATGGTTGACTAATTGCATTCTTTAAAGGGTTAAAATAGGTATTTCTGATTTTCCAATAGATATCTGTATATATGAAATAAACAGTTAGAAATAATAAAAAATGCTTTAGATAAAATGCAAAATTATTATATATTATACTATTTTATAGTTTTTAATTGCAAATAATATATTAAACAAAATAAAAGTCAGTCCTTCTTTTTTTAAATTATTATTCCTTAACTAATTTATTGTTTAGAAGGTCACTTCTATAGAGTTGTAGTTTCCTAAAATCACTTGAATCTCAATATATTTTTGGAGCCATAGAATTAGAATAGTGAGCTGTGATGTTTTCTTTTTACAAAAATAACTATTTTAAACGTACCTCCCATTTTTCATACAAAATTTGTACTTAACAAAAAAAATAAATGACACTCAAGCAATCTACATATAACATAAAATGAGAAACATAAAAAGCAAATGTGGTCATCAAATTTTCATTTGAGGGGCAACCTAAATTTCGAATTCCAAGGCAAGTCATGGTGAAGCATCAATTGTAATATTCGACTGGAAGATTACAGTTGGCTCAAAGGAGTGAAAAAAATAATTTTAAAATCCAAAAGAGGCCGTTGGATGAGAAGACAGGCCGGCCCTGACCTACTACTTTACCTCCTGAAATGGCTACTACTTTACCTCCTGAACCTCCCATTTCAGGGACGGATTGACTTCAATGACAAGCAGAGTGAGAGAGAGATTTTGAAAAGGCTGCCTGCTCTCTGCGCCCCATCCAATCTCTTCTAATGGTTTACTGTGTTTTTTTGTTTGTAATGAATCAAAGAAATCGATGATGGTGGGTATGGAAAAGTTCCATTTCACGGCCAGTGTGTGCAGTAAATAATATAGTTGTAATGATGGTCGCATGCATGATAAGACTCCCCTTACTGCGAACGCGTTATCATCGCCCATAAAGAAACGCAGGAATGGTGTGTTTCTTTTTAACGCAAGATGCCTTGTGTAAGAGCTCCTTTGTCATTTTCTTCAAATTGAGTGAAAAACAAGCAAAAGTTGGATGGAAATTCTTTATCCATGGAGGAGGACAACGAAAGTATCATTCCAAAAGTAAGAATTTATGTGAAAGCAAGCCCCCAGAATTTACACCCAAAACGGTAATATATGGTTTGTAGATATCGTGCATTGAAAAGATGTTTAGATCTGAGCATCTTTTCAAGTTCAAGCGTTGCAAAAAACAATTGCGCCCTAAAAAGTCGATGTCCCCTTGTTTATTTGGTTTTTAAATATAACATAACCAAAGAGTGAAAAAGAATGGTTTGAATTGTCTTTTTATTATTTTATTAATTTTAAAAATTTTATTTTTTTAATACAAAATTTCATTTTATAAAAAATAAATATATTATTAATTTTTTATTTTTATATTATATTATTTAACCATTAATTAGTTTCAAATATATAGTTCATTATTATATATTTTATTTATTTATTATATTAATATTTGTTTTAATATAATAACTTTTTGTATATATTTATATATTAATAAAGCATTTTATTAGGATTTTATAGAAACAAGTATGGATAATGAAAGGAAAGGTGATTGAAAGACTGTTTTTTTTTCAATTTTCATTTAACTTTAATGGGCTTCTTTGCATTCTATTTATAAGCACAAAATTTTATTATGTTTTGTAATCTTTTACTTTATTCATCTAAAAGTGTATTTAATTTTGGTTTTGAATATAACTTCTTTAAATTAGAAATTGAACTGGCAATTTATAAATTTAAGTAATTAATATTAAATATTTATATAATTAACAAATGTATAGTTAGTTTAGATTTATCTTAATTTTGGATATATTAAATTTGTGAGGGATTAAATATCTTTTTACCCCAAAAATGTTTGTATATCAAGATATTTGGATCTAAGTTGACTTAATTATTAATTATAATTATTAATTTTAAGTTAGTCTTGATTTCTCCAGTTCATCACTAAAGCACCTCACTAATAGAAGGTCACAGCTTAGTTCTCCTCACCCCCTCTCTAATGCCCCCGATAAGCTTGTAAATATTCATTTACTGAAAGACAATGTTTTACTTTCTGGGTCATGTGGAAGGCCAGACAATAAATATATATATATATATGTATATATATATATATATATATATATATATAACATTTTATTTATTAATTGCATAATTGTTATACCATGGCCATGAAAAATCATATTGGGAAACAATGCTAGAGAGGCTCACATCCCAAGTAGTTGAACAATTATGGGCAAGGTAACTCGAGTTCCTAGTTGGAAATAAAACTTCCAAAATAAAGCCAATAGGGTGTGAAGAACCCGAGGAAAAATTAGAGGAGGGGAGTCTGTAGAAGTCTCATAAGTAATTATAACCAAAGGATTCCATAGCTAGTTGGCCAATGCAATCCATCTAAAGCTGGAATGTTCAGATTATAAACTCTTTAAGTAAACCAGCCTCACCGGAGAAAATGTCAAACCTGGTCCTTTTTATATTACTTTTAATATTTTATTTTATTTTTTAATTTAGTTGATACATAAATATTAAATGTTTATGTTAAATGTTAAATATTTATGTCTACGCATATATTTTTATTGAGTAAACATTGATATTAAATTAAATTTGTTAAAAATATTAAATATTACCTATATACTTTTATTAAATAAACATTAACATTAAATTAAATTTGTTAAAGGTTAAATACATTTCTACCCATACTGCATTATTACAAATATTTACTCAACCTTCATTATTTGTTAAATTGTAATATCCATACACTTGCCGTAACTATGTTGAATCAAAAGTGAAGTGAAATTTTTGCAAAAGGTAATAAAGGATTGATAGATGAATGGATGTATTCGGTAAAAGCAGCAGTTTAGATAAGCAAACAAACAAAGGAGGTTGATTTGGTCTTCTTTGCAGGCATCCCAAGGTCCGATGACTACCACTGTGGGTATGCCAAAGTGGCCGTTGGATCAGAATACAAGAAGGGCCTGACCATTTAAAGGACGGATTGACTTCACTGAAAAAGCATGTCTGCTCATTGCCCCCCATCTAATCTCTTCTAATGAGTTATCTACTTCCTTGTTTTATTGGCAAACGCATTCGATGTTCTTTTGTTTGTGATGAATCAATGAAATTGAAAGATGGAGATTGGTGGGTATCTAAAAGTTTGGTTTCACGGCCACTCTGTGTCTCCTTTTCATGCAAGATGCCTTGTGTAAGAGCTGCTTTGTCATTTTCTTTAAATTCAGTGAAAAAGAAGCAAAGTTGGATGTAAATTCTTTATCCAGGGAGGAAGACAGCTAAGTTATGGTTCCAAACGTAAGAATTTATGTGAAAGCAACCACCCAGAATTTGTACGATTTACTCAACAGAAGTAATATCTTTTTATAAAGTTAATGGGGTTTGTAAATATCTTACGACAATGTTCAAATGTGAACATCAAAAGTTCATGAATTGATTTGTAGCAGGGATGGATTTTGACCAGCAAATATATTCCCAGTTTAAAAGATAGATATATTTTTGTTTAAAAGGTAGATATATTTGGTTTATATTGTTTTTACATATAATATGATTAAACACTTAATGATCCGAGAGTCTCTTTAAACATCGTCTTTTTTAACAAGCCTCAGGTTTGTTTATTATTATTATTATTATAAAATTTCAATAAAATAATTTCAATAAAATACTTGTTTTATCCAGAAATAATATATTATTTTCATGCCATATTATTATTTATTTATTTTTATATTATATTATTTAATTTGAAATATTTTTTTTCTTAAATTCCAAATATTATTATATATTTTAATTAATATGTATATATATTTTATATAATAAAAAATTTACATCTATTTTTTATATTAATAAGACATTTTCCTAGGATTTATATTAGTAGGTATGTATAATCAAGGAAAGGGTCTTCTAAAGAACTTTAATGGTTTTCGTGTTTTGTATTTATTGCCATAAATGTGGATACAAATGTGTACTCAATTTTGATAGTTAATATAGTTGTTTTATCTTAATATGAAGTTATACAAATAAGTTATAAATTTGTATAACAATTAATAAATTTCTATTATTTATTTATGTTGATATTAATAATAATATTTTTATTACTAAAAATTTTAAGATTTTATTATGAAATATTTAATAATTTTTAAGGTGGTGATTTGTGTTTTTTTAGAGTATGGATTCTTACTTTATAGATTGTTAAAATTTTAAGATATGATATCTAGTCGAGTCTAATCTTTCAATTGATTTGATTCTTATAACTAAATATTTTGTTTCTAGGAATCTTATGGACACACGACTTTCAATTCTTCTTATAAGAATCCCAAGGATACACCCCTATCAAACCTTTCAAGCTTGTTAGAGAATTATTTATTACAGAGCAATGGAACACATAAAATATTGTAGAAATATAAACACAGAAAACGCATAAAACAAGACAGACACAAATATATGTGGTTCACCCAACTTGGGCTACGTCCACCTCGAACAGCCAGTCCTTCCTTTCTATTATCCAACAAAATGAAGACACACAACTTATACCAAATCCGCTGTAGTATCCTCTGTTTTCTCTCACAGTCTCACCTCTCTATTTCTCGCTTAGAGAATACACATCTATATCACAGCCTCAAATACAATGTCCTCATACAAAGAGAGGGGTTGCCTTCTAGGGAAAAAAACCCTAAACTAAAAATAAGTTCTACCGTCAAAGCATTCACCTAATGAGCGGCCCAGATTGACTAGAAATTACTATACTTTTACAACGCAATTTTACATCTATTTTTGGCTTCGAGGGCGCTATCCTCGAACCCCCGCCGGGGGACCGCTAGCCCCAGGCCCCCCAACCGGCGAGGATCGACCCACCCAGACCCCCGCGGGGGGTCAAATCCCCCCCGCGAAGGGGTGTACAAACTTCTTGGGGTATACATCCAGGTGAAGCAAAAGACCTCTGAACAATCATTCTCCAGACAAAACAATCTCCCACTTGGAGAATGATTGTAGCAACTCCACGACTGCTTCATTTGCTAGACACTCACTCCTCTTTTGGACTTGGTTGTTTCTCATCTTCATGTTCATCCTTGAAGACCAATTGAAACTGAGCATGTTCTTAGTTTCTCCCTGGTTACAACTTTTGTTAGCATGTCTGCAGGATTCTGGCTAGTGTGTATCTTTTCCAACTTCAACTCTCCATCTTCCAACACTGATCGTATGAAATGGTACTTGAGCTATATGTGTTTAGTCCTGGAATGAAATGTTGAGTTCTTTGCAAGATGAATGGCACTTTGGCTATCATTGTATAAGGTGCCCATATCATGCTCCTTACCCAATTCACCCATAAACCTTTGTAACCTAATCATTTCTTTACTAGCTTCTGTAGTAGCAACATAATCTTCTTCTGTTGTTGAAAGCGCAACAACACTTTAGATTTTTGAAACCCAACTGACAGCTGTTCCACCAACAGTAAATACATATCCTGTAGTGCTCCTCCTATTATCGCTGTCACCTGCCATATCTGCATCAACATATCCCTGTAGAGAAATGTTTGAACCATCAAAGCATAATTCTTGATTTGTGGTACCTTTCAAATATCTGAGAATCCATTTCACTGCCATCCAATGTTCCTTTCCTGGATTGTTCATGTACTTGCTTACAACTCCCACTGCATGTGAAATATCAGGCCTTGTGCAGACCATTGCATACATTAAGCTTCCAACTGCTGATGCATATGGAACTTTATACATATAATCCACGTCTTCTTGCGTCTTTGGGCACATTTCCTTACTAAGTTTGAAATGGCTAACAAAAGGTGTACTCACTAGTTTTGCATTGTGCATATTAAATCTTTTCAACACGTTTTGTATGTACTAATTCTGAGACAATGTTAATTTGTGATTTTTCATGTCTCTAGTGATTCTCGTACCAAGGATTTGCTTTGCAGCTCCCAAATACTTCATTGCAAATGAATTTGCCAATTTTGTTTTCAGCACGTTTATTTCCCGCATGTTAGACCTTGCAACAAGCATGTCATCTACATATAATAACAATATAATATAGCTGCCATCATTTTGCTTTTTTAGAGAAACACAATGATCAGAGTGACATCTAGTATAACCTTGTTCAGACATAAACTTGTCAAATTTTAAATACCACTACCTTGGAGCTTGTTTTAAGCTATACAAGCTCTTCTTCAACCTGCACACTAGTTTCTCCTTCCCTTTCACCTCATATCCTTGTGGCTACTACATATATATCTCTTCCTCTAAATCCCCATGGAGAAAGGTTGTCTTTACATCTAACTGCTCAATATTCAAATCTTCAGCTGCTACTAGACTTAAAATAGTTTTGATTGAAGTCATTTTAACAACCGGATAAAATATTTCATCAAAATCAATACTTTCTTCTGTGCAAACCCCTTCACCACAAGTTTAGCTTTGTACCTCTGTTTTCCTCCATCTTCTTCTTTCAGCCTGTAAACCCATTTATTCTTCAATGTAGTTTTTCCTGCAGACAACCTGAGTAAGTCCCAAGTCGGGTTATGCATTAAGGAGTCCATCTCTTCTCTCATGGCTACCTCCCACTTCTTCCTACTTTCAACCTGCATTTCTTTTTCATAACATTCAGGTTCACCAAAATCAGTCAACAATAAATAATATAATCAAGGAGAGTATCGTTGAGGGGGTCTACTTATCCTAGTAGATCTTATAACACCACTTTCAGGTATTTGGGGTGCCTGTTGTTGTTGTGGTGGTTATTGTTGTTGTGGTTGTTTATTATTATTATTTTTAGGCACCTTTACTTTTTCAGTGATTTCGTCAAGAACTGCTTATTCCTTGTTTTCTTTTTTCTTGCTTGTTTTCCTGCAACTAATTCTTATACAAGACCTTTTCATTAAATATTACATCTCTACTCCTAATGATTTTGTGATTTTCAATCATATAAGCGATAACCAAATTCATTAACACAATATCCAATAAAGGTACATTTCTTTGACTTTGCCTCAAGCTTTGTTCTATTTTATTTATCAATATGGAAAAAGGCCTCACAACCAAAAGGCTTTAAAATGGAGCAGTTTACCTTTTTACCTATCTATGCTTCCTTTGGAACACCACCATCCAAGGAACTTGAAGGCCCTCTATTTATTAGATAAATAAAAATATCTACAGCATCTGCCCAAAACTGTAAAGGCAATCCTGCATGCAATCTCATGCACCTTGCACGCTCCATGATTGTTCTGTTCATCCTTTCTGACACACCATTTTCTTGTGGTGTTCTTGGAACTGTCTTCTCTCTATGAATTCCATTCTCTGAACAATATCTATCAAACTCTTTGCTGCAATATTCACCTCCATTTTCTGATCTAAGACACTTCAATTTCTTTCATGTCTCAATCTCAACCAAAGCTTTCCATTTCTAGAAAGTATCAAATACATTAGATTTATTCTTAATACAATAAATCCAAGTTTTTCTAGTTGCATCATCAATAAAGGTAACATAGTAATGAGAGCCACCGAGAGATGATACCTGAGCAAGTCCCCATACATCTGTATGCACAAGCTCTAATTTTTCACTCTTCTTTTCTTTCCCAACTCTGAGAAATTTGACTCTCTTCTATTTTCCATAAATGCAATTTTCACAGAAGTCAAAATCAACATTCTTCAAACCCGGCAACAAATTCCTTGAGTGAAGAATCTTCATCCCCTTTTCACTCATGTATCCGAGCCTATGTTGCCATAATGCTGCATCTACTCCTTTGGAAGTTAAAGCATTAACAGAGTTACAAATACCATTGAATAAATACAATGTACCAACCTTTTCAGCTTTTTCTATTACCAGGGCTCCTTTGGTGACCTTACAAGCTTTATCTGTGAAAGTTGTCACACAACCTTCACTGCCTAACTGCCCTATTGAAATTATATTTTTCTTTAGATCTGGAACATGCCTTACCTCCTTTAGTAGCCATTGGTTTCCATTCTACTGTTCTACAAGAACCTTACCCATTCCAACAATTTTACAGGGTTTATCATCACCCAAAGGAACTTGTCGAAAATCTCCTTGAACATAGTCATGAAAGTATTTCTTATCAAGTGTGGCATGGAATGAGGCCCCCGAATCTACCACCCAGGAATCAATAATATTTTTGAAAGAAAGAATCAAAGCATCTTGTAACACCTCACCTGTCACATTTGCTTCACGATTCTTTTCTTGCTATGCATCTCCTTCTTTTCCCTTTCGAGATCTACAGTCTTTCTTTAGGTGTCCTTTCTTTCCACATTTACATCACACTATCCTCAATCTGGACTTGGATCTTCCTTTCCTTTATTTACTGCGATATCTTGAGCCCTTTCCTCTTTCCATTTTTCTTCTCCTAGACTTTTCACTCAACGCATTACCCGATGTCTCACCAGAGCTTTTTCGTCGCATTTCCTTGCTAAGGATAGCACCGACAACATCATCAAACTTTAAAGTACTAGATCCAAAGACAGAGTTACTAATGGCCATTACTAAACCATTCCAACTTTTTGGCAATGAGCACAAGAATAACAGTGCTCTAACTTCATCTTCAAAGTTTACCCCTACATAACTTAACTGACTTGTAACTGTATTCAAATCTTTTAAATGACCTACAACAGATCCAACTTCTGACATCTTCATATTAAATAACCGTTTCATAAGAAATACCTTGTTTGAGGCTGAGGGTTTTTCATATAGTTTCGAAAATTCCTGAATCAAACCCTCTGTTGTTGTTTCTTTTGAAATGTTGAAGACAATTGATGAAGCGAGGCACAACCGTATTGTTCCGAGTGCCCTGCTATCGAGAAGGTTCCATTCTTCATTTGTCATAGCCGTCGACTTCTTTGCTTTTCCGCTCAATGGTACGTACAGATCTTTTTGATACGGATAATCTTCCATCTACATCTTCCATAGCGAGAAGTTTTGGCCGTTAAATTTCTCGACCCTAAACTTACTATCTTCTTCCATTACTCCCACTCGAATGAGGAACCCTTATTTTATGTGAGTTTATCAGCCAAATAGACCTTCGGCTCTGATACCAGTTGTTAGAGAATTATTTATTATGGAGCAATGGAATACATAAAATACTGTAGAAATATAAACACAGAAAATGCATAAAACAAGAGAGACACAGATATACATGGTTCACCGAGCTTGGGCTAAGTCCACCCTGAACAGCCAGTCCTTCTTTTCTATTGTTCAGCAAAATGAAGAGACACAACCTACAGCAAATCCGCTGTAATATCCTCTATTTTCTCTCACAATCTCACCTCTATGTTTCTCGGTCAGAGAATACACATCTATATCACAGCCTCAAACACAATTCCCTCATACAAATATGGGTTGCCTTCTAGGGCAAAAAACCCTAAACTAAACATAAGTTATACCATCAGATCATCCGCCTAATGAGTGGCCGAGATTGACTAGAAATTACTATACTTTTACAAGGAAATTTTACATCTTTTTTTGGCTTCGGGGGCGTTGCCCTTGAACCCCAGTCGGGAGGATCGGCCTCGCCAGATCCTACAAACTTCCTTGGGTATACATCCGACTGAAACAAAGACCTCTTATCAATCATTCTCCACACATAACAAAGCCTGTATTAATCCCATTTTGGAGTTTTGAATGGGGTTTCTCCCCTCACTATATCTTCACTTGCTTGCCTATGTCATTTTATTGACTTGTTGTATTTTGCCCTGTTGGTTTCCAATCTCTATTTCTAGATCTCCAATGGGTTTTTCTTGGATTTGTGCCTTCCTAGATAGTTGGAACCAAGGTCATGTTTCTTTTTCCTTTTCAGGTCTGATAGGTTCTGCAAAATCATTGCATTCACCTCTGCTTGTCTTTTTTGTGCTATGACGATCTTTTCATTGTCTTCCTTTCAAATTCTCAATTCAGCTCTCTAGACCTTGAGAGCATCCATCCAATCAAGATATTTTTCCTCTGGCCTCTTCCCAATTGACCCCTCTTCCTAATTATAATGGGATCCATCCATGTTACATTGTATCATTATGTTGCTCATTCTTATATTTCTTGATAAAATTTGTGTCTGCTTATGTATTGTCTCTCACACTTACATATAATTATTAGTTAAATATGACATGAATATTGTAATTTATCACCTTTGTTTGTTAGCACTAGGCATGCTCATCTGAAGTTGTTCACAAAATAAAAACCCCATGTCAGTTATACATGCAAGAGAAAAAGGACATATCGTTATTCTTACAAGATTAGCAACCCCATCAACTCCAAACAAAAACTCACCATACAGAATGATTAAACTATCATATTAAATTCTATCATTTATGTGTATATGGCCCTCTTCAGGTCCCATGTCGAGCCTTTTCTTTGATACCACCCTGTAACACTCCCTCTCACCCCCTTACCTTTTCTTGTGTCGTGGAGGTGTTACCTATTCATTTTAACCCAACCTACAAGATTTGTTATGAAGATGGGGTTACTAAAACCTCAGTTTTCAAACCTTGTGGAAATTAATACTAGCACCACCAGTATAACCAAATCATTGACAGCATTCCGATGATATAAATTTTTGTCTTAATCTAACTCCCATATCGCAAGTTATCCTCATTAGAAGTTCATCAATTACCATCACAAGGGTGCCATGTGGCACCCACATGGCTTCCACCTAGCCTTGATGGCACAACCATGTCATTACGACATAAAGACTCCTCTTTGTCATGTCACATGTTGTAGGTTAACAAGTTACAACAACCTAGCGGTTGGCAGGCTCCTAGTGAGGAGGGTTCCCATGTTGAAACCATGACCGAACTTGAGTGAAATCCACTTTAGCCCTACTAGCACTATCACTGGCCCCTCAAAAGTAGTTTTAAAATTGGGGAAGGGGGAGAGGGGAGGAGGCATACGTAACCTTAGTCATCCATCAAAGGTGGGAAGATTGGTGCTAATCCCAACTACACCACCCTTCTTTTTAAACACATTCTAGCACCTTTTCAATCTAGCACCTTTTCTTGTTAAACCATTGATCTAGCACCTTTTCAATCATGGTATTCCACCTCTCATGCATTGATAAGTTGACAAAGCGATGGGGACTTGGCAGTGGGTGGTGCCCAACCGAATAGTTCCACAAGCTAGAATCATGGCCACATCATTTTGGCCACATTCCCTTAGTGACCTCATAAGATGCCATGTCCCCTTCCCTTCGCGAGTTTTGATTCCAGCCACCTAAGTTAGGGAAGAATTCATGCAAATGAGACCTTGCTCAACTGATCAAATAACCAACGAGTTTTTATGTTAATTGATGATCATCTTCATGCCAATGTTTCCTATGTTTTGGCAATCGAGGATAACATAAATGTTGGGTGATAACACCTTCACTCACAAATCTAATGAATGTTGGGTGGCCCTGTCAACTAAGAAGCCCAATATAAAAACATATCTATAGAAACTACAGCCTATCTACTACAATTTCCCTACCAAGAAAGTACTGAATGGTTGTGAGCGTGAAGAGAAGAAGATGATATTATTAGACACCATAGCCAACAAATGGAATATTTCCCAAAAACTATCATCTATCTACCACCACAACCACTAACCTATTAGGAAAGAACTAAAGGGTTGTGAGTTCCAAAAGGCATGAAGCAGTATTTTCAGTTACTGAATCGATAGATGGAATATTTCTTGGCAACTATCATTTGTCTACTACCACAAGTTGATTATGGAAGTTGAAAGCTACAAGAGACAATAAGTGTTGGGTGGTTCTGTCAACAAATGGACCCAACGAACACAATTTTTCATAACATTTGAAGAGCCTATTATATCCATCAATGTTGTCAACCTAGTCACTATCTCAAGTTAAAAATAAGAGTCCTAGTAGCTGTGGGAGTTCAATAGGCTAGTACCTTCCATTTTAAGGCCTTAGTTAAGGGGTTGGTCCTATGAATTATCCTACATAGTGCTAGGTGTTGGTGAATTTGGTGACAAATGAGGCTATCGATATTATTGGTACCTTTAAAGAGTTGTCAAAGTTCCAATGGAACTATATACAATTAAACATTGATCCATAGTCTTGATTTAATATACTAATTGATGGATCTCCCCATCAGGAAACATGAGGTTATATTGAATGTAGGATAACAGCGAGGGTTTGGGCCACCATGCATGACGAAAGTGAGGTGCATCTGTAACCGCCTCGGTCAAAATTCCATGTAATAAAGTTAGTAAAGGAAAAATAATAACCAAGGTCATGGGACACATATTCCAAGCTGAATGTTGGGAAAAACATCCTAGTATGGGTGTCCATTTGTTGTATTATGGCTAAGGGAAATTGGCAAAGCCAATGCAAAAGGAAAAGAGGCATTAATTGGCATTTTATTTATGAAATTAATGGAAATTAGGAGAAAAGGAAGGTTAAAGGTCAGAGGTTGCATTTGAGGAGGAAAATGAATGAAAATAATGGAAATTGAAGAAATAAAGGCCTCATTAATAAAAAGGCTTATGAGGATCAGTTAGTACCTTTTGGGAGTTTAGTTTTGGAGATGTATCTATATTCTCTCTCTCTCTCATACTCTTAGACACTTAGATTTTTCTTGGAGCACTTCATCTTTGGATCAAGGAAAGAAAAGAAGGAAAAGCAGAAGTAAGCATCAAGCAAGGATGAACAGGATCAAGCAACTACAACAAGATTATTTGTAGCTATCAATTTCAATGTGTGATTTTCCTGCTAGATTTGGAATGCATGATAGATGCATGTGTGTATTTGGTTTTCTTGTTGTCATTGGAATGGGTTTTGTCAGGTGTGACAATGTTCTTCAACATTGCCTTTCCATTTACGGATAGCCATGGTGGTGGGTTATCTTATATTTGGTTGACTTGGATTGCCAGATGGACTCAAAGCTGAGTGAGGTAGTCTCAAGATTATTTGCAAGGCCTAGGAATACTAGGATGGGATACATGGTAAAGCCTTGATGTGAACACTTAGATTAATCCTAGGAATCCTTTGACTGGTGAAGGTGGGATACATGGTAAAGATCGACCGTGACTACCCTTGATTGCGCCTAAGAATCCCTTGAATGGTAATGGTGGGATACATGATAAATCCCAGAGTGTGGAGACCTTGTAGGCCTAGGAATCCCTTGACTGGTGAATGACGAGAAAAATAGTAAAGCCGAGAGGTTAAGATGGGAAAATTCCTCATGACTTAGGTGGAGAGATCCGGAGCCATCTATGCTTGTTTAGGGCCTAATGATCTAGTGGGGATTGTGATAAATCATAGTTCTATTGACGATGGTTGAGGCAGTTTGGCCTCGGGAACCCCTAGTTGGTTTTTTTGTAAGTCCCACGTTCATGCTTGGAATATGGCACCGGGGTGATTAGATGAAGAAAGATTTGGTTCAACCAATTTATGGTCACGTGGTTCATGGAAGTCCCATACCTGGTTGGCTTTTGCACTCATTAATAATATTTCTTTCTCTTTGGTATATCATGTATAAATATACTGGGTTATATGAGACTATTATGGTTGTTATATGCTTTTTATTCATGTTGGTTATAAGTTGTTCATGAGTATGTTTTATGATAGACGATGTACAGTTTCCATCACATTTTGATTTGTAAATTAATGTATATGAACTAATAAATGATAATGCAGATATTGCAACAAGGAAACAAAGCTTCCTTATGAATCTCAATTAAGTATGAGACCCCTATGCTCAGATATGTTGTTATGACCTGTAGATTGCATATTGCTAGTAGGGGTTTAGTCAATTCATTAGTCAGGTGATTTCATTAGTATCCTTATTCGATTTTTATTTATCATTTCTTAGAGTTTCATGAAGTTATGGGCAGTGACCTGAGTCTTTTCACTTAAAACGTGGCACAAAATCTGGGGTCACTGGCTCAGAACTAGCTGAAAAAGTCCATAGTCATTGGCATGCCCTTGTTATGGGAGAAACCAGAAGGCTTCGGTCACATGAATGGATTTTCATGGGAGAAACTCGGGTTTATATTAGTAAAATGTCAATTTGTCTTAGGGGTTGGTCACCTGGAAGGGTTGGTTGACTCTTGAAGGTTTTGTAGCAGGTGTGGAAGGTCAGATTGGTTTGGTTTTGTCAGTTCCACTTCCTTAACTATACATGAGGATTTGAGTCACACATTAGTAGCCTCTCATCACATGTTTACCCTAGTGAATTGGTTAACTTGGGTAAATGTTGGAGGAGGGTGTTACAACATTGACATCAATCTTGAACTGGTTGAACTTTTTTTATAAATCAAAAGTGTCAAGTAAAGAAAAGGAAACATGCACACATAGTTCGTCACTTCCTTCATGAACATTCCATTAACTAACACAACCCAAAACTTCATTTTTTCCATAAATAGATCCCAACTATAAAAATGTAAGGTATCATGTCAATCTTAAGTTTGATAGTGAAATTTAGGTAATTGACTATAAAAATTTAAGATATATTGCAACCATGCATTTGGTAGTGAACAACCTAGTTCAGGCATACACTCTATATTCATAAACACATAAGACAACTCGTCAATTATTAACATAACAATATGTTTCAAGAATTCACTCATGAACATACATGATTAAACATTAATCATCAACACAACAAAGAATATCATAGTCTACGATCTAACATGCATAAACAAGTATCCTTATTTGTGGATGGTAGGTGAAGGAGGGACTTCCACTATCCACCCAATCATAGGTCAACTACATTGCCACCTTGTTAGGATATTCCGACACATAGGAAATAGTTAAGTATAACTTGGTCTAGTATAGAGTTAGGTAAAGTGTGTTTCTTTACTATGTACATTTTGTAACTTACAATCCGACGGTCATGATATGTAGTGATCCGACGGTTCATTCTCTCCTCGGTATTACCGGCACTTGATCCATGGCTTAACATCCGATTGGTCCATGATCTCTATTTAAAGAGCATGGAGGGTCATTTTTAGGTTAACTGTCTATGAGAGAAGCTTATGTAAATTTTCATTCTCTTATTAATAAATTGCCTGAAGTGGCCGCGTTGCCTCAGGCCGTGAACTGTTTCCCTCTTTGAGGGTTTTAACCACGTCAAAAGTACTGGTGTATTGGTCTGTGATCTATTTATGGGCAGTGTCCTTTGGTGTTCTGTCTGAGGAACTTACCCGGTAAATTCCTACATGGTATCAGAGCTATTTGAGGGTCGTGTCCATTGGTGATCCAAATCTGAAGCCGGTAGAACTGCATCTGACTACTGTTTCCTAGATCTACTGTTTCTAACTGCTTTTGGGCCAAGAGGACTACTCTGTTGTGTTGGGAGCATCTATTCCAGTGAGGAACCCCTTTCGTTTCACGCGAAAAGGTTTTCGGTAGCCCTAGCTGCGTCATTTTTAAGATCTGGAGGTATACAATGTTTATTTGTAGTTTACAGTTATTTTCTCTCTGTTTATTTCAGTTTCAGTTTATTTAGCATTTTTTATTACCGGATCTATACCTTTCATTTCTGTGTATTCTCTTTGCCCCGCGTCTCTGTGCGATTTGGGCAAATCAGAAACAGAAAGGAAGGATTTTTCTTATGCGTATGCTCTTTTCCGCTGCGCCTTAGTGTGATCTTGGAAAATCAGAAACATTGAGTAAAATATTTAGTTTCTAGCTAAAGCTAACTTCGAGCCATATGGTTCATTTTTTTCGTATGTCCGTGTTGAGTTTTGTGTTTTTTATTTTGTAGGGAAAAAGAGATTTCTCAAAGAAAGCACGAGACACAAAAGCTTCAACCCCCCCCCCCCCCCCCCCCCCCTCTCTCTCTCTCTCAATCTTTTTGTATATCTCACTTGGTCCAAAGCTAATTTATGAGAGTAGAGGTCTTGAGTTCAAGTCTCGTTTTTGTGGGGGCGGATTTTTCATTTCCACACATTCCCGCACTTTGTCAACGAATTCATCAAATTTTCTTCAAAAAGCCATAACTCCTTCATCCGGAAGCCGTTTTCAGAACCGTTTTTTTTGAAACAGCCTAATTTTTCGAGATCTTTCCATTGGAACATTTAGTTTCAGCATCTATAGCTTTATTTTTTTGTTAAAATGGAAAGTCCGTGCCAATTTATTCTTGACAGCACCAACTACTTCCAATGGTGGTACTACATTGTGGATTTACTTAGAATTAAAGGTCTCTACAGAATAGCCACAGGCTAAGAAACCAAACTGAAAGATGAAGATAAGTCAGCTAAATGGGAAAATAGGCAAGATCAAGCACGTGGGTTGATAGGGATGTCTATTTCTCCAGATCTTAGATTCCATATTGCATAACTTGATGCTATTGATGAATTTATGAAACAGATTACTAAAGTCTTTGGAATTAAAAATGAACTTAGAGCCAATAAACTTGAAAATGAGTTGCCTACATTGGACCCCAATAATTTTTCTTGCATTGAAGATTTTTTTTCCAAGTTTAAGACCCTTAGACTTCTCTTGGAAGGTGTTAAGGTTAAGAAAGAAGATAGTAACCTTATATATTTCATTCTTAATAAGTTGGGACCAGCCTACTCTGTGTTTGTTTCCACCTTCCATTCTACAAGAGAAGCCTTCATTTCTCAAGGACAAGACTACAAGTCCCCTTCCTTTGAATCTTTTTGTGATTCTTTAATAAGAGAACAAGAAAAACTCTTACACCTTGGTCTTCTTAATCTTGGAAACTCTTCTAAGAAAGCGTTAGCCGCCCAGCAACAACCAAATCCAAAGAATCCTAAGAAGTTGTATCCTAAAAAGAATGGTCCTAAACCAAACTAGGGTCCTAAGCAATTTTAGCCTCAAAATGAAAAATCATTTCAACAAAATGATAAGACAAATAAAAACAAAGGGAAGAAGACTAATAGACATTTCAACTTTTGTAATCGAGATGGCCACTTAGAATCCAAATGCTTTAAGAAGATGGAAGCCTTGGAAGTAGTAATGAAGAAGTATAACATCCATTTGGAGCACTCTTCAACTTCAACTTCATCTTGAGGAATGACACTTTCTACATGTGGTTGTCAAGCATCTCGGTCTGGCTATGCACTAAATGCATCTTCTTCTTCTCATTCTCATGAGTGGCTCATTGATTCTGGAGCTTCTTATCACATGGCCAAAAACAAAGCCATGTTTTCTTCTTTAAATTATTGTAACACCAAAAATATATATGTTGGTGATGATAGATCTCTTAGTGTTGTAGGGACTGGAACTGTTCATATAGACAATGGTCAGTTTGATGATGTATTATGTGTTCCAACCTTATCCTGCAACCTTCTATCTGTATATCATATAACCCATTCAGGTGAAGTTAAAATCATTGAATTTTCACCTCACGATGTTGTAATTAAGGACCTAAGAGATCCTAGACAGATTTTAGCTACTGGCATTGTTGATGATTCTACAAGGTTGTATAAGTTTCACAACTTTGGGTCATCAAATCTTCCTTCAGCATTTGTTGCTCATAATGATGATGTGAGCAAACTTTAGCATGTGCGATTTGGTCACTTAAACTATTGCTCTCTTCAGAATCTATGTAAAGAAAATATGGCGACAGGTCTTCCAATGGTATCTTGTAGAGATGGTATTTGTTCCGAATGTGAACTGGGAAAACATCATCGGGACAGTTCTGAAAAATGTGCCTCTTGGCACACCTCAGCCCCTTTACAGCTTGTGCATAGTGATTTATGTGGTCCACTTCTAGCTGTTTCCTTCTCTGGCTATAAGTATTTCTTAACTTTCATTGATGATTTCTCCAGACACACTTGGGTATACTTCTTAAAACTCAAGAGTGAAGTATTTAACATGTTCTTGGCCTTTAAGGCTTTTGTTGAAAAACAACATGGACATCAAATTCTTAAGCTAAGATCTGATAATGGCGGAGAATATGTTAAAAACAACTTCATCAAATTTTGCACTAAGCATGGAATTCAAATGCAACATACTATTCCATATACTCCACAACAAAATGGTGTAGCTGAAAGGAAGAATCACACCTTAAAGGAAATGGCTAATTTTATGCTTCAATCTAAAGGACTTAGTCTTAATTATTGGGCAGAAGCAATTAATTGTGCAAATTACATAATAAATCGCACTCCTACTAAGGTTTTAAAGAATATCACTCCAGAAGAAGCATGGAGCTCAATCAAACCAGATCTAAGTCACTTTCGTGTTTTTGGAAGTGAAGCATGGGCCCATATTCCAGATGAGAAACATCATAAATCTTTAGAACCTAAGAGTGAAAAATGTATTTTTGTTGGATATTCTGAAGATGTCAAAGTATTTAGACTTATTCCACTTAAGTCCAAAAATGGTATCATTATAAGAGATGTAAAGTTTGCTGAAAATATATCGGCCTGCGAGCCTAGTTCGGTGGATGTGCCACCTCTCCCTATCTCTTCTACTTTTGAAAAAATTTCTTCTTCATATGATGAAAGCGAGGATGAAAATCCTCCCCCGCCTTCTCAGGATCCTCCTTCAGCTCCTCATCTTCCAAAATGGGTCTGTGATACTCAGGATGCAGCAGGTGATCTTGCCGGTGATCCTACAGATTAGCGACGTACACGTTGTCAGTTTGATAGAGCCTCTTCCTTACTGGCTCAAACTTCAGTGAATTATGATCCTGACACCTTTGCAAAAGCTTTAGGCCATCCAGATTGGGAAGCAGCTATGAATGAAGAATATCATTCACTATTGGCAAATGATACATGGGATCTTGTTCCTCTACCAAAGGGACGAAAACTTGTTAGATGCAAATGGGTTTATAGAACCAAGTATGGACCAGATGGGAAAGTTGATAAACATAAAGCTCGTCTTGTTGCTAATGGTTTTTCACAAGTTGAAGGCATTGACTATACTGAAACCTTCTCCCCTGTTGCCAAAATGGACTCTATCCGCCTTGTTCTTTCCCTTGCTGCCTCTTTGAAATGGGAAGTCCATCAGATGGATGTTAAATCCACCTTCTTGCATGGGGACTTGCATGAAGAAATCTATATGGAACAACCTATTGGCTTTATAAAAATAGACTCTAGCCTTTTATGTCGGCTTAAGAAATCCCTTTATGGTCTCAAGGAAGCTCCTCGAGCTTGGTATGCCAAAATGGATAACTTTCTTTTAGAAAATGGCTTTTCTAGGTGTCATTTTGACAATACTGTCTACATCAAGAAAGTGGGTAAGTCTCTTATCATTCTTGTTCTTTATGTTGATGATCTTATCCTGATTGGTAGTGATCCCAACCTTATAAACCATGTGAAGACTAGACTTAAAAGGAAGTTTGAAATGACAGACTTAGGACACTTACATTATTTTCTTGGTCTTCAAGTCTTGCAACCCAAGGAAGGTATTTCCCTTTCCCAGTCCAAGTATGCCTGTGATATTCTACGCCATTTTCACATGGAAGACTGTAAGCTAGCCCCTTCTCCCTTTCAGTCTGGAGTCAAACTTTTAGTCACTTGTACTTCTCCTGAAGTTGATGCTACCTTATACCGTCAACTTGTGGGAAAATGTTTGTATCTAACCCATACTCGTCCTGACCTTTCCTTTGTTGTTGGCCTTGTTTCTCGGTTTATGCAAAACCCACGTGAAAGTCATTGGAAAGATGCTAAAAGAATACTTTGTTATGTTCGAGGTACAGTTCAATTTGGGATTCATTACAGTGCCGAAGCATCTCCTCTATTGGTTGGTTTCACTGATTTCGATTGGGCTGGTGACCCTGATGATCGAAAGTCTACTGCAGGTTATGTGTTCACTCTTGGTTCAGGACCTATTACATGGGCTTGCAAGAAACAAGGTGCCATTTCTCTTTCTTCAGCAGAAGCAGAGTATCGTGGTGTCGTAGAAGCTAGTAAGGAAGCCTTGTGGCTTCGTTAGATCCTATCAGAGTTTGGCTTTCAGTAGCAACATCCGACTACACTTTGGTGTGATAATCAAAGTGCCCTTCAACTATGCAAAGATCTAGTCCAACATCAGCGCAACAAACACATTGAATTGCACATGCACTTCATCAGAAAGCTCATCCACGAGCATGTTATTGAAGTGCAATGTTGTTCAACAGATGATCAAGTTGCAGACATCTTTACAAAGGATCTCACAGAGGTGAAGTTCACTAAACTTCGATTTATGGTTGGAGTTCAGGAAGTTGTCACTAAGGGGGGATAGGATCTAGTGCCTCCTTCCTTCTCCTATTCTGCCATATTTTTAAATCCTTCAATCCTATCCCAAGTTTTTCTTAAGGGGGGATGTTAGGATATTCCGACACATAGGAAATAGTTAAGTATAACTTGGTCTAGTATAGAGTTAGGTAAAGTGTGTTTCTTTACTATGTACATTTTGTAACTTACAATTTCACGGTCCCGATATGTAGTGATTCGACGGTTCATTCTCTCCTCGGTATTATCGACACTTGAACCGTGGCTTAACACCCGATTGGTCCATGATCTCTATTTAAACAGCATGGAGGGTAATTTGTAGGTTAACCGTCCATGAGAGAAGCTTATGTAAATTTTCATTCTTTTATTAATAAATTGCCTGAAGTTGCCACGTTGGCTCAGGTCGTGGACTCTTTCCCTCTTTGAGGGTTTTAACCATGTCAAAAGTACTGGTGTATTGATCTATGATCTATTTGTTAGCGGTGTCCTTTGGTGTTCTGTCTGAGGAACTTACCTTGTAAATTCCTACACACCTTTCTTGCAGTTCACCACCCCTGAGCCAAATCCAAAATATGAGGGGATGTTTTCTCAAGGGATAATTCACACCAATGGCTTCTTAAAATCTCAAACGTGGAGTCCACTATCCAGGTGGTTTATCAACTACCCTCTTGTAGTAAGCACCATAATGGCCCACTTACTATGATTGCGTTCAATTATAGGGCTTCACCTAAGGTCCAAATGGGGTATTACTCAGTTCAAGAGATTGAATCAACTATCTAGGTTGTTTACAAATTATCTTTTCATAAGAAGCACCACAAGGGTCTGTAGTCCATTGTCTAGGTTGTTGATGATCCCTCAAGAAAGAACCATAGTAACTTGGATTGCTATGTCCATGTGGTTTTTCAGATATTAACAAACACCACAGTGATTTGGTCATCCACTAAGCTTCCCACTAGCGATTCTAGGCATGCACACATGGTCAAGTGGACTCAAACACAAAACATATGGAATAACACCCAAATTCACAAAGCATAGGAATTGGAAATTAACTCCATAATTTCCTCAATTTCATTCTATCGTGGTCCATAGCTCCATGTTGTTTGCACCAATATCTAACTCTCTAATAAGAACGCCCAACCAATCAAGAAGTAGTAGAAGGAGAGCCTAATCAAGAAGAACCCATTACCTTATGTTTTGTGTGTACATATACGTTCCTTTGTGTCTCTTTGTTTTCTAAAGGAGCACCATCTCTTTTGCCTTCTCTTCCTACTACATAAATGAGAACCATCTTATGCTTTCACCAACCTAATACATTCACACAACTTTGTGATGTCCAATGAAATCTTCCCTAATATCATCATATGAAAAATCTATTAGGATGTGGATTCAATTGGCATGCAACTGAATTTTTAATTAAATTTTGTTAACTTTAATGTTTAATCCTACTAGGTTCATGTCCTTTCAAGGCATTCAAGCTCACCATGCCCTTAAACATTTTTGTGTCCCTTTTTTCATGCCAAAATCAAAATTTTATATTTTAAAAATATTTTCAAGTGCTCGTGGGAATTCGACTTAACCATCCATGGCTTTCACAATTTTATACACACTCATAACTAAGTTTACAAAAATATGGAGAGGTGGAGATGTTACAAACCTCAACCCCTTAAGGGAACACCTTCCTCAGTGCTCTATAACTAGGAAAGAAAAGAAATAAAGAAAACTTTATAAGTGTATCTCTTAGATTCGCTTATTCATTAAACAAAAATGGGAAAAACAACCTCATTTGTCCTCCATATTCCCAGGTTGCTTCATTAGTTCCAAAGTGCATTACACCTTGACCTACTCTATTTTATGATTCTAGAGTGTGGTTTGTCTCTGATTTAGGATGCATTGTGGTTCTAGTTGAAATTATCCCAAGGGTTTCAGCTGTATCACATACAAATCAACCATGTGATTAGTGTCACGCACATAATTATTAAGAAAATAAATGTGAAATGCATTATGTGCCTTCATTGGGAGTGGTAAGGTTGGGTTATAACCCACTAGTCCCACTCTTTCCAAAACCTGAAATGGTCCACAAAATTTGGGTTCTAACTTAGTATAAGCTCCCACTCTTAGTGAGATCTTTCTTGGTTTGATGCGGAGATACACTTGACCTCCCACTTGGAATTCTTTATGGATTCTCTATTGGTCTACATAGCTCTCTTTTTTTCTTTTCTTTTTTTTATCCTGGGTTGCAAGTTTTTGCTTGATATTAATAACTTCTTCCTCCATTTCTTTCAACTTGTCAGGTCCAAGAATGACTCTATTCCTTGGGTCATCTTAGCTAACGGAAGTGTTGCATTTCCTACCATATAATGCCTCAAATGGGCTCATCTTCAGTGACTCTTAGTACCTGTTATTGTATGCAAATTCAACTAGTGGAAGGAAGTCCTTTTCCTACCTATTTGGCTAATGCATGATATACATCCTCAACATTTCCTCTAAAATTATGTTCAGTCTTTCAATTTTTTATATCTCTGAGGATGATATGATGTGCTAAAGGCTAGCTAGGTTTCAAAAATAGAAAGAAAAGAATCCCAAAAATTGGAAGTGAACTTGGCATCCTGATCTGATATGATATTTTTGGGTATGCCAAGCAACCTAAATATTTCCTTCATAAAAATTTGAGCTATGTCAATAGCTTTGTGAGTGGACTTGACAACTATGAAGTGAGCTTCCTTACTCAACTTGTCCACGACCACGATAACATTATCATGTTGCTTAGATGTCCTAGGGAATCCTCTGATGAAGTCTATATATATGAATTTTCACTTCCATTCAGGAATTGGGATTGGTTGTAACAATCCCGTTGGGTGCCTACATTATACCTTGACTTGTAGGCATTCTAAGCACCTAGCAATGTATTCAAGAATCTCCTTCTTCATTCGCAGCCAATAATACAATTTCTTTATAATTTTATGATAACCAAGATGACTTGAATATAGGTATCCTATGAAATTTTTCCATTGTGAGGTTCTTCAAGTCAGTTATATAAGGAACATATCCATTATATTTAAGCAACAACATATTGTCATTAGTGAGAATCTAGTACTTAATAATTGCTCCCTAAGGTTCTTGCTATAGGAATTACTTCACTTGTTGTAAACTTTCATCATGTATCAATTTCACTTAGATCCTTTATTTGATTTCAACTTCATAAGTGCTTATGGTTTCCAAGTGAGCCACCTGTAAACTCCTACTAAGTGCATCACCTACTCTGTTCTCTTGCCTTTAATATGTTTGATCTCAAAATAAAACTCACTAATTAGAGCTAACCATTTGGATTGTCTTACATTTAGTTTGGGCCAATCAAAGAAGTATCTCATCCCTTCATGATATGAAATCATCACAAACTTCCTCTAAGCAAGTAGTGCCTCTACATCTTTAGTGCATATATTGTGGTTGCAAGCTCCAATTCATGAGTGACATTTTTCCTTTCATGCTTATTTAGTTTCCTTGATTCATACCAAACTATATGTGTTTCTTGCATCCGGATTGTGCTTAGTCCTTCCATACAAGAATTTTTGTAAACTATTAAGTCCTTTATAGGTCCATTATGCTCAAAATAGGTGCACATGTGAGTAATTTCTTGAGTTGTTCAAAACTGTCTACACATTCTAATGTACATTGAAATTTGACTCTTTTCTTCTATAAGGTTGTAATTGAATGCCCAACTTTTAAAAAATATTAAATTAACTGTCAGTAAAATTCAACCAATCCCATGAAAGATCTAACCTCTATGACATTTCAGGGAATGGGTCAATCCATTTTGGCCTTAAACTTATTGTTGTCTCTAGTTGCCCCTTCCTTTGAGATGACATGTCCCAAATATTGAACTTGTGATTTAAATAAATCAAATTTGTTGAATTTGGCATAAAATTTTTGTTCCATTAGAAGCTATAACATTTGCTTCAAGTGTTCTTCATGTTATTCTTTGGTTCTTGAGTAAACTAGGATATCATCCACAAATACTAGCACAAATTGGTCCAAATACTAGCTGAAAATGTTGTTAATTAGAAACATAAATGTGGTGAGGGCATTTGTGAGCCCAAATGGTACCACCACAAAATCGTAGTTCTTGTATCTCCTCCTAAATGTTGTCTTATAAATATCTTTATCTTCAATTTTTACTTGATGATAGCTAGATCTTAAATCTATCTTGGAAAATATTGTGTCTCCTTTCAGTTAGTCAAATAAATGGTCAAATTCTATGCAGTGGGTATTTTTTCTTCATAGTAGCTTTATTCAACTATTGGTAATCAATGCTTGGAAAAAGTTAACAGAGGACACTATTTTACTAAAGAGGTTTACAAGGCAGCATGACCTTTAGTAGTTTGGGTTGAAAGAACAACTTCCAAGCATGGCTAAATGGTACTCCCAGGAGAAATTAGAGGAAAAGTTTCCTCACATCATTCAATAAAAGCATATAGCACCAAAATCCTTCCAAACAGGGGAGGTATGATCTATATTGAATCAATATATTATTTATCATCCATCTTGATGCTTTTAAAGTAAAAAATTTGGAGGAATCATCTTTTAGGCTCATTTTTACCAACGACCTCGGTTTCAATAATGGGTGAAAAGCTTCAGGAGTCAATTTGAGGCCTTAAATGAGCACTTTTTTTCGTCTCAACCTTATTATGGACCTAGATCTCATAATTTACACATTACTATTGACCTAGATCCTTTAAAGTAGACACTGATACATTTCCAATAGTGTAGTAAATGCCTCAATTAAAGATGATATGAGAAAGTTATGCCTCATAAAAGTTGACTTATCAAAATTGACCACCATAATTCAAAATGATGCCACATTAGCCCTTGCTACTCATGGAAAAGCGGCTAGCTACATGGGTACTATGAAGAAAACTCTAGAAGGGTTGAGACTCATATTGTTTTTTGAATGGGTCAAATTTAACCCTTTGTTAACTATTGGGTTGTGTTATAGCTAGGCTACTATGAGGACAAGGGGTTTCATTCTATTCAAATGCATTTTGTTCCATAGATAAGCATAGTAGCTGAGAGTGGGTAGATTTAGAGAAAACAAAGATGGTTATGTATATTGTAGTAGCCAAGAGGCCATAGGTCTTATTTCTTTGTGCTTTCATCCATTTCCATTTAAATGACGAGAGAACAAAGCAATCTCACTTCTAGTCAAGTTTTCTCCCATAAGAGTTTCTCAAGTCATATCTTCTATTATTATGCCATTGTGAGTGATTATACTTATGCCTATTTTCTATTTTCTTATTTTTTATATCGTATGCTTAAACATAACACAATAATTAATAAATCCAAAAATATAAGGAAAATTTAACTTCTATAATGTAAATTTTGAATTTTCATTATGTTGATAGGCATATCTATTTCAACTACTCGAAGTGGGCTTGCATAATTTATTTATTTTATTAAATGGATGTACAAGATTTGATCTCAAGTGAGTATTCTTATTTGTATACACCAACAGATGGTTGAAATAGAAATACTTTGAAATGTTTTTTAGTTTCAAACCAAAGAATAAAAAATTAATATATATTAAATTTTTCATGAGATGTTAACCTGATTGGAGCTACCACTTCCATTATCTTCTACCTGTTATATTATGTTCATTGGAATTTTCATCTTTTAGTTAGATTGGCTTCATGTTTTAGATTGGTTTGATCGGGGCAATGGGAATATCATGTGTAATTTTGTTGCAAATTCCAAAGCTCTAGTTGATTGTAACATACCCCCTACTATCCCTAACCGTAACTAAGGATAGAAGGAGGAAATTAATATTCTAACCTAATCTCCATGGTCCACTTATGGAAATGGGGTCTAAATTTTTCACCTTCTATTTTCCCTTATTAAAACTCGAAATAAATGATACCATCTCATTCTTCTTGTTGAGCCGATTCTGGCGATATATAGTTGTTCCTCAATAGGGCTCTAAATTCAGAAGTTGTAAACCCACAAGAGTTGGCCTATTACAATTTTTTGAGTCATCTTGACCTACCACTTGTTATTCACACGGACCCATTCGATGCATACATGGTTAACCCAGTCAACGTCTATATGCCAGCTTGACCCTAAGTACCGACTCATCCATGTCTTTCTATGCCTTATGGGCATTAATTAAAGCACAATCGTAAATACAATCCCATTGTTCACACTCCATTAGAGTTGGGCCCACATTGCCACCTCACCCCAAGAATAAAATCCTCCGGATTTACCTCAATGCTCTTTTGAAAAAGCTATGGAGTACCTTGCGCTTGAACTGTTGGGATTATGTGGATTGTAGAACATCCTCCCCTCTAACTTATCACACTAATGGTGACATATATTTTATCAATGGGCCCACATGGGCCACATCACCCTAGAAACACTCCCCTAGAAATAAATATTGTCGCCTCTCCCAAAATTTCAGGGTGCTCATTTCAGGTTGCGTTGGTGATGCCAACTTTACATTTTTGGATTGGCCTCCCCCATGACTTCTAATTGATTAAACCTGCACCACACAAAACTCATCCCCACATACCAGCGCCCACATGCCAAGTCACCTCGAGTAATAAATCCCAATGACTATCATGCCCTTCACCTAAATATTCTGGTGTTTGGGGTACAAGGTGATGTCATATTTCATCACTTCTCCCACTTAGATGAGGTCCGATGTAACCTTTGAGCCCAGTCATTCATGGCTTCCCCCTCGCGTGTGTTTTAGAGAGTTTTATCTTCTTTATACATTGGGCATAGGCCTGACTGCCACACCATCGCCGGGATAATACCTCAAAAATTTTCCAATATGTTCCATTCGAAACCTCTAAGAAGGAACCTCCAAGGTCATCCAATCAACCATAGTGCCTCCCATTAATGACTTGGATCTCTCTACCTTCATGTGTGGACATGGGGCTTAGCCATATGGCGCTTAATATGGGTATATCTTTGTGCTTCTCTAGCCTCTATCCTCCCCATGGTATAAGCATATATGGTATGGGATTTTCTCCCCTAGCATTCAGTCACGACACCCCATGACATGAGCTTATTTGATACAAATTCCAAGCCCTACAATTTGCCCCCCATTCTTTCTATATGTGTACATATATTTTTGAGGCTTGGACTAGATGGTTTTTCAAGAGATTTTCCCTTAGGACCTGGTAACTGTTAATTTCCTTAAGAGGAACCCTTTCTCAGGCCTTCAACACACAATTCATAGTTATATATGTATCTTTATATATATATATATATATATATATATATATATATATATATATATATATATATATATATATATATATATATATATATATATATATATATATATATATATATATATATATATATATATATATATATATATGTACACAAGATCACAAGAGTTATCCTTCCTAAGATTGAACTTCTTAGGCCCTACCCATCTAGAAATGTGGTTGAACTATATGTTCAACATAAATATGTTTATGTATATATACATGGTTATACATATATCCCAACTATATGTTCTGAGCTTAGTAATATTTAAAAAAGGGTTAAGTAAACATTTCTTTCAAGTTTATGGCACATACACCATGGTCTACACATTCATCTTCATTATGGCCCTTTTAGATAAATTTCAATATCATCATAGGTCTTCAAGCTACATGACTATCAACCAATAATAAAAAGAAAAAAGCCCATGGGTACATACAATGAACCCTTTCATTTACTGAAGATATATATATACATATATAGATGCATCCTTCCTCAAGCAGGAAAACAATATCATATTTCATGACATACACATTGAAGAAACACATTGAATACATATTAGTACAGGCCTTAGGCCAACACAAAAACTTAAGCCATTCCATATATATACCTTGAAGGAATTATGCTCATTCAAGTAGGAATACCACATTCTCAACATTATAAACATTACAAAAATAATACATTAAACAACCATAAGGAACTTGGAACATAAGAGACATCAGTAGACATTTATCTTTGTTAAATTGATCTAGGAAACTAAGATTGGGACTTTAACTCTCCACCCAACCTTAAAAGGTTGCATCCAAGATTACTTGAAGTTTTCACCCCCGAGCAAGATTCGAAAGCTTGAGGAATAATTCTTTTGGAGGAGTTTAAACCAATTTTAACAGCTAAAATGGGGTGTCCTAAGGGCACACCGCCTTCACCCACCGACTACTCAATAGTTGAAAACACAAAATGCACCAATTATCCTTCTCCCTTCTCTTTCTTCGCTCTGCCTGAGCGTATACCTTCCTCACACCCCTAATTTTCCTTAGCATATCAATCTTGAATGATCCTTTATTCCCCAAAGCCTTTCAGCCTCCACCACCTTCCTCCTATAATCGATCAAGTTCCCTTATATTTTTGTGGGTCTGTGTAGACCCTCCTCGTGGCCAACAAAACTAATATCAACCATCTTCACGAACGAGAGGGTTATCCACGTGTCTTTTTTCCCATGCCTATTTGTATATGCTTTCTTATGTGGAAATTCTTTCCCCCAAATAGACTAACCGTCTATCCTCATCCCAAATACACACTAATTAAACCTGTTGGACATCACAACCCATGTTGCCTTTAATATTTTTTCCTTTTCCTTGCTTATGGTGGGACCTAAAGAACATCTAGGCCTATCATCATTTTTTTAGTGAAATTTATTCGAAAGTCATCCTATCAAACTTCTAATCCAACCAAGATAGTTATTTCAAAAACAATTCCCTGAAGCAATTTCCTTCCTTAAGCAATCTCCCTCCTCAAGCAAATGTAATTTGTGTCCCTTTCTCTCAACCGTTTAATTAATTACAATTTAGTTGCAATGAAGGAATGTTAACCAGGGGATGTCACATCAACGATCTGTTGAATATTGGGCAATTCAGCATACTATCAAAAGTAGTTAGGGTACCTCTAGTGGTGTTCTCACTCAAGAACAATAGCAAGCACGATGTGTATGAGATCTTTGAACATGTGAGGAGGTTCGGGTGGATCATGCCCATGTACATGATGGGTCTGGATTCACAAGACGTAACCCTTCTGTGCGTGGTGGTTTACAAATATTTCAACTACATTCTGGCAGAGTGATGGATTCATGACACAGAGAAAGTGTTGCGGGAACTTGATGTGCTTCCTTCAAAATTAGTGAGGGAATTGATGGCATCTATGCTAGCAATCTATCCTCAACTCAAAGAAGACAAAGATATAGACATTGTGAGGGTTGATTTTGTCTCATATCCTCAAAGAGATTATTGACTATCACAGAGCCACAAAATAGGAATAAATTTGTTTATATTGAGTAGAAGCCCAATTGTATTGATTGGAACCATTAAAATAGCTTGTACCATTTAATTCATTATTCCTTTGGTCATTGAATTATTCATCATCATTATAATATAATAAGAATATGAATATTAATGAACATGATTAATAATCCCGTCATATAAGTAAAATTATTAGTCTATCATATAATTTATGCAATTTAATAGGGCTCTCAATTCACCCACATAAATAAAGTTGTACATCCAAGAAAAAGTTGTTTAGATAGTATCATATAATTTTTAAAATCTTCCCATTAAAGCTAGTAATGAAACCAAAAATTGTTCAAAAGTGTGGATCAATCTTTCATAGGGTTCGAGCCTAGGCAGTGATCAAAGAGATAAATCTAGCAAAATATCGCTCATAATTCTAAAATTCTGCTCCACATATTGTGACGTGGGTTAGGGTTTGCGTTGCTTTCCATGAGTTTTTCGATAATTTGTGCAGGGGAATTTAATTGTGAAAAATAAAGTTAGATATGAAATATTTATTTTAAAAATTCTCAATATTATTTGTTTAAAGTTTCACATTTACTTACTCTAATCTATGTTTTCATGAGTAAAAATAAGTCGACATTGGTTGGACAATTTAGCGGTTTAGGCTGCTTGCATTGAGTTTTTAGGTGGTTCATCCGTCGCATGGAATTTAATTGTGTTAAAGCATGTTGGAAACGTAGATATGTATTTTTCAAATTTTTAATAATTTGTAATTAAAAATCTTAACATTTTGTGACTTTGTCATTAGTTTAAAACAATTCAATATCCATTAGCCATTCTCCCTAACATTCTTTAGTTTAAAACATTTCAATGTTCGTTAGCCAATCTGCTGCATGTTTTGAATGATTTTTATTTTTATTTTTATTAAGCAATCTGCAGCATCAAAATTTATGATTTGAATGTTTTATATATTTATTGCAACTCTAAATTATGTTTAAATTAATATTTTTAAATTCTTGGTGAATTGGATGTTTTTTTAATTTTATAAGTTGTTTATAATATTAAGGTTTATAATATTTCATTAGTTTTATTGGTGTTGTTTTATGATAAAGTATTATATTTATATATGAATTTTTGATGTAATGTTATGTAGTAAAAGTATTAAAGTCTTTTTCCCAAGAAAAAATTTCAATTTTCATTAAGATGTTGAAAATTACATGTGATATATGCTTGAAAGCATATGTTGTAAGGGTGGATTTCCATTTTCTATTTGACACTATAGAAAATAACACTATTTCAGGTTAGGACACTAATAATCTATAGATATGATATGCGTGTCAAATAAAAATAACAAAAATATATAGATGAATAACTTAGAAAAAATATGATCACATTCATATCTCAGAAACCATAGAATGAGGTTTTGTCTGCCCCTAGGTGTTGGTGGTCATCATAAGGTCTATGGAAATATCTATAGAATTCATGTTCTGTGCCCTTGGATCATACATATCCCCACTGTTGGTGTGTGGCCTCCTTCAATAATCTGTCAGAATCATTGCGCTCCTTATATATGTGATGATAAGAGATAGCATTAAAATTATTTTTAATAAACTTTATATTAATTTGATGGTTTTTCATGAAATAAGAATTAATTGGGTCATGTAAATTTAATCTTCTTCAAATTTCATGAAAATAAATTGAATGTGGCTTAATATGAAAATATTGAATAAATGACAAGAGATAGCATTAAAATTATTTTTAGTAAACTTTATATTAATCTGATGATTTTTCATTAAATAAGAATTAATTGAGTCATGTAAAACTAATCTTCTTCAAATTTCATAAAAATAAATTGAATGTCACATAATACAAGAATATTGAATAAATCATTTAAACATGGTAATGGTATTAAAATTAATACTAAAATGTATATTAGTTTATTAGTTTTATAAGAAGTATTTTTATTGTCATAGGATTAATATTATAAATTTATATATTAAAATCTTAATATCTAAACCCAATACTAAAATTCTAATATTAAAATCCAATATATTAAACATAATTAATATTTATATAATTATGATAATAATTATAATTACTATTAATATTAAATTTATAATTTTATATCGATTACATTTACTAATATAATTGTATATATATTTGATTTACATATATCAACTATATTTATTAATATGATTATGCGAGTAAATATATTATAATAAACTATTACTTAGTCTATTTTTATTTTTTATTAATTTTATCATATTTCTTTTTTATTATATTTATTTAAATTAATTTTACCATATTTATTTAACTTTCATTATTTCCCAAATTGCTATATACATACATATTCATTTTGAAATATTTGCATAAGAGGATGGATGAATGGATATAAGCCGATTTGGTCTAGTTTGCCGGGATAGATGTATGGATATAGGTCGATTTGGTCTAGTTTGCAGGGATCCCAATGTCCGAGGACTACTATTGTAGGTAATTAAATCGACAAATTCCATGTAGGAAAATAATAGGTCACTCCATGATGACTTTGGCAATTGTGTTATGAAATGTTAATAATACTATAGAAACTTGTGGTATGTTTTGATCTTTTCCAATTGTTTTTTAGTTACCTGTAATTAATTTTTTTCCCATTAATTTGAGTTATATAATTTTTAACGTAAGTGTTCTATTAAATTTAGTGAAATATTTTTGAATAGTCTATTTTAATTTTTTTTTTAAATATAAAAATAGAAAAATAAAAGATTTTAAATTATTTTTTTGTTTATACTTCCACTTTTATTTCATTTTTTACAAATTCCCAATATTACAAATTACATATAAATATTACAAATTAAATGTACATATAAATATTACAAATTAAATATACATATAAATGACATTTAAGTGAATCCCATCTCTTCCTGTTTTAAAAAATATTTTGGAATAGTTTTTTTAATTTTTTTTTGTAAATATGAAAAAAAGATCTAAATTATTTTTTATTTTTATTTTTATCTTTTTTCAATTTCTCAACCTACACATTATATATACTTATAATGCCATTCAAAAATTATATCAAAAAGTTCAAAACTTCTTATTACGCCAAATAACTGTCTAGTGAATCCTAGGTAAACAACTTTATATGATTGTGGAGTGAATGCCATGTTAAGAGGCACAGTGGTGAGGCATCAATAGGGATGGAATTAGATTGGGCCGATGGGTCAGTAAAATATAATTGAAAAATTTGTAAAATTGTTAAGATTGTTTCTTTAAAATTAGGAGATGAATTTGGAAGGTGTGAAAATTGGTCAAATTTGATTAGTGAGTTTTTTTAAAATTTTAACCCTCGGCGTGATTTTTTTTAATTTTTTTTTTAATTTTTTTTATTTTAAAACTAACCATGTCAAAAGGAGAACAAAAGTTTTAAAAATGCAAAAGAAGTCGTTGGATGGGAAGAAAAGTTGGGCCTCACCTGCTACTTTCTCTACCATTTTAGAGATGGGTTGATTTAAGTGACAATAAGAGAGAGAGATTGTATTGCATTGTATGGTATGTTTCTTTTAATGAATAATTAGTAAATATAGTTGATATACGTTGATTGATGTCATTATCCAACTTTTATATGTCAATCAACTTAATATACACTAGTAAATGGGGTTGATACATGTTAATTGTCATCATTTTCCAAGTTTTATACTCCTATCAACATTTGAAAATAAGAAAGATATATCGACCATATTAAAAAATATGGTTGTGTTAGTAACAATATGGAAAAGCCAAATCTAATTCATTAATAAATAATAATATTTTAAAATATAAAATTTATTTAGAATTTCTAAATAATAAACAAGTGTAATATGCAACGTCAATACTTAGTTCATGTCTTTTATGCAAAAAGCAATTGACAGCTAAATTAAAGTAAAAAAAATAAGGTAGAAATATTTTCTTTATTAAAATCATTATTCAAATATCATAATACCAATAACTGAAACCATGTGAAAGATTTAAAATGGGATTTGAAACATGATAAGTTTTAAGCTCCACATTTTTGGATGGAGTAATATAGTGATTAATTTAAATATTTTTTTATGGTTTCAACTTTTGTTATTTTGTTATTTGAATTATTGAATTGAATTTTATTGTATTTATATTAAGGTAGAGTGAAATAGTTTAATCTACAATTTCAAAACTTTAATAAACTTCATAAAATCGATTTAAAGTTTTCAAAACTAATTTAAAGTCAAAGGTTTTTAATCAAAATAAAAAACAATGGGGTGAATGTGATCTTATAATTTATTCACCACAATCTTGGTGAAGGTGGAGGGGGAATCAAAGTGATTATGATCTATTGCTACAAGATAACATAGTCTATGAAAAAGAGTCAACAACAATTAAATAATTAAACTATAAAAAATATTATGATTAAAAAAATATATTAATGGAAAAAATGTGAAAACACATTGTGATTAGAAAGCATACAATAATTAACAGAAAAGAAGTCTCAAATATCTCCAATTTAAAACTAGATATCTATGAATCAAAAAATTAAAAATTTAAATTTTAAAATTAATTTTTACTTTCTAAGAAAATAAATTTAATATTTAATTTTACAAGCAAATAAGAAGTCTCAAATATCTCCAATTTAAAACTAGAGATCTATGAATCAAAAAATTAAAAATTTAAATTTTAAAATTAATTTTTACTTTCTAAGAAAATAAATTAATATTTAATTTTACAAGAAAATTTACAAACTCTGGAAATAATTTTTAAAACTTGCAATTTAATTAAGAGCCAATGCTTTATGGGTAATTTCTGTCACATACCCTTGTAACCTCGCATGTAAAAGTAGGGAGTTAGAATTTTTTTTATACAAATTACCACAAGTAATTATCCAATTCACAACTCCACAATTCATTTTTAAAACTTGCAATTTAATTAAGATCCAATGCTTTATGGGTAATTTGTGTCACATACCCGGGTAACCTCGCATGTAAAAGTAGGGAGTTAGAATTTTTTTTATACAAATTACCACAAGTAATTATCCAATTAACAACTCCACAATTCATCATTAACCATTAGATATAATATTCATTAGTACATCAAGTAAATTGCCATCAAAGATAGTAAGTTGCATAACCTTTAACCACCACTGTGGTAGTGTAATAACATAAACTGTATCATGAATCCTTGCATCCATTTCTTGATATCCTTAACCATATTAAATAATCATGTACTAGGACATTATGGTTATCACATCAAATAAAGAACCATCAACATCAAGGACTCATCATTATCAAACTTACACAAAAGGCAATCACACCAATCACACCATTGAACACTGATATACGCTGGAAACCCCGTAGGGTGAGAACCAACAAACGTTTAATCTTATTATTAAACACTCGTGAGGGATTTCACCCCTCACTCAATGGCTTATAAGGGATTCCATCCCTTAGCCATTGTTATAAAATTATTACAATGAACTGTCATTAAATTGTCACATAACTAGCTAAAAGCTAATACAGTTTTTCATGTAATCTTTTACTTACATACGGCCACATACAACACTCCTTGTGGCATGATTTTTCTAGCAATGAACAATCCTGCAACTTGAACTCATCTGCATGGACCTATAATCCTTTTCCTGCCATAATGTTAAACATCACTTCCCCTTTGGCAACAACCGCCATCGTTTCCTGTCAATGTAGTTGTGAACAAGCTTTGGTAACAATATTAGATACATTATTAATAATTCATTAAGCCACCTCTAGAAGTGATCTTTTAACATCTACTCATCTGCATGAGTACGCATAACATACTAACTAACTAGTACATATATTCAAGTAAATTCTTGTTCTACTTTTCATAATGCTTATTCACACTGATACATATCTCTCTCTAGGAGATCTAACCATTAGTTTTACAAGTCCATGTTTCCCTTTAAAACATATAACACATTAGTTTTGTTTACATAGAGGTAATAAACTATTGTTTCTACGCCTTTGCACATGCATTCCTTTCACATAGTTATTTTTCAAGAAATTAACATATTTTTGCTAACTTATAAAGAACACCTCTCCATAACACAACGATTGTTCTTTGAGCATCCATTAGCTTATCCTAATAGCCCTTCTTTAATATATGCAGTGCACATAATATTTTCGTGATACAAGTATGGATTTTCAATATAATATGAACACTATTCATATGTCTTTTAAGGAAAGAACCTCTATTTTGTTTCCAAGAAAACTCTCATAGAATCCTTCATCTTCATACTTGAAAATGCACTTTTTTTCCAAAAAGAAACTATGGAAATGAATATCTATGTGCCTAGAAGCACGTCATTAGCTAATTCCCTCATGCAGGTAATGCATATTCAAAACATCGAAAGTTAGCTAGAATCATAAAGCATTTAACACAAGATTCACATGTAATTTTATAGAAGGAAAAACTACATATACTTAGCTTTTATGTCCACACGTTTATTCCACGTTCTTCAAGATATCATTTGGAAAAAATCGGTCCATTTCTAGGTTCATCTACTTCTGCGAAGAAGTGCCGAAGCCAAACCTTGAAGATCTCCATGGTCGCTGTTGGGGTGTTTATGTCTAGCTAAACTCTCACAGACCTGGGATACGTCGTTTCGTTCAACGGTAGACAAAGTACTGAAGGCACTCATGTGGTAGTCTCCCTGCATGCAGGAGAAGCTAATGATCTCTCTTCTTCTCTCACCTTGCCATGGTAATTATCAACTGCAACATTTTCTAATGGGTTTGGTTGAAGATTTTCCCAAGGAAAAGAATGTTGTTCGTAAGGAGCATCTCTATTAAATATTGAAGCTAAGATGTCGGATTTCTTGCCATTTATATGCTTAGGAATATAAACATCGAGTAGAGTTCCAGGTACTCTATGATAACCGTCAAGCTGCGCATAGAGAGCGGCTAGTTTTCCGTTTAAACAGTTGCACATTCCTCTGGTGACAAGAAAATAAAACTACTCTGCATATATCACCAATGTGCTGAGGCATATCATGATTAAATGCGACGATAAGAAGAAACATATTCTCCACATGGGATGAGTCTGGTACATTGATGAACATGCCGAGCACGAACGGTCTTGTTTCTTGTATTCTTTATATTAAAGAAAATATCATGTCATCCCTGTAACAAGATTCTTTTGTGGGTTTAATGGACGACAACAGTCCACGATAAGCAACAAAACCAGACCTTTTTCAAATACCAACTTTACAAGATGCTGTAAAGTGCCTCCTCTTTTACTCTCTGTATCTAACTTCTACAGAGAAGGAATCAATTAAAGACATAGAGATAATGACACAGCACCCGAAGCTCCGAGGCATAAACAGTGCAGTAGGCTAAACTCTTACATGAATCCCTGTCCACAGAACCCATGTTCCCTAGAAAATGTAGAACTCAAATAAACTTTCTGACATTAACATATAATGGAACTGCACCCATGTTTCTGACCAGTCAGTCCATGTGGCGCCCACGTTTCTCATTCAGTTTCTGAATACCAAGAATCAGTTTTGTAACTAACTATTAACTATTCATAATTGTTAATTTACACTGAGTGATTACGGTATGGATGTTACATACTCCCCCCCTTAACAGGAACACCGTCCTCGGTGTTCATCTTTCATTGGAACTTTAGATTTTACTCATGGTATTACCATCTAAAGCACACAAAATGTGATCCTTCCTCTTTAAAATCAATAATTTCATTCCAAGAAATGACAACAAACAAAATAGTATTGATATAATCATAAAAAAGATCATTAGTTATAATCATCAACAGTCATAAGAATTCATAATTGCAAAAATATGCAAGTTATAATTCCATTACTTGACCCGTATTCAAATTCATAATAACCAATTCTCTATGTCAACTTACCATTACTTACCATCTACTCTTGAAAATCGTGAGTACTTTTACGTAAGCATCTTAATAGTGGTTGGACAACCCATCAACCCTCCATGGTAAGTAATCCCTGTTATGCATGACTTAAAGAGCTCATCACTGCTCCACAAGCACACTGAATTAATTTTTACTAAAGACGTCCACAGAGTACTTCTAAAAGTACCAAAAGAGCACCTAGCTCTCTAATCATTAAAACAGTCAATCACTGCATCAAGTAAAAATTGTCTTAGCCCCTACTAAGACGTTCACAAGATTAGTTATACAATAAAGGAATTAAAATTTCCAATAACTCCTTATTGAGTACTAAACTCATTTCCTGTTAAATGTGCATAACATATTTCATACAACTATATGTAAAATTCTTTTTTAACACAACATATAGTCGATCAGTTAATTCCTTTAGCTATGAGAACCACAATAAGCTTAAGAATTCCCAACCCAAGGGAACTGGTTTCCACAACTTGATCGAGTCATTTTCACATCCAGACAGTTTCTTTGATAGAGACCTTACCAGGTCTAACATGGAATTCCACTAGCCAACCAGCTCAAGAATTCCAATGACCACATAGGGTCCAATATAGGATTCCTCTTGGCAGTGTCTCGCCTATTCCTCTGACAGCGTCCCATCTATGAGTAATTTTTGGCCTCCTCCAATAGGCTCCAAATCAACAGAGTTGCATCAGGCTTTTAACCCTCTTCACCATCTTGGAAAACTCTTTTCCCTTACTAAGATCATTGATCTCTAGGGAGAGGAAATCCGGGCAGACAAGTACCATCAACCCCTCTGGGCATGTAACTGCCATCAACCCAAGGCATTAAATCCGGGCAGACAAGTACCATCAACCCCTCCAGGTAGGTAATTGCCATCAACCCAACTATCTGCAACTGTCTTCCATGTTAAACTTCTCTTTTATTACTCTTTCTCAAAGTGATTTACGTAATGAACCATATGAACATTATCATTAAAAAAATAAACATGCATTTACACCACGCATTTACACTTGACCCTCATCATGGGTCCACAACATCTAGATTGATGGGAAACATATCTATCATACATGTTTTATGGATTCAGATTTTCCAAACATAATCATGCATATCTTATAACATTATAATTTCTCATTTATGATTGCAATTCACATTGCAGCAATTTACATGACGAGTTTTCTTGTTGCCATTAAGCTACCACCACTTAATCCCATCAGCAACGTTAGTATAAATATGCATCGGTTAACAAGTATTCAATTTCCAAAAACTTTCATGCATACAATATTGCCATGTATAAAAGCATATGCAAATATTCATTAATGTACAAATGTCAACAATAGTGAGTTAACAATCTAACCATTTCCAATTTCCCATAATATGTTGTCTTAATCCAAATCGTCATTAATGGAGTATTATCTTACGTTTACTATGGCTAGCTTTGGCCATGCATCATTAATATAATTAAACATAATCAAGGTGTTTCGACCAATCCCTGGTTCAACATGCATAACTAACAAATTAAACTACCCTTATCAGAAGTAATTCCTCTACTTATGCAATTAGAATCATGATCCCCTAAGTGTCACACATGCACTAGAGTTACCACTTGATGTTAGATGCAACAACTATCTTAACACTACTATGTGACCATTTCAGAATAATGACTTCAAGGAGACATTATGAAAATCATTAATATCAACACACTATAGTTATCATTTTCCAACTCCTTAAGCATGGTCAAAGGAATACTCACATGCACATCGAGCGCTATCTGGTCATCACCAGACTTAGTGTCTTCTGCAAGATTCTGGCACTCAAAGTCTGCGCTATCTGGTCATCACCAGACATAACAATTATTTTCCCTTTTTCGTCTGTCCCTACAACACGGTCTTCTCCCTTCTCCTTGCTTCCTTTTTCCTTTGAAAACATCTATAGTTGGGGAAGGTAGTTAGATTTTACTGACAACTACATTAACACAGGTAGTCTATTTATGAATAATTGTCACATGTAATTCTACCATGAATGGGTCCTAGAAGCGTTACCCACTGAACATGCCTCTACAATTAACTTTACACTGGACTGCAACATGCATAAGAAATCCATCATTCCCATAGTAGAGATAAATTCAAACATCATTAAATCGAGGTTCCAATGGTTTTAATCTCACAACAAGTAATGATTAACATAAACACATACCATGCTAGTGAATCTCAAATAATTAAGACATAAGCATACACTATTCATCAAGCATTCTCATGGTGAATAAAATTAAGAAATCTTCTCATAAAATCATCATACACATGTTCCATGCATGTGACACCAATCAAACCATCACTTGTTTACGAATTGTGATAAGCTTAAATCAAATTCAGTTCACACACATTCGTGCTATTAGTTAGTTGTACAACACTAACGAACCACAACTACCAATCATCTTAATGAAACCATGGCAAAACTTAATCAAAATTAGTTATGACAATCAAGTTTCGCTACTTGACTCATTGCATATCTTCAATATCTAAAGGGGTTCTTCTAATGTCATGTTAGAGCAATTTGTCATCCTATTCAATAATATTCCCCATAATTTATATTCATGCATTTATCCATTAAGTTTCGTTCATTGTAACTTCAATCTTGTTTCATAAATGCATCAATGTTATTGCCATGTTTGCAAATCAAAAGTGGGTAGTTGATTGTCACTTTCCTTAATGAGTGTTCAATATTGTTCATAAGTGTAATGAGGGTTCATTATTGTTCTTAAATGTGAAAAAGGTTTCATTGTCTTTTATCCTCACCAGGAATCCAATTTCATGAACATAGTTATGCAGTAACTTTATTACTTACTACTCAAAGCAGGTTAAACACAAATCACACTTATCATGCCAAAAGTACTGTACTACGTAAATTAATATGTGAATGGTTAAACTCATACCTGAGTTAATGCCCACTAACGGTGTACCTCAATTTCTTTGCCACTTACTGATTCCCAAAGGCCCCAGTGCTGCAACCTTTAGCTCTGATACCACTTGTCACATACCTCGGTAACCTCGCATGTAAAAGTAGGGAGTTAGAATTTTTTTTATACAGATTACCACAAGTAATTATCCAATTCACAACTCCACAATTCATCATTAACCATTAGATATAATATTCATTAGTACATCAAGTAAATTGCCATCAAAGACAGTAAGTTGCATAACCTATAACCACCACTGTGGTAGTGTAATAACATAAACTGTCTCATGAATCCTTGCGTCCATTTCTTGATATCCTTAACCATATTAAATAATCATGTACTAGGACATTATGGTTATCACATAAAATAAAGAACCATCAACATCAAGGACTCATCATTATCAAACTGACACAAAAGGCAATCACACCAATCACACCATTGAACACTGATATACCCTGGAAACCCCATAGGGTGAAAACCAGAATACGTTTAATCTTATTATTAAACGCTCGTGAGGGATTTCACCCCTCACTCAATGGCTTATAAGGGATTCCATCCCTTAGCCATTGTTATAAAATCATTACAATGAATTATCATTAAGTTGTCACATAACTAGCTAAAAGCTAATACAATTTTTCATGTAATCTTTTACTTACATACGGCCACATACAACACTCCTTGTGGCATGATTTTTCTAGCAATGAACAATCCTGCAACTTGAACTCATCTGCATGGACCAATAATCCTTTTCCTGCCATAATGTTAAACATCACTTCCCCTTTGACACCAACCGCCATCGTTTCCTGTCAATGTAGTTGTCAACAAGCTTTGGTAACAATATTAGATACATTATTAATAATTCATTAAGCCACCTCTACAAGTGATATTTTAACATCTACTCATCTACATGAGCAAGCATAACATACTAACTAACTAGTACATATATTCAAGTAAATTCTTGTTCTACTTTTCACAATGCTTATTCACATTGATACATATCTCTCTCTAAGAGGTCTAACCATTAGTTTTACAAGTCCATGTTTCCCTTTAAAACATATAACACATTAGTTTTGTTTACATACAGGTAATAAACTATTGTTCCTGCGCCTTTGCACATGCGTTCCTTTCACATAGTTATTTTTCAAGAAATTAACATAGTTTTGCTAACGTACAAAGAACACATCTCCATAACACAACGGCTGTTCTTTGAGCATCCATTAGCTTATCCTAATAGCCCTTATTTAATATATGCAATGCACATAATATTTTCATGATACAAGTATGGATTTTCAATATAATATGAACACTATTCATATGTCTTTTAAGGAAAGAACCTCTATTTTGTTTCCAAGGAAACTCTCATAGAATCCTTCATCTTCATACTCGAAGTATGTACTCTGTTTCCAAAAAGAAACTATAGAAATGAATATCTATGTGCCTAGAAGCACGTCATTGGCTAATTCCCTCATGGATGTAATGCATATTGAAAACATCGAAAGTTAGCTAGAATCATAAAGAATTTAACACAAGATTCACATGTAATTTTCTAGAAGGAAAAACTACATATACTTAGCTTTTACGTCCACACGTTTATTCCACATTCTTCAGGATATCATTTGGAAAAACTCAGTCCACGTCTAGGTTCATCTACCTCTGCGAAGAAGTGCCGAAGCCAAATCTTGAAGATCTCCATGGTCGCTGTTGGGGTGTTTCTGTCCAGCTAAACTCTCACAGACCTGGGATACGTCGTTTCGTTCAGCGGTAGACAAAGTACTAAAGGCGTTCATGCTGTAGTCTCCCTGCATGTAGGAGGAGCTATATGATCTCTCTTCTTCTCTCACCTTGCCATGGTAATTATCAACTGCAACATTTTCTATTGGGTTTGGTTGAAGATTTTTCCCAAGGAAAAGAATGTAGTTCATAAGGAGCATCTCTATTAAATATTGAAGCTGAGATGTCGGATTTCTTGCCATTTATATGCTCAGGAATATCAACCGAGTAGTGTTCCGAGTACGCTATGATAACCGTCAAGCTACGCATAGAGAGCGGCTAGTTTTCCGTTTAAACAGTTGCACATTCCTCCGGTGACAAGAAAATAAAACTACTCTGCATATATCACCAGCGTGCTGAGGCATATCATGATTGAATGCGACGATAAGAAGAAAAATATTCTCCACATGGGACGAGTCTAGTACATTGATGAACATGTCGAGCATGAATGGTCCAGTTTCTTGTATTCTTTATATTAAAGAAAAGATCATGTCATCCGTGTAACAAGATTCCTTTGTTGGTTTAATGGACGACAACAGTCCACGATAAGCAACAAAACTAGACCTTTTTAAAATACCAACTTTACAAGACGCTCTAAAGTGCCTCCTCTTTTACTCTCTGTATCTAACTTCTACAGAGAAGGAATCAATTAAAGAGATAGAGATAATGAAACAACAGCCGAAGCTCCGAGGCATAAATGGTGCAATAGGCTAAACTCTTACATGAATCCCTGTCTGCGGAACCCATGTTCCCTAGAAAATGTAGAACTCAAATAAACTTTCTGACATTAACATATAATGGAACTGCGCCCATGTTTCTGACCAGTCAGTCCATGTGGTGCCCACATTTCTCATTCAGTTTCCGAATACCAAGAATCAGTTTTGTAACTAACTATTAACTATTCATAACTGTTAATTTAAGCTGAGTTATTACGGTAGGGATGTTACATTTTGTCATTGAAATCACAAGTTTCAGGGTGAACTCTTCACAATAGAATTGCCCGAGAAATTTTTGAGGATATTGAATCCATATAGTATCAAAAAATCAGTATAAACAACACAAAACAACACAAATAACTTGTTTACTTCCTTATTTCGCTAACTAACTCATTTAGTGTTTTCTATTTCTGGTGAATCAAAGAAATTGATCGATAAAGATTTGTGGGTACCTAAAAGTTCGATTTCACGCCCAAGTTGTAATGATGTTGTCTGCATGATAAGACTCCCCTCAGTGCGAACGAGCTATCATCGCCCATAAAGAAACGCAAGAATTGTCTCTTTTTAAAGCAAGGTGCCTTGTGAAGAACTACTTTGTGATTTTCTTCAAACTTGAGTGAAAAACAAGCAAAGTTGGATGGAAATTCTTTATCCCATCGAGGACAAACCAATTATCATGCCCAATAGGAAGAATTTATGTGAAACCAAGCACCTCAATTCAGAAATGTGGTGGAGTACGCCCAACAACGGTAAGATATTTTTCGTAAGTTAATGGGGTTTGTAAATATCCTACATTAAGATATTTTTCGTAAGTTAATGGGCTTTGTAAATATCGTACATTGAAAAAATGTGAACATCTTTTCAAGGTCATGCGTTGTAAAAAAGAGTTTCACCTTAAAAGGTCCATATTCTCTGGTTTATTTTATTTTCAAATATAATATAATCAAAGAGGTCACAGTTACCAATTATCCTAGATTCAAAAAACAAAAACAAACATAATAAAAAAGGTACATCGCTGAAAAAAAATTGTTTAAATTTTTATTATTTTTATTATTTTATTATTTTTAAAATTTTAATAGAAAAAATTATATTATAAAAAAGATACTATTAATTTTTTATTTTAATATTATATTATTTAATAATTAATCATTTTGAATTTTCTTTTCTTAAATTTTTATTAAGATTTTATAAAAACAAATATGGATAATGAAAAGAAAGGTAATTGAAAGTGTGTATTTTTTTTAATATTCATTTAAATCCAATAGGTTTCCTTGTCTTTTATTTGTAAGCACAAATTTTGAGCATATTCAGTTTTGGTTTTTAATAAAAAAAATTAAATTTAATTTTTTATTAATTATTTATAACATTTAAATAATTAATATTAAATATTTATATAATTAGTAAAGGTATAGATTTATTTTAATTTGAGATATTTTAAATTTTAAGAGGGATTAAATTTCTTTTCACTCTAAAAAGTTTGTATTTCAAGATATTTGGATCTAAGTTGACTTAATTATTAATTATAATTAATTATAATTACTAATTTTATGTTAATTTTGAGGGTTAACTCAATTGGTCTAGTTCATCAGTAAAGCACCTAACTAATAGGAGGTCCCACATTCAATTCTCTACTAATAAGCCAAGAGAATGTGATCCCTCTAGGGTGGATTTGCCCATATATATATATATGTGTGTGTGTGTGTGTGTGTGTGTGTGTATGTAAATTTATGTTTTTATTTTATTTTATTTGTTGTTTTATTTTTGTGTAATTTCACCAAGTCAAAATGTTTTATTACTAAGTGTAATTATTAAATATTTTGTTTGTTTTTATTTTATTTTATTTTTATATTTACTTAATTGGGTCTAGTCAAAATGTTAAATACAACATTATATTACAACTTGTCTAATAGATTGAGCTAAATAAATTTATACAACAATTAACAAATAATTATTGTTCATACATTATTAACCATATTATTAACTTCTTAATAAATTATTTTTTATTAATTATTTTATATTTTATATTTTTAGGTAATATTTTCTCTCCCTTTTCTTTTGAAGTCTAGATACCTCATACATATTTTGCAGCATTCACACCTTATCTCTAAGATGGGTGGTGCTCCAATTTTACTAGAAGGTATTGATGCTTCACATTAGTCTTAGAGTATTAATATTCAGCATTTGGTTGTGCAATAGCAATGCTCCATTTTGTTATGGGCACTAGTTTGCTCCACTTTAGCCTTAAATAGTCCAGGATATACTTTTTAACTCTGGTGAATCACCATTTTTTTTTAGATTTAGTTTTAGTTTTGGAAATGAATGGTTCATTTTGGTTTTTAAGTATTAATGTTCCAGCATAATGTGGGAGAATTGGTGTGCTATATTTATTTTTAGAGCATAATATGCGTAGTCAATTATTGGCAGCATTTCATTTGTATATTGATTATCTATGTTTGTATGAGTGCATAGAAAGACACATTCATTTACAAGGAAAATTCTTTACAAAATATTTTCGCAAAAGTTTTTAATATTTGTATTTTTTTTTAATTCACATAAATCTAAAAACCTTCTCTAAAACAACATTTTTTTTTATGATACATGTTTTATTGAATAAAAATAACTTTGTTATTTTATTTTTAAGCACATATTTTTTAACGCTTTTGTGTAAAACAAATATTTGTTTTTCAAAATATATATATTTTTATATTATTTTTATTTTGGAAGGAAAATCATTTTTCTTCATTGTGATCTTTGTAAATTGAAAAATCAAGTAATTACTAAGTACCTAATCAAATGGGAGAATTTACCATTGGAGAAAGTGATATGGGAAGATGAGTCATTCATATAGAAACACTAAGTACCTAATCAAATGGGAGAATTTACCATTGGAGAAAGTGATATGGGAAAATGAGTTATTCATATAGGAACATTGCAATTATTGGGTACCTAATTAAATGGAAGAACTTACCATTGGAAGAAGTGACATGGGAAATGACTTATTCATTCAAAACCACTTGTAGTTAATGTGTTGAGGACAACACTTGTTTGAATGACATAAAACCTCTTATTAAGCCCTAGATATCAAATAAAGACTGAAGACATTCTGAAAATAGCATTTATAACTCATGAGGGTCATTATGAATTTTTTCTCATGTCTTTTGGCCTTACCAATGCACCTTCTACATTTCAAAGTTTGATGAATTCCATTTTCAAACCCACCCTTAGAAAATTTATGTTAGTATTTTTTGATGATATAATAATCTACAGCAAGTCTTGGAAGGATCATGTTGAACATGTTGACAGGGTGCTCAAACTATTGGAGGAGAAACAATTATATGCAAAAAGTTCCAAATGTTTCTTTGGAGTACTAGAGGTGGAATATCTGGGTCATATTGTATCTCATAAAGGTGTTAAGGTAGACCCTAGAAAAATTAAAGTCATTAAGGAATGAAAAATCCCCACATCCGTAAAGCATCTGTGAGGATTTCTCGGGTTGACAGGGCATTATCGCAAGCTTGTTAAGAATTATGGGAGAATATCAGCACCTCTAACAACATTATTGAAGAAAGATGCATTTTCATGGACTCCAGAAGCAAGAAAGGCCTTTGAACATCTTAAAGAGACAATGTACCAAGCACCGATATTAGCTATGCCAAACTTCATAAAAACCTTTATTGTAGAATGTAATGCTCCAGGAAATGGAATTGGTGATGTTTTAACGTAAGATGAAAGACCCATTGCTTCTGAAAGTCGTCCAATCAAAGGAAAGTATTTACACAAAGCTATTTATGAGAAGGACATGTTGGCAATACTACATGCACTTAAGAAATGGTGACCCTACCTAACGGGAAGACACTTCAAGGTAAAAATGGATCATGATAGTCTTAAATACTTTTTAGAACAAATATTATGCTCTAAAGAGCAACAAAAATGAGTCACAAAGATGTTGGGTTATGATTTTGAAATCATCTACAAAAAAAGGAAGTAAAATGTTGTGGCAGATGCACTCTCAAGAAAGGATGAGGATGTGGAAGCATTGATGTGCACCATTTCTATTATCCAACGAGATTGGATAAATGAAGCAAGGGATGAATGGAAGAATGACGGAGAAGTGTGGGCACTCATTCAAAAGATACAACAAAATCCTAGTACATCTGATACATTTAGTTTGAAAAATGATTCATTATGGTACAAAGATCAGTTATACCTATGTAAGAATTCCCAACTCAAACAAAAGATTCTTATGGAATTGCACACTTCTCCCTTAGGAGGGCACTCAAGATTTTTAAAAACTTACCACGGGATTAAGAAGGGACTTTTTTGGGATGGCCTTAAATCGGATATTCAAAAGTTTGTGGCAGAATGTTCAGTTTTCCAACAAAATAAAGTTCAAACAATTAAGGCGCTAGGTCTATTAAAACTTTTATCCATTCCAAGCCAACGTTGGGAGGAGGTTTCAATGGATTTTCTCACAGGTTTACCCAAGTCTGAAGGAAAGAGTGTCATCATGGTGGTAGTTGACAATGTTACCAAGTATGGACACTTTTGTGCATTATCGCACCCATTTAAAGCTAGTATAGTTTCTACTACATTTATGGAAACAATTCAAAAGATACATGGAAACCCAAAGATTATTGTAAGCGATAGAGATCCCATTTTCATTGGAAATTTTTGGACAAAACTATTTTCTTATCTCAGTGCTCAGTTAGCTCATAGCTCATCTTATCATCCTCAATCTGATGGGCAAACTGAGATAGTAAACAAATGTTTGGAAGGATATCTTCATTGCTTTGTATCTGATAAACTGACACAATGGGTCAAATGGTTGCCTCTGGCTGAATGGTGGTATAACACTTCCTTCCATACTACAACAAAAATGACCCCATTTATGGCACTTTATGGATATCGTCCACCATCCATCACATCATATTTAAGAGAAAATTCTAAGGTTCAAGCAGTGGAACATCATATCGAGCATCAACAACAAGTTATCCAACTCTTAAAGGATAACCTCACGTTGGCACAAAATAGAATGAAACAATAGGCAGATCAACATCGTAGCAAAATAAGTTTTGATGTAGGTGAGTGGGTATTCCTACAGCTACAACCATATAAAAAAATGTCCCTCAAGCAAGCTAAGAAGGATAATAAATTATCACCAAAGTATTATGGTTCATACAAGGTTTTGCAAAAGATTGGTACTATGGTTGTTGGGTCCCTATAATACTAGTGATTACCCCATTACTATTGTAGCTATACCCCTTATTTATATTGTTGTGCCCCTATTACCCCCATATTGTTATTTCTGTGCCCCATAGAATCCATCTATTGTTATTTTTGTGGCTTTATATTATTATTGTTAGGTCGGCTGGATTATATTGTCACTCCTTAGACTCCTATATATAGAAAGGAGGTTTTGTCATTTGTATCATACAAGAATTGTTCATTTATGTAATGTAAAGGAGGTTGCCCCCTCGAAGAGGCTGAATTCTAAGGCGTTGATCTTTATTTTCTATCTTTTCTTGAGCTGGTTTCATAACATTTGGTATCAGAGCTTTGGATTCTAGGGTTTCGCTGCTCCAAACAGGTCATCGTGGAATTTTCGCTATACCTTTTTTTCTATGACGTTTCAAAAGTCGCAAAAAAAACCCATGTGAGAAGAAATCGCGCTGAACCTTGGGTCTGAATTTCAGATCTTTTCGCGTGATATTTGCGGAGATATGCTCTGAGGAAGTCGGTCTTTTTACAGACTCTTGAATTACATTCAAAATAGGTGACCTAGGGAAAATCGTCATAACTTTCTCTCTGGGGATCGGATTGAAATTTCGTAAGAAGGTATAGAAAGAGGACGGACTGTAGTTTCTTGTATATCGTTTTCAAAACCAAAGGTTGAAAATTGTACACGTGGCACTTAATACAAGTTCACTCTTCTGGAAAGGTCTATAATCAGGTCATCTTGGGAGATTGTGCATAACTCTTTCTCGGAGAATCCAATTTGGATCAGACTGGTGGCATTGAAAAGAGGACACAGAGAGCTACTACAGATTACAATTTCAGAACTAGATGATTGGAAAGTACAGAGATACATCAGAGGAAATATCAAGCTCCTACAAAGTGAAAAATGGTGTGTAGATTTTTTTAAATTTTTGCTTAAGCTTGGTTTGAAAATTTATTTTGAAGGAATTCAAAGGGCATAGTAGAGCATTATTATCGGTAACTGATGCCTCGAGGAAAGAAAATGCAAACACCTAGTAAGGAACCTGAAAGCTCTAGCATGACTCATGAAGAAGAGGAAGAAATGCAGCATGATATATCAAAATTACAAGACCAAGTGCAACAACTGTCCCTTGCACAAAAAGGAACAGAATCTAAGATGGATGGTTTAAAGAAAGATGTAGAAGCTAAGATGGATGGTTTAAAGAAAGGTGTAGAAGCTAAGATGGACTATTTAAAGAAAGGTGTAGAAGCTAAGATGGATGGCATGGAAGCTAAGGTGAATGGAATGAACGCTAAAATTGATGGCATGGATGATAAGATGGAAGAATTGAAGATAAATATGAATAAGTTGCTACAAGAAATGGTCACTAAGGGTGAAAGAGTACTAAAGGAAACTCATGATGAGAACAAAAGAAATGTTAGTCATGATTCCATAGACTCTAATGTTGGATCGAAGACTCACCATGTTCCAAAAATCGATATGAGGAAGTTTGATGGCAAGGATCCTGCCACATGGATATTACAGATGGAGCAATTCTTCGATCTCAATAATGTGCAAAACACACAAAAGGTACGTATGGCAACTTTATATTTGGAACCAAATCAGTTTGTATGGTATCAATGGCTTTGTTCTCATAAAAAGTTTATCACTTGGGCAATTTTTACGGAAGAATTGATAGCACATTATGAGGATACAAAAAGCAACACTTTTTTTAGCCAATTGACAAGTCTCAAACAAAAGGGTTCAATAATGGAGCACATTGAGGAGTTCCAAAAATTGAAAATAAGGGTAAAAGATATTCCAGAGGAGCATAGGATTGATGTGTTCATAGGATCTTTAAAGGATAATATCCAACATGATGTACACCTTTGGGAACCTGATTCATTAGAGAAGGCATTCATGTTAGCAAGAAAAATGGAAAGAAAAATTATGGCAACTAGGAAGCATAGCATTCACAACTATAAAGACGGAAGTGTTGTTGCCCATAGTATTCCACAACCTACAAGGTTGACACCACAACAATTGGAAGAAAAAAGAGCAAAAGGGCTTTGTTACAATTGTGATAGCAAATACACAAAAGGTCATAAGTGTGCCGAGAAGAAATTATTCTACATAGATTGTGAAGAGGAAGAAGAAAAGGAGCAAGAAAGGTCAAAAGAAGAGGATATATTCCAGGAACAATGCCTAGATGAAGAAAAAATGAATCCAACCATATCTTGTAATGCATTGGTGGGAATTACCACTCCTCAAACCATCAAGATAGAAGGACAAATCAAGAAGAAAAAGGTAATAGTGTTGATTGATTCAGGAAGCACCCACAATTTTATTCATTGTAGGGTAGCAAAAGAATTGAATTGCTTCCTATATCCAGCACCAGAGTGTCAAGTGATGATTGCAAATGGAGGAACAATAAATTGTTCTGGAAAGTGCCATAATATCAAGCTATCCATGGGAGAATATGTATTGACTAGCCCAATGCTTTCCATTCAAATGGGAGGTGCTGATGTTGTACTAGGAGTCCAATGGCTACAATCCTTGGGTACAATAGCTTTTAATTTTCAAGAACTTTTCATGAAATTTTCTGTGGAAGGAAAGGAAGTTGAATTAAGGGTATTGCAGGGAAACCAGGAAAGATAATCAGCTCTAATGGCATGACAAAGCTTCTAAAAAAGGAGCAAAGAGGTGTAATTGCACAATTATGTTCGCTAGATGTTTCCACATTGGAATCATCTATTTCTCCAGATCTCCAAAAAGTCCTGGACAATCATTCCAAGGTATTTGAGACTCCCAAAGGTCTCCCACCTATGCGTGATCATGATCATGCTATTCATCTGATTCCAGGAAGTGTTCCTCCAAAAATCAGGCCGTACAGATATCCATATGTCCAAAAAAGTGAAATTGAACGTATGGTTGCAGAAATGCTAGAGGCTGGTATAATTCAACCGAGTCAAAGTTCTTTCTCAGCTCCAGTAGTATTGGTGCACAAGAAGGATGGATCATGGCGCATGTGTCCAGATTATAGGGAGCTCAACAAGCTCACTATTAAAGATAAGTTCCCCATTCCTGTCATTGATGAATTACTGGATGAATTGCATGGATCAATTTACTTCACCAAGTTGGATCTTCGTTCGGGATATCATCAAATCAGAATGAAGATTGAAGACATTCCGAAAACGGCATTTAGAACTCATGAGGGTCATTATGAATTTTTGGTCATGCCTTTTGGCCTTACCAATGCACCTTCAACATTTCAAGGTTTGATGAATTCAATTTTCAAACCATTCCTTAGAAAATTTGTGTTAGTATTTTTTGATGATATACTAATCTACAGCAAGTCTTGGAAGGATCATGTTGAACATGTTGACAAGGTGCTACAACTATTGGAGGAGAAACAATTATATGCAAAAAGATCCAAATGTTTCTTTGGAGTCCAGGAGGTGGAATATTTGGGTCATATTGTATCTCATGAAGGAGTTAAGGTAGACCCTAGCAAAATTAAAGCCATTAAGGAATGGAAAATCCCCACATCCATAAAGCATCTGCGAGGATTTCTTAGGTTGACAGGGTATTATCGCAAGTTTGTTAAGAATTATGGGAGAATAGCAGCACCTCTAACAACATTATTGAAGAAAGTTCATTTTCATGGACTCTGAAAGAAACAAAGGCCTTTAAACATCTTAAAGAGGAAATGTGCCAAGCACCGGTCTTAGCTACACCGGACTTCACAAAAACCTTTATTGTGGAATGTGATGCTTCAGGAAATGGAATTGGTGCTGTTCTAATGCAAGATGAAAGACCCATTGCTTTTGAAAGTCGTCCAATCAAGGGAAAGTTTTTAAGCAAAGCTATTTATGAGAAGGAAATGTTGGCAATACTCCATGCACTTAAGAAATGGCGACCCTACCTAATGGGAAGACACTTCAAGGTAAAAATGGATCATGATAGCCTTAAATACTTTTTAGAACAAAGATTATCCTCTGAAGAGCAACAAAAGTGGGTCACAAAGATGTTGGGTTATGACTTTGAAATCATCTACAAAAAAGGGAAGCAAAATGTGGTGGCAGATGCACTCTCAAGAAAGGATGAGGATATGGAAGCATTGTTGTGTGCCATTTCTATTATCCAACCAGATTGGATAAACGAAGCAAAGGAGGAATGGAAGAATGAAGAAGAAGTGTGGGCACTTATTCGAAAGCTACAACAAGATTCCAGTACTTCTGATACATTTAGCTGGCAAAATGATTCGTTATGGTACAAAGATCGCTTATACCTTTGTAAGAATTCCCAGCTAAAACAAAAGATTCTTATGGAATTGCACACTTCTCCCTTAGGAGGGCACTCAGGATTTTTAAAAACTTACCACAGGGTTAAGAAGGAATTTTTTTGGGATGGCCTTAAATCAGATATTCAAAAGTTTGTGGCGGAATGTTTGGTTTGCCAACAAAATAAAGTTGAAACAATTAAGACACCGGGTCTATTACAACCTTTATCCATTCCAAGCCAATGTTGGGAGGAGGTTTCAATGGATTTTATCACAGGTTTACCCAAGTCTGAGGGAAAGAGTGTCATCATGGTGGTAGTTGACAGACTTACCAAGTATGCACACTTTTGTGCATTATCACATCCATTTAAAGCCAGTACAGTTTCTACTGCATTTATGGAAACAGTTCAAAAGCTACATGGAAACCCAAAGATTATTGTAAGTGACAGAGATCCCATTTTCACTGGAAATTTTTGGACAGAATTATTTTCTTGTCTTGGTACTCAGTTAGCTCATAGCTCATCTTATCATCCTCAATCTGATGGGCAAACTGAGATAGTAAACAAATGTTTGGAAGGATATCTTCGTTGCTTTGTATCTGATAAACAGACACAATGGGTCAAATGGTTGCCTCTGGCTGAATGGTGGTATAACACTTCCTTCCATACAGCAACAAAAATGACCCCATTTATGGCACTTTATGGGTACCAACCACCATCAATCACATCATATTTAAGAGAAAATTCTAAGGTTCAGGCAGTGGAACATCACATCGAACATCAACAACAAGTCCTCCAACTCTTAAAGGATAACCTCGTGTTGGCACAAAATAGAATGAAACAACAGGCAGATCAACATCGCAGTGAAAGAAATTTTGATGTAGGTGATTGGGTATTCCTACGGCTACAACCATATAAGCAAATGTCCCTAAAGCAAGCTAAGAAGGATAATAAATTATCACCAAAGTATTATGGTTCGTACAAGGTGTTGGAAAAGATTGGTACTATGGCATACAAATTGGAGTTTCCTGCAGCTTCTCGATTGCACCCAGTTTTCCATGTTTCATGTTTAAAGAAGGTTGTAGGCGACAAGCTCCCAGTTCAAACAATATTTCCAGAACTTGATGAGGAAGGAAAAATTATATTGGAACCGGAAGCAGTCACAGAAACAAGAACTCGACAGCTACGAACTCGATTAATTTCAGAGTATATTATCAAGTGGAAGAACTTATCCGCTGAAGATTCCACATGGGAGGATGAGAATTTTATGCAGAAGTATCCAGAACTGCTCAAGCGTTGAGGACAACACTTTTTGAAGGAGAGGGGCATGTTGGGTCCCTATAATACTAGTGATTACCCCATTACTATTGTAGTTATACCCCTTATTTATATTGTTGTGTCCCTATTACCCCCATATTGTTATTTTTGTGCCCCATAGAATCCCTCTATTGTTATTTTTGTGGCTTTATATTATTATTGTTAGGTCGGCTGGATTATATTGTCACTCCTTAGACTCCTATATATAGAAAGGAGGTTTTGTCATTTGTATCATCCAAGAATTGTTCATTTATGTAATGTAAAGGAGGTTTCCCCCTCGAAGAGGCTGAATTCTAAGGCGTTGATCTTTCTTTTCTATATTTTCTTGAGCTGGTTTCATAATAATGGCATACAAATTCGAGCTTCCTGCAGCTTTCCGAGTGTACACAGTTTTCCATGTTTCATGTTTAAAGAAGGTTATAGGTGACAAGCTCCTTGTTCAAACAACATTGCCAGAACTTGACGAGGAAGGAAAAATCATATTGAAACCAGAAGCAGCCACAGAAACAAAAACTCGGCAGCTATGAAATTGATCAATTTCGAAGTATCTCATCAAGTGGAAGAACTTATCTGCTAAAGATTCCACATCGGAGGATGAGAATTTTATACAGAAGCATCCAGAACTACTCAAGCATTGATGACAACACTTTTCAGAAGGAGAGGGGCATGTTAGGTCTCTATAATACTAGTGATTCCCCATTATTACTGTCATTGTAGCCCTTATTGTTATTATTATGCCCCTATTGTCCCCATATTTTTATTAGTGTGCCCCATAGAAACCTACTATTGTTATTGTTGTGCCCTTATGTGATTACTGTTATGTCGCCTTGATTATATTGTGACCCCTTAGACTCCTATATATAGAAGGGAGGTTTAGTCATTTGTATCATCCAAAAATTGTTCATTTGTGTAATGTAAAGGAGGTTTCCCCCTCGAAGAGACTGAATTCTAGGGCGTTGGTCTATATTTTTTATCTTTTTGTGAGCTGGTTTCATAACACAATCTTCGACATCATATTTTATGATTTCAATGTTTTATATTTTTATGGCCACTTTAAATTATGTTTAAATTAATATTTTTCAATTTAGTAAAGGTTTTGTCTTGTTTTTTATAATAATATAAAGTTTATAATATATTAAAATTGGTGTTGAATTTTATGATAAAGATATTATATTTTTATATGAATTTTTGAACCAATGTTATGATGCTAAAATTATTAAAGTTAATTTTAATAAAATTTATATTAGTTTGATGGTTTTTCATGAAATGTAGATTAATTTAGCTATATAGATTTAACCTTCTTCAAATTTCATGAAAATAAATTGAGTGTGACATAATATCATAAAATAAAAATTAAGAATATTGAATAAATCATGTTTAAAATCATTTAAATCTGTATTAAAATTAATATTGGTTTATTAGTTTTATAAGTATGATATTTATTGCATTTGGATTAATATTTAAATTTACACACTAAAATTTTAATACAATTTTTTTTGTAAGCTTGGTAAGACTCTCCATTTTGGAGTTTAGCACAAGATTGGAATCCAAGATCTTGAGAGACTTCATTCCACGACCACAACCACAAACACTAAAATTTTAATAGTAAAACCTAATACTAAAACTTTAATATTAAAACCTAATATTTTAATCTTAATATTATAAAATCTAATTATTTTTTATATAATTATCATAATAATTAATATTAATATTAAATCTCTACCCAACAAAATAATTAATATTAATAATTTCATTATATTTATTGAAATTTTATTATTTACCAAATTACTATATACAGTTTCATTTTTGAAATCTTTGCGAGCGAAAAAAGTGATGCAGAGGTGAATGGATATATTGGAAAAATCCAGGGAGTTTGGATGAAACGATAATAATAATATAGAAACGTGCGGTATGTTTTCATTTTTACCAATTGTTTTGGGTTAGTTTTGATTAAATTATTTCCCTTTAATTTCAGTTATATGATTTGTAAAATAGGTTTTTTTATAAAATTTACATATAGATAAATGTAAATTATTTTGGAATAGGTTTTTTAAAAATTTCATTTTTTCAAAACAAAAGTTATAAGGAAAAAAATCAACATTGTTTTTTATTTTTTATTTTATGTTTTTATTTTTATTTTTATATTTATATAAATTATTAGTATTACAAATTACATATATTTATAAATAATGATTTAATTTGTATAATTGTATTAGTAAATAATAAAATTATAATGTTATCCAAAATTATATCACAATTTGTAATGTGCCAAATAATAACTTTGTGTAGTGAAGTGAATCTCGTGTCAGTATATTGCGTTATATGATTGTGAAGTGTATACCATGTTGAGGTTTAGTGGCAGTGGTTGAGGAGTTAATATGGGTGAAATTTCATTGTCAAGGGTGATTTGCCCATAAATTGATGGGTAAGTTTATTTTGAAATTTCAATTTTAAGAGTCAATTTTTATCTCAAAACTAACCATGGCAAAAGGAGGAGAAGAAAAAAAAAATTCATAAAAAGTCGTTGGTTCAAAAGGGCCTGGCCTGCTACTTTATCTTCCATTTTAAAGATGGGTTGATTTCATTCAATAACAATCAGAATGAGAGATTCTATTGCATTTTTTTATTTTTTATTTTTATATGATTAATCGCTTGTGGAATGCACATTAGTAAATGTAGTTGATATGTGTTGATTGATGTCTTTTTCCAACTTTTGTAAGCCAATCAACAATAGCTTAACATACATTAGTAAATCTAGTTGGTATATGTTAATTACTGCCATTTTCCAACTTTTATACCTCAATCAACTTTTGAAAATAATGAAGATATATCAATCATATTTACTAATATGGGTGTGCTAGTAATAATATGGGAAAGCCAAATCTAACTCATTAATAAACAATAATTTCTTAAAATGTTAAATTTATTTATAATTTTCAAATAAAAAACAAGTGTAAAATGCAAAGTTGCTTAGTACCGTCTTATGCAAAAAGTAATTGATAGCTAAATAAAAATAAAATTCAATTGATAGCTAAATAAAAATAAAAATAAAAAGATGAAAATGTTTTGTGTAACACCCCAAGTTGCATAAATATTAATGAGATCATTAAGTGAATCTCTTTTACTAACAGACATTTTAAATGTTATTATATTTGGATGAGAAATATTAACTGATATAGGCTAAAGGGCTAAGAAAACATATATGTTGTAATTACATAAAATATAGGTAGTAATACTTTAACAAAAATAAAACTGTTTTGTTTATTTAAAAGAAACAGTCGCCAAGAAACAATTACCCTCTACCTGAGAAGGATAATATAGAGAGGGGAGAAGAGAAGAAAAAGGTTCCTAGAGTTGGGGGGAATAAACCAGTGGGAAAAACTTTCTTAGCAAAGTCGATACAGAGATTGAGGCTGGACCGGAGTACTAACACCCATAGTAATGACTGTAACTGGACTAGATCTAGCATAAAAGATAGAAGGTTCTGGGGAGAGATTCTAAACGTGATTGCTAGACTTGTGATTGCGAGGAAAGACCTTTCGAATATTTTTATTTCACAGGTTAATAGATAACTAAGGTAGCAAGATTTTTAAAGGATTATTGTCGAACTACAAATATGATTATGTAATATAGCTATTAATGTTTATCTTATAGGTTAACAGATAACTGAGGTAGCAATATTTTTAAAGATTTATTGTTGAACTCTAAATATGATCATATACAGTAGTTATTAATATCTATAGTACAGACTAATAGAATATTGAACTGTGGCTGCTAATATTTGAGTTACATGTATATAAATAATGTAGGAGGCTAACTATTGAATTAATAGCCAGGGAGTTATGCAAATACTCAACAAAAGATGAATACACCAGTAGTCTAACTCTATAAATTATAAGCATGAAAGAAAAGAAAATGAAGTCTAGTGCAAATGTCAGAATACCAACATAAACTCTAGAACGCATTATCGAGCATATAACTATCATTACCAAAAAGGAATAATTAACAACCATCTCAGTGAATATGCTAATAATAATGATTACTAATGAAACCGAAAAGTGTAGTAAACAATATCATGGTATGGTCGCATCCAAAGTCAGCATCATGAATAAAATTGTGTGTCAAAACCAGAGATAATGCTATAAGAGCCTTTTTTATAAAACTAGCATAGTTTAATAAATATAGTTCCTATATATTTCAAAGTAGAATAACCATACGCGGGAGAGGGAGAATCATAATAAGCCATTCTCATCTCATAGTTAATCTGAAACAAAATAATATATTGTTGAATGAATATAGTAGACATACATTGAAAATATGCCATCGGAACAGTCAAATGATGACATCCTTAACCCTCAAACGAAATTTATAAACAGTTTCTTCGTGCATTCCTTAGGACAAGTGAAACAGGCTCTAAGGCCTTTAGATTCATCAAAAGTTACATTTAAAATCTTGGAAATGATCGACAACTGTAGCTGGTCATATAAATTAGCAAAATAAAGGTTAAGAAAATCCTGAGTATAAGTGTTACAACCCTAATGCATTATCATAGATAAACCCTCTCCGTAAAACCCTTAATAACTTAAATTTGAACAGAGACCATGGCCTTATCTCCAACTTGAAAAGAAATGGGCACGCCATAAGCTCTTTTGTAATTAGAAGTTGCGATTTTGAGTACTAAACCCTCCTAAATGTCACATACCTGTGTTTAAGAGAATGTGAATTAGTCATTGCTAAGAGAGGTCATTAACCTGCTACTCATACATATAAATTTGACTTTAAACAAGAAGGACCTTACTTGAGTTAAGGGCATGGCCTCGATGAATTGCCCACCTGTAGAAGTAGGTGAAAACTTAGCTTCATATCCATTATTCATAATAAAAGAAATCTATAACCAATAACCCTTAATAATCTAGAACTGAGTTCAAATAATTAATATTAAATCCTATTATAGAAATTACATACCTGTCGCAGATGATCTGGGGTACATGTTTCCTTTCGCCATCTTCGAAGCTCCATAAGGCATCCCTACATAGTGGTGAGAAATCCTTTGACTAGTCAAAAAGTAATTATATATCTGATATCAGTCTTTTTACCTAAGCAAGCAAAGTTTTAGAATGGAACATTTGAAGGGTTACCTTCTCCAGTGAGTATAACGGTCTCCCTTGGTTTCATTTCTCACAGAGCACCATAACCAGAGCCCTTGTAGAGCACCATAACTAGAGCCCTCACAAAACAGCACAGCGCAGAGGAACGACAACACCATGAGACCATCGAGGTTCAGTGCAAGGAGTTAGTTAGGTTAAACCCTATCCAATCTCAACCGTTAGATCACAAAGTGGATATCAACGATGGGAAGCCATGATAGATGGCACAAACACACCAAGGTATTGTCCCACAAAGTAGATCCTCACAACTTGGAGCTACGAACGAGGGCCAATACAACAAAGAGAAGCATAAAGTCATGTGCACAATTAACGAGGACCATCCCAAGTTGGATCTCTATTCCTGCTAGTTAATTAGTATTTATTTGCATTCGAAGATATGTAGACAAAAGTTAGGGCGTTGTATAATCTGTGGTATAAACACCATACATATGTGTGTGTGTGTGTGTGTGTGTGTGTGTGTGTGTAAGTACAACATTTAATGGTATAGGGCAATGGAATGTTATATGAAATGTTTTTTTATTATTATATTTGTTAATTTAGATGTTACAAATGGTATCAGAGCTCAGGTTCATACACTGAGACTCTTTGGGAACAACTATCCACAGGAACCATGTGCTTGTGTTTTAACTAAATCAACTTGTGTGTGAATACAAATAATAGAAAAGATCACACTATCAAAAGAAAAAGAAAGTTCATCATGTAGAGGAACTCGGGACAACCTGAATCACCCGGAGTAACTTATGTGAATGCTAACCCGGATATGTGATATAGCTGAGTGAGGAATCCTCGCAAGCTAATGCAATGTTACTTGAAACTATGCAATAGTTGCGTGCGGAAATGACCAGTCCGAGAATAGATAATGAATGATTGCATTTAGAACAGGAAAGAATCCTAAGAAGTTTGTCCAATTGACAAAATCAGTGGCACCAAGACCCTAGTGCAGAAGATCAGGAAAAGACCCCGACCGCTCAACATGGAGAAGAAAACGTTGAGTCAGTTGAAAGACATAGAGAGGATGAAGAGTGAAAATCAGATAATTTCTCGAACTAGCATAAAACCAAGAAAAAAAAGTAAGAACTACAAGGAGAATTTAAGAAAATTAAGCCTTCACTCTTTGAGGGAGAATCTGAAGAGGCGGCAGAAGCATGGTTAATTGATATGGGTAAGTACTTTCACATTTATGAGTACACTGGCAAATGAAGGCATGGTTGGCAATTTATCAGTTAAGGGGAAAAGTGACTCTCTGGTGGAAGGAAATCAAGATGGTAAGGAAAATTGACGAAGAACATGTTACATGGAATGAACTTCAAAAACATTTCAAGGACAAGTATCTAATTGAATGCTATTATGATGAAAAAGAGAAATAATTTAATGAATTAAGATTAGGAACCTTTACCATGGATGAATATGTGACTAGATTCACATCCTTACTATGCTATGTGCCTTGCATGCAAGAGGAAAAGGCCAAAATTCAGCTTTTCATTAGCATCTTACCAAACTTTATGAAGGAAAAAGTAGAATTTGACTACCCTAAGACAATGGACGATCTTGTGGAGAAGGTACACATTTGCTATTAGAAAACGAAACAGAAGAATGAAGGGCCAAAAGGGGGATTAAATAAGAAGGGTAGAAGCCTAATTCCAAGTAGACACCCAAAATTTGCTAACCATAGGAATGCACAACAAAAGACATCCAGCAAGTTTCCAGCCAGAAATCAACCTACAACTGCATACTCCAAGAACAGACCATCAGAGGGAGTCACAAAATATGTCAATCTTCAACAATCAAAACCATTGCTACAATGCTGAGGATGCAAAGAACCCCATTATTACAAAATTTTCCAGAACGAGCTAGAACAGAATAGTCATTAAATGTGCAAGAAGCATCCATAGTGGGGGAAGTGGCGAGGAACTTACTCAGAGTTAATGCCGCCTTGAATGATCATCAGGCTGAATTCCAGCCCACAATGATCAAATGTGAAGGTATGATTGCTAAGAAACATGTCTCTATTTTATCTGATCCAGGTGCTAGCTTAAGCTATGCTAGTCCTCAAGTGGTTGAAGAGTGTCAGTTATCAAGAAACAAATTTTCAAAACCTTGGCTAGTTGAATTAGCCACTGGTACAAAGAGAAGGGTTAATGCCAAGATAGAATGATGTCCCATAACCATTTCGAGGCAGCCTATTTATGTTGATCTTAATATAATTCCTTTGGGTTCTTATGATATCTTAATTGGGATGGACTGGTTGGAAAAATGTTGGTCCCTAGTACATTGTAAACAAAAAGTTGTACGTTTTATTTCAGAAGCAGGTCAAAGGAAGGAACTACAAGGAATAAAAAATAGTACCAAGCTACGTCCTATTACTGCCAGTTAGTTAGTAAAATGCATTAGAAAAGTGTGTCAAATATATGTTGTGCAAGTGGGATTTACAAAATCTAAGAATAAGATGACTACGTTGGAAAGTATTCCCATAATTCAGGATTTTGTGGATGTTTTTCAAGAAAACATTCCTAGTTTACCACCGAAGCAAGATATTGACTTCACCATTGGGTAAATTTCAAGTGAAGCCCCCATATCTAGAACTCCTTATTGCATGAGCATACCTAAGTTAACATAACTCAAAATGTAGCTAGAAGAGCTTCTAGATAAAAAACATATCCGTCCCAGTGTGTCCCTTGGGGAGCTCCCATACTATTTGTACGGAAAAAGGATGGGACCCTCAGATTATGCATCAATTATTGACAACTAAACAAGCTTACTATCAAGAATAAGTACCCTCTACCACGTATTGATGATCTATTTGATCAGGTACAAGGAGCTAAGGTATTCTCGAAAATCAATCTAAGATCCAGTTACCATAAGATAAGAATAAAAGATGAAAATATTTACAAAACAACATTTTGTACTTGATATGGTCATTACGAGTTCGTGGTATTTCTGTTTGGCCTCACAAATGCCCCAGCCACCTTTATGAGTCTGATGCATGGCATTTTCTAGCCTTACCTGGATAAATTTGTGCTGATTTTCATAGATAATATTTTAATTTATTCTAAGAACCAAGAGGAGCATAAAGAACACTTGAAAATAGTATTGCAAAAATTAAGGGAAAATCAGTTGTATGTGAAATCCAATAAGTGTGACTTCTTGAAGAATCAGAATCAATATTTGGGTCATGTTATATCAGCAGAAGGCATTGTAGTAGACCTGGAAAAGATCAAAACGATCATGGAATGGACATCCCCAAAGAATGTCGTTGATATCAAATCATTCTTGGGATTAGCGGGGTATTATCGTAGATTCATTGAAGATGTTTCAAAGATCGCCTTTCCAATGACCTCTTTATAGAAAAAGGGATGCACTTTCTAATGGATGACTGAAAGTCAGCAAAGCTTTGAAAAACTAAATCATCTACTCACCACCACACTAGTACTAAAAGTAGCAGATCCGTAAATTTCTTTCGTGGTTTGCACGGATGCAATCAAAGAGGGTTTTGGTGGGGTGCTAACACAGAATGGAAAGGTGATTGCTTATGAATCTCAAAATTTAAAGGAGTATGAGCAACGACATTCAGCTTATGACCTTGAATTGACAGAAGTAGTGCATCACTTAAAATGTTGTGGCGTTACCTATTGGGGAAGAATTTTTTGCTGCTAACAGATCATAGCAGCCTTACAAACTTCTTGAAGCAATCTAGCTTAAACGCCCGATAGGCCAGATGGAAAACTTTCTTAAGAGAATTTGACTTTGAGATGAAGCATTTAAAGGGGAAAGAAAACTGTGTGGCTGACGCACTGAGCATAAAATTACACTGTATCTATGAGGTCCGAATGAATCAAGTAAGTTCAAATATTCCTAAAATCATAAAGGAAGCAGCTAGCAGAGATCCATAGTATACTTTCCTTTGGAAATAGACAAAAGAAGCTTTACTAAAAAAGGAAGAATCAGAATTTAGAATAAATCCTGATAATCTCCTTATTTTTAAAGACAAAATTTACATTCCAAACCAAAATTTTATTAAACTATTGATATTAGATGAGTTTCATAAGAAACCTTGTGTTGGCCACCCAAGTTATCAGAAAATTTTTTCAGCCATAAAAAAATGGTACTTTTGGCCTAGATTGAGGAGGATATTGCAGAATATTTGTCAAAATGTTTGGAGTGTCAACTGTTGAAAGAGGAACACCAACATCCCACTTGATGGTTATAACCATTTCCCATTCCATAATGGAAATGGGAGACCATATCCTTAGATTTCATCATCGGTTTACCCTGCACAAGAAAGCAACATGATTCAATTATGATGGTGGTAGAAAAATTGAGTAAAACAACTCACTTAATACTTGTGAAATCCACATTTAAAACAGTGGAAATCGTAGAAATATTTATGAAGGAGATATTTCGCTTACACGGGATACCCAAGGTAGTGATTTCGAATAGGGATGTGAAATTTACATCCACCTTCTGGAAGACTCTCTTTGCAGTATTAGGTACTCAAATCTAGTTTACTACTGACTACCATCCTCAAATGGATGGATAGACTAAATGAGAAAATCAGGTGTTAGAAGACATGGTACACATGTTCGTGATGTAGCAACCACACAAGTGGGAGGAGTACCTCCATCTAGTGGAATTTTCATATAATAATGGACGTAAAAAATCGCTAGGCATGAACCCTTTCAAGGTGTTGTATGGAAGAAAGTGCAGAGCACCCACAGATTGGAATAATCTGATGAATAAGTTAGCACTTGGTCTTGACATGCTCACATAAATAGAGGAGGTTCTTAAGAAATCCTGAAAAAAATTTGAGAGCAGCCTAGGATAAACAGAAGGTGTATAAAAATAAAAAGAGGTGATATAGGGAACTCCAACCCGAAGATCATGTTTACCTGAGAGTGAAGCCTCGAAAAAGTTCCTTGCAGTGGCAGGGTTGTGCTAAATTAGCACCCCAATAGTATGGGCCCTTTCAAGTCTTGGAAAGAATTGGACCGGTGGCCTATAAGCTTTCACTACCAAGCCACATTTGGGTCCATAATGTATTTCACGTATCTTTACTAAAGAAATATGTGTATAACCCTCAACACATCATAGATTGGGAAAGTATTCAGGTAAATCGTTTAATGGGTATAAGAAAGTAATTGAGAATTGTTTTAGGGTGCAGGTTGAATGAGAAGAGGACTTCCTAGTAGAACCTCTTCATATTCTCGATCATCAGAAAACTAACTTGCGGAAGAGAGCCATCACCTAGGCTAAAGCGTAATAGAAGCACTTTGGCTGGGAAGAGGCCACTTGGGAAGAGGAGGAATTGATGCGAAAGGCTTATCCAACATTGTTTTTTGAAATGGAAGAGAACACCTGGGATGGTGTTCCTCATATGGGCGGGGGGATGTAACACCCCAAGTTGCATAAAGATTACTGAGATCATTAAGTGAATATGTTTTACTAAAATATATTTTAAATGTTATTATATTTTGATGAGAAATATTAACTGATATAGGTTGAAGGGCCAATAAAAACATATATGTTGTAATTACCTAAAATATAGGTAGTAATACTTTAATAGAAATAAAATTGTTTTGTTTATTTAAAAGAAATGGTTTCCAAGAAACAGTTACCCTCTACCTGAGAAGGGTAATATAGAGAGGGGAGAAGAGAAGGAAAAGGTTCCTAGAGCTGGGTGGAATAAACCAGTGGGAAAAATTTGCTCAGCACAGCTGATAAGAGAGTACAGAGATTGTGGTTGGACCAGAGTCTTGAGGCCCATAGTACTGATTGTAACTGGACTAGATCCAACATAAAATATAGAAGGTGCTCGGGGGAGAGTCTGGATGTGATTGCCAGACTCGTGGCTAGGAGGAAAGACCTTTCAAATATATTTATTTCGCAGGTTAACAGATAACTCGGGTAGCAATATTCTTAAAGAATTATTGTTGAATTGTAAATATGATTATGTACAGTAGCTATTAATGTCTATCTTATAGGTTAACAGATAACTGAGGTAGCAAGCTTTTTAAAGATTTATTGCTAAACTGTAAATATGATAATGTATAGTAGTTATTAATATCTATAGTACAGATTAACAGAATACTGAACTGTAGCTGCTAATATTTGAATTACACGTATATAAATAATGTAGGAGGCTAACTATTGAATTAATAGCCAGGCAGTTACTCAAATACTCAACAAAAGAGGAATACACCAGTGGTCGAAGTCTATAAATTATAAGCATGAAAGAAAAGAAAATGAAGTCTAGAGTAGTGCAAATGTCAGAATACCGACATAAACTCTAGAACACATTCTAGAGCATATAAATATCATTACCAAAATGGAAATCTTAACATCCATCTCGATGAATATGCGAATAATCATGACTACTAACGAAACTGTAGTAAACAGTATCATGGTATGGTTGCATATAGAGTCGGCATCATGAATAAAATTGTGTATGAAAACCAGAGATAATGCTATAAGATCCTATCTTTATACAACTAGCACAATTTAATAAATCTAGTTCCTATATCTTTCATAGTAGAATAACCATACAAGGGAAGGGGAGAATCGTAATAAGTCATTCTCATACCATAGTTAAGCTGAAACAAAATAATATATTGTTGAATAAATATAGCAGACAAACATTGAAACTATGCCATCGGAATAGTCGAATGACGACATTCTTAACCCTCTCTCAAACGGAATTTATAAACAGTTACTTCATGCATTCCTTAGAACAAGCGAAACATGCTCGAAGGCCTTTAAATTCATCAAAAATTACATTTCAAATCTTGAAAATGATCGACAACCATATCTGGTCATATAACTTAGCAAAATAAATGTTAAGAAAAGCCTGAGTATAAGTGTTACAACTCTAATGCACTATCAGACATAAACCCTCTCTGTAAAACCCTTAATAGCTTAAATTCGAATAGAGACAATGGAGTTAGCTCCATCCTGAAAAGAAATGGGCATGCCGGAAGCTCTTTCGCAATTATAAGTCGTGATTTTGAGTACTAAACCCTCTTGAATGTGTCATACCTGCGTTTCAGAGAATTTGAATTAGTCATTGTTAATAGAGGCCATTAACCTTTTTCTCATACATATAAATTCAACTTTAAATGAGAAGGACCTTACCTGAGTTAAGGGAATGACCTCGATGAATCGCCCACTTGTAAAAGCAGGCTAAAGTTCATCTTCATACCTCGAATTCATCATAAAAGAAATCTATAACGAAAAACCCTCAAAAATCTAGAACTGAGTTCAGATAATTAATATTAAATCCCCTTATATATATTACATGCCTGACATAGATGATATGGGGTACATGCTACCTTCCGCCATTTCCGAAACTCCATACGACATCCATGTGCAATGACAAGAAACCCTTAGATTGGTCATAAAGTAATTACAAATCTAACATCAGTATTTTTACCCGAGCAAGCGAAGTTTTAGAATGGCACAGTTGAAGGGTTACCTATTGTGATGAGTATAACGGCCTCCCTTGGTTTCATTTCTCGCAGAGCACCATAAATAGAGCCCTCACAGAGTAGCACGATGCAGAGGGAGGACAACACAATGAGACCATCGGGGTTTGATGCAAGGAGTTGGTTAGGTTAAACCCTATCCAATCTCTACTGTCAGAGCGTAGAGTGGAGATCAATGACAGGAAGCCATGACAGATGGCATGAACACACCAAGGGATTGCCCCACAAAGTAGATGCCCGCCACGTGGAGCTACGGATGAGTGCCAATAAAACAAAGCGGAGCATAATGTCATGTGCACAATTAACCAAGAGTATCCCAAGTTGGATCTCCATACCTACCAGTTAATTTGTATTTATTTGCATCCAATATATATATATATATATATATATATATATATATATATATATATATATATATATATATATATATATGTGTGTGTACAATATTTAATGGTATAGGGCAATGGAACGTTATATCAATTTGTTTATTATTATTAAAGTTGTTAATTTAAATGTTACATTTTCTTTATTAAAATCATTATTCAAATATCATAATTCCAATAATTAAAAATATGTGAGAAAACTAAAGTTGGATTTAAATCATGATAAGTTTTAAGCTCTCCATTTTTGGATGGAGTAATATAGTCATTAATTTATATATTTTTTTATGTTTTTAAATTTTGTTACTTGAATTATTGATTTTAATTTTACTGTATTTATATTAATGTAAAGTGAAGTAGTTTTATTTATGATTTCAAAACTTTAATAAACTTCATGGAATCCATTTAAAAGTTTCAAAACTAATTCAAAGCCAAAGCTGTGTGAATGTGATTATATAACTTAGTTAAGTGCATGATTTAAGCAACACTACCTTGGTGGAGGGAGAATCAAATTTCTAATAATATATTGATACACCATAACATAGTTTTATGAAAAACAACGACTAAACAACAATATTTTTTTTTGAACACCATGGTTATATTTTTTTTATATTCTTAATAATTTTTATTGTATTACTATTTATTTATCCCTGTTATTTTTTATTTATTTTTATATATTTTATTTAGTTTATTTATTTATGTATTTATTTATTTTTTCTTAATCCTCTTATTTTCTCCAAGTCGGATAATCATATAAATAAATGAATAATATTAATTAGTAAATAAATAATGAATGAATAAGTTAATTAATTAATTAAATAAATTAAATTTTTATTTATTAATTATTTAAACAATTCAAATTAATTCCCTCTCTTAGTCAAATATAGTCGTTTAGTTGATTTATACTTATAATAAGTAAATAAATAAAGTAATAAACAATATAATTTTCCCTCCCTAGTCAAATATAGTCATTTCCCTTTAGCCGTTAGATTGACCTATCTTCTTATTTAACCTTCTTCTTCTTCTTCGATCTCTCTTCATCTTCTCCTTAAGATGAACCACACTAGGTGGAGATCTGTCTTTTCATCTTGTCTTGAAGATGAGCCACACTCGCTGGTGGACCAAATACTCTTAATGTGATTTGGCTGGTTCGCAACCAAATATTTTCAATGTGATTTTTTCCGAAATTTTTCATTAATTAACAAACAATTAAATAATTAAACAATAAAAAAAATATTTTGATTAATAAAATATATTAATGGAAAACAAACAATTAAATAATTAAACAATAAAAAAAATATTTTGATTAATAAAATATATTAATGGAAAATGTGGACAAACATTGTTTTTTTTTTGTAAACTAAGGTAAGATTCTATTACTGAAATATAATGTACATACATACGCAGGACGCCACCCGCCCTGAAGGGAAACCGGGTGGCCTTCGATAGAATATAACAGCCATCCAAAAAAAGTAGATGTTCAGTCTATCTAACCATGCCAGCAATCCTCCTATTCGTCCTAAAAACATACTATTCGTAACTGGAAACCAGACCATTTACTATATCAAAAATACAAAAAAGTTCAAGAAAACAATAAAACATTGTTATTAGAAAGAATAAAACAATAAAAAAAAGAAAACGAGGAATAATTATAGATTAGTAAATATTTATTGTTAAAAATAAATATGATAATGAAGGGAAAGAAAATATTAATTATGGATAAAATATTTTATATAACTAATGTATTTCATGGACAGAGGAAAAGTCGCAAATATTTCCAATTTATGAGAACACTCGGCAATTAAGGTTTTTTTTAACAATTTTTAATTTTGACAAATTCATTTTAAACTACATAATATTAGACATCCTTCAATAAAACATTAGAAATTCAAATTTCAAAAAAAAGAAAAAAAATTATTTTCCAATTTTAAAAAATAAATTTAATATTTAATTTTACAAAAATAGTTTTTAAAAAATTGTTATTTAATTAAAATTCAAAGTATTTTGACCAAACTGATTACATTCTAATTAGCTTGATTTATTTTTCAATCTAATTTATTTAGAATCCCATAAAGATTCATTGAAATCACAAATTTGACACATTTTTCACAAATAAATGACCCAAGAATTTTTGAGAATGTTAAATCTATATATTCCAACCAGAAATCTCTGCTAAACTCCAAAAAATCTCACATATAAAAACTCTTGAACCACTCCTAAATAAATATATATATATATATATATATATATATATATATATATATATATAATAATAATAATTAATTAATTAATTAACTCCAAATTACACAGTAATAAGTGAATGCCACGTAGGTACAGATATTGCGTAGGTAAGAGCGGAGCGGCCATGGTCATTTTCAAGCCTTGATTTTGTTTTTATTTTTTATTTTTAAACGAATTTGACAGTAAACAAACATTTTAAACGTCAGAAGTGACTGGCAAAAATAATTCAAACCCTAAAATAAATTTTAATAAATGGTTTAAATTATAATAAATATTTTATAGACTTAATTGCTTGTTTTAAATTTTAATAAGCGGTTTAAATTATAATAAATAGGTTACAGATAAAGATCTAGTAGACCATTTATCTTTTATTTAGTTAGAGCATTTATTTTTAATTATCATTCTTTTGTGAATTAGCTGGAAATGAGATTTTTATAAACATAGGGAAAGATTAGATTAATATTATTATCTAGTTACATATTATTAAATATATTTCATAACATTTTATAAATTATTTATTTTATTTTTAACAATTTAAAAGTTTTGAATATGAGTTTTATTTATCTTTATCAAAATTAGGAATTTATTGTATATTTCCATATTTACTAATAATATGAATAATAGATATATTACTTTCCCTCTATTATCCCTCTTTTAAGAACCTTCAGCAGTAGTAAATAAAAGAGATATGGTTGAATAATTGCATTCTTAAAGGGTTAAAATAGCTATTCCTGATTTTTCAATAGATATCTATATATATGAAATAAACAATTAGAAATAACAAAAAATGTTTTAGATGGTTTCGAAAGATGCAAAAATTATTATATGTCATATTATTTTATAGTTTTTATTTGCAAATAATATATTAAACAAAATAAAAGTCAGTCTCTCTTTTTTTAAGTTATTATTCCTTAAATAATTTATTGTTTAGAAGCTCACTCCTACAGAGTTGTAGTTTCCCATAATCACTTGAATCTCAATATATTTTTGGAGCCATAGAATTAGATTAGTGAGCTGTGACGTTTTCTTTTTACAAAAATAACTATTTTAAACTTACCTCCCAATTTTATACAAAATTTGTGCTTAACCAAAAAAAGATGACACTCAAGCAATCTACATATAACATAAAATGAGAAACATAAAAAACAAATGATGGTCATCAAATTTTCAATTGAGGAGCAACCTAAATTTCAAATTCCAAGGCAAGTCATGGTGCTTCCCTCAAAGGAGTGAAGAAAATAATTTTAAAATAGGTATTTCTGATTTTTCAATAGATATTTGTATATATGAAATAAACAATTAGAAATAACAAAAAAAAATGCTTTATATATGAAATAAACAATTAGAAATAACAAAAAAAATGCTTCAGATAGAATGTAAAAATTATTATATGTCATATTATTTTATAGTTTTTAATTGCAAATAATATATTAAACAAAATAAAAATCTATCCTTTTTTTTGAGTTATTATTCCTTAATTAATTTATTGTTTAGAAGGTCACTCCTAGAGAGTTATAGTTTCCTAGAATCACTTGAATCTCAATAAATTTTTGGAGCCATAGAATTAGTGTAGTGAGCTTTAAACCTACTCCCCATTTTCATACAAAATTGGTACTTCACGATTAAAAAAAATGACACTCAAGCAATCCACATGTAACATAAAATGAGAAACATAAAAAGCAAATAACGGTCATCAAATGAAAACCTAAATTTCAAATTCCAAGGCAAGTCATGGTGAAGCATCCATTGTAATCTTCGACTGGAAGATTGGAAGATTACAGTTGGCTCAAAGGAGTGAAGAAAATAATTTTAAAATCCAAAAGAGGCCGTTGGATGAGAAGACAGGCCGGGCCTGACCTGCTACTTTACCTCCTGAATCTCCCATTTCAGGGACGGATTGACTTCAATGACAAGCAGAGTAAGAGAGAGATTCTGAAAAGGCTGCCTGCTCTCTGCGCCCCATCCAATCTCTTCTAATGGTTTACTGTGTTTTTTTGTTTGTAATGAATCAAAGAAATCGATGATGGTGGGTATGGAAAAGTTCGATTTCACGGCCAGTGTGTGCAGTAAATAATAAAGTTGTAATGATGGTCGCATGCATGATAAGACTCCCCTTACTGCGAACGCGTTATCATCGCCCATCAAGAAACGCAGGAATTGTGTGTTTCTTTTTAACGTAAGATGCTTTGTGTAAGAGCTGCTTTGTCATTTTCTTCAAATGGAGTGAAAAACACGCAAAAGTTGGATGGAAATTCTTTATCCATGGAGGAGGACAACGAAAGTATCATTCCAAAAGTAAGAATTTATGTAGCAAGCACCCAGAATTTATATATGGTTTGTAGATATCGTGCAAAAAGATGTTTAGATGTGAGTTCATGCGTTGCAAAAAACAATTGCGCCCTAAAAAGTCGATGTCCCAAAATATAACATAATCAAAGAATGAAAGCAAGCACCCAGAATTTACACCCAAAAACGCGGCTTGTAGATATGGTGCACACGACGTGCATGATATGACTGTTCCCGTTCGCTTTCACACCTTTTAGCCTTGTTCGATTCTGGCGGAGTTTACTGTGGGTTCTCTTGCTTCGGCGATTTGCAACAGCTATGCCGTATTCTGCTGGCTTTTATTCTGTCATATTGATTGTAAAAATATGTAGGCTTCGGCTATATGAGAGAGAAAATATGTAAGCTTCGGCTATATGAGGATTTCTCCCTGGAAAAAAAAATATCACGCATTGAAAAGATGTTTAGACGTGAACATCTTTTCAAGTTCATGCGTTGCAAAAAACAATTGCGCCCTAAAAAGTCGATGTCCCCTTGTTTATTTGGTTTTTAAATATAACATAATCAAAGAGTGGAAAAAAAAATATCGTGCATTGAAAAGATGTTTAGACGTGAACATCTTTTCAAGTTCATGCGTTGCAAAAAACAATTGCGCCCTAAAAAGTCGATGTCCCCTTGTTTATTTGGTTTTTAAATATAACATAATCAAAGAGTGAAAAAGAATGGTTTGAATTGTTTTTTTATTATTTTATTAATTTTAAAAATTAATACAAAATTTCATTTTATAAAATAAAATATATATTACTATAATTTTAATTCATTATTAATTAGTTTCAAATTAATTATTTTATTTTTTTATTTATTATATTAATATTTGTTTTAATATAATCATTTTTTATATATATTTATATATTAATAAAGCATTTTATTAGGTTTATAGAAACAAGTATGGATAATGAAGGGAAAGGTGATTGAGAGAGTGTATTTTTTTCAAGATTCATTTAATTTTAATGGGTTTCTTTGCATTTTATTTATAAGCACAAAATTTTATTATGTTTTGTAATTTTTTACTTTATTCATCTAATACAATAGTTAATTTTGGTTTTCAATATAAATTTTTTAAATTAGAAATTGAATTGACAATTTATAAAATTGAAGTAATTAATATTAAATATTTATATAATTAGTAAATGTATAATTAGTTTAGATTTATCTTAATTTTGGATATATTAAGTTTGTGAGGGATTAAATATCTTTTTATCGGAAAAATGTTTGTATATCAAGATATTTGGATCTAAGTTGACTTAATTATTAAATATAATTAATAATTTTAAGTTAGTCTTGATTTCTCCGGTTCATCACTAAAGCACCTCACTAATAGAAGGTCACAGGTTAGTTCTCCTCACCCCCTCCCTAATGCCCCCTGATAAGCTTGTAAATATTCATTTACTCAGTTAAAAAGACAATGTTTTACTTTGTGGGTCATGTGGAAGGCCAAACAATATATATATATATATATATATATATATATATATATAAACATTTTATTTATTAATTACATAATGGTTATACCATGGCCATGGAAAATCATATTGGAAAACAATGCTAGAGAGGTTCACATCCCAAGTAGTTGAACAATTATGGGCAGGTAACCCAAGTTCCTAGTTGGAAATAAAACTTCCAAAATAAAGCCAATAGGGTGTGAAGAACCCAAGGAAGAATTAGAGGAGGGGAGTCTGTAGAAGTCTCATAAGTAATTATAACCAAAAGCGTGATAAGTAATTATAACCAAAGGATTCGAGAGCTAGTTGGCCAATGGAGTCCATCTAAAACATGAATGTTCAGATTATAAACCCTTTACCAAGGCCGGTTTGGATTGTGTGATCATTGGGAAAACAACTTGTACTAATCATTGTTATGAAACTACTATGGGTGTAAACCAGCCTCACTGGAGACAACGTGGTCGTTTTTGTATTACTTTTAATGTTTTATTTTATTTTTTAATTTAGTTGATACATAAATATTAAATGTTTATGTTAAATTTTTATGTCCACACGTATGCTTTTATTGAGTAAACATTGATATTAAATTAAATTTGTTAAATATTAATATTACACATATATTTTTATTGAGTAAACATTGACATTAAATTAAATTTGTTAAATGTTAAATATTAAATATTTCTACCCATAATGTATTATTACAAATATTTACTCCACCTTCATTATTTGTTAAATTGTAATATCCATACACTTGCCGTAGCTATCTTGAATATCATACACTTGCCGTAGCTATCTTGAATCAAAAGTGAAGTGAAATTTTTGCAAAAGGTAATAAAGGATAGATAGATGAATGGATGTATTCGGTAAAACCAGCAGTTTAGATAAGCAAACAAACAAAGGATAGATAGATGAATGGATGTCTTCTTTGCAGGCATCCCAAGGTCCGATGACTACCACTGTAGGTATGCCAAAGTGGCCGTTGGATCAGAATACAAGAAGGGCCTGACCATTTAAAGGACGGATTGACTTCAGTGAAAATGCATGCCTGCTCATTGCTCCCCATCTAATCTCTTCTAATGAGTTATCTACTTCCTTGTTTTATTGGCAAACTCATTCCATGTTCTTTTGTTTGTGATGAATCAATGAAATGGAAAGATGGAGATTGGTGGGTATCTGAAAGTTTGGTTTCACGGCCACTCTGTGTCTCCTTCTAATGCAAGATGCCTTGTGTAAATCAATGAAATGGAAAGATGGAGATTGGTGGGTATATAAAAGTTTGGTTTCACGGCCACTCTGTGTCTCCTTCTAATGCAAGATGCCTTGTGTAAGAGCTGCTTTGTCATTTTCTTCAATTTCAGTGAAAGCAAAGTTGGATGTAAATTCTTTATCCAGGGAGGAAGACACGTAAATTATGATTCCAAATGTAAGAATTTATGTGAAAGCAAGCACCCAGAATTTGTACGATTTACTCAACAGCAGTAATATCTTTTTGTAAATTTGGGGTTTGTAAATATCTTACAAAAATGTTTAAATGTGAACATCACAAGTTCATGTATTGATTTGTAGCAGGGATGGATTTTGACCAGCAAATATATTCACAGTTTAAAAGATAGATATATTTTGTTTATTTTATTTTAGCTAGATATATTTTGTCTATATTGTTTTTACATAAATATGATTAAACACTCAATGATTCTAGAGTCTCTTTAAACTTAGTCTTTTTTAACAAGCCTCAGGTTTTTTATTATTATTATTATTATTATTAAATTTCAATAAAAAATTTGTTTTATGGAAAAATAATATATTATTTTCATACAATATTATTATTTATTTATTTTTATATTATTATTTAATTTGAAATATGTCACGATGTCAACTCAATATGCCAACACTTATAAAAAAAAATTTTATTTACTTATTACCTATCTCTACCTTGAGTCATCGGTTTAGATGTTACCTGGTCTGTAAAGTAAATAGTTTTAACATGACTATGCATACCTATGTTAAAAACCCTTACACGCATATATATAAATCTCGTCATGTTAATATATGTTTATTTTTAAAGACCCTTACCCATTGACATGATACGTGGTAACACATCTACCACCGCACTTTCACTTAACAGTATTAATGTTTGCTGGGATGCATTAACTTGAATGCCACTTGGTGAGCGGAGGTGATTCCAACTCACTGCTCCGTGGCCAGGTGGCTGTGAGCCATGTGAACGCATGTGATCACGCGGGCGGATTGACTTTCGGTATGCGAGCCACACTCCCGCTCAAACGAACGGTGGCGATCTCCATCAAAGATTGGATGGTGCTGATTAATCCTAGGGTTTGGTTGACAATATATGTTGCCGGGTTCTTCGGTTTTGGCTCATTTTCAACAATGCTTCAGCCTCTCCTCCGACAGTGTTCCTCTCTCTGCAGCTTGGTTCCTTGCGCAGGTATGAGATCTTACCACCATGGCAATCCTCCAAGATTTACTGTTAGCTGTTTAAGGTTTGTTTCGGTTCTTGCTATGCTAATTATTCGCTTGTAGCATTACTAACAGTGACCATCTCGCGCAGGGAGTTTGGTCTCAGCGTCTGCCATCATCCGAGAAGGTTCCAGGTCATTCCGCTTATTTCCGGGTAAGTCTTTTGTCGTTGGTTGTATTACCCCTTAGAGTTTGTTGCAATGAAAGGTTGGCAGCTCCCTCTGGCCGAGACTAGGCTCATGCCTGTGCTATTGTGTCTCAGGTCGTTTAACCCTGCTCACATCTGGGTATGGCTTTACAGGCGGCGTTTCATCCTGTACTGTAAATCCATGTACCCCTGTGATGAAGTTACTTTTTGTTTACGCCTTCGGGCCCCAATGAGGGTTCGACTATTTGTCTCTTAAGTTATAAAATCAGTTGTAAAGTGTTTCATGTAATAATTCTCCTTATTTGAACATTGTGACTGTATTCGGTTTTACCCAACCGACATATTCTTATCAGTTCTTGTTACAGCTATTATTTTTGTTTAACTGATGGCCTTACCCTACGGCCATTACAGTAATGAATATATATGTTTGGATTCTGCTCATTTCTTATTTACTGTTCCGTTCTTGTTTCATGTATTATATCCTATTGTTCGAACTCATGGTTTTTAAACGGATTATGTTTCCCTTCTCTTTTACGGCGGAATCAGGGTTATGGCTTGCTCCTGGAATAATGGGAGCAAGCATCCCCTTCTCGCTCGCATGTATGTTAAAGGAATGGCGAAGTAACCCTAATGGTTAATAACGTATGCAATTTCCAGTTCTCTGTATCGTTTCTCAATCCGATGTTATTATTTGTGTTTGTTGGTCCGCGGCTAGTATCATTGTAATCTCGCATGATATAGGTATACATTCGTTTACAGTGTAAGAATAAAGAGGGTTTATCTGTGAGTAACCCTTTTCAGCTAACTGGCCTCGTTGCTCTACAACAACCTAGGCTTGCCATCCGAGTTCTTACAAATTTCTGTTTAAGCGATTAGCTTTCAATGTTAAGCACTTGTTACGTCTGTAGATTGAATCAAGTTATTTCTGAGATACTAGTTCCTTTTCTTGCATGCATTCGTTTCTTTATGTGAACGCACCACTGTATTATTTATTTCGTACGTTGTCCTGTCACGGCCGCTTCATATATAACCCTGTTGTCTTGTTTTCCATATCTGTTTCTACGTTTAGTTTGTTTATTCACCCAGGAACTGGGTGTAAGGTAACCTTGTTAACGGCTGTGGTTATTAATACGTCTCTGTTGGATAACTATTTGCTTATTCACTATGACTGTTGTTGTATGATGTAGATTCACTGTTATGTTCATCATTTGCTCAGTAACGAATAACATACACAGCTATTTAAAGTCTTCTGTATATTAGTAATCAGGGTGTCACAGTCCACAGTATATACGTAAGCTGTATTTTCTTGATGTTATGAAGGAAGCTTGACATTTACAATTTGTATATCAATATCTCTTACTTAATACAGAGGTTCATCTACCTGCATTACGTAGTTCTATTTCTTATGTAATAAATGAAACTCAGACATTCACATTTGCTTAAATAAATCTCTTACTTTACTAAGGAAGTTAAACCACTGTATAAGTTTGTATGCCGACTTACCTGTTTCTCAATTAAAACTGTTAAAGGTGCATACCTGGTAATCTGCTACTGTTGCTTGACTTTCAGCTCCCACCTGCTGCAATATAGCTCTTAACCTCCCAACCTTGAGATCCACTGCACTGGATTCTCCCCCCGAGCCGTCTTGCAGGCCTGCAGCCTCCACAAGACTCATGCACCACTGTGCTGGGTTATCTGATCACAATCAGACTTAACCTCAATTTTCCACTCTGCCTCCTGGAATCTTTCCCCTGCCTGTTCATCAACAGCCCAGAGGTTTTCCTCCCCAGGACCTTTTCCTTGGGTGAGAGGCAGTTTCTTTTTCAGTTCCATAACTGATTTTATTTTCTTTTAATAGAAAATCCTCCTTTTGGAGGCTGCCAGCATTTCATCATTTCATCAATACACATGTGCAAATAATCTCTTATATTAATATTAAAACTAATAATGTCTTTAATAAAACAAATTACCACTCATATTGTTTTACCACAGTAACTATCTGGAATTACAAATTACCGAGTCATTACATCTTCCCCCCCTGGGATTGGACATCGTCCCGATGTCCTTTCTCATTAAATAAATTCGGGTAGGCCTTTTTAAAAGGTTCCTCGTCCTCCCACGTAGCCTCCTCAGGGCCATAGTGCTGCCACAGCACTTTAATTTGGGTAATAACCCGTTTCCGCAGCCACACTTCTCTCCGGTCGAGAATGCTCTGTGGTTCGACCAGGACCTCACCTTTCGGTTCGACCTGCACACAACCAACACATAATCAATCTCCCATTGAATAAAGCTGCATAATCGAAACAACCGGATTAATTCTTACCCGCACATCTTGCCATTGAATGACATGTTTTGGGTCATATACATATTTCTTTAGGACAGAAACATGGAACACATTGTGAATCCTAATGTGACTGGGTAAAGCTAGTTGGTAGGCCACAGGCCCCACTCTAGCTAGAATCTGAAACGGTCCAAAGTATCGAGGGGCCAGCTTGGCGCAACCACTCCATTGTAGTGTACTCCTTCGGGTTTGAATCCTTACAAACACATGGTCGCCAACATTATACTCTGCGAACCTTCTTTTCCTATCTGCAAAGCTTTTCTGTCTGTCTTGTGCAGCCTTTAAATTTGCTCGCACTCTTTTTACCATTTCTTCCATATCTTTCAACATTTCCGGACCCAAACTCAGCTTATCCTCCAGTCCACTCCAACTTGAGGGTGTATGGCACTTTCGCCCATATAGGACCTCAAAGGGACTTAGCTGAGTTGAAGTATGATACCCATTATTGTAGGCAAATTCAATCAAATGCAAATACTCTTCCCACTGACCAGGCTTTAACATTACATTTGCTCGCAACATGTCTTCCAACACCTGATTGACTCGCTCGGTTTGGCCATCGGTCTGTGGGTGATAAGCCGTGCTGAAATTCAATCGAGTGCCTAACTCGGCAAACAATGTCCTCCAAAAGGTGGACGTGAATTTCACATCCCGGTCTGATATAATTACCTTTGGCATTCCATGCAAGCGGAACACGTGTTGCATAAAGAGATGCGCGATTTGTACCGCCTTGTAAGTAGACTGCACTGGTATGAAGTGCGCTGCTTTACTCAATTTATCAACCACGACCATAATTGAATCATTGCCCTTCTTCGTTCGTGGTAGCCCGGTTATAAAATCCATAGAAATGGTTTCCCATTTCCATTCCGGAATAGGCAAAGGCTGTAACAGTCCCGCTGGGTGTGGATGTTCAGCCTTAATTTGCTGGCATTCTAAACATCTTGCCAAATATTCCACTATCTGCTTCTTCATTCCTGGCCAGTAATACTCCTTCTTAAGTGATGTGACCATCTTTTGGTACCCTGGATGGCCAGTGTAGTGACTGATATGAAACTCATCTAAAATCAGCTTCTTAAGGTCATTTGAATCAGGCACATACATTCTTTTATTAAAATACAGCAATCCAGCATTATCCAATGTGTACCCTTGTTGTAACTTTTCATTATCAGATTTCTGAACCTGCTGTTTTAAATGCTGATATTCAGAATCATCATTGGCTGCTGTTCTTATCTGTTCAACCAGCGTACTTCGCCACTTACTGGCTGAAAGTTCACATAAGCAGTGAACCTTTCGACTTAAGGCATCTGCCACTCGATTTTCTTTGCCCTTCAAATGCTTTATTTCAAAGTCAAATCCACTTAGGAAATCTGCCCAACGACCTTGCCTTGCATTCAAGGTAGGTTGGCTGAAATAATGCATCAAACTGTGATGATCAGTTAACAACAGAAATTTCTTTCCAAGAAGATAATGTCGCCACATCTTTAGTGCGTGAATCACAGCAGTTAACTCTAAATCATAAGCAGAGTATCTTTGCTCATGTTCTTTTAGTTTCCTCGATTCATATGCTATAACCTTTCCTTCCTGCATTAGTACTCCTCCCACGCCCTCCTTGCTTGCGTCGGTACACACCACATAGTCCTTACTAGGATCAGCAATCCTTAAAATAGGCGCGGTGGTGAGAAGATGCTTTAAACGGTCAAAACTCTGTTGACACTCTGCTGTCCATTTGAATATCTTTCCTTTCTTTTGCAAAGAGGTGATAGGATAGGCTATCCTAGAAAAGCCTTCCACAAATCTCCGGTAGTAACCAGCTAACCCCATGAAGGATCTGATATCAGCAACGTCTTTAGGTATAGGCCACTCCATAATAGATTTTATCTTCTCAGGGTCGACCGCAATTCCCTCCTTCGTAATCACGTGGCCCAAGTACTGAATTTCTTCTTTGAAGAAATCACATTTGCTAAACTTAGCGTATAGCTGATGCTCCCGGAGTGTTTGCAACACCAATCTAAGATGCTCCTCATGTTCCTGTTGGGAACGAGAATATATCAATATGTCGTCAATGAATATCAATACAAACTTGTCCAAAAATCTGTGAAACACGCTATTCATCATGCACATAAAAGTGGCAGGTGCATTGGTCAACCCAAAAGGTAGCACTACAAATTCGTAGTGCCCATAGCGTGTCCTAAAAGCAGTTTTGGCAATGTCCTCATCCTTAATCCTGATCTGATGGTAACCAGATCGCAGGTCAATTTTGGAAAACACTTTTGCCCCTTTCACTTGGTCAAAGAGCTCATCTATTCTGGGCAAAGGGTACTTGTTTTTGACCGTTAGCTTATTCAGCTGCCGATAATCTATGCACATGCGCAGAGTTCCATCCTTCTTTTTTACAAACAATACTGGTGCTCCCCAGGGTGACACACTGGGTCGAATGTACTGTTTCTCCAACAGCTCCTGGAGCTGCATTTTCAACTCTGTTAACTCTGGTATGCTCATCCGGTATGGTGCTCGCGATACTGGTGCCGCCCTCGGTATCAACTCTATGGTGAAGTCTCTGTCCCTTCTTGGAGGCAAACCCGGTACCTCTTCAGGAAAGACATCTGTAAATTCCTGTACCACAGGAATGTCATCTATTGCAGACATCTTATTCTTCTGATTCGCATAGCCCACTTGTATGGCATAGATCTGACATTTCTTCCGAATGCATTTAGCTAGCTAAGTTGCAGTGATAGGTCGTATCTGAACCGGATGTTTAATTCCCTGCAATTCCTGTTGCTGCCCCAAATCATCTTTATAGTATATGGTCTTGGTTTTACAATTTACCAACGACCAGTGCTTTTCCAACCAATCCATACCAATAAGAATGTCGTAGGAGCCTAACGGAAGTACATTCAAGTCTGCTGTTACAGGCTGTCCAGCTATACTGAAAGAACAGTTATTGACTTTAGCTAAAACCCGCCTCTTGGCTCCCGTAGCTAACTGGACTAACCATGGGTTTTTGAACTTTTCTGGTGATAGCTTACAGTGTTCCACTACTTTTGGGCTAACATAACTTAAAGTAGCTCCTGGATCAATAAGTACAGCTACAGAAAGGTGGGAAATCTTACCTTCGAATTCCACCATGGAAGGTTGGTATTCCGCCTGCCGGTCTTCTAATGCTGCATTGATCCTTGGTACGCTGCGCGCCACATCCCCAACAGTTGAAGCTTCATGAACTTGAGATATTTGCTCAGTTCTTTTACGCTGTGGACAATTCCTAGCATAATGTGGTCCCTCACATATCCAGCACTGAACTGGAGGTCTGTTCCCTTCACCCTCCGATTTAGCAGGGGGTTCACTGATCCTGCTCTTGCTTGGCTTAGGCCGGAAGGTACCCTTGTTTGTGCTTCTGTTAAATTGCCCCTTTCCAGCTCCTTTACCACCATCTCTGCGGCTGCCTTTGTTGTTTCCAGCAATTCTGCTACCTTTTCTTTCATTCCATTTTCTGTTTGGAACTTCTCCCTTTAGTTTATTCTGTTGGTAGCAAATTCTAGCCTTCCGAATTGCCTCATCCATAGTCCGGGGATTGTCAAACTCAATCCGTTCCCTTATGTAGGCCGGTAAACTACTCACGAACCTCTGCACCTTAGCCTTCTCCTCTTTAATGTAAGGCACATAACGAAGCAGGGAGGTGAAACGATTTATAAATTCATCCATGGACTGCTGTCCTAGGCGTAAGTCATGGAATTCTCGCGCCTTCTCATCGTAAAAGCGCTCAGTTAAATACCTTTCCTTAAAATATTTCTGGAATTTCTCCCAGGTTATGCTCTGCTCACTTACTCCCTTCACAATTTTAATTTCTTCCCACCATAAGGTGGCCTTGCCTTGCAGCTGAAAGATAGCCAGCCGTGCCTTCAGATTTTGGTCATATTCGTAAAGTTGAAAATATTTATTAATATTAATCAACCAAGCTTCTGCTGCTTCTTCCTGCTCTCCATCAGAGAGTGGAGGTTTGATTTTTCGGAATTCCCCTTGTAACTCCACTTTCTGCCTCTTGAAGGTTTGTTGTTCTTGAACATTATCAGAATGATCTTCCTGCTCTTCAGAAAGCCCAGGTGCATAATCCCGTTCCTCGGTGCCCCTTTGCTGTTCTGCACTAGGGCTGGCCAAGGGTGGGTTTTGTTTATCTGACAAGCTCTTTAGTATCCTTTCTTGTTCCATAGTTAATCGCGCATTATCCTCTCGCAAGCGTGCCATCTCCCCTTTCAGCTCCTGAACAGTTTGCCATATTGCCTGATTGGTACTTCGTGTCTCAGCACCAAGCTGTACCCACAACCCTGCATTTTCCGGAGGGCTGCCGCCAGCTCCCGGCATTTCTTCCATCTTCTATTAACTTTTAACAGGTAACTGTCTCTATTTGGTTCTCCTAGTAGTACACAAGAAGGACAATTAATTACTTGTTGTTATGTAAACTTTTTCAATTAGTTTTTGCTGTTCCAGAGGCCACAGTTTTGAAACCTCTGCTCTGATACCACATTGTCACGATCTCAACTCAATATGCCAACACCTATAAAAAAAAAATTTATTTACTTATTACCTATCTCTACCTTGAGTCATCGGTTTAGATGTTACCTGGTCTGTAAAGTAAATAGTTTTAACATGACTATGCATACCTATGTTAAAAACCCTTACACGCATATATATAAATCTCGGCATGTTAATATATGTTTATTTTTGAAGACCCTTACACGCATATATATAAATCTCGGCATGTTAATATATGTTTATTTTTAAAGACCCTTACCCATTGACATGATACGTGGTAACACATCTACCACCGCACTTTCACTTAACAGTATTAATGTTTGCTGGGATACATTAACTTGAATGCCACTTGGTGAGCGGAGGTGATTCCAACTCACTGCTCCGTGGCCAGGTGGCTGTGAGCCATGTGAACGCATGTGATCACGCGGGCGGATTGACTTTCGGTATGCGAGCCACACTCCCGCTCAAACGAACGGTGGCGATCTCCATCAAAGATTGGATGGTGCTGATTAATCCTAGGGTTTGGTTGACAATATATGTTGCCGGGTTCTTCGGTTTTGGCTCATTTTCAACAATGCTTCAGCCTCTCCTCCGACAGTGTTCCTCTCTCTGCAGCTTGGTTCCTTGCGCAGGTATGAGATCTTACCACCATGGCAATCCTCCAAGATTTACTGTTAGCTGTTTAAGGTTTGTTTCGGTTCTTGCTATGCTAATTATTCGCCTGTAGCATTACTAACAGTGACCATCTCGCGCAGGGAGTTTGGTCTCAGCGTCTGCCATCATCCGAGAAGGTTCCAGGTCATTCCGCTTATTTCCGGGTAAGTCTTTTGTCGTTGGTTGTATTACCCCTTAGAGTTTGTTGCAATGAAAGGTTGGCAGCTCCCTCTGGCCGAGACTAGGCTCATGCCTGTGCTATTGTGTCTCAGGTCGTTTAACCCTGCTCACATCTGGGTATGGCTTTACAGGCGGCGTTTCATCTTGTACTGTAAATCCATGTACCCCTGTGATGAAGTTACTTTCTGTTTACGCCTTCGGGCCCCAATGAGGGTTCGACTATTTGTCTCTTAAGTTATAAAATCAGTTGTAAAGTGTTTCATGTAATAATTCTCCTTATTTGAACATTGTGACTGTATTCGGTTTTACCCAACCGACATATTCTTATCAGTTCTTGTTACAGCTATTATTTTTGTTTAACTGATGGCCTTACCCTACGGCCATTACAGTAATGAATATATATGTTTGGATTCTGCTCATTTCTTATTTACTGTTCCGTTCTTGTTTCATGTATTATATCCTATTGTTCGAACTCATGGTTTTTAAACAGATTATGTTTCCCTTCTCTTTTACGGTGGAATCAGGGTTATGGCTTGCTCCTGGAATAATGGGAGCAAGCATCCCCTTCTCGCTCGCATGTATGTTAAAGGAATGGCGAAGTAACCCTAATGGTTAATAGCGTATGCAATTTCCAGTTCTCTGTATCGTTTCTCAATCCGATGTTATTATTTGTGTTTGTTGGTCCGCGGCTAGTATCATTGTAATCTCGCATGATATAGGTATACATTCGTTTACAGTGTAAGAATAAAGAGGGTTTATCTGTGAGTAACCCTTTTCAGCTAACTGGCCTCGTTGCTCTACAGCAACCTAGGCTTGCCATCCGAGTTCTTACAAATTTCTGTTTAAGCGATTAGCTTTCAATGTTAAGCACTTGTTACGTCTGTAGATTGAATCAAGTTATTTCTGAGATACTGGTTCCTTTTCTTGCATGCATTCGTTTCTTTATGTGAACGCACCACTGTATTATTTATTTCGTACGTTGTCCTGTCACGGCCGCTTCATATATAACCCTGTTGTCTTGTTTTCCATATCTGTTTCTACGTTTAGTTTGTTTATTCACCCAGGAACTGGGTGTAAGGTAACCTTGTTAACGGCTGTGGTTATTAATACGTCTCTGTTGGATAACTATTTGCTTATTCACTATGACTGTTGTTGTATGATGTAGATTCACTGTTATGTTCATCATTTGCTCAGTAGCGAATAACATATACTGTTATTTAAAGTCTTCTGTGTGTTAGTAACCAGGGTGTCACAGTCCACCGTATGTGCGGAAGCTGTATTTTCTTGAAGTTATACAGGAGCTTGACATTTATAATTTGTATTTAAATATTTCCTACTTAATACAGAGATTCATCTACCTGCATTACGTAGTTCTATTTCTTATGTAATAAATGAAATTCAGTCATTCACATTTGCTTACATCAATCTCTTACTTCACTAAGAAAGCTAAACCACTGTATAAGTTTGGCTGTATGCCGACTTTACCTGTTTCTCAATTAACTGTTAAAGGTACATACCTAGTAATCTGCTACTGTTGCTTGACCTTCAGCTCCCACCTGTTACAATATAGCTCTTAACCTCCCAACCTTGAGATCCACTGCACTGGATTCTCCCCCCGAGCCGTCTTGCAGGCCTGCAGCCTCCGCAAGACTCATGCACCACTGTGCTGGGTTATCTGATCACAATCAGACTTAACCTCAATTTTCCACTCTGCCTCCTGGAATCTTTCCCCGCCTGTTCATCAACAGCCCAGAGGTTTTCCTCCCCAGGACCTTTTCCTTGGGTCAGAGGCAGTTTCTTTTTCAGTTCCATAACTGATTTTTATTTTCTTTTAATAGAAAATCCTCCTTTTGGAGGCTGCCAGCATTTCATCATTTCATCAATACACATGTGCAAAAATAATCTCTTATATTAATATTAAAACTAATAATGTCTTTAGTAAAACAAATTACCACTCATATTGTTTTACCACAGTAACTATCTGGAATTACAAATTACCGAGTCATTACAAAATATTTTTTCCTTAAATTCCAAATATTGTTATATATTTTAGTTAATATATATATTTTATATAATAAAAAATTTACATCTATTTTTTATATTAATAAGACATTTTTCTAGGATTTATATTAGTAGGCATGTATAATCAAGGAAAGGGTCTTCTAAAGAATTTTAATGGTTTTTGTGTCTTGTATTTATTGCCATAAATGTGGATATAAATGTGTACTCAATTTTGATAGCTAATATAGTTGTTTTATCTTAATATGAAGTTATACAAATAAGTTATAAATTTGGATAACAATTAATAAATATCTGTTACTTATTTATTGTTAATATTAATGATAATATTTTTATTATTAAATATTTTAAGATTTTATTATTAAATATTTAATAAGTTTTAAGGTGGTGATTTGCGTTTTTTTGGAGTATGGATTCTTATTTTATAGATTGTTAAAATTTTAAGATATGATATCTAGTCTAGTCTAATATTTCAATTGATTTGATTCTTATAACTAAATATTTTGTTTCTAGGAATCTTATGGATACACGTCTTTAAATTCTTCTTATAAGAATCCCAAGGATACACCCTTATCAAACCTTTCAATCCTGTTAGAGAATTATTTATTACAGAGCAATGGAGCACATAAAATACTGCAGAAATATAAACACAGAAAGCGCATAAAACAAGAGAGCCACAGATATACGTGGTTCACCTAGCTTGGACTACATCCACCCCGAACAACGAGTCCTTCCTTTCTATTATCCAACAAAATGAAGAGACACAACCTATAGCAAATCCGCTTTAATATCCTCTGTTTTCTCTCACAATCTCACCTCTTCGTTTCTCGCTCAGAGAATACACATCTATATCACAGCCTCAAATACAATGCCCTCATACAAAGAGAGGGGTTTCCTTCTATGGAAAAAGACCCTGAACTAAACACAAGTTCTACCGTCAGATCATCTGCCTAATGAGCGGCCCAGATTGACTAGAAATTACTAAACTTTTACAAGGCAATTTTACATCTATTTTTAGCTTCCGTGACGCTACCCTCGAACCCCCACCGGGGGACCGCTAGCCCCCAGACCCCCCAGCCGGGGGGGATCGGCCCCCCTGGACCCCCGCGAGGGGGACAAGTCCCCCCCACGTGGAGGGGTGTACAAACCTCCTGGGGTATACATCTAGCTGAAACAAAGACCTCTGAAATTACTAGAAATTACTATACTTTTACAAGGCAATTTTACATCTATTTTTAGCTTTCGTGACGCTACCCTCGAACCCCCACCGGGGGACCGCTAGCCCCCAGACCCCCCAGCCGGGGGGGATCGGCGCCCCTGGACCCCCGCGAGGGGGACAAGTCCCCCCCACGTGGAGGGGTGTACAAACCTCCTGGGGTATACATCTAGCTGAAACAAAGACCTCTGAATAATCATTCTCCACACACAACAATCTCCCACTTGCAGAATGATTGTAGCAACCCCACGACTGCTTCATTTGTTGGACAATGACTCCTCTTTTGGACCTGGTTGTTTCTCATCTTCATTGCCATCCTTGAAGACCAATTGAAACTGAGCATGTTCTCAGTTTCTCCCTGGTTACAACTTTTGTTAGCATGTCTGCAGGATTTTGGCTAGTGTGTATCTTTTCGAGCTTCAACTCTCCATCTTCCAACACTAATCGTATGAAATGGTACTTGAGTTGTATGTGTTTAGTCCTGGAATGAAATGTTGAGATATTTGCAAGATGAATGGCACTTTGGATATCACTGTATAATGTGCCCATATCATGCTCCTTACCCAATTCACCCATAAACCTTTGTAACCAAATCATTTCTTTACTAGCCTCTGTAGCAGCAACATGCTCTGCTTCTGTTCTTGAAAGCGCAACAACACTTTGGATTTTTGAAACCCAATTGATAGTTGTTCCACCAACAATAAATACATATCCTGTAGTGCTCCTCCTGTTACCCTTGTCACCTGCCATATCTCCATCAACATATCCCTGTAGAGAAATGTTTGAATCACCAAAGCATAATGCTTGATTTGTGGTACCTTTCAAATATTTGAGAATCCATTTCACTGCCATCCAATGTTCCTTTCCTGGATTGTCATGTACCTGCTTAAAACTCCCACTCCATGTGCAATATCATGCCTTGTGCAGACAATTGCGAATATTAAGCTTCAAACTGCTGATGCATATGGAACTTTAGACATATATTCCATGTCTTCTAGGGTCTTTGGGCACATTTCCTTACTAAGTTTGAAATGGCTAGCAAAAGGTGTACTAACTGGTTTTGCATTGTGCATATTAAATCTCTTCAATACCTTTTGTATGTACTCATTCTGAGACAATGTTAATTTGTGATTTTTCCTGTCTCTAGTGATTCTCATACCAAGGATTTGTTTTGCAGCTCCCGAATCCTTCATTGCAAATGAATTTGCCAATTTTCTTTTCAGCACATTTATTTCTTGCATGTTAGACCCTGCAACAAGCATGTCATCTAAATATAATAACAATATAATATAGCTTCCACCATTTTTCTTTTTCAGATAAGCACAATGATCAGAGTGACATCTAGTATAACCTTGTTCAGACATAAACTTGTCAAATTTTAGATACCACTACCTTGGAGCCTGTTTTAAGCCATACAAGCTCTTCTTCAACATGCACACTAGTTTCTCCTACCCTTTCACCTCATATCCTTGTGGTTGCTGCATATATATCTCTTCCTCCAAATCCCCATGGAGAAAGGTTGTCTTTACATATAACTGCTCAAGATGAAAATCTTCAGCTGCTACTAGAATTAAAATAGTTCTAATTGAAGTCATTTTAACAACAGGATAAAATATTTCATCAAAATCAATACCTTTCTTCTGTGCAAACCCCTTCACCACAAGTCCAGCTTTGTACCTCTGTTTTCCTCCATCTTCTTCCTTCAGCCTGTAAACCCATTTATTCTTCAATGTAGTTTTTCCTGCAGGCAATTTGACTAAGTCCCAAGTCTGGTTATGCATTAAGGAGTCGATCTATTCTCCCATGGCTACCTCCCACTTCTTCCTGCTTTCAACCTGCATTCTTTTTCAGAGCATTCTGGTTCACCAGAATGAGTCAACAATAAATAATATAATGAAGGAGAGTATTGTTCAGGGGGTCTACTTATCCTGGTAGATCTTCTAACACCACTTTTAGGTGTTTGGGCTGCCTATTACTGTTATGGTGGTTGCTGTTGTTGTGGTTGTTTATTATTATTATTTTCAGGCACCTTTACATTTTCAGTGATTTCGTTAAGAACTGCATATTCCTTGTTTTATTTTTCTAGCTTCTTTTCCTACAACTGATTCCTATACAAGACCTTTTCATTGAATATTACATCTTTGCTCCTAATGTTTTTGTGATTTTCGTAATCATATTAGCAATAACCAAATTAATTAACACAATATCCAATAAAGGTACATTTCTTTGACTTTGCCTCAAGCTTTGTTCTATTTCCTTTATTAATATGAACAAAGGCCTCACAACCAAAAGGCTTTAAAAAGGAGTATTTTACCTTTTTACCTATCCATGCTTCCTCTGGAACACCACCATCCAAGGAACTTGAAGGCCCTCTGTTTATTAGATAAACAATAGTATCTACAACATCTTCCCAAAACTATAAAGGCAATCATGCATGAAATCTCATGCACCTTGCACGCTCCATGATTGTTTTGTTCATCCTTTTTGACACACCATTTTCTTGTGGTTTTCTTGGAACTGTCTTCTCTCTGCGAATTCCATGCTCTAAACAATACCTATCAAACTCTTTTCTGCAATATTCACCCCCTATCTCAATCTCAACCAAAGCTTTCCATTTCTTGAAAGTATCAAATACATCAGATTTATTCTTAATACAATAAATCCAATTTTTTCTAGTTGCATCATCAATAAAGGAAACATAATAACGAGAGCCACTAAGAGATGATACCTGAGCAGGTACCCATACATCTGTATGCACAAGCTCTAATTTTTCACTCTTCTTTTCTTTCCCAACTCTGCGAAATCTGATTCTCTTCTGTTTTCCATAAATGCAATTTTCACAGAAGTCCAAATCAACATTCTTCAAACCCGGCAAGAAATTCCTTGAGTGAAGAATCTTCATCCCCTTTTCACTCATGTGTTCGAGCGTATGATGCCATAATGCTGCATCTGCTCCTTTGGAAGTTAAAACATTAACAAAGTTAGAAATACCATTGCATAAATACAATGTACGAACCTTTTAGCCTTTTGCTATTACCAGGGCTCCTTTGGTGACCTTACAAGCTTTATCTGTGAAAGTTGGCACACAACCGTCATCACCTAACTACCCTGTTGAAATCAGTTATTTCTTTAGATCTGGAACATGCCTTACCTCCTTTAGTAGCCATTGGTTTTCATTCTGCTGTTTTACAAGAACCTTACCCATTCCAACAATTTTATAGGGTTTATCATCACCCAAACGAACTTGTCCAAAATCTCCTTGAACATAGTCATTAAAGTATTTTTTATCAAGTGTGGCATGGAATGAGGCCCCTGAATCTACCACCCAGGAATCAGTGATATTTTCAAAAGAAAGAATCAAAGCATCATGTAACACCTCACATGTCACATTTGCTTCATGATTCTTTTCTTGCTATGCATCTCCTTCTTTTCCCTTTCTAGATCTGTAGTCTTTCTTTAGGTGTCCTTTCTTTCCACATTTCTAGCACACTATCCTCGATCTGGACTTGGATCTACCTTTCCTTGATTTACTGTGATATCCTGAGCTCTTTCCTCTTTTCATTTTTCTTCCCCTAGACTCTACACTCAAAGCATTACCCGATGTCTCACCAGAGCTTTTCTGTCGCATTTCCTTGCTAAGGATAGCACTGAAAATATCATCAAACATTAAAGTACTAGATCCAGAGATAGAGTTACTAATGGCCATTAATAAACCATTCCAACTTTCTCGCAATGAGCACAAGAATAACAAATCTCTAACTTCATATTCAAAGTTTACCCCTACATAACTTAACTTACTTGTAACTATATTAAAATAATTTAAATGATCTGCAACAGATCCACCTTCTGACATCTTCATATTAAATAACCATTTCATAAAAAAAACCTCGTTTGAGGCCGAGGGTTTTTCATATAGTTTTGACAATGCCTGAATCAAACCCTTCGTCGTTGTTTCCTTCGAAATGTTAAAGGCGACTGATGTAGTGAGGCACAACTGTATTGTTCCGAGTGCCCTTCTATCGAGAAGGTTCCATTCTTCATCTGTCATAGTCATTGGCTTCTTTGATTTTCTGCTCAATGGTAGGTACAGATCTTTCTTATATGGATAAACTTCCATCTGCATCTTCCATAGTGAGAAGTTTTTGTCGTTAAATTTCTTGACCCTAAACTTACTATCTTTTGCCATTGCTCACACTGGAATGAGGAACCCTTCTTTTCTGCGAGTTTATCAGCCAAATAGACCTTTGGCTCTGATACGAGTTGTTAGAGAATTATTTATTACGAAGCAATGGAACACATAAAATACTACAGAAATATAAACACAGAAAACGCATAAAACAAGAGAGACACAGATATACGTGGTTCACCCAGCTTGGGCTACGTCCACCTCGAACAGCCAGTCCTTCCTTTCTATTATCCAGCAAAATGAAGAGACACAACCTACAACAAATCCGCTGTAATATCCTCTGTTTTCTCTCAAATTCTCACCTCTCCGTTTCCCGCTCAGAGAATACACATCTATATCACAACCTCGAATACAATGCCCTCATAAAAAGAGAGGAGTTGCCTTCTAGGGCAAAAAATCTTAAACTAAACATAAGTTCTACCGTGAGATCATCTGACTAATGAGCAGCCCAGATTGACTAGAAATTACTATACTTTTACAAGGAAATTTTACATCTATTTTTGGCTTTGGGGGCGCTACCCTCGAACCCTACAAACTTCCTGGGGTATACATCCGGCTGAAACAAAGACCTCTGATCAATCATTCCTTTCATACAACAAAGCATGTATTAATCCCATTTTGGAGCATTGAATGGGATATCTCCCCTCACTATATCTTCACTTGCTTCCCTATGTCATTTTATTGAATTGTTGTCTTTTGCCCTATTGGTTTCCAATCTCTATTTCTCGATCTCTTGGGATTTTCTTGGATTTGTGCCTTCCTAGATAGTTGGAACAAAGGTCATGTTTCTTTTTCCTTTTTCAAGTTTGATAGGTTCTACAAAATCATTGCATTCACCTCTGCTTGTCTTTTTTGTGCTATGACGATCTTTTCATTGTCTTCCTTTCAACTTCTCAATTCAGCTCTCTGGACCTTAAGAACATCCATCCAATCAAGAGAGTTTTCCTCTATCCTCTTCCCAACTGACCCCTCTTCCTAATTATAATGGGATCCATCCATGTTACATTGTATCATTATGTTGCTCATTCTTATATTTCTTGCTAAAATTTGTGTCTGCTTATGTATTGTCTCTCACACATACATATAATTATTAGTTAAATATGACATGAATATTGTAATTTATCACCTTTGTTTGTTAGCACTAGGCATGTTCATCTGAAGTTGTTCACAAAATCAAAACCCCATGCCAGTTATACATGCTAGAGAAAAAGGAGATATCAATATGCTTACAAGATTAGCAACCCCATCAACTCCAAACAAAAACTCACCATACAGAATGATTAAACTATCATATTAAATTCTATCATTTATGTGTCTGTGGCCCTCTTCAGGTCCCATGTTGAACCTTTTCTTTGATACCACCCTGTAACACTCCCTCTCATCCCCTTAGCTTTTCCTAGGTCGTGGAGGTTTTACCTATTCATTTTAACCCAACCTCCAAGATTTGTTATGAAGATGGGGTTACTAAAACCTCACTTTTCAAACCTTGTGGAAATTAATTCTAGCACCACCATTATAACCAAATCATTGACAACATTCCAATGATATAAATTTTGTCTTAATTTGACTCCCATATCGCAAGTTATCCTCATTAGAAGTTCGTCAAATATGATCACAAGGGTGTCATGTGGCACCCACATGGCTTCCACCTAGCCTTGATGGCGCAACCATGTCATTACGACATAAAGACTCATCTTTGTCATGTCACCAGTTGTAGGTTAACAAGTTACAACAACCTAGTGATTCGCAGGCTCCTAGTGAGAAAGGTTCCGATGCTGAAACCATGACCGAACTTGAGTGAAATCCACTTTAGCCCTACCATCATTATCACTGGCCCCTCAATAGTAGTTTTAAATTTGGGGAAGGGGGAGAGGGGACGAGGCAAAAGTAACCTTAGTCATCCATCAAAGGTGGGAAGATTGGTGCTAATCCCAATTGCACAACCCTTCCTGTTAAACACATTCCATGAGGGCCCCCCCTAAATCAATATCAACCATTGATCTAGCACCTTTTCAATCATGGTATTCCACCTCTCATGCATTGATAAGCGGTGGGGACTTGGGAGTGGGTGGTGCCCAACCGAATAGTTCCACAAGCTAGAATCATGGCCACGTCATTTTTGCCACATCACCTTAGTCACGTCATAAGATGCCATTGCCCCTCCCTTTCGCGAGTTTTGATATCAGCCACCTAAGTTAGGGAAGACTTCATGCAAATGAGACCTTGCTCAACTGATCAAATAACCAACGATTTTTTATGTTAATTAATGAGCATCTTCCTGTTAATGTTTCCTATGTTTTGGAAATCGAGGATAACATAAATGTTGGGTGATAACACCTTCACTCACAACTCTGATGAATGTTGGGTGGCCCTGTCAACTAAGAAACCCAATATAAAAACATATCTATAGAAACTATAGCCTATCTACTGCAATTTTCCTACCAAGGAAGTACTGAATGGTTGTGAGCACGAAGAGAAGAAGATGATATTGTTAGACACCATAGCCAAAAAATGAAATATTTCCCAAAAACTATCATCTATCTACCACCACAACCACTACCCTATCAAGAAACAACTAAAGGGTTGTGAGTTCCAAAAGGCATGAAGCTGTATTGTCAGTTACTGAATCGATAGATGGAATATTTCCTCGCAACTGTCATTTGTCTACTACCACAGGTTGATTATGGAAGTATTGAAAGTTACAAGAGACAATAAGTGTTGGGTGGTTCTATCAACAAATGGACCCAACGAACACAATTTTTCATAACATTTGAAGAGCCTATTATATCCATCAGTTTTGTCAACCTATTCACTATCTCAAGTTAAAAATATAAGATTGCTAGTAGTTGTGGGAGTTCAATAGCCTAGTACCTTCCGTTTTAAGGCCTTAGTTAAGGGGTTGGTCCTATAAATTATCCTAATTAGTGCTAGGTGTTGGTAAATTTGGTGACAAATGAGACTATCAATATTATTGGTACCTTTAAAGAGTTTTGGAAGTTCCAATGGAACTATATACAATTAAACATTGATCCATAGTCTTGAGTTAATATACTAATTGTGGGATTTCCCCATCAAGAAACATGAGGTTATATTGAATATAGGATAACAACGAGGGTTTGGGCCACCATGCATGATGAAAGTGAGGTGCATATGTAACCACCTCGGTCAAAATTCCATGTAATAAAGTTAGTAAAGGAAAAATAACAACCAAGGTCATGGGACACATATTCCAAGTTGAATGTTGCGAAAAACATCCTAGTATGGGTGTTCATTTGTTGTATTATTGCTAAGGGAAATTGGAAAGCCAATGCAAAAGGAAAAGAGGCATTAATTGGCTTTTTATTTATGAAATTAATGGAAATTAGGAGAAAAGGAAGGTGAAAGGTCACAAGTTGCATTTGAGGACAAAAATGAACAAAAATAATGGAAATTGAAGAAATAGAGGCCTCATTAATAAGAAGGTTTATGAGGATCAGTTAGTACCTTTTGTGAGTTTAGTTTTGGAGATGTATCTATATTCTCTCTCTCTCTCATACTCTTGGACACTTAGATTTTTCTTGGAGCAATTCATCTCTGGATCAAGGAAAGAAAAGAAGGCAAAGCAGAAGTAAAGATCAAGCAAGGAAGAGGAGGATCAAGCAGTTACAACAAGATTATTTGTAGGTATCGATTTTCATGTGTGATTTTCTTGTTGTCATTGGCATGGGTTTTGTCAGGTGTGACAATGTTCTTCAACCTTGCCTTTCCATTTATGGATAGCCATGGTGTGGTGGGTTATCTTATATTCGGTTGACCTAGATTACCAGATAGACTCAAAGCTGAGTGAGGTAGTCTCAAGATTATCTGCAAGGCCTAGGAATACTGGGATGGGATACATGGTAATGCCTTGATGTGAACACTTATATTAATCCTAGGAATCCCTTGACTCGTGAATGGTGGGATACACAGTAAAGATCGACAATGACTACCCTTGATTGGGCCTTAGAATCCCTTGAATGGTAATGGTGGGATACATGATAAATCTCAGAGGGTGGAGACCTCGTAGGCCTAGGAATCCCTTGACCGGTGAATGACGAGAAAAACAGTAAAGCCGAGAGGTTGAGATGGGAAAATTCCTCATGACTTAGGTGGAGAGATCCGGATGTATCTATGCTTATTTAGGGCCTAATGATCTAGTGGGGGTTGTGATAAATCATAGTTCTATTGACGATGGTCGAGGCAGTTTGGCCTCGGGAACCCCTAGTTGGTTTTTTTGTAAGTCCCACGTTCATGCTTGGAATATGGCACCGGGGTGATTAGATGAAGAAAGATTTGGTTCAACCAATTTAAGGTCACATGGTTCATGGAAGTCCCATACCTGGTTGGCTTTTGCATTCATTAATAATATTTCGTTCTCCTTGGTATATCATGCATAAAGATACTGGGTTATATCAGACTATTATGGTTTTTATATGCTTTTTATTCATGTTGGTTATAAGTTGGTCATGGGTATGATTTATGATCAACGATGTATGGTTTCCATCACATTTTGATTTGTAAATTAATGTACAATAGATATATGACCTAATAAATGATAATGCAGATATTGCGACAAGGAAACGAAGCTTCCTTATGAATCTCAATTAAGTATGAGACCCCTATGCTCAGATATGTTGTTATGACCTGTAGATTGCATATTTATGACATGTTGAACAAAATGACTATCATCGCTAGTAGGGGTTTAGTCAATTCATTAATCAGGTGATTTCATTAGTATCCTTATTCGATTTTTATTTATCATTTCTTAGAGTTTCATGAAGATATGGACAGTGACCTGAGTCTTTTCCCTTAAAACGTGGCACAGAATCTAGGGTCGCTAGCTCAGAACTAGCTGAAAAAGTCCATAGTCACTGGCATGCCCTTGTTGTGGGAGCAACCAGAAGGCTTCAATCACATGAATGGATTTTCATGGGAGAAATTCTGGTTTATATTAGTAAAATGTCAATTTGTCTTAGGGGTTGGTCACTTGGAAGGGTTGGTTGACTCCTGAAGATTTTGTAGTGGGTGTGGAAGGTCAGATTGGTTTTGTTTTGTCAGTTCCACTTCCTTAACTGTACATGAGGATTTGAGTCACACATTAGTAGTCTCTCATCACATGTTTACCCTAGTGAACTGGTTAACTTGGGTAAATGTGGGAGGATGGTGTTACAACATTGACATCACTCTTGAACTGGTTGAACTATTTTTTATAAATCGAAAGTGTCAAGTAAAGAAAAGGAAACAAGCACACATAGTTCGTCACTTCCGTCATAAACATTCCATTAACTAACACAACCCAAAACTTCATTTTTTCCATAAATAGATCCCAACTATAAAAATGTAAAGTATCATGTCAATCTTCAGTTTGATAGTGAAATTTAGGTAATCGACTATAAAAATTTAAGATATATTGCAACCATGCATTTGGTAGTGAACAACCTAATTCAGGCATACACTCTATATTCATAAACACATAAGACAACTCATCAATTATTAACATAACAATATGTTTCAAGAATTCACTCATGAACATAAATGATTAAACATTAATCATCAACATAGCCAAGAATATCATAGTCTATGATCTAACATTCATAAACAAGTATACTTATCTGTGGCTGGTAGGTGAAGGAGGGACTTCCACTATCCACCCAATCATAGGTCAACTACACTGCCACCTTTCTTGTAGTTGACCACCCCTGAGCCAAAGCCAAAATATGAGGGGATGTTTTCTCAAGGGATAATTCACACCAATGGCTTCTTAAAATCTCAAAGGTGGAGTCCACTATCTAGGTGGTTTATCAACTACCCTATTGTAGTAAGCGCCATAATGGTCCACTTACTATAATTGCGTTCAATTATAGGGCTTCACCTAAGGTCCAAATGGGGTATTACTTAATTCAAGAGATTGAATCCACTATCTAGGTTGTCTACAAATTATCTTTTCATATGAAGCACCACAAGGGTCTGCAATCCATTGTCTAGATTGTTGATGATCCCTCTAGAAAGAACCATAGTAACTTGGATTGCTATGTCCATGTGGTTTTTCAGATATTAACAAAAGCCACAGCGATTTGGTCATCCACTAAGCTTCCCACTAGCCATTCTAGGCATGCACACATGGTCAAGTGGACTCAAACTCAAAACATATGGAATAACACCCAAATTCACAAAGCATAGGAATTGTAAATGAACTCCATAATTTCCTCAATTTCGTTCTATCGTGGTCCATAGCTCCATGTTGTTTGCACCAATATTTAACTCTCTAAGAAGAATGCCCAACCAATCAAGAAGTAGTAGAAGGAGAGCCTAATCAAGAAGAACCCACTAGCCTATGTTTTGTGTGTAGATATACTTTCCTTTGTGTCCCTTTCTTTTCTAAAGGAGCACCATCTCTTTTGGCTTCTCTGCCTACTACATAAATGAGCACCACCTTATGCTTTAACCAACCTAATACAATCACACAACTTTGTGACGTCCAATGAACTCTTCCGTAATCTCATCATATCAAAAATCAAGTCGGTTGTGGATTCAATTGGCATGCAATTGAATTTTTAATTAAATTTTGTTAACTTTAATGTTTAATCCTACTAGGTTCATGTCCTTTCCAGGCATTCAAGCTCACCCTACCCTTAAACATTTTTGTGTCCCTTTTTTCATGCCAAAATCAAAATTTTATATTTTAAAAATATTTTCAAGTGTCCATGGGAATTTGACTTAACAATCCATGGCTTTCACACTTTTATAGACACTCATAATTAATTTTACAAAAATATGGAGAGGTGGGGATGTTACAAACCCCAACCCCTTAAGGGAACACCTTCCTCGCTGCTCTATAACTAGGAAAGAAAAGAAATAAAGAAAAAAAACTTTATAAGTGTATCTCTTACATTCGCTTATTCATTAAACGAAAATGGGAAAAACACCCTAATTTGTCCTCCATATTCCCAGGTTGCTTCATTAGTTCCAAAGTACATTACACCTTGACCTACTCTATTTTTCAATTCTAGAGTGTGGTTTGTCTCTGATTTAGGATGCATTGTGGTTCTGGTTGAAATTATCCCAAGGGTTTCACCTGTATCACATACAAATAAACCACATGATTAGTGTCACGCACATAATTATTAAGGAAATAAATTTGAAATACATTATGTGCCTTCATTGGAGAGTGGTAAGGCTAGGTTATAACCCACTGGTTCCACTCTTTCCAAAACCTGAAATGGTCCACAAAATTTGGGTGCTAACTTAGTATAATTCCCACTCTTAGTGAGCTCTTTCTTGGTTTGATGCGGAGATACACTTGACCTCCCACTTGGAATTCTTTATGGATTTTCTATTGGTCTACGTAGCTCTCTTTTTTTCTTTTATCTTTTTATCATGGGTTGCAAGCTTTTGCCTAATATTAATAACTTCTTTCTCCATTTCTTTCAACTTGTCAGGTCCAAGAATGACTCTATTCATTGGGTCATCTTAGCTAACGGAAGTGTTGCATTTCCTACCATATAATGCCTCAAATGGGCTCATCTTCAGTGACTATTAGTACATGTTATTGTATGCAAATTTAACTAGTGGAGGAAGTCCTTTTCCAACCTATTTGGCTAATGCATGATATACATCCTCAACATTTCCTCTAAAATTATGTTCACTCTTTCAATTTTTTATATCTCTGAGGATGATATGATGTGCTAAAGGCTACCTAGATTCCAAAAATAGCAAGAAAAGAATCCCAAAAATTGGAAGTGAACTTGGCATCCTGATCTGATATGATATTTTTGGGTATGCCAAGCAACCTAAATATTTCCTTCAAAAAAATTTGAGTTATGTCAATAGCTTTGTGAGTGGACTTGACAGCTATGAAGTGAGCTTCCTTACTCAACTTGTCCACAACCACCATAACATTATCATGTCGCTTAGATGTCCTAGGAAATCCGGTGATGAATTCTATATATATGAATTTTCACTTCCATTCAGGAATTGGGATTGGTTGTAACAATCCCGTTGGGTGGCTACATTATACCTTGACTTGTTGGCATTCTAAGCACTCAACAACGTATTCAAGAATCTCCTTCTTCATTCCCAGCCAATAATACAATTTCTTTCTTATTTTATGATAACAATGATGACCTGAATTAAGGTATCCTATGAAATTTATCCATTGTGAGGTTCTTCAAGTCAGTTAGATAAGGAACATATCCATTACATTTAAGAAGCAACATATTGTCATCAGTGAGAATCTAGTACTTACTAATTGCTCCCTAAGGTTCTTGTTGTAGGAATTCCTTCACTTGTTGTAAACTTTCATCATTATCAATTTCGCTTAGATCCTTTATTTGATTTCAACTTCATAAGTGCTTATGGCTTCCAAGTGAGCCACTTGTAAACTTCTACTGAGTGCATCAACTACTCGGTTCTCTTGCCTTTAATATGTTTGATCTCAAAATCAAACTCACTAATTAGAGATAACCATTTGTATCATCTTACATTTAGTTTGGGCCGATCAAAGAAGTATCTCATCCCTCCATGATATGACATCATCACAAACTTCCTCTAAGCAAGTAGTGCCTCTACATCTCTAGTGCATATACTGTGGTTGCAACCTCCAATTCATGACTGGCATTTTTCCTTCCATACTTATTTAGTTTTCTTGATTCATAGCAGACTATATGTGTTTCTTGCATCAGGATTGTCCTTAGTCCTTCCGTACAAGAATTTTTGTAGACTATTAAGTCCTTTTGTAGGTCTATTATGCTCAAAATAGGTGCACATGTGAGTAATTTCTTGAGTTGTTCAAAACTAGCTACACACTCTAATGTACAATGAAATTTGACTCTTTTATTCTATAAGGTTGTAATTGAATGCCCAACTTTTAAAAAATCTCAAATGAATCATCAGTAAAATTCAGCCAATCCCATGAAAGATCTAACCTCTATGACATTTCGGGGAGTGCATCAATCCATTCTGGCCTTAAACTTATTGATGTCTCTAGTTGACCCTTCCTTTGAGATGACATGTCCCAAATATTGAACTTGTGATTTAAATAAATCATATTTGTTGAGTTTGGTATAAAATTTTTGTTCCATTAGCAGCTGTAACATTTCCTTCAAGTTTTCCTCATGCTATTCTTTGGTTCTTGAGTAAACTAGGATATCATCCACAAACACTAGCACAAATTTGTCCAAATACTAGCTGAAAATGTTGTTAATTAAAAACATAAATGAAGTGAGGGCATTTGTGAGCACAAATGCTAGCACCAAAAACTCGTAGTGCTTGTATCTCCTCCTAAATTTTGTCTTATAAATATGTTCATATTTAATTTTTACTTGATGATAGCCAGATCTTAAATCTATCTTGGAAAATATTGTGTCTCCTTCTAGTTAGTCAAATAAATGGTCAAATTTTATGCAGTGGGTATTTGTTCTTCATAGTAGATTTATTAAACTATTGGTAATCAATGCTTAGAAAAAGTTGACAAAGGACACTATTTTACTAAAGAGGTTTCCAACTAAAAAATAAGGGCAGCATGACCTTTGGCAGTTTGGGTTGAAAGGACAACTTCCAAGCATGGCTAAATGGTACTCCCAGGATAAATTAGAGGAAAAGTTTCCTCGCATCATTCAATAAAAGCATCTGGGACCAAAATCCTTCCAAACGGGGGAGGTATGATCTATATTGAATCACTATATTATTTATCATCCATCTTGATGCTTTTAAAGTAAAAAATTTGGAGGAATCATCTTCTAGGCTCATTTTTACCCACAACCCCGATTTGAATAATGGGTGAAAATCTTCAGGAGTCAATTTGAGGCCTTAAATGAGCACTTTTTTTGGTCTCAACCTTACTATGGACCTAGATCTCATAATTTACACATTATTATGGACCTATATCCCTTAAAGTAGACACTGATACATTTCCAACTGTGTAATAAATGCCTCAATTAAAGATGATATGAGAAAGTTATGCCTCATAAAAGTCGACTTATCAAAATTTACCACCATAATTCAAAATGATGCAACATTAGCCCTTGCTACTCATGGAAAAGCAGCTAGCTACATGGGTACTATGCAGAAAACTCTAGAAGGGTTGAGTTGCAACTCATATTGTTTTTTGAATGGGTCAAATTTAACCCTTTGTTAACTATTGGGTTGTGTTATAGCTAGGCTACTAGGAGGACAAGGGGTTTCATTCTATTCAAATGCATTTTGTTCCATAGATAAGCATAGTAGCTGAGAGTGGTTAGATATAGAGAAAACAAAGATGGTTATGTATATTGTAGTAGCCAAGAGGCCATAGGTCTTATTTCTTTGTGCTTGCATCTATTTCCATTTAAATGACGAGAGGACAAAGCAATCTCACTTCTAGTCAAGTTTTCTCCCATACGAGTTTCTCAAGTCATATCTTCTATTATTATGCCATTGTGAGTGATTATACTTATGCCATTCTCTATTTTCTTATTTTTATATCGTATGCTTAAACATAACACAGTAATTAATAAATCCAAAAATATAAGGAAAATTTAACTTCTATAATGTTAATTTTGAATTTTCATTATGTTGATAGGCGTATCTATTTCAACTACTGGAAGTGGGCTTTCATAATTTTTTTATTTTTATTAAATGGATGTACAAGATTTGATCTCAAGTGAGTATTCTTATTTGTATACACCATCAAATGGTTGAAATAGAAATACTTTGAAATGTTCTTTAGTTTCAAACAAAAGAATAAAAAAATAATATATATTAAATTTTTCACGAGATGTTAACCTAATTGGAGCTACCACTTCATTCTCTTCTACTTGTTATATTATGTTGACTGGAATTTTTGTCTTCTAGTTAGATTGGCTGCATGTTTTAGATTGGTTTGATCAGGGCAATGGGAATATCATGTGTAATTTTGTTGCAAATTCCAAAGCTCTTGTTGATTGTAACATACCCCCTACTATTCCTAACCGTAACTAAGTATAGAAGGAGGAAATTACTATGCTAACCTAATCTCCATGGTACAGTTATGGAAATGGGGTCTAAATTTTTCACCTTCTATTTTCCCTTCTTAAAACTCGAAATAAATGATACCATCTCCTTCGTCTTGTTCAGCCGATTCTGGCGATATATAGTTTTGCCTCAATAGGGCTCTAAATTTAGAAGTTGTAAACCCACAAGGGTTGGCCTGTTAAAATTGTTTGAGTCATCTTGACCTACCACTTGTTATTCACACGGACCCATTTGATGCATACATGGCTAACCCAGTCAATGTCCATATGCTAGCTTGACCCTAAGTACCGACTCATCCATGTCTTTCTATGCCTTACAGGCATTAATTAAAGCACAAGCATAAATAAAATCCCATTGTTCCCACTCCATTAGAGCTGGGCCCACATTGCCACCTCACCCCAAGAATAAAATCCTGGGGATTTCCCTCAATGCTCTTTTGAAAAAGGTATGGAGTACCTTGCGCTTGAGCTGTCGAGATTATGTGGATTGTACAACATCCCCCCTCTAACTTATCACACTAATGGTGACATATATTTTGTTATTGGGCCCACAAGGGCCACATCACCCTAGAAACACTCCCCCCAGAAATAAATATTGCCACCTCTCGCAAACTTTCAGGGTGCTCATTTCAGGCTGCGTTGGTAGTGCCAACTTTGGGTTTTTGGATTGGCCTCCCCCTTGACTGGTAAGTGATTAAACTTGCACCACACAACACTCATCCCCACATAACAACACCCACATGCCAAGTCAGCTCGAGTAATAAATTCCAACGACTCTATCATTCCCTTCACCTAGATATTCTGGTGTTTGGGGTCCAAGGTGATGTCATATTTCATCACTTCTCCCACTTACATGAGGTCCGATGTAACCTTTGAGCCCAGTCATTCATGGCTTCACCCTCGTGTGTCTTTTAGAGAGTTTTATCTGCCTTATAAATTGGGCATAGTCCTGACTGCGACACCATCTCCGGGATAATACCTCGACAATTTTCCAATATTCTCCATTCGAAACCTCCAAGAAGGAATCTCCAAGGTCATCTAGTCAACCGTAGTGCCTCCCATCAATGACTTGGATCTCTCTACCTTCATGCGTGGACATGGGGCTTAGCCATATGGCGCTTAATATGGGTATATCTGTGTGCTTCTCTAGGCCCTATCCTCCCCATGGTATAAGCATTTATGGTATGGGATTTTCTCTCTTAGCATTCAGTCATGACACCCCATGACATGAGCTTATTTAATACAAATTCCAAGCCCTGCAATTTGCCCCCCATTCTTTCTATATGTGTACATATATTTTTGAGGCTTGGACTAGATGGTTTTTCATGAGATTTTCCCTTAGGACCTAGTAACTGTTAATTTCATTAAGAGGAACCCTTTCTCAGGCCTTCAACACACAAGTCATAGTTATATATGTATATAGTACACAAGATCACAAGAGTTATCCTTCCTAAGATTGAACTTCTTTGGCCCTACCCATCTAGAAAATGTGGTTGAACTATATGTTCAACATAAATATGTTTATGTATATATACATGGTTATACATATATCCCAACTATCTGTTCTGAGCTTAGTAATATTTAAACAAGGGTTAAGTAAACATTTCTTTCAAGTTTATGGCACATAAACCATGGTCTACACATTCATCTTCATTATGGCCCTTTTAGATAAATTTCAATATCATCACAGGTCATCAAGCTACAAGACTATCGACCAATAATAAAAAGAAACAAGCCCATGGGTACATACAAGAAACCCTTCCATTTACTGAAGATATATATACATATATAGATGCATCCTTCCTCAAGCAGGAAAACAATATTATATTTCATGACATAGACATTGAAGAAACACATTGAATACATATTAGTACAGGCCTTAGGCCAACACAAAAACTTAAGCCATTCCATATATATACCTTTAAACAATTATGCTCATTCAAGTAGGAATACCACATTCTCAACATTATAAACATTACAAAAATAATACATTAAACAAGCATAAGGAACTCAGAACATAAGAGACATCAGTAGACACTTATCATTGATAAATTGATCTAGGAAACTAAGATTGGGACTTTAACTCTCCACCCAACCTTAAAAAGTTGCATCCAAGCTTACTTGTAGTTTTCACCCTTGAGCAACATTCCAAAGCATGAGGAATAATTGTTTTGGAGTAGTTTAAACCAATGTTAACAGCTGAAATGGCGTGTCCCAAGACCACACCACCTTCACCCACCAACTACTCAATAGTTGAAAACACAAAATGCACCAATGATTCTTCTCCCTTCTCTTTCTCTGCTCTACCTGAACGTATACTTTCCTCACACCCCTAATTTTCCTTCGCATATCAATCTTGAATGATCCTCTTTTCCCCAGAGCCTGTCAGCCTCCACCACCTTCCTCCTGTAACCGATCAATTGCCCTTATCTTTCTGTGGGTCTGTGTAGACCCTCCTCATGGCCAACAAAACTAATATCAACCATCTTCGCAAATGAGAGGGTTATCCACGTGTCTATTTTCCCATGCCTATTTGTATATGTGTTCTCATGTGGAAATTCTTTCCCCCAAATAGACTAACCGTTTGTCCTCATCCCAAATCCACGCTAATTAAACCTTTTGGACATCACAACCCATGTTTCCTTTAATATTTTGTCCTTGTCCTTGCTTATGGTGGGACCTAAAGAACATCTAGGCCTATCATCATTTTTTTAGTGAAATTTATTCGAAATTCATCCTATTAAACTTCTCATCCAACCAATACAGTTATTTCAAAAATAATTCCCTGAAGCAATTTTCTTCCTTAAGCAATCACCCTCCTGAAGCAAATGGAATTCGTGTCCCTTTCTCTCAACCGTTTAATTAATTACAATTTAGTTGCAATGAAGGAATGTTAATCAGGGGATGTCACATTGACGATCTGTTGAAGATTGAGCAATTCAACATACTATCAAAAGCGGTTAGGGTACTTCTAGTGGTGTTCTCGCTCAAGAATAATAGCAAGCACGATGTGTATGAGATCTTTGAACACGTGAGGAGATTCCGATGGATCATGCCCATGTACATGATGGCTCTGGATGCACAAGACATAACCCTTATGTGCGTGGTGGTTTACAAATATTTCAACCGCATTCTGGCAGAATGAAGGATTCATGAAACAGAGAAAGTGTTGCGAGAACTTGATGTGCTTCCTTCAAAATTAGTGAGGAAATTGATGGCATCTATCCTAGAAATCTATCCTCAACTCAAAGAAGACAGAGATATAGACATTGTGAGGGTTGAAGTTGTCTCATGTGCTCAAAGAGATTATTGGCTATCACAAAGCCACAAAAGAGGAATAAATTTGTTTATATTGAGTAGAAGCCCAATCGTATTGATTGGAACCATTGAAATAGCTTATACCATTTAATTCATTACTCCTTTAGTCATTGAATTATTCATCATCATTATAACATCATAAGTAAATGAATATTAATGAACATGATTAATAATCCTGTCATATAAGTAAAATTATTAATATATCATATAATTTATGCAATTTCATTAATTCTTAGAAGCGTGATAGGCCTCTCAATTCACCCACATAAATAAAATTGTACATCCAAGAAAAAGTTGTTTAGATGGTATCATATAATTTTTAAAATCTTCCCATTAAAGCTAGTAACGAAACCAAAAATTGTTCAAGAGTGTGGATCAATCTTTCATAGGATTCGAGCCTAGGCAGTGATCAAAGAGATAAATCTAACAAAATATCGCTCATAATTCTAAAATTCTGCTCCACATATTGTGACATGGGTTAGGGTTTGCGTTGCTTTCCATGAGTATTTCGATAATTTGTGCAGGGGAATTTAATTGTGAAAAATAAAGTTAGATATGAAATATTTATTTTAAAAAATCTCAATATTATGTAGTTTAAAGTTTCACATTTACTTACTCTAATCTATGTTTTCATGAGTAAAAACAAGTCGACATTGGTTGGCCAATGTAGCGGTTTAGGCTGCTTGCATTGAGTTTTTAGGTGGTTCATGCGTCGCATGGAATTTAATTGTGTTAAAGCAGGTTGGAAACGTGGATATGTACTTTTCAAATTTTTAATAATTTGTAATTAAAAATTTTAACATTTTGTGACTTTGTCATTAGTTTAAAACAATTCAAGATCAATTAGCCATTCTGCCCCAACATTCTTTAGTTTAAAACATTTCAGTGTTCGTTAGCCAATCTGCTGCATGATTTGAATGATTTTTATTTCTATTAAGCAATCTGCAGCATCAAATTTTATGATTTTAATGTTTTATATATTTATTGCAACCCTAAATTATGTTTAAATTAATATTTTTAAATTCCCTTCAAGTATTGGTGGATTGGATATTTTATTAATTTTATAAATGGTTTAAAATATTAAGTTGTTTATAATATTAAGGTTTATAAGATATCATTAGTTTTATTGGTGTTGTTTTATGATAAAGTATTAAATTTATATATGAATTTTTTATGTAATGTTATGTAGTAAAAGTATTAAAGTTTTTTTCCCAAGAAAAAATTTCAATTTTCATTAAGATATTGAAAATTACATGTTGTATATGCTTGAAAGCATATGTTGTAAGGGTGGATTTCCATTCTTTGTTTGATATTATAAAAAATAACAATATCTCAGGTTGGGACACTCATAAGTTATAGATATGATATGCCCGTCAAATAAAAATAGCAAAAATATGTACATGAATAACTTAGAAAAAATATGATCACAGTCATATCTCCAGAAACCATAGAATGAGGGCTTGTCTGCCCCTAGGTGTTGGTCGTCATCATAAGTTCTATGGAAATATCTGTAGAATTCATGTTCTGTGCCCCTGGATCATCCATATCCCCGTTGTTGGCGCGTGGCCTCCTTCAATAATCTGTCAGAATCATTGTGCTCCTTATATATGTGATGATAAGATATAGCATTAAAATTATTTTTAATAAACTTTATATTAATATGATGCCTTTTTATGAAATAATAATTAATTGGGTCATGTAAACTTAATCTTCTTCAGATTTCATGAAAATAAATTGAATGTGGCTTAATATGAAAATATTGAATAAATGACAAGAGATAGCATTAAAATTATTTTTAGTAAACTTTATATTAATATGATGGTTTTTCATCAAATAAAAGTTAATTGGGTCATGTAAATCTAATATTCTTCAAATTTCATGAAAATAAATTGAATGTCGCATAATATGAGAATATTGAATAAATTATTTAAACATGCTAATGGTATTAAAATTAATACTAAAATCTATATTAGTTTATTAGTTTTATAAGAAGTATTTTTATCGTATTAAGATTAATATTATAAATTTATATATTAAAATGTTAATATCTAAATCCAATACTAAAATTCTAATATTAAAACCCAATATATAAACATAGTTAATATTTATATAATTATGATAATAATTATAATTAATATTAATATTATATTTATAATTTTATATCAATTACATTTACTAATATAATTGTATATTTTATTTATTTACATATATCAACTATATTTGTTAATATGATTGTGCTAATAAATATGTTATAATAAACTTATTACTTATTCTATTTTTATTTTCTATTAATTTTATCATATTTCTTTTTTATTATATTTATTTTAATTAATTTTAAATATTTATTAAACTTTCATTATTTACCAAATTGTTGCTATATACATACGTATTCATTTTGAAATATTTGCATAGGAGGATGGATGAATGGATATAAGCGAATTTGGTCTAGTTTGCAGGGATCCCAATGTCCGAGGACTACTATTGTACGTAATTAAATCGACAAATTCCATGTAGGAAAATAATAGGTCACTCCAGGATGACTTTGGCAATTGTGTTATGAAACGTTAATAATACTATAGAAACTTGTGTTTGGCAATTGTATTATGAAACGTTAATAATACTATAGAAACTTGTGGTATGTTTTGATTTTTTCCAATTGTTTTTAGTTAGCTCTAATTAATTTTTTTCCCCTTAATTTGAGTTATATAATTTGTAATATAAGTGTTTTATTAAATTTAGTGAAATATTTTCGAAGTCTTTTTTAATTTTTTTTTTTTAAATATAAAAATAGAAAATTAAAAAATTTTAAATTATTTTTCATTTTATATTTCTACTTTTATTTTATTTTTTTACAAATTCTCAATATTACAAATTACATATAAATATTACAAATTAAATATACATATAAATTCTATTTAAGTGAATCCCATCTCTTTTTAAAAAATATTTTGGAATAATTTTTTTAATTTTTTTTTTTAAATATAATTTTAAATTAATTTTTACATTTTATCTTTTTTCAATTTTTCAACCTTACATATACTTATAATGCCATTCAAAATTATATCAAAAAGTCAAAACTTCTTATTAGTCCCTGCCGGGACTATAGCGATCGATAGATCGTTGACCGCCCATTAATCCATCCGTTGACCATGTTTTTTTTTGCCTTATCATGGTTTAACCAATGTTTTAAAATAACAATTTTCGTCTATCAAAATTTTAACCAAAGTTTTTGGCTGGGCAAAAAAGGACCTCTTATTGCAGGCTTCGCTTATCCCAATGTAGATTGAAGTGATCAGAGCATTTACTTTGCCATTTTACCCTAAGTTTGAGCTTTAAATTCGTTATATAAATTTTTGAAGATCGTATACTAAGTTTTATTTTGCAACCTCGTTTTAGATTTAAGTGATCAATGCATTTAATTTGTCGTTTTAACCTAAGTTCAACCTTTAAACTCGTTATTTAAGTGATCAATGCATTTACTTTGTCGTTTTAAGCTAAGTTCGACCTTTAAACTCATTATATAATTTTTTGAAGATCATATCCTAGGTTTTATTTTGAGGACAACTGCGCTTCTGCATGCAGGTTTGAGGCCATGTGTGTTTTTGCATGTAGGCACATTGATAAAGGTGTCCAACTGTGGCTTGCAGCGGATTGTGTATAATATCATGAACTAACCCAACCCTATGAGGTAAATAGTGGATGTCTATGAGTTATAGCTCCAGTCTTTTCAATTCCGATCAGAGATAGCAGTACGTTCCATTGGTGTCAAGGGAATACACTATCAACACTCTACCTTTAGGTTTGATTCATCGCCTGAAAGAATACCTCTAATCTATTTGTCTTTGTTTGCAGCCATGTTCTCCAACTACTACCTTGTTTCCTCCAGCAGAGTCACAGCGATAAGAGGATGGCCCTCCCGCAGAGGTAAGAGTTTTTTTAGAGTTTCGAAATGGGTATTCGTCTGTTTCTCCCAGCCTGAGTAGATGCACAGGCACTAATGTTTGCATGGTTCTTCCAGGTATTCGATTCTCCCTTGTCCGGTGCAGCTCCTTCACATGTAAGAAGGGGCTTGTAGCATTCGGTTTTACTTCGAGTTTAATATTGTTTAAGAATCTCAGATGGCTTTAACTTCTAACTTGCCATTGCAGTTTGTCATGCGTTTTTCCAAAAGTGCGGATTCAGATGGGTGGGTTGTTAACAGGGAAATTCATCTTCTGTCCTCAGGTTGGTTCTGCCATAAAATCCTCCGGCGGTTTGCGAATTCAAGAGTTTTCCTTCGGTCTTGTTTAATGTCATAAGTATTTTAGTTGTTTTGGTAGCTTAGTTGTTCGGGTTGGTTGCCGGCTTTATATCGAAGCACGGCGAGCTCTTAAGTTCTTATACTGTAATTCTACCGCATTATTAAATTTTCGTTTTTGTAGACAGGGTGCATTGGCACTCTATTGGGATATTTCCTTTGTTTGTTATGTTAAGGGTTTTCCCATATATGGTTAATGTAATTATAATTTCGAACGGTCTTGTAAATTTTGGTGTTATGCTTGGGATTACTGTTCTCAGATATCAGATAGTATTTTTTTCTTATAATTCTTAAACTATTTTTGTTGCTATTATCTCAGAATTGATGGTAAAAGAATTATCTTAAGGGGTTTTGAAATCATTTTCCCTGTTATCGCTTGGAACTGTTTAGAGCTATGTATATTACGGAACGTATGAGTAAGCAGGTTAGACTAGTAATAAAATTAACAGTATTTATATTCCCGCACATTTGTTTGACAATATAATGTCAATACTTTGCCTTAATCATGAAAACTTAACCATAATAAACAATAGAATCTACTTAACTACAGAATATACTTGATAATATGGTTATGATGATAATTGAGTGTTCTTGGTTATGTAATGTTTTTCTAGGAATGAATAATAAGCATGGAGTTTGTCACTTATCTGCTTTTGCCTATTTAGAATTATATAGATACTTTGTATTTTCTTGAAAGTCTCACCACCCAGGGACGGACCTGGCAATTACATCTAGAGTCCCCCGCTGAGCACTTCTCGCTCCTGACAGTTATTGGGCCAGTTATTGGGTGAATACAGTCTGGTATCTGGTATCTTGGGCTTGATGACTACAGTGTAGCCTTGACTAAGTCTTGCATAATATAGTCTGGTACATTGAAGCATAATATAGTCTGGTACCTTGGGCTTCAAGACTACAGTCCAGCCTTGCATACCAGTTCAACTGTTAGCCAAAGATTTCTTTCCCACCCCAGCGTTGAGCAACCTCTCCTACTTTTGTGTGTCGCCTCTTTCCTATGCCCATATGCTTTCTGGGTATTTACATTGTGCATGGTTCCTTGCTTGGTTTATGAGGTGAGCACTTCAGCTCCATAGGGAGCTCGCTATATGATTTATGGTTTTGGTAACTTGTAAGATACAGGTGCAGTCAAGACCAGAATGCTGTCACAGCTACACCTTCAATGGTTAACATACGTGGGTATCCACCAGTCTCGTCAAGTATTTGTTCTCGGGCAGCGTCCGAATCTGTAGAATTTGCAGCGCTTTTTCCATCAACCACGTTAACAAATATGTCTGATAATAAGGAATGCCTCTTTTCCACAGTTTAAGAGGCAAATACGACCATGGAAATCATAAAACAATTGAGCTGGCGTGCTCGCTAAATTTCAATTTCATAAAACATGCCAAGTACCTGAGAGAGAACCATCACTGAGTACCCTCTATGTAAGAGTATTTCAATTTCATAAAACATGCCAAGTACCTGAGAGAACCATCGTTGAGTACCCTCTATGTAAGAGTAGGATAGGGAAATCGATTTCATAAAATTGATACCAACAGTCTCATGTTAGAGCAAAAGACCGAAGATGCAGAAGGGGCAGCCACTTGGCTATTGCATGCAAGATGGTTTTGTTTTGGTTTAATTTAACTTTAATTTACTGGTGACTAAACTTGACATGATTCTACCTGAACTTGTAAGATACAGGTGCAGTCAAGACCAGAATGTTGTCATAGCTACACCTTCAATGGTTAACATACGTGGGTATCCACCAGTCTCGTCAAGTATTTGTTCTCGGGCAGCGTCCGAATCTGTAGATTTTGCAGCGGTTTCTCCGTCAACCACGTTAACAAGTATGTCTGATAATAAGGAATGCCTCTTTTCCATAGTTTAACGTACACAACATATATATATATATATATATATATATATATATATATATATATATATATATATATATATATATATATATATATATATATATATATATATATATATATATATATATATATATATATATATATATATATATATATATATATATATATATATATATTCATTCTCAACTTTCCTACTAATGTTACTCTTTATATATATATGTATATATATTCATTCTCAATTTTCCTACTCATGTTACTCTTCTTGATGCATGCTGCCACCACCATACACAAATGAGAATTATTGACAGCCACCACCATTCACCATTTAACAGTACTTTTCAGCAAATTCATTATAATACTCTTCATTATCCACCTCATCCATCTCTGCAAGCCTACTCAGTTCAACTTGGATCATCCTTCTTAGTTGAAATTTCCTCTCAGACAAATAAATGCCAAATCGTCGCTCCAGTTGTTCTACTATGTCACGGTACGTTGTCCTTTCAAAATCAGTTACTTCTCCTACGATTTCAGAAATTGCAAGACACAGATCGTTATCTGACAGAAGATCCACTGATTTATTTGTATTCCCCGTATCTTCGTTTGTCATGTGCTTTGATTTTGAGTGGGAGTTCACTGCGGAGGCAACATTGATATGCTTCCTTCTCTGGTTATTACCAAAAGAAACAAGCGTTTTATGCACCTCTTCGTTCTTTTCCTTTTTTCAGTTAACCTCGTGTCCAGCTAAGCAAAGCATCATATTAGTAAATAAAAGGTAATATTAATCTTTATTTTTTAAATATTATTTCAAAATAATAAGATTAAATACGCAAAAACATATTTATAATACGAATATGAATATTAATATATATAAATTACTACAAAGTAAATTATCAAACATAATGAATATTATAAATTTAAATAGAGTGTCTTCCAATACCGTAATAAAACATTATTACGATACTTCACAACTATAAAAAAAATAAAAAAATAACAATAATGGCTTACACAAAAATTAAATCTTAAAACGATTGGTATATAGGTATGGATGATGTTTTATACTTATAATGTTAATAATGATGGTTCGCTTTTATTGAAATAAAATTTTATAGTTTTAAATCTATGATACAATACGACCATGGAAATCATAAAACAATTGAGCTGGCGTGCTCGCTAAATTTCAATTTCATAAAACATGCCAAGTACCTGAGAGAACCATTGAATCAACGCTTAGTACCCTCTGACTTAATACCAGTTATAGAGAGTCGCAAACCACTGGTTTGGTCTCTTACAGTTAATCATAATCAAATGCATCTCTTTTGAGAAACATGTCATTTTGCTCAATTGAGTAAATCTAAAGCACCCTATTCATGGTTCCCTAACGAAATTTTCAAGCCTTAATCTGAATTTTTATAACAAATTACACATTGAATTTGGCATGTTGCAGAGAGCTTTTGTATTGTTGTTGTGGCAGACCTGGTGCCACGGCAGTGGCTCCCTTGTTACACCAAATAACTGTCTAGTGCAGTGAATCCTAGGTAAACATCGTTATATGATTGTGAAGTGAATGCCATGTTAAGAGGCACAGTGGTGAGGCATCAATAGGGATGGAATTGGATTGGGCTAATGGGTCAGTAAAATATAAATTAAAAATTTGTAAAATTGTTAAGATTGTTTTTTTTTAAATTAGGAGATGAATTTGGAAGGTGTGAAAATTAATCAAATTTGATTAGTGAGTCTTTTTTGAAATTTTAACCCTCCGCCTGATTCTTTCTAATTTTTATTTTTATTTTTATTTTAAAACTAACCGTGTCAAAAGGAGAACAAAAATTTTAAAAATGCAAAAGAAGTCATTGGATGAGAAGACAAGTTGGGCCTCACCTGCTACTTTATCTACCATTTTAGAGATGGTTTGATTTAAGTGACAATAAGAGTGAGAGAGATGCTATTGCATTGTAAGGCATGTTTCTTTTGATGAATAATTAGTAAATATAGTTGATATACATTGATTGATGTCATTATCCAACTTTTATATGTCAATCAACTTAATATACACTAGTAAATGGGGTTGATACATTTTAATTGTCATCGTTTTCCAAGTTTTATACCCCTATCAACATTTGAAAATAAGAAAGATATATAGACCATATTAAAAAATATGGTTGTGTTAGTAATAATATGGAAAAGCCAAATATAATTCATTAATAAATAAAAAAAATTTAAAATATAAAATTTATTTATAATTTTTCAATAATAAACAAGTGTAATATGCAACGTCAATACTTAGTATATGTTTTTTATGAAAAAAGTAATTCACAGCTAAATTAAAGTAAAAACAATAAAGTAGAAATATTTTCTTTATTAAAATCATTATTCAAATATCATAATACCAATAATTGAAACCATGTGAAAGATTTAAAGTTGGATTTGAAACATGATAACTTTTAAGCTCCCCATTTTTTAATGGAGTAATATAGTGATTAATTTAAATAATTTTTTTATGTTTTCAACTTTTGTTATTTTCTTATTTGAATTATTGAATTTAATTTTATTGTATTTATATTAAGGTAGAGTGAAATAGTTTAATGTATGATTTCAAAACATTAATAAATTTCATAAAATCAATTTAAAGTTTTCAAAACTAATTCAAATTCAAAGTTTTTTTTATAAAAAAAAAAACAATGGGGTGAATGTGATCTTATAATTTATTCACCACAATCTTGGTGAAGGTGGAGGGGGAATTAAAGTGATTATCATCTATTGCTACAAGATAACATAGTCTATCAAAAAATAGTCAACAACAATTAAATAATTAAACTATAAAAAAATATTATGATTAAAAAAATATATTAATGGAAATAATGTGAAAACGCATTGTAATTAGAAAGGATACAACAATTAACAGAAAAGAAGTCTCAAATATCTCCAATTTAAAACTAGATATCTGTGAATAAAAAAATTAGAAATTAGAAATTTAAAATTAATTTTTATTTTCTAAGAAAATAAATTTAATATTTAATTTTACAAGGAAATTTACAAACTCTGGAAATAATTTTTAAAACTTGCAATTTAATTAAAAGCCAATGCTTTATGGGTAATTTGTCCTTGAAATCACAAGTTTGAGAGTGAACTCTTCACAATAGAAGTGCCCCAGAAATTTTTTATAATATTGAATCAATATAGTATCAAAAAATAAATATAAACAACACAAATAACTTGTTTACTTCCTTATTTCGCTAACTAACTCATTGAGTGTTTTCTATTTCTGGGGAATCAGAGAAATTGATTGATAAAGATGGGTGGGTACATAAAAGTTCGATTTCACGCCCAAGTTGTAATGATGGTCATCTGCATGATAAGACTCCTCTCAGTGCGAACGAGTTATCATCGCCCATAAAGAAATGCAGTGTCACACCCCTGTATAATATAAAAGAAAATTTAAATGAAACACATGGTAACTTTATTATAAAACCTAACATCTACCATAATCTTCACTGCGCGTTTTATTAATTACACAACTGCAATGTGGTGATATATTTCGGACCTATGTTAAATGTTTAACGTCTATACAGCTCATTGACTTGACTGCATGGGTGACATGTGTGTTGAAACGGCAATCGGAAAACGTTTTGTCCGACCCGTAGCCTTTCCCGGCGTTGAGTTGTTGGCAGCATTTATATCTCTTGTCAGCGTTTCGGCAGGTGGCATGGCTCACCCGCTTGGCCATGTGACTCGTTGGTTTCTCCACTCTCGGCCTTCACGCTTTGGATTCCCGTGCTACTTCAACGACGGAGATCTATTGCTCAGATCGGAGGGCTGGAAAATGTTTAAGGGTTTTGGGGTCATACATAAACCCCTTAGAACGTGCCTGAGGTTCATTTGGAACAAGAGGGCCTCTCGGCACCCCTCTGGTCATTCAAGCACCGGGTTCGTTTCTCATTCAACGCCGCCCCTGAACTTTGTCTACAGCACCGAGGTCTTAAGTTTTCCCTTCAAGGGCTTTGTACAAGTACCATACTCCATTTACCATTAATAGTTTTTCTACCTTTCGATTCAGGTTTACATGCATTTAGAATGTGGTTGTTCCTAATTGAAAGCTCACACTGACTGGTGGTTTTCGTTGCGGTTGTGTGCAGATGGAGCTCGTTACAAACCCCCTTACCGCTGGCAGGTTGACAGAGCCAGCGTCTCGACTCCTTCGTCTCCTTCCAGGTAAGCAGTCGACCCTTTTACCGGGTGCGAAGTTCAAGGATTTCTCTGTCCATGGTGTGCCAAAGGACTGTGAATATTACCGCATGTTTCCTATTTGTGTTGTTTTCCTTCCGTTATGTACCAGTCGAGGAATTTCCAGAGGAGATCCTCATGGCTTGCATGTGTTTTCCTATTCTCAGGGTTTTACGTTTTCGACCTACCCTGTTGAGATATGAGCTACAGGCAGATTTCTCCTGCGCCTAAATCTCGTACAGCAGTTGATCGATTTGGGGCAATCTTGCCTTCCTGTGTTTTTAGGCTTTTATGCCTCTGTTGTATTTATATGTGAAGACATTTGTTGAGCTGGCCGCTGTGTCGGGCCTTGCTGGTTAACGATATTTAATCTGGACAATGAACACATATTTTGATTTTTGAATATATATATTTCAATGTTTACGTTTCCAGACCTTCGCTCTTAATCATTTTGCATTCTATGTTACTAATTTACTCCTGGTCCTTCTTGGCCGGTTGCAGTATGCCCATTGATAATGTCGTTTGTCATTCTGATATGGTTAAATGTTATGTCCGTCTCCGTGAACGGTATGGAATTTCGATCTACTTATATATATTAGTAAAATCATCTCAATAATGTTAGCGGTTCTTTTTTTACTATTCTTCAGTTAAATCCCTTCATACAGTGGCGAAATGTTTCATTACCAGTTGTTGAGTTTAGGTTATAACAAGTTTATGGTATTATTACAGCGCATACACATGCGTATTGTCTGTTGATTGTATGATTACACCTGTGGTTATCTACGCGGCCGTGTTCACAGCCACGGTTGAACACCTCCAGTGGTTGCATTCGTTCTTAAAATGTTTACTTATTAGTACCATTTCGGTTATCTGCATTTGTTTCCACTGTTATACAACAGTTTCATAGCGTTACTCTTATTGGCGGCAGTTTGCTCTATGGGTCTAATCGTCTGGTTATACATTTCCTCTTGCAGTCACAGTTTCGTTAAGATTCTTAACTCTGAAGTTCGTTAGTTACATGATTTGTTTAATGGTATTCGTTTGGCGTACTTCTGTCTGTGCTCTAATGGAAAAGGAATTTATGGTCTGGGCGTTCCTTTGCACAGGAACTTGAGATATTTCCGTCGTTTTTTTTTTGGTATACTTAACTGCTTGAATACCCACCACAGTGTTCTGGTCCGTGTTAAATTCTTATGTGCTTTCTTTATTTTGAACTACCCTTAGCGCACTGGTTATTCCTTTTATAATTGTCTAGCAATTAAATATTCTGACATTTTAATAGAAATGTTCACCTGATACAAATATACTAAGCAGCATGATATTAAAGAAAGATATAAGATACAAGGTCTAATTTGTCGACTACTGTAAATTTTATCTTCAGTGTGGTCAACATTCATTACTGAACTAATTTCTCTTCATTGCTATCTCGTACCTGGTTCGCCAGTGTTGTGAATAGGCACTTCAGAAAATTCACCTGCAATCCAAATTCGCTCTTAACCACCCAACCTTGAGATCCATCACTAAGACTGGATTCTCCCCCCGAGCTATCTTGCAGGCCTACAGCCCTCAACAAGATACATGCACCTTGTGCCTGGTCATCTGGTCCTTACCAGACTTAACCAGTTTCTTGTTATTTTTCTTTCTGGAATCCTTCTGTTTGTCCCCACAACACATAATTCCTTCTCTCACTACCCAGGACTTTTCCCCGTTTGGGAGGGTAGTTTCAGTCAGTTTTCATAACTGATTTTCTTTTTTAAATCCTCCTTTCAGAGGCTGCCAGCATTCCAAGAAATATATATTTCCAATATATTTAAATTCACCAATAAGATAATATGATTAGAGTTTTGTTTTTTTTTTTTTGTAAAATAAAAGACAACAAACTTTCAACTCTATCTCTTACCACAGTAAAATTCCCACATTTACATCTTTCCGGGGTCATCACATCTCCCCCTCCTGAGATTGGACATCGTCCCGATGTCTGTTTCCCCTAAACAAGTCCGGGTAAGCTTTTTTAATGAGTTCTTCATCCTCCCAAGTGGCCTCATCAGGCCCATAGTGCTGCCACTGCACTTTAGCTTGGGTAATAACCCGCTTCCGCAGCCGCACTTCTCTCCGGTCGAGGATGTTCAGTGGTTCGACCAGAACCTCGCCTTCCGGCTCGACCTGCAATCAACAAAAATTCCAGTTACTTTTTGTCTGAGATCAAAGCTTAACTAGAACAACCTGATTAATTCTTACCCAAACATCCTGCCATTTGATCACATGTTTAGGGTCGTAAACGTATTTTTTTAATGTAGAAACGTGGAAAACATTGTGGATCTTAATATGACTTGGCAGGGCGAGTTGGTAAGCCACCGGCCCCACTCTTGCCAGGATCTGAAAAGGTCCAAAATAGCGAGGAGCAAGTTTGACACACCCACTCCATTGCAGGGTGCTCCTTCTGGCTTGGATCCTTACAAAAACATGGTCACCGACCTGATATTCTTTGAATCTTCTTTTTTGGTCTGCAAAACTTTTTTGTCTATCCTGAGCAGCCTTTAAATTGGTACGCACTCTTTTCACCATGTCTTCCATTTCCTTGAGCATTTCTGGGCTCAATCTTAATTTATCCTCAGGTCCACCCCAACTTGAGGGTGTGCGGCATTTCCGCCCATACAAGACCTCAAAGGGACTCAGCTGTGTTGACGTGTGATATCCATTATTATATGCGAATTCAACCAGGTGTAGATATTCCTCCCATTGAGTTGGTTTCAGCATTACACATGCTCTCAACATGTCCTCCACTACCTGGTTCACTCGTTCCGTTTGACCATCGGTCTGGGGATGATAGGCTGTGCTGAAGTTCAGTTGTGTTCCCAGTTCAGCAAACAATGTTCTCCAAAAAGTTGACGTGAACTTTACATCACGATCAGATATTATTATCTTCGGAAGTCCATGCAGTTTGAACACATTCTGCATGAAAATGTGAGCAATTTGCACAACCTTATACGTGGACTGCACAGGTATAAAGTGTGCTGCCTTACTCAGTTTATCTACCACTACCATAATGGAATCATTGTTTCTCTTCGTCCGAGGCAACCCGGTTATAAAATCCATGGAAATAGTTTCCCATTTCCATTCTGGAATAGGTAAGGGTTGTAGCAGCCCTGCTGGATGCAAATGCTCTGCTTTAATCTGTTGACACTCCAAGCACCGTGCCAAGTATTCAGCTACATTCTTTTTCATTCCTGGCCAATAGTATTCTTTTCTAAGTGCAGTGATCATTTTTGGTATCCTGGGTGCCCGATATAGTGGCTTATGTGAAATTCATCCAGAATCAGATTCCTAAGACCATCTTTGTTAGGTACATACAGCCTCTTATTAAAATACAACATTCCGACATCATCTAATTCATATCCCTGCTGTGTTTTCCCGCTAGAAAGTTGTTGTACCTGCTGTTTAATTTGCTGGTATTCAGCATCTTGATCTGCTGCTATTTTTATCTTTTCAAATAAGGAATTCTGCCATTTACTGATCGAAATTTTACACAAGCACTGCACCTTTCGACTCAACGCGTCGGCTACACGGTTCTCCTTCCCTTTTAAGTGTTTAATTTCAAAATCGAATCCACTTAGAAAATCCGCCCAACGGGCTTGCCTCGTATTTAAGGTGGGTTGGCTGAAATAATTTGTTAGGCTGTGATGATCTGTTAACAACAGAAATTTTCTTCCCAAGAGATAATGTCGCCACATCTTCAGTGCGTGTATAATGGCTGCCAACTCTAAGTCGTAGGCAGAGTATTTCTGCTCATGTTCCTTTAGTTTTCTTGATTCGTATGCGATTACTCTTCCTTCCTGCATCAATACTCCTACCACACCCTCCTTACTTGCATCAGTACATACCACGTAATCCTTATTAGGATCAGCTATACTCAAAATGGGTGCGGTGGTGAGTAAATGTTTAAGTTGCTCAAAGCTCCGCTGACACTCTGAGGTCCACTTCAATACCCTTCCTTTCTTTTGTAAGGAGGTGATAGGGTATGCTACCCTTGAAAAACCCTCCACGAATCTTCTATAATAGCCAACTAGCCCCATAAAGGACCTAATATCTGCCACATCTTTTGGTACGGGCCATTCCATTATAGTCCTTATCTTTTGAGGGTCTACTGCAATCCCCTCTTTGGTGATTATATGGCCTAAGTATTGTATTTCTTCCCTGAAGAAATCACACTTGCTAAACTTAGCGTATCGCTGATGTTCCCGGAGAGTTTGCAGCACCACTCTAAGATGTTTCTCGTGCTCCTCCCTAGATTGAGAATATATCAGAATATCATCAATAAATATCAACACAAATTTATCCAAGAACCTGTGAAACACACTGTTCATCAAACACATAAAGATAGAAGGTGCATTGATCAAGCCAAAAGGTAACACCACAAACTCGTAGTGCCCATACCGTGTTATGAAAGCTGTTTTAGCGATGTCTTCCTCTTTGATCCTAATCTGGTGATAACCGGATCGCAAATCGATCTTAGAGAACACTTTTTCCCCCTTCACTTGATCGAAAAGTTCATCAATCCGAGGTAAAGGATATTTATTTTTTATCGTGAGCTTGTTCAGCTGACGATAGTCTATGCACATCCGAAGAGTTCCATCTTTCTTCTTGACAAATAACACTGGGGCTCCCCATGGTGATACACTGGGGCGAATGTAATTTTTGTCTAGCAGCTCTTGCAGTTGCATTTTTAATTCTGTTAATTCCGGTACGCTCATTCGATAAGGTGCCTGTGACACTGGTGCTGCCCCCGGGGTCAATGCGATGGTAAAGTTTATATCTCTTTTAGGTGGCAGCCCCGGTATCTCTTCTGGAAAAACATCCACGAATTCTTGTATCACTGGAATATTGTCCAGCGTAGTTGTTTTATCCTTCTGATTTGCATAGCGTACCTGAATGGCATAAATTTGACATTTCTTTTTGATGCATTTAGCTAGTTGGGATGCCGTGATGGGTCGGATCTGCACGGGGTGCTTGATCCCTTGCAGTTCCTGCTGCTCCCCAAGGTCATATTTATAGTAGATGGTTTTTGTCTTATAGTTTACTAATGACCAGTGTTTTTCTAGCCAATCCATCCCAATCAGGATGTCATATGAACCCAACGGAGGTACATTCAGATCTACTACTATTGGTTGTCCTGCTACGTTTAAAGAGCAATTATTAATTTTTGCCAAGACCCGTCTCTTGGCTCCCGTAGCTAACTGTACCAGCCATGGATTTCTGAATTTTTCAGATTGTAGCTTACAATGTTCTACTATTTTTGGGCTAATATGACTTAAAGTAGCTCCTGGATCAATGAGAACAGCTCTAGAAAGATTTGAAATTTTACCTTCAAATTCCACCATAGTCGGCTGGTATTCCGCTTGACGATCATCCAGGGCTGCGTTAATCCTTGGTACACTACGTGCCACATCCCCAATGGTCGATGCTTTGTGAATCTGGGATATCTTGTCCGTACCCTTCCGCTGCGGCAGTTCTTGACATAGTGTGGTCCTCCACAGCCCCAACATTGAACTGGAGGTCTGGCCATTCCTTCACCCTCCAGCCTAGTAAGCTGTTCGCTTACTCTAGTCGCACTGGTTGGCCTAGCCCGGAGTGCACCTCTTGCTACAGTTCTGTTGTGCTATCCTTTGCCAGCTCCCTTACTACCATTACTGCGACTTCCTTTGCTATTTCCAACAGTCCTATTACCCTTTCTTTCATTCCATCTTTTATTTGGAGCATCTCCCTTCTGTTTATTCTGCTGGTAACAGATTCTAGCTTTGCGGATAGCTTCATCCATTGTCCTAGGATTGTCAAACTCGATCCTTTCTCTTATATATAGAGGTAAGCTGCTCACAAACCTTTGCACCTTGGTTTTCTCCTCCTTAATATAAGGCACATAACGAAGCAGAGAAGTAAAATGGTTAATAAATTCGTCCATAGACTGTTGTCCCAGCTGTAAATCATGGAATTCTCTTGCTTTCTCATCGTAAAAGCGCTCGGTCAGATATCTCTCTTTGAAGTATTTCTGAAACTTTTCCCATGTTATGGTTCGTTCGCTTACCCCCTTGAAAATCTTAATTTCCTCCCACCACAGGGTTGCTTTACCTTGTAGCTGGAATATGGCCAGTCGTTCCTTCAAATTATGGTCATACTCATACAACTGGAAATATTTGTTCATGTTAATTAACCATGCTTCAACCACTTCTTCTTGTTCCCCATCAAAATGTGGGGGTTTAATTTTTCGAAATTCTCCCTGCAGCTCCATTCTCTCACGTTTTGAAGTCTGTTGTTCAAGTGCATTATCAGAATGGTCCTGCTTTTCCTCTGAGTTTTCAGGTCCAGTTTGGTAGTTTCGTTCTTCGGTCATCCTCTGTTGTTCCGCACTGGGATTAGCTAGTGCTAGGTTCTGCCTATCCGACAAACTCTTCAAAATTCTCTGTTGTTCCAATGTCAGTCGCGCATTATCCTCTCGTAAACGTGCCATCTCATTCTTCAACTCCTGAATAGTTTCCAGTATTGCGAGGTTTGTACTACGTGTCTCCTCGCCAAGCTGTACCCACAGCTCTGGGTTTTCCCGAGGAGCGCTGCCGGCTCTCTGCATTTCACTATTTTCTTTTTGTTGGCTATTAGCTATTTTGTTCCTGTGTCTCACCCCTAAAAATAGGACAGAAACAGTAGTTAGTTTGTTTATCTCTCTCCCTTACATATGTATGGAATAGTTTTCTGCACAGTTGAACATGCCGTTCCAGAGGCCACAGTATTGAAACTTGGCTCTGATACCAAATTGTCACACCCCTGTATAGTAAAAAAAAAAAATTAAATGAAACACATGGTAACTTTATTATAAAACCTAACATCTACCATAATCTTCACTACGCGTTTTATTAATTACACAACTGCAATGTAGTGATATATTTCGGACCTATGTTAAATGTTTAACGTCTATATAGCTCAATGACTTGACTGCATGGGTGACACGTGTGTTGAAAACGACAATCGGAAACGTTTTGTTCGACCCGCAGCCCTTCCCGGCGTTGAGTTGTTGGCAGCATTTATTTCTCTTGTCAGCGTTTCGGCAGGTGGCATGGCTCACCCGCTTGGCCATGTGACTCGTTGGTTTCTGCACTCTCGGCCTTCACGCTTTGGATTCCCGCGCTACTTCAACGGCGGAGATCTATTGCTCAGATCGGAGGGCTGGAAAATGTTTAAGGGTTTTGGGGTCATACATAAACCCCTTAGAACGTGCCTGAGGTTCATTTGGAACAAGAGGGCCTCTCGGCACCCCTCTGGTCATTCAAGCACCGGGTTCGTTTCTCATTCAACGCCGCCCCTGAACTTTGTCTACAGCACCGAGGTCTTAAGTTTGCCCTTCAAGGGCTTTGTACAGGTACCATACTCTGTTTACCTTTAATAGTTTTTTTGCCTTTCGATTCAGGTTTACATGCGTTTAGAATGTGGTTGTTACTGATTGAAAGCTCACACTGACCGGTGGCTTTTGTTGCGGTTGTGTGCAGATGGAGCTCGTTACAAACCCCCTTACCACTTGCAAGTTGACAGAGCCAGCATCTCGACTCCTTCGTCTCCTTCCAGGTAAGCAGTCGGCCCTTTTACCGGGTGCGAAGTTCAAGGATTGCTCTGTCCATGGAATGCCAAAGGATTGTGACTATTACCACATGTTTCCTATTTGTGTTGTTTTCCTTCCATTATGTACCAGTCGAGGAATTTCCAGAGGAGATCCTCATGGCTTGCATGTGTTTTCCTATTCTCAGGGTTTTACGTTTTCGACCTACCCTGTTGAGATAAGAGCTACAGGCAGTTTTCTCCTGCGCCTAAATCTCGAACAACAGTTGATCGATTTGGGGCAATCTTGCCTTCCTCTTTTTTTAGGATTTTTATGCCTCTGTTGTATTTATATGTGAATAACATTTATTGAGCTGGCCGCTGTATCGAGCCTTGCTGGTTTACGATATTTAATTCGGACAATGAACACATATTTTGATTTTTGAATATATATATATTTCAATGTTTACGTTTTGAGACCTTCGCTCTTAATCATTTTGCGTTCTATGTTACTAATTTACTCCTGGTCCTTCTTGGTCAGTTGTAGTATGCCCATTGATAATGTCGTTTGTCATTCTGATATGGTTAAATGTTATGTCCGTCTCCGTGACGGTATGGAATTTCGATCTACTTATATATATTAGTAAAATCATCTCAATAATGTTAGCGGTTCTTTTTTTTTACTATTCTTCAGTTTAAATCCCATTCATACAGTGGCGAAATGTTTCATTACCAGTTGTTGTTGAGTTTATGCTATAACAAGTTTATGGTATTATTACAGCGCATACTTATGCGTATTGTCTGTTGATTGTATGATTTCACCTGTGGTTATCTACACGGCCGTGCTCACAGCCTCGGCTAAACACCTCCAATGGTTGCATTCGTTCTTAAAATGTTTACTTATTTGTCCCATTTCGGTTATCTGCATTTCTTTTCACTGTTATACAACAATTTCGTAACGTTACTCTTATTGCTGGCAGCTTGCTCTATGGGTCTAATCGTCTGGTTATACATTTCTTCTTGCGGTCACAGTTTCGTTAAGATTCTTAACTCTGAAGTTCGTTAGTTACATGATTTGTTTAATGGTATTCTTTTTGCGTACTTCTGTCTGTACTCTAATGGAAAAGGAATTTATGGTTTGGGCATTCCTTTGCACAGGAACTTGGGATATTTCCGTCTTTCTTCGGTATACTTAATTGCTTGAATACCCACCATAGTGGTTCTGGTCCGTGTTAAATTCTTATGTGCTTTCTTTATTTTGAACTACCCTTAGCGCACTGGTTATTCCTTTTATAATTGTCTGGCAATTAAATATTCTGACATTTTAATAGAAATGTTCACCTGATACAAATATATTAAACAACATGATATTAAAGGAAGATATAAGATACAAGGGTCTAACTTGTCGTCTACTCTAAATCTTATCTGCAGTGTGGCCAACATTCATTACTGAACTAATTTCTCTTCATTGCTATCTCGTACCTGGTTCGCGAGTGTTTTGAATAGGCACTTCAGAAAATTCACCTACAATCCAAATTCGCTCTTAACCACCCAACCTTGAGGTCCATCACTAAGACTGGATTCCCCTCGCGAGCTATCTTGCAAGCCTACAGCCCTCAACAAGATACATGCACCTTGTGCCTGGTCATCTGGTCCTTACCAGACTTAACCAGTTTCTTGTTATTTTTCTTTCTGGAATCCTTCTGTCTGTCCCCACAGCACAAAATTCCTCCTCTCACTACCCAGGACTTTTCCCCGTTTGGGAGGGTAGTTTCAGTCAGTTTTCATAACTGATTTTCTTTTTTAAATCCTCCTTTCAGAGGCTCCCAGCATTCCAAGAAATATATATTTCCAATATATTTAAATTCACTAATAAGATAATATGATTAGAGTTTTGTGATTTTTTTTTTGTAAAATAAAAGACAACAAACTTTCAACTCTATCTCTTACCACAGTAAAATTCCCACATTTACATTTTTCCGGGATCATCACATGCAGGAATTGTGTCTCTTTTTAAAGCAAGGTGCCTTGTGAAGAACTACTTTGTGATTTTCTTCAAACTTGAATGAAAAACAAGCAAAGTTGGATGGAAATTCTTTATCCAGTGAAGGACTACCCAATTATCATGCCCAACGGTAAGAATTTATGTGAAAGCAAGCACCTCAATTCAGAAATGTGGTGGAGTACCCCAACAACGGTAAGATATTTTTCGTAAGTTAATGGGGTTTGTAAATATCCTACATTAAGATATTTTTCCTAACGTAATGGGGTTTGTAAATAACGTACATTGAAAACATGTGAACATCTTTTTGAGGTCGTGCGTTGTAAAAAAGTGTTGCACCTTAAAAGGTCCATATCCTCTGGTTTATTTTATTTTTAAATATAATATAATTAAACAAGTCACCAGTTACCAATTATCTTAGATTAAAAAAAAAACAAAATCAAAAAGATACATCGCTGAAAAAGAATTGTTTAAATTTTTACTATTTTTATTATTTTATTATTTTTAAAATTTTAATAGAAAAAATCATATTATAAAAATGATATTATTAATCTTTTTTTAATATTATATTATTTAATAATTAATCATTTTGAAATTTTTTTCTTAAATTTTTATTAAGATTTTATAAAAACAAATATGGATAATGAAAAGAAAGGTAATTGAAGGTGTGTATTTCTTTGAATATTCATTTAAATCCAATAGGTTTCCTTGTCCTTTATTTATAAGCACAAATTTTGAGCGTATTCAATTTTGGTTTTCAATAAAAAAAATTAAATTTAAATTTTTATTAATTATTTATAAAATTTAAATAATTAATATTAAATATTTATATAATTAGTAAAGGTATAGATTTATTTTAATTTGAGATATTTTAAATTTTAAGAGGGATTAAATTTTTTTTCACTCTAAAAAGTTTGTACTTCCAGATATTTGGATCTAAGTTGATTTAATTATCAATTATAATTAATTATAGTTATTAATTTTATGTTAATTTTGAGGGTTAACTCAATTGGTCTAGTTCATCAGTAAAGCACCTGACTAATAGGAGGTCGCACATTCAATTCTCTACTAATAAGCTAATAGAATGTGATCCCTCTAGGGTGGATTTGCCCATATATATATATGTGTGTGTGTGTGTGTGTGTGTGTGTATGTTTTTATTTTTATTTTTTTTTGTTTTAGTTTTGTGTAATTTCACCAAGTGAAAATGTTTTATTACTAAGTGTAATTATTAAATATTTTGTTTGTTTTTATTTTATTTTATTTTTATATTTACTTAATTGGGTCAGTAAAAATGTAAATACAACATTATATTACAACTTTTCTAATATATTGGGCTAAATAAATTTATACAACAATTAATAAATAATTATTGTTCATACATTATTAACCATATTATTAACTTCTTAATAAATTATTTTTTATTAATTATTTTATATTTTTATGTAATATTTTCTCTCTCTTTTCTTTTGAAGTCTAGATACCTCATACATATTTTGCATCATAGTAGCAATACCTTCTAGTAAAATTGGAGCATCACCCATCTTAGTAATATTTTCTCTCTTTTCTTTTGAAGTCTAGATAAGTCTAGATGAGTCATTCATATAGAAACACTAAGTACCTAATCAAATGGGAGAATTTACCATTGGAGAAAGTGATATGGGAAAATGAGTTATTCATATAGAAACACTGCAATTATTGGGTACCTAATTAAATGGAAGAACTTACCATTGGAAGAAGTGACATGGAAAATGAGTTATTCATTCAAAAACACTTCTAGTTAATGTGTTGAGGACAACACTTGTTTGAATGACATAAAACCTTTTATTAAGCACTAGTTATCGAATGAAGACTGAAGACATTCTAAAAATAGCATTTAGAACTCATGAGGGTCATTATGAATTTTTGGTCATGCCTTTTGGCCTTACCAATTCACCTTCTACATTTCAAAGTTTGATGAATTCCATTTTCAAACCCTTCCTTAGAAAGTTTGTGTTAGTATTTTTTGATGATATACTAATCTACAACAAGTCTTGGAAGGATCATGTTGAACATGTTGACAGGGTGCTCAAACTATTGGAGGAGAAACAATTATATGCAAAAATCTCCAAATGTTTCTTTGGAGTACAAGAGGTGGAATATATGGGTCATATTGTATCTCATGAAGGTGTTAAGGTAGACCCTAGCAAAATTAAAGCTATTAAGGAATGAAAAATCCCCACATCCATAAAGCATCTGCGAGAATTTCTTGGGTTGACAAGGTATTATCACAAGTTTGTTAAGAATTATGGGAGAATATCAGCACCTCTAACAACATTATTGAAGAAAGATGCATTTTCATGGACTCCAGAAGCAACAAAGGCCTTCGAACATCTTAAAGAGACAATGTACCAAGCACCGATATTAGCTATGCCAAACTTCATAAAAACCTTTATTGTAGAATGTGATGCTCCAAGAAATGGAATTGGTGTTGTTTTAATGTAAGATGAAAGAGCCATGCTTTCGAAAGTCGTCCAATCAAAGGAAAGTATTTACACAAAGCTATTTATGAGAAGGAAATGTTGGAAATACTACATGCACTTAAGAAATGGTGACCGTACCTAATGGGAAGACACTTCAAGGTAAAATTGGATCATGATAGTCTTAAATAATTTTTAGAACAAATATTATGCTCTGAAGGGAAACAAAAATGGGTCACAAAGATGTTGGATTATGATTTTGGAATCATCTACAAAAAAAGGAAGCAAAATGTTGTGGCAGATGCACTCTCAAGAAAGGATGAGGATGTGGAAGAATTGATGTGCGCCATTTCTATTATCCAACTAGATTGGATAAATGAAGCAAGGGGTGAATGGAAGAATGACGAGGAAGTGTGGGAACTCATTCAAAGGATGCAACAAGATCCCAGTACATCTGATACATTTAGCTAGAAAAATGATTTGTTATGGTACAAAGATCGGTTATACCTATGTAAGAATTCCCAACTCAAACAAAATATTCTTATGGAATTGCACACTTCTCCCTTAGGAGGGCACTCAAGATTTTTAAAAACTTACCACAGGATTAAGAAGGAATTTTTTTGGGATGGCCTTAAATCGGATATTCAAAAGTTTGTGGCAGAATGTTTGGTTTGCCAACAAAATAAAGTTCAAAAAATTAAGGTGCTAGGTCTATTAAAACCTTTATCCATTCCAAGCCAACGTTGGGAGGAGGTTTCAATGGATTTTATCACAGGTTTACCCAGGTCTGAAGGAAAGAGTGTCATCATGGTGGTAGTTGTCAAACTTACCATGTATGGACACTTTTGTGCATTATCACATCCATTTAAAGCCAATATAGTTTCTACTACATTTGTGGAAACAATTCAAAAGAAACATGGAAACCCAAAGATTATTGTAAGTGATAGAGATCCCATTTTCACTGGAAATTTTTGGACAAAACTATTTTCTTATCTCAGTGCTTTGTTAGCTCATAGCTCATCTTATCATCCTCAATCTAATGGGCAAATTGAGATAGTAAACAAATGTTTGGAAGGATATCTTCATTGCTTTGTATCTGATAAATAGACACAATGGGTCAAATGGTTGCCTCTGGCTGAATGGTGGTATAACACTTCCTTCCATACTGCAACAAAGATGACCCCATTTATGGCACTTTATGGATATCATCCACCATCCATCACATCATATTTAAGAGAAAATTCTAAGGTTCAAGCAGTGGAACATCACATTAAGCATCAACAACAAGTTTTCCAACTCTTAAAGGATAACCTCACGTTGGCACAAAATAGAATGAATCAATAGGCAGGTCAACATCGTAGCAAAAGGAGTTTTGATGTAGGTGATTGGGTATTCCTACGGCTACAACCATATAAACAAATGTCCCTCAAGCAGGCTAAGAAGGATAATAAATTATCACCAAATTATTATGGTTCATACAAGGCTTTGCAAAAGATTGGTACTATGGCATACAAATTTGAGCTTCCTGTAGCTTCCCAAGTGCACACAGTTTTCCATGTTTCAAGTTTAAAGAAGGTTATAGGTGACAAGCTCCCAATTCAAACAATATTGGCAGAACTTGACGAGGAAGGAAAAATCATATTGAAACCAGAAGCAGCCACAGGAAAAAAAAAACTCGACAACTACGAAATTAATCAATCTCAAAGTATCTCATCAAGTGGAAGAACTTATCGGCTAAAGATTCCACATGGGACGATGAGAATTTTATACAAAAGCATCCAGAACTACTCAAGTGTTGACGACAACACTTATCGGAAGGAGAGGGGCATGTTAGGTCTCTATAATACTAGTGATTCCCCCATTACTATTGTCATTGTAGCCCTTATTTTTATTATTGTGCCCCTATTGTCCCCATATTATTATTAGTGTGCCCCATAGAAACCTACTATTGTTATTGTTGTGCCCTTATGTTATTACTGTTATGTCGGCTCGATTATATTGTGAACACTTAGACTCCTATATATAGAAGGGAGGTTTAGTCATTTGTATAATTCAAAAATTGTTCATTTCTATAATGTAAAAGAGGTTGCCCCCTCGAAGAGGTTGAATTCTAAGGCGTTGGTCTATATTTTCTATCTTTTTGTGAGCTGGTTTCATAACACAACCTTCGACATCATATTTTATGATTTCAATGTTTTATATTTTTATGGCCACTTTAAATTATGTTTAAATTAATATTTTTAAATTTACTATAGTTTTTGTTTTGTTTTTTTAATAATATAAAGTTTTTAATATATTAAAATTGGTGTTGAATTTTATGATAAAGATATTATATTTATATATAAATTTTTGAACAAATGTTATGATGGTAAAATTATTAAAGTTAATTTTAATAAAATTTATATTAATTTGATGGTTTTTCATGAAATGTAGATTAATTGAGCTATATAGATTTAACCTTCTTCAAATTTCATGAAAATAAATTGAGTGTGACATAATATCCATAAAATAGAAATTAAGAATATTGAACAAATCATGTTTAAAATCATTTAAATCTGTATTAAAATTAATATTACTTTATTAGTTTTATAAGTATGAAATTTATTGCATTTGGATTAATATTTAAATTTACACACCAAAATTTTAATATAATTTTTTTTGTAAGCTTGGTAAAACTCTCCATTTTGGAGTTTAGCACAACATTCGAACCCAAAATCTTGAGAGACTTCATTCCACGATGACAACTACAAATACTAAAATTTTAATATTAAAACCTAATACTAAAACTTTAATATTAAAACCTAATACTTTAATCTTAATATTATAAAATCTAATTATTATTTATATAATTATCATAATAATTAATATTAATATTAAATCTCTACCTAACAAAATAATTAATATTAATAATTTCATTATATTTATTGAAATTTTATTATTTACCAAATTACTATATACAGTTTCATTTTGAAATCTTTGCGAGGGAAAAAAGTGATAAATAGGTGAATGGATATATTGGAAAAATCCGGGGAGTTTGGATGAAATAAAAAACAAAAAGAGGTCGATTTGGGATCCCAATGTCGGATGACTACTAGTGTAGGTAAGAAAATCGAGGTCGATTTGGGATCCCAATGTCCGATGACTACTAGTGTTGGTAAGAAAATCGACAAATTCCATGTAGGAAAACTTTTAGCAATTGTGTTATGAAACGTTAATAATAATATAGAAACGTGCCGTATGTTTTGATTTTTACCAATTGTTTTGGGTTAGTTTTGATGAAATTATTTCTCTTTAATTTCAGTTATATGATTTGTAGAATAAGTCTTTTTATAAAATTTACATATAGATAATTGTAAATTATTTTCGAATAGGCTTTTAAAAAATTTCAATTTTTTCAAAATAAAAGTTATAAGGAAAAATCTCAACATTGTTTTTTATTTTTTATTTTTTATTTTTATTTTTATACACATTCTTAATATTACAAATTACATATATTTATAAATAATGATTTAATTTATATAATTGTATTAGTAAATAATAAAATTATAATGTTATCCAAAATTATATCACAATTTGTGAAGTGCCAAATAATAACTCTATGTAGTGAAGTGAATCTCATGTCGGTACATTGCGCTATATGACTCTGAAGTGAATACCATGTTGAGTTTTAGTGGTAGTGGTTGAGGGGCTAATACGGATGGAGTTTCAATGTCATGGGTGATTTGCCCATAAATTTGATGGGTTAAGTCTGTTTTGAAATTTCAATTTTAAGAGTCAATTTTTATTTCAAAACTAACCATAGCAAAAGGAGGAGAAAAAAAAATGTAAAAAGGGTCATTGGTTCAAAAGGGCCTGGCCTGCTATTTTATCTTCCATTTCAAAGATGGGTTGATTTCATTCAATAACAATCAGAATGAGAGAGATTCTATTGCATTTTTTATTTTTTATTTTTATATGAATAATTGCATTAGTGGAATGCACATTAGTAAATGTAGTTGATATACTTTGATTGATGTCATTTTCCAACTTTTATAAGCCAATCAACGGTAGCTTAACATATATTAGTAAATCTAGTTGGTATATGTTAATTGCTGTCATTTTCCAACTTTTATACCTCAATCAACTTTTGAAAATAATGATGATATATCAATCATATTTACTAATATGGTTGTGATAGTAATAATATGGGAAAGCCAAATCTAACTCATTAATAAACAATAATTTCTTAAAATGTTAAATTTATTTATAATTTTCAAATAAAACAACAAGTGTAAAATGCAAAGTTGCTTAGTACTGTCTTATGCAAAAGGTAATTGATAGCTAAATAAAAATAAAAATAATAAGATGAAAATGTTTTCAGTAACACCCCAAGTTGTGTAAAGATTACTGAGATCATTAAGTGAACCTCTTTGACTGAAAGATATTTTAAATTTTATTATATTTTGGTGAGAAATATTAACCGATATAGGGTGAAGGGCCAAGAAAACATATATGTTGTAATTACCTAAAATATAGGTAGTAATACTTTAACAAAAATAAAACGGTTGCTAAGAAACAGTTTTCCTCTACCTGAGAAGGGTAATATAGAGAGGGGAGAAGAGAAAAAAAATGTTCCTAGAGCTGGGTGGAATAAACCAATGGGAAAAACTTGCTCAGCACAGTCGATAAGAGAGTACAGAGGTTGAGGCTGGACCGGAGTCCTGACACCCATAGTAATGACTGTAACTGCACTAGATCCAGCATAAAAGATAGAAGTTGCTCGAGAGAGAGCCTGAACATGATTGCTAGACTTGTGGCTGGGAGGAGAGACCTTTCGAATATATTTATTTCACAAGTTAATAGATAACTGAGGTACCAAGATTTTTAAAGAATTATTGTTGAAGTGTAAATATGATTATGTACTGTAGCTATTAATGTTTATCTTATAGGTTAACAGATAACTGCGGTAGCAAGATTTTTAAAGATGTATTGTTGAACTCTAAATATGATCATATACAGTAGTTATTAATATCTATAGTATAGATTAACAGAATATTGAACTGTAGCTACTAATATTTGAATTACATGTATATAAATAATGTAGGAGGCTAACTATTGAATTAATAGCCAGGGAGTTGTGCAAATACTCAACAAAAGATGAATACACCAGTAGTCGAACTCTATAAATTACAAGCATGAAAGAAAAGAAAATGAAGTCTAGTGCAAATGTCATAATACCAACATAAACTCTTGAACGCATTCTTGAGCATATAACTATCATTACCAAAAAGGAATGCTTAACAACCATCTCAATGAATGTGCTAATAATAATTATTACTAACGAAACCAAAAAGTATAGTAAACAGTATCATGGTATGGTCGCATCCAGAGTTAGCGTCATGAATAAAATTGTGTATCAAAACCAGAGATAATGCTATAAGAGCCTTTTTTATAGAACTAGCACAATTTAATAAATCTAGTTCCTATATATTTCAAAGTAGAATAACCATATGTGGGAAAGGGAGAATCATAATAAGTCATTCTCATCTCATAGTTAATCTGAAACAAAATTATATACTTTTGAATAAATATAGTAGACAGACGTTGAAACTATGCCATCATAACAGTCGAATGACGACATTCTTAACCGTCTCTCAAATGGAATTTATAAACAGTTACTTTGTGCATTCCTTAGAACAAGCGAAACATGCTTAAAGGCCTTTAGATTCATCAAAAGTTACATTTCAAATCTTGGAAATGATCCACAGTTGTAGCTGGTCATATAACTTAGCAAAATAAAGGTTAATAAAAGCCTGAGTATAAGTGTTACAACCCTAATGCGCTATTAGAGATAAACCCTCTCCGTAAAACCCTTAATAAATTAAATTCAAATAGAGACCATGGACTTAGCTCCAACTTGAAATGAAATGGGCACGCCATAAGCTCTTTTGCAATTAGAAGTCGCGATTTTGAGTACTAAACCCTCCTGAATGTGGCATACCTATGTTTAAGAAAATGTGAATTAGTCATTGTTAAGAGAGGCCATTAACCTGTTGCTCATACATATAAATTCCACTTTAAATGAGAAGGACCTTACCTAAGTTAAGGGCATGGCCTCGATGAATCGCCCACTGGTAGAAGTAGGTTAAAACTTAGCTTCATATCCAGAATTCATCATAAAAGAAATATATAACCAATAACCCTCAATAATCTAGAAATGAGTTCAAATAATTAATATTAAATCCTATTATAGAAATTACATACTTGCCGAAGATGATCTGGGGTACATGTTGCCTTCCGCCATCTCCGAAACTCCATAAGGCATCCCTAAATAGCGGTGAGAAACCCTTAGACTAATCATAAAGTAATTACATATCTGATATCAGTCTTTTTACCTAAGCAAGTGCAGTTTTAGAATGGCACATTTGAAGGGTTACCTGCTCTAGTGAGTATAACGGCCTCCCCTAGTTTCATTTCTCACAGAGCACCATAACCAGAGCCCTCGCAAAATAGTACGACGCATAGGAACGACAACACAATGAGACCATCGGGGTTCAGTGCGAGGAGTTGGTTAGTTTAAACCCTATCCAATCTCAACCATCAGATCACGGAGTGAAGATTAACGACGAGAATCCATGATAGATGGCACAAACACACCAAGGTATTGTCCCACAAAGCAGATCCTTGCCATGTGGAGCTACGAACAAGGGCCAACACAATAAAGAGAAGCATAAAGTCATGTGCACAATTGACCAGGAGTATCGCAAGTTGGATCTCCATACCTGCTAGTTAATTAGTATTTATTTGCAATCAAAGATATGTACACAAAAGTCAGGGCACTGTATAATCCGTGGAATAAACACCATTTATATATATATATATATATATGTGTGTGTGTGTGTGTGTATATATATATATATATATATATATATATATATATATATATATATATATATATATATATATATATATATATATATGTATATCTATAGATGTATATGTATAAGTACAACATTTAATGGTATAGGGCAATGGCACTGTATAATCCGTGGCATAAACACCATTTATATATATATATATATATATATGTATATGTATATCTATAGACGTATATGTATAAGTACAACATTTAATGGTATAGGGCAATGGAACGTTATATAAAATGTTTTTTTATTATTAAAGTTGTTAATTTAGATGTTACAAATGGTATCAGAGCTCAAGTTCGTACACTGAGACTCTTTGGGAACAACTATCCACAGGAACCATGTGCTTGTGTTTTAACTAAATCAACTTGTGTGTGAATACAGATAATAGAAAAGATCACACCAACAAAACAAAAAGAAAGTTCATCATGCAGAGGAACTCAGGATGACTTGAATCACCTGGAGTAACTTATGTGAATGCTAACCGAGATATGTGATACATCTAAGCAAGGAATCTCGACAAGTTAATGCAATGTTACTTGAAACTATGCAGCAGTTGCATGCAGAAATGACCAGTTTGGGAATAGATAATGAATGACTGCGTTTAGAATAGGGAAGAATCCTAAGAAGTTTGTCCAATTGAAAAAATCAACGACACCTAGACCCTAGTGCAGAAGATCGGGAAAAGACCTTGATCGCTCAGCATGGAGAAGAAAACGTTGAGTCAGTTGAAAGACATAGAGAGGATGAAGAGGGACACTTAGATAATGTCTCAAACCAGCGTAAAACCAAGAAACAAAAGTCAGAACAAAAGTCAGAACTACAAGGATAATTTAAGAAAATAAAGCCTTCACTCTTTGAGGGAGAATCTGAAGAGGCTGCAGAAGTGTGGTTAATCGATATGGGCAAGTACTTTTAGATTTATCAGTACACTAACAAATTGAAGGCATGGTTGGAAATTTATCAGTTAAGGGGAAAAGTGACTCTTTGGTGGAAGGAAATCAAGATAGTAAGGAAAATTGACAAAGAACAGGTTACATGGAATGAATTTCAAAAACATTTCAAGGAAAAGTATCTAACTAAACACTATTATGATGAAAAAGAGAAATAATTCCATGAATTAATATTAGAAACCTTAACCATGGATGAATATGTGACTAGATTCATGTCCTTATTATGCTACATGGCTTACATGCAAGAGGAAAAGGCCAAAATTCAGCATTTCATTAGCAGCTTACCAAAATTTATGAAGGAAAAACTAGAATTTTACTACCTTAAGACAATGGACAATGTTGTGGAGAAGGCCCACATTTTGTATCAGAAAATGAAACAGAAGAATGAAGGGCCAAAAGGGGGATTAAACAAGAAGGGTAGAAGCTTGATTCCAAGTAGACACCCAAAATTTGCTAACCATAGGAATGCATAACAAAATACATTCAACAAGTTTCCAGCCAGAAATCAACCCAAAACTGCATACTCTAAGAACAAACCATCAGAGGAAGTCACAAAATATGTCAATGTTTAGCAATCAAAACCATTGCTACAATGTTGGGGATGTAGAGAACCCCATTATTATAAAATTTGTCCACAATAAGCTAGAACACAATAGTTATCCAATGTGCAAGAAGCATCCATAGTTGGGGAAGTGGTGAGGATCTTACTCAGAATTAATGTTGCCTTGGATGATCATCAGTTTAAATTCCAGCCCACAATGATCGAATGTGAAGATATGATTGCTAAGAAACATGTCTGTATTTTATTTGATCCAGGTGCTAGCTTAAGCTATGCCAGTCCTCAAGTGGTTGAAAAGTGTCAGTTATCAAGCAAAAAAATTTCAAAACCTTGGCTAGTTGAATTAGCCGCTGGTACAAAGAGAAGGTTTAATGCCAAGATAGAACGATGTCCCGTAACCATTTCTGGGTAGCCTATTTATGTTGATCTTAATATAATTCCTTTGGCTTCATATGATATCTTAATTGGGATGGACTAGTTGGAAAAATGTTGGTCCCTAGTACACTGTAAACAGAAAACTGTATGTTTTATTTTAGAATTAGGTCAAAGGAAGGAACTACAAGGAATAAAAACTAGTACCAAGCTACGTCCTATTACTGCCAGTCAGTTAGGAAAATGCATTAGAAAAGAGTGTCAAATATATGTTGTGCGGGTGGGATTTAGAAAATCTAAAAATAAGATGACTATGCTGGAAAGTATTTCCATAATTCAGGATTTTGTGGATGCTTTTCAAGAAAACATTCCTGGTTTACCACCAAAGTGAGATATTGACTTTACCAACGAGTAAATTTCAGGTGAGGCCCCCATATCCAGAGCTCCTTATCGCATGAGAATACCCGAGTTAACAAAACTCAAAATGTAGCTATAGGAGCTTCTAGATAAATAATATATCCATCCCAGTGTGTCCCTTGGGGAGCTCCCATATTATTTGTACAGAAAAAGGACGGGACCCTCAGATTATGCATCGATTATCTACAACTAAACAAACTTACTATCAAGAATAAGTACCCTTTACCACGTATTGATGATCTATTTGATCAGGTACAAGGAGCTAAGGTATTCTCAAAAATCGATCTAAGATATGGTTACCATCAGATAAGAATAAAAGATGAAGATATTTACAAAAAAACATTTCGTACTCACTATGGTCATTACGAGTTCGTGGTATTTCCATTTTGCCTCACAAATGCCCCAGCCACCTTTATAAGTCTGATGCATGGCATTTTCTATCTTTACCTAGATAAATTTGTGCTGATTTTCATAGATGATATTTTGATTTATTCTAAGAACGAGGAGGAGCATAAAGAACACCTGAAAATAGTATTGCAGAAATTAAGGGAAATTCAGTTGTATGCCAAATTTAGTAAGTGTGACTTCTTTAATAATCAAATTCAATATTTGGGTCACGTTATATCAGTAGAAGGCATTGCAGTAGACCCATAAAAGATCAAAACGATCATGGAATGGACATCCCCAAATAATGTCGTTGATATCAAATCATTATTGGGATTAGCGGGGTATTATCGTAGATTCATTGAGGAGTTTTCAAAGATCGCCTTTCCAATGCCCTCTTTATAGAAAAAGGGATGCACTTTCTAATGGATGGTTGAATGCTAGCAAAGCTTTGAAAAACGAAATCATCTACTCACCACCGCACCAGTACCAAAATTAGCGGATTTGGAAAAGTCTTTCATGGTTGGCACAAATGCAACAAGAGAAGGTGTTGGTGGGGTGCTGACAAAGAATGGAAAGGTGATTGCTTATGAATCTCAAAAGTTGAAGGAGTATGAGCAATGACATTCATCTTATGACCTTGAATTGACAGCAGTAGTGCATCACTTAAAATGTCGCGGCATTACCTATTGGGGAAGAATTTTTTGCTGCTAATAGATCATAGTATCCTTACCAACTTCTTCAATCAATCTAGCTTAAATGCCCAACAGGCCAGATGGAAAACTTTCTTAAGAGAATTTGACTTTGAGATGAAGCATTTAAAGGGGAATGAAAACCGTGTGGCTGATGCACTGAGCATAAAATTACACTGTATCTATAAGGTCCGAATGAGTCAAGTAAGTTCAAATATTCCTGAAATCATAAAGGAAGTAGCTAGCAGAGATCTGAAGTATACTTTCCTTTGGAAACAGACAAAAAAAGCTCTGCTGAAAAAGGAAGAATCAGAATTTAGAATAAATCCTGATAAATTCCTTACTTTTAAAGACAAAATTTACATTCCAAACCAAAATTTGATTAAACTATTAATATTAGATGAGTTTCATAAGAAAACTTGTGCTGGCCACCTAGGTTATCAGAAAATGTTTTCAACCATCAAAAAAGGCTACTTTTGGCCTAGATTGAGGAAGGATATTGTAGAATATTTGTCCAAATGTTTGGAGTGTCAATTGTTGAAAGAGGAACACCAACATCCCGCCTGATGGTTACAACCATTGTCCATTCCATAATGGAAATGGGAGACCATATCCTTAGATTTCATCATCGTTTTACCCCGCACAAGGAAGAAACATGATTTAATTATGGTGGTGGTAGAAAAATTGAGTAAAACAGCTCACTTCATACTTGTGAAATCCACATTCAAAACAGTGGAAATTGTAGAAATATTTATGAAGGAGATATTTCGCTTACACGGGATACCCAAGGCAGTGATTTCAGATAGGGATGTGAAATTTACATCCACCTTCTGGAAGACTCTCTTTGCAGTATTAGGTACTCAAATCCAGTTTAGTACCGCCTACCATCCTCAAATGGATGGACAGACTAAATGAGAAAATTAGGTGTTAGAAGACATGCTATGCATGTTCGTGATGTAGCAACCACACAAGTGGGAGGACTACCTCAATCTAGTGGAATTTTCATATAATAATGGACATCAAAAATTTCTAGGCATGAGCCCTTTCAAGGTTTTGTATGGAAGAAAGTACAGAGCACCCATAGATTGGAATAATCTGATGAATAAGCTAGCACTTGGTCCTGACATGCTAGCATAAATGGAGGAGGTTGTTAAGCAATTTCGACAAAATTTGAGAGCGGCCTAGGATAGACAGAAGGTGTATGCAGATAAAAAGAGGTGATATAGGGAATTCCAACCTAGAGATCATGTTTACCTGAGAGTGAAGCCTCGGAAAAGTTTCTTGCAGTGGTGGGGTTGTGCTAAATTAGTACCCCGATACTATGGGCCCTTTCAAGTGTTGGGGCCTATAAGCTTTCACTACCAAGCCACATTTGGGTCCATAATGTATTTCACGTATCTTTCACAAAGAAATATGTGTATAACCCTCAACACATTATTGATTGGGAAAATATTCAGGTAGACGGTTTAATGGGTATAAAACTAGATATATCTTTCTTCTTTTTATTATGTGAAGGTAGTTGAGAATTGTTTTATGGTGCAGGTCAAACCGGAAGGAGACTTCCTGGAAGAACCTCTTCGTATTCTCAATCAGCATAAAACCAACTTGCGAAAGAGAGCCATCACCTAGGTTAAAGTGTAATCGAAGCACTTTGGCTAGGAAGAGGACGAATTCATGCGAAAGGCTTATCCAACATTGTTTTATGAAATGGAAGGGAACACGAGGGATGATGTTCCTCATATGGGGGGGGGCGAGATGTAACACCCCAAGTTGCATAAAGATTACTAAGATCATTAAGTGAAACTATTTTACTAAAATATATTTTAAATATTATTATATTTTGATGAGAAATATTAACTCATATAGGCTGAAGGACAAAGAAAAACATACATGTTGTAATTACCTAAAATATAGGTAGTAATACTTTAACAGAAATAAAATTGTTTGTTTATTTAAAAGAAACGGTTTCCAAGAAATAGTTACCCTCTACCTGAGAAGGGTAATATAGAGAGGGGAGAAGAGAAGGAAACGGTTCCTAGAGCTGCGCGAAATAAACCAGTGGGAAAAACTTGCTCAGCACAACCGACAAGAGAGTACAGAGATTGAGTTTGGACCAGAGTCTTGAGGTCAATAGTACCGATTGTAACTGGAATAGATCCAACATAAAATATAGAAGGTGATTAGGGGAGAGTTTGCATGTGATTGCCAGACTCGTGGCTGGGAGGAAAGACCTTTCGAATATATTTATTTCGCAGGTTAACAGATAAATCAGGTGGCAAGATTTTTAAAGAATTATTATTGAACTATAAATATGATTATGTATAGTAGCTATTAATGACTATCTTATAGGTTAATAGATAACTGAGGTAGCAAGCTTTTTAAATATTTATTGCTAAACTGTAAATATGATCATATACAATAGTTATTAATATCTACAGTACAAATTAACAAAATACTGAACTGTAGCTGCTAACATTTCAATTATAGGTATATAAATAATGTAGGAGGCTAACTATTGAATTAATAGCCAAGGAGTTACTCAAATACTCAACAAAAGACGAATACACTAGTAGTTGAACTCTATAAATTATAAGCATGAAAGAAAAGAAAATGAAGTTTAGAGTAGTGCAAATGTCAGAATATCGACATAAACTCTAGAACGCATTCTAGAGCATATAAATATCAATACCAAAAAGGAAATCTTAACATCCATCTCGATGAATATGCTAATAATCATGATTAGTAAACAGTATCATGGTATGGTCGCATATAGAGTCGGCATCATGAATAAAATTGTGTATTGAAACCAGAGATAATGCTATAAGAGCCTTTCTTTATACAACTAGATCAATTTAATAGATCTAGTTCCTATATCTTTCATAGTAGAATAACCATACGCGGGAAGGGGAGAATCGTAATAAGTCATTCTCATCCCATAGTTAAGCTGAAACAAAATAATATACTATTGAATAAATATAGCAGAAAAACATTGAAACTATGCCATCAAAATAGTCGAATGATGACATTCTTAACCCTCTCTCAAACGGAATTTATAAATAGCTACTTCATGCATTCCTCAGAACAAGTGAAATAGGCTCGAAGGCCTTTAAATTCATGAAAAGTTACATTTTAAATCTTGGAAATGATCGACAACCGTAGCTGGTCATATAACTTAGCAAAAAAAATGTTAAGAAAAGCTTGAGTATAAGCATTACAACCCTAATTCTCTATCAGACATAAACCCTCTCTGTAAAACCCTTAATAGCTTAAATTTGAATAGAGACCATGGAGTTAGCTCCATCCTGAAAAGCAATGGGCATGCGAGAAGCTATTTCGCAATTATAAGTCGTGATTTTGAGTACTAAACCCTCCTGAATGTGGCATACCTATGTTTCAGAGAATGTGAATTAGTCGTTGTCAATAGAGGCCATTAACCTGCTGCTCATACATATAAATTCAACTTTAAACGAGAAGGACCTTACCTGAGTTAAGGGACCGGCCTCGATGAATCACCCACCTGTAAAAGCAAGCTAAAACTCATCTTCATATCTGGAATTCATCATAAAAGAAATCTATAAAGAAAAACTCTCAAGAATCTAGAACTGAGTTCAAATAATTAATATTAAATCCTCTTATAGTAATTACATGCCTGACACAGATGATCTGGGGTACATGCTACCTTCTGCCATCTCTAAAACTCCATAAGGAATCCCTACACAATGACAAGAAACCCTTAGATTGGTCGTAAAGTAATTACAAATCTAATATTAGTCTTTTTACCCGAGCAAGCGAAGTTTTAGAATGGCACAGTTGAAGGGTTACCTGCTCCGATGAGTATAACGGCCTCCCTTGGTTTCATTTCTCACAGAGCACCATAAATAGAGTCCTCATAGAGCAACATGATGCAGAGGGAGGAAAACACAATGAGACCATCGGGGTTCGACGAGAGGAGGTTGTTAGGTTAAACCCTATCCAATCTCTACCGTGAGAGCGTAGAGTGGAGATCAATGACAGGAAGCCATGATAGATGGCATGAAAACACCAAGATATTGTCCCACAAAGCAAATTCCCGCCACGTGGAGCTACAAATGAGTGCCAATACAACAAAGAGAAGCATAAAGTCATGTGCACAATAAACCAGGAGTATCCCAAGTTGGATCTCCATACCTGCTAATTAATTTGTATTTATTTGCATCCAAAGGTATCTCCCATATATATATATGTACACCATTTAATGGTATAGGGCAATGGAACGTTATATCAATTTGTTTATTATTATTAAAGTTGTTAATTTAGATGTTACATTTTCTTTATTAAAATCATGATTCAAATATCATAATTCCAATAATTAAAAAATGTGAGAAAACTAAAGTTGGATTTAAATCATGATAAGTTTTAAGCTCTCCATTTTTGGATGGACTAATATAGTGATTAATTTATATATTTTTTTATGTTTTTAAATTTTGTTACTTGAATTATTGATTTTAATTTTACTGTATTTATATTAATGTAAAGTGAGATAATTTTATTTATGATTTCAAAACTTTAATAAACTTCATAGAATCCATTTAAAAGTTTCAAAACTAATTCAAAACCAAAGATGTGTGAATGTGATTATATAACTTAGTTAAGTGCATGATTTAAGCACCACTACCTTGGTGGAGGGAGAATCAAATTTCTAATAATCTATTGGTACACCATAACATAATTTTATGAAAAACAACAATTAAATAACAACTAAACAACAATATTTTTTTTTAAGAACACCCTCTCGTTATATTTTTTATATTCTTCATAATTTTTATTGTCTTACTATTTATTTATCCCTGTTATTATTTATTTATTTTTATATATTTTATTTAGTTTATTTATTTATGTATTTATTTTTAATCCTTGTTATTTTCTCCAAGTTGGATAATCATATAAATAAATAAATAATATTAATTAGTAAATAAATAATTAATGAATAAGTTAATTAATTAATTAAATTAATTAAATTATTATTTATTAATTATTAATTATTTAAACAATTCAAATTAATTCCCTCCCTTAGTCAAATATAGTCATTTAGTTGCTTTGGTCAAATATAGCCGTTTTCCTTTAGTCGTTAGGTTGACCTATCTTCTTATTTAACCTTCTTCTGAAGATCTCTCTTCATCTTGTCGTGAAGATGAACCACACTAGGTGGAGATCACACTGAGTGGAGATCTGTCTCTTCATCTTGTCCTGAAGATGAGCCACACTCACTAGTTTGGAAGGCGTCGACCAAATATTCTCAATGTGATTTGGTTGGTGATCACACTGAGTGGAGATCTGTCTCTTCATCTTGTCGTGAAGATGAGCCACACTCACTAGTTTGGAAGGCGTCGACCAAATATTCTCAATGTGATTTGGTTTGGTTGGTTTGCGACCAAATATTCTCAATGTGATTTTTTCCGAAAGTTTTGATGAACTAACAAACAATTAAATAATTAAACTATCAAAAAAAAATTTGATTAATAAAATATATTAATGGAAAATGTGGACAAACATTGTTATTAGAAAGAACACAACAATTAAAAAGAAAAACAAGGAATAATTATAGGTTAATAAATATTTATTGTTAAAAATAAATATGATAATGAATGGAAAGAAAATATTAATTATCGATAAATTATTTTATATAACTAATTGTATTTCATGGTCTTGAGTATTTGTTTGAGAAAACAGAGGAAAAGTCACAAATATTTTCAATTTATGAGAACACTTGGCAATTAAGGTTTGTTTTTAACAATTTTTAATTTTGACAAATTCATTTTAAACTACATAATATTAGACATCCATCAATCAAAAATTAGAAATTCAAATTCAAATTTCAAAAAAAAAAATTAAAAAAATTATTTTCCAATTTAAAAAAAAAAATTAATATTTAATTTTACAAAAATAATTTTTAAAAATTTGTTATTGAATTAAAATTCAAAGTGTTTTGACAAAACTAATTACATTCTAATTAGATTGATTTATTTTCCAATCTAATTTATCTACAATCCCACAAAGATTCATTGAAATCACAAATTTGACATATTTTTTACAAATAAAATGACCCAGAAATTTTTGAAGATGTTAAATCTATATATTCCAACTAGAAATCTCTGCTAACTCCAAAAAATCTCACTTATAAATACTCCTCAACTACTCATATATATATATATATATATATATATATATATATATATAAATAATAAATTAATTAATTAACTCCAAAATTACACAGTAATAAGTCAATGCCACGTAGGTACAGATATTGCGTAGGTAAGAGGGGCCATGGTCATGGTTAAGCCTGGATTTTGTTTTTACTTTTTTTTTATTTTTAAACGTCAAAAGTCACTTGTAAAAATAATTTCAAACCATTTCAAACCATAAAATAAATTTTAATAAGTGGTTTAAATTATAATAAATATTTTATAGACTTAATTGCTTGTCTTAAATTTTAATAAATGGGTTAAATTATAATAAATAGTTTACAGATAAAGACCAGGTAGACCATCTATTTTTTATTTAGTTACAGCATTTATTTTTTATCATGATTCTTTTGTGAATTAGCTGGAAATGAGATCTTTATAGACGTAGGGAAAGATTAGATTAATATTATTATTTAGTTACATATTGTTAAATATATTTCATAACATTTTATAAATTATTTATTTTATTTTTAATAATTTAAAAGTTTTAAAAATGAGTTTTATTTATTTTTATCAAAATTAGGAATTTATTGTATATGTCCATATTTAATAATAATAAAAGATATATTACTTTCCATCTATTATCTTTCTTTTAAGAACCTTTAGCAGTAGTAAATGAAAGAGATATGGTTGACTAATTGCATTCTTGAATGGTTAAAATAGGTATTTCTGATTTTTCAATAGATATCTGTATATATGAAATAAACAATTAGAAATAACAAAAAATGTTTTAGATGGAATCCAAAGATGCAAAAATTATTATATGTCCTATTATTTTATAGTTTTTAATTGCAAATAATATCTTAAACAAAATAAAAGTCAGTCTCTCTTTTTTCATGTTATTATTCCTTAACTAGTTTATTGTTTAGAAAGTCACTCCTACAGAGTTGTAATTTCCCAGAATCACTTGAATCTCAATATATTTTTAGAGTTGTAATTTCCCAGAATCACTTGAATCTCAATATATTTTTGAAGCCATAAAATTAGAGTAATGAGCTGAGATGTTTTCTTTTTACAAAAATGACTATTTTAAACCTACCTCTCAATTTTCATACAAAATTTGTACTTAAAATATACACTCAAGCAATCTATCTATAACATAAAATGTGAAACATAAAAAAGAAATGACGGCCATCAAATTTTCATATAACATAAAATGTGAAACATAAAAAAGAAAGGACGGTCATCAAATTTTCATTTGAGCGGCAACCTAAATTTCAAATTCCAAGGCAAGTCAGGGTGAAGCATCAATTGTAATCTTCGACTGGAAGATTACAGTTCGCTCAAAGGAGTGAAGAAAATAATTTTAAAATCCAAAAGAAGCCGTTGGATGAGAAGACAGGCCGGGCCTGACCTGCTACTTTACCTCCTGAACCTCCCATTTCAGGGACGGATTGACTTCAATGACAAGCAGAGTGAGAGAGATTCTGAAAAGGCTGCCTGCTCTCTGCGCCCCATCCAATCTCTTCTAATGCTTTACTGTGTTTTCTTGTTTGTAATGAATCAAAGAAATCGATGATGCAGATTGGTGGGTATGGAAAAGTTCGATTTCACGGCCAGTCTGTGCAGTAAATAATAAAGTTGTAATGATGGTCGCATGCATGATAAGACTCCCCTTACTGCGAACGCGTTATCAACGCCCATAAAGAAACGCAGGAATTGTGTGTTTCTTTTTAACGCAAGATGCCTTGTGTAAGAGCTGCTTTGTCATTTTCTTCAAATGGAGTGAAAAACAAGCAAAAGTTGGATGGAAATTCTTTATCCATGGAGGAGGACAACGAAAGTATCATTCCAAAAGTAAGAATTTATGTGAAAGCAAGCACCCAGAATTTACACCCAAAAACGGTAATATATGGTTTGTAGATATCGTGCATTGAAAAGATGTTTAGATGTGACCATCTTTTCAAGTTCATGCGTTGCAAAAAACAATTGCGCCCTAAAAAGTCGATGTCCCCTTGTTTATTTGGTTTTTAAATATAACATAATCAAAGAATGAAAAAGAATGGTTTGAATTGTTTTTTTTATTATTTTCTTAATTTTAAAAATTTTATTTTTTAATACAAAATTTCATTTTATAAAAAATAAATATATTACTAATTTTTTATTTTTATATTATATTAATTAGTTTATATATAGTTTATTATTATATATTTTATTTATTTATTATATTAATATTTGTTTAATATAATAAATTTTTATATATATTTATATATTAATAAAGCATTTTATTAGGATTTTATAGAAACGCTTATGCATAATGAAAATAAAGGTGATTGAAAGAGTCCATTTTTTTCAATATTCATTTAATTTTAATGGGTTTTTTTTCATTTTATTTATAAGCACAAAATTTTATTATGTTTTGTAATCTTTTACTTATTCATCTAATAGCGTATTTAATTTTGGTTTTGAATATAACTCTTTTAATTTAGAAATTGAACTCACAATTTACAAAATTTAAGTAATTAATATTACATATTTATATAATTAGTAAATGTATAATTAGTTTAGATTTATCTTAATTTTGGATATATTAAGTTTTGAGGGATTAAATATCTTTTTACCGGAAAAATGTTTGTATATCAAGATATTTGGATCTAAGTTGATTTAATTATTAATTATAATTATTAATTTTAAGTTAGTCTTGATTTCCCCAGTTCATCACTAGAGTATCTCACTAATAGAAGGTCACAGGTTAGTTCTCCTCACCCCTCTAATGCCCCTGATAAGGAATTGTGTGTTTCTTTCTGATGCAAGATGCCTTGTGTAAGAGCTGCTTTGTCATTTTCTTCAAATTGAGTGAAAAACAAGCAAAAATTGGATAGAAATTCTTTATCCATGGAGGAGGACAACGAAAGTATCATTCCAAAAGTAAGAATTTATGTGAAAGCAATCACCCAGACTTTAGATATCGTGCATTGAAAAGATGTTGAGATGTGAACATCTTTTCAAGTTCATGCGTTGCAAAAAACAATTGCGCCTAAAAAGTCGATGTCCCCTTGTTTATTTGGTTTTTAAATATAACATAATCAAAGAATGAAAAAGAATGGTTTGAATTGTTTTTTTTTATTATTTTCCTAATTTTAAAAATTTTATTTTTTTAATACAAAATTTCATTTTATAAAAAATAAATATATTACTAATTTTTTATTTTTATATTATATTAATTAGTTTCAAATATATATGGTTTATTATTATATATTTTATTTATTTATTATATTAATATTTGTTTTAATATAATAAGTTTTTATATATATTTATATATTAATAAAGCATTTTATTAAGATTTTATAAAAACAAGCATCCATAATGAAAGGAAAGGTGATTGAAAGAGTGCATTTTTTTCAATATTCATTTAACTTTAATGGGCTTCTTTTCATTCTATTTATAAGCACAAAATTTTATTATGTTTTGTAATCTCTTACTTTATTCATCTAATAGCATATTTAATTTTGGTTTTGAATATAACTTTTTTAATTTAGAAATTGAACTCACAATTTATAAAATTTAAGTAATTAATATTAAATATTTATATAATTAGTAAATGTATAATTAGTTTAGATTTATCTTAATTTTGGATATATTAAGTTTGTGAGGGATTAAATATCTTTTTACCCGAAAAATGTTTGTATATCAAGATATTTGGATCTAAGTTGACTTAATTATTAATTTTAAGTTAGTCTTGATTTCTCCAGTTCATCACTAAAGCACCTCATTGACTCACAGGTTAAGCTTGTAAATATTCATTTACTGAGTTAAAAAGACAATGTTTTACTTTGTGGGTCATGTGGAAGGCCAAGCTATATATATATATATATATATATATATATATATATATATATATATATATATATATATAATTAATTGCATAAAATGTTTGTATATCAAGATATTTGGATCTAAGTTGACTTAATTATTAATTATAATTATTAATTTTAAGTTAGTCTTGATTTCTCCAGTTAATCACTAAAGCACCTCACTAATAGAAGGTCAGAGATTAAGCTTGTAAATATTCATTTACTGAGTTAAAAAGAAAATGTTTTACTTTATGGGTCATGTGGAAGGCCAAACAATATATATATATATATATATATATATATGCATATATTGCATTTGTTATACCATGGCCATGAAAAATCATATTGGTAAACAATGCTAGAGAGGCTCACATCCCAAGTAGTTGAACAATTATGGGCAAGGTAAGTTCTTAGTTGAGGGGAGTCTGTAGAAGTCTCATAAGTAATTAAACTAGAAGCGTGATAAGTAATTATAACCAAAGGATTCCATAGCTAGTTGGCCAATGCAATCCATCTAAAACTTGAATGTTCAGATTATAAACCCTTTACCAAGGCTGGTTGGGATTATATGATCATTGGGAAAACAACTTGTACTAATCATTGTTATGAAACTACTATGGGTGTAAACCAGCCTCACCCGAGACAATGTCAAGCCTGGTCCTTTTTGTATTACTTTTAATGTTTTATTTTATTTTTTAATTTAGTTGATACATAAATATTAAATGTTTATGTTAAATGATAAATATTTATGTCTATACATATGCTTTTATTGAGTAAACATTGATATTAAATTAAATTTGTTAAATATTAAATATTACACATATATTTTTATGGAGTAAATATTGACATTAAATTAAATTTGTTAAATGTTAAATACTAAACATTTCTACCGCAATATTAATAATATTTACTCAACCTTCCTTGTTGGTTAAATTGTAATATCCATACATAGCTATCTTGAATCAAAAGTGAAGTGAAATTTTTGCAAAAGATAATAAAGGATAGATAGATGAATAGATGTATTCGGTAAAACCAACAGTTTAGATAAGCAAACAAACAAAGGAGGTTGATTTGGTCTTCTTTGCAGGCATCCCAAAGTCCGATGACTACCACTGTAGGTATGCCAAAGTGTCCGTTGCATCAGAATACAAGAAGGGCCTGACCATTTAAAGGACGGATTGACTTCAGTGAAAAAGCATGCCTGCTCATTGCCCCCATCTAATCTCTTCTAATGATTTATCTACTTCCTTATTTTATTGGCAAACTCATTCCATGTTCTTTTGTTTGTGATGAATCAATGAAATTGAAAGATGGAGACTGGTGGGTATCTAAAAGTTTGGTTTAACGGCCACTCTTTGTCTCCTTTTAATGCAAGATGCCTTGTGTAAGAGCTGCTTTGTCATTTTCTTCAAATTCAGTGAAAAAGAAGCAAAGTTGGATGTAAATTCTTTATCCAGGGAGGAAGACAGCTAAATTATGATTCCAAATGTAAGAATTTATGTGAAATGAAGCACCCAGAATTTGTACGATTTACTCAACAGCGGTAAAGTTAATGGGGTTTGTAAATATCTTACAAAAATGTTTAAATGTGACCATCACAAGTTCATGTATTGATTTGTAGCATGGATGGCTTTTGACCAGCAAATATGTTCATAGTTTAAAAGATGGATATATTTTGTTTATTTTATTTTAGCAGTTTAAAAGGTAGATATATTTTGTTTATATTGTTTTTACATATAATATGATTAAACACTCAAAGATCCGAGATTCTGTTTAAACATCGTCTTTTTTAACAAGCCTCAGGTTTATTATTTTTTTTTTCTAGATATATAAAATAATAATAATAATTTGTTTAAATAATAATAATAATAATAATAATTATTATTATAAAATTTCAATAAAAAATGTGTTTTATCAGGAAATAATATATTATTTTCATGCTATATTATTATTTATTTATTTTTATATTATTAAATTCCAAATATTATTATATATTTTAGTTAATATATATATTTTATATAAAAAAAAATTTACATTTATTTTTATATTAATAAGACATTTCCTTAGGATTTTTTTATATTAATAAGACATTTTCCTAGGATCTATATTAGTAGGCATGTATAATCAAGGAAAGGGTCTTCTAAAGAACTTTAATGGTTTTCCTGTCTTGTATTTATTGTTATAAATGTGGATATAAATGTGTACTCAATTTTGATAATCAATATAATTGTTTTATCTTAATATGAAGTTATACAAATAAGTTATAAATTTGTATAACGGTTAATAAATAGCTATTATTTATTTATGAGTAATATTAATAATAATATTTTTATTATTAAATATTAAATATTTTAAGATTTTATTATTGAATATTTAATATCTTTTAAGGTGGTGATTTGTGTTTTTTTAGAGTATGGATTCTTACTTTATAGATTGTTAAAATTTTAAGATATGATATCTAGTCTAGTCTAATCTTTCAATTGATTTGATTCTTATAAATAAATATTTTGTTTCTAGGAATCTTATGGACACATGTCTTTCAATTCTTCTTATAAGAATCCCAAGGATACACCCTTATCAAACCTTTCAAGCCTGTATTAATCCCATTTTGGAGTGTTGAATGGGATTTCACCCCTCACTATATCTTCACTTACTTGCCTATGTCATTTTATTGACTTGTTGTCTTTTGCCCTATTCGTTTCCAATCTCTATTTCCCGATCTCTAATGGCCTTTTCTTGGATTTGTACCTTCCTAGATAGTTGGAACCAAGGTCATGTTTCTTTTTCCTTTTTAGGTCTGATAGGTTATGAAAAATAATTGCATTCACCTCTGCTTGTCTTTTTTGTGCTATGACGACTTTTTCACTCTCCTCCTTTCAACTTCTCAATTCAGCTCTCTAGACCCTGAGAGCATCCATCCAATCAAGAGAGTTTTCCTCTAGTCTCTTCCCAACTAACCCGTCTTCCTAATTATAATGGGATCCATCCATGTTATATTGTATCATTATGTTGCTCATTCTTATATTTCTTGCTCAAATTTGTGTCTCCTTATGTATTGTCTCTCACACATACATATAATTATTAGTTAAATATGACATGAATATTGTAATTTATCACCTTTGTTTGTTAGCACTAGGCATGTTCATCTGAAGTTATTCACAAAATCAAAACCCCATGTCTGTTATACATGCTAGAGAAAAAGGACATATCGGTATTCTTACAAGATTAGCAACCCCATTAACTCCAAACAAAAACTCACCATACAAAATTATTAAACTATCATATTAAATTCTATCATTTATATGTGTGTGGCCCTCTTCAGGTCCCATGTTGAACCTTTTCTTTGATGCCACCCTGTAACACTCCCTCTCATCCCCTTAGCTTTTCTTAGGTCGTGGAGGTGTTACCTATTCGTTTTAACCCAACCTCCAAGATTTGTTATGAAGATGAGGTTACTAAAACCTCACTTTTCAAAGCTTGTCGAAATTAATTCTAGCACCACCATTATGACCAAATCATTGACAACATTCCGATGATATAAATTTTGTCTTAATATGACTTCCATATGACAAGTTATCCTCATTAGAAGTTCATCAATTACCATCACAAGGGTGCCATGTGGCACCCACATGGCTTCCGCATAGCCTTGATGGTACAACCACATCATTACGGCATAACGACTCCTATTTTTCATGTCTCCCATTATAGGTTAACAAGTTACAACAACCTAGCGGTTGGCAGGCCCCTAGTGAGGAGTGTTCCCATGCTGAAACCATGACTGAACTTGAGTGAAATCCACTTTATCCCTACCAGCACTATCACCGGCCCCTCAATAGTAGTTTTAAATTTAGGAAAGGGGGAGAGGGGAGGAGGCATAAGTAACCTTAGTCATCCATCGAAGGTGGGAAGATTGGTGCTAATCCCAACTGCACCACCCTTCTTTTTAAACACATTCCATGAGGGGGCCCCTTCAATCGATATCAACCATCGATCTAGCACCTTTTCAATCATGGTATTCCACCTCTCATGCATTCATAAGTTGACAAAGCGGTGGGGACTTGGCAGTGGGTGGTTCCCAACCGAATAGTTCCACAAACTAGAATCATGGCCACATCACCTTAGTCACGTCATAACATGCCATGTCCCCTCCCTTTCGCGAGTTTTGATATCAGCCACCTAAGTTAGGGAAGACTTCATGCAAATGAGACCTTAATCAACTGATCAAATAACCAACGAGTTTTTATGTTAATTGATGATCATCTTCCTGTCAATGTTTCCTATGTTTCGACAATTGAGGATAACATAAATGTTGGGTGATAACACCTTCATTCACAAATCTGATGAATGTTGGGTGACCCTGTCAACTAATAAGCCCAATATAAAAACATACAGCCTGTCTACTGTGATTTCCCTACCAAGGAAGTACTGAATGGTTGTGAGCCTGAAGAGAAGAAGATGATATTGTTAGACACCATAGCCAACAAATGGAATATTTCCCAAAAACTAGCATCTATCTACTGCCACAACCACTACCCTACCAGGAAAGAACTAAAGGTTTGTGAGTTCCAAAAGGCATGAAGCAGTATTGTAAGTTACTCAATTGGTAGATGGAATATTTCTTGGCAACTGTCATTTGTCTACTACCACAGGTTGATTATGGAAGTATTGAAAGTTACAAGAGACAATAAGTGTTGGGTGGTTCTATCAACAAATGGACCCAACGAACACAATTTTTCATAACATTTGAAGAGCCTATTATATCCATCAATGTTGTCAACCTATTCACTATCTCAAGTTAAAAATATAAGAGCGCTAGTAGTTGTGGGAGTTCAATAGGCTAGCACCTTTCGTTTTAAGGCCTTAGTTAAGGGGTTGGTCCTATGAATTGTCCTACTTATTCCTAGGTGTTGGTAAATTTGGTGACAAATGAGACTATCGATATTATTGGTACCTTTAAAGAGTTGTGAAAGTTCTAATGGAACTATATACAATTAAACATTCATCCATAGTCTTGATTTAATATACTAATTGTGGGATTTCCCCATCAGGAAACATGAGATTATATTGAATATAGGATAACAACGAGGGTTTGGGCCACCATGCATGAAGAAAGTGAGGCGCATCTGTAACCGCCTCGGTCAAAATTCCATGTAATAAAGTTAGTAAAGGAAAAATAATAACCAAGGTCACGGGACACGTATTCCAAGCTGAATGTTGGGAAAAACATCCTAGTATGGGTATTCATTTGTTGTATTATGGCTAAGGGAAATTGGCAAAGCCAATGCAAAAGGAAAAGAGGCATTAATTGGCATTTTATTTATAAAATTAATGGAAATTAGTAGAAAAGGAAGGTGAAAGGTCACATGTTGCATTTGAGGAGGAAGATGAACAAAAATAATGGAAATTGAAGAAATAGAGGCCTCATTAATAAAAAGGCTTATGAGGATCAGTTAGTACCTTTTGTGAGTTTATTTTTGGAGATGTATTTATATTCTCTCTCTCTCATACTCTTGGACACTTAGATTTTTCTTGGAGCACTTCATCTTTTGATCAACGAAAGAAAAGAAGGCAAAGCAGAAGTAAGGATCAAGCAAGGAAGAGAAGGATCAAGGAGCTACAACAAGATTATTTGCAGGTATTGATTTGCATGTGTGATTTTCTTGCTAGATTTGACATGCATGATAGATGCATGCGTGTATTTGGTTTTCTTGTTGTCATTGGCATGGGTTTTGTCAGGTGTGACAATGTTCTTCAACCTTGTCTTTCCATTTATGGATAGCCATGGTGTGGTGGGTTATCTTATATTTGGTTGACCTGGATTGCTAGATGGACTCAAAGCTGACTGAGGTAGTCTCAAGATTATTCGCAAGGCCTAGAAATACTAGGATGGGATACATGATAAATCCTCGATGTGAACGCTTATATTAATCCTAGGAATCCCTTCACTGGTGAATCGTGGGATACACAGTAAAGATCGACAGTGACTACCCTTGATTGGGCCTAAGAATCCCTAGAATGGTAATGGTGGGATACATGATATATCCCAGAGGGTGGAGACCTCGTAGGCCTAGGAATCCCTTGACCGGTGAACGATGAGAAAAACAGTAAATCCGAGATGTTGAGATGGGCAAATTCCTCATGATTTAGGTGGAGATATCTGTAGGCATCTATGCTTGTTTAGCGCCTAATGATCTAGTGCGGATTGTGATAAGTCCTAGTTATATTGATGATGGTTGAGGTAGTTTGGCCTCGGGAACCCCTGGTTGGTTTTGTTGTAAGTCCCACATTCGTGCTTGGAATATGGCAAGGGGGTGATTAGCTGAAAGAAAGATTTGGTTCAACCAATTTATGGTCACGTGGTTCATGGAAGTCCCATATCTGGTTGGCTTTTGCATTCATTAATAATATTTATTTCTCCTTGGAATATCATGTATACATATACTAGGTTATATGAGACTATTACATTTGTTATATGCTTTTTATTCATGTTGGTTATAGGTTGGTCATGAGTATGTTTTATGATCGACGATGTATGGTTTCCATCACATTTTTATTTGTAAATTAATGTACAATGGATACATGACCTAATAAATGATAATGCAGATATTGTGACATAAAAATGAAGCTTCCTTATGAAACACAATTAAGTATGAGACCACTATGCTCAGATATGTTGTTATGACCTGTAGATTTCATTTTTATGACATGTTTGACAAAATGACTATCATGGATAGTAGGGGTTTAGTCAATTCATTAATCAGGTGATTTCATTATTATCCTTATTCGATTGTTATTTATCATTTCTTAGAGTTTCATGAAGTTATGGGCAGTGACCTGAGTCTTTGCCCTTAAAAATGGCACAGAATCTGTGGTTGCTAGCTCAGAACTAGTTGAAAAAGTCCATAGTCATTGGCATGCCCTTGTTGTGGGAGCAACCAGAAGGCTTCGGTCACATGAATGGATTTTCATGGGAGAGACTCAGGTTTATATTAGTAAAATGTCAATTTGTCTTAGGGGTTGGTCACCTGGAAGGGTTGGTTGACGACTGAAGGTTTCGTAGCGGGTGTGGAAGGTCAGATGGTTTGGCTTTGTCATTTCCACTTCCTTAACTATACATGAGGATTTGAGTCACACATTGGTAGCCTCTCATCACATGTTTACCCTAGTGAACTGGTTAACTTGGGTAAATGTGGGAGGAGGGTGTTACAACATTGACATCACTCTTGAATTGGTTGAACTATTTTTTATAAATCAAAAGTGTCAAGTAAAGAAAAGGAAACATGAACACATAGTTCGTCACTTCCATCATGAACATTCCATTAACTAACACAACCCAAAACTTCATTTTTTCCATAAATAGATCCCAACTATAAAAATGTAAGGTATCATGTCAATCTTAAGTTCGATAGTGAAATTTAGGTAATTGAATATAAAAATTTAATATATATTGCAACCATGCATTTGGTAGTGAACAACCTAGTTCACGCATACACTCTATATTCATAAACACATAAGACAACTCGTCAATTATTAGCATAACAATATGTTTCAAGAATTCACTCATGAACATACATGATTAAACATTAATCATCAACACAACAAAGAATATCATAGTCTATGATCTAACATGCCTAAACAAGTATCCTTATCTATGGTTGGTAGGTGAAGGAGGGACTTCCACTATCCACCCAGTCATAGGTCAACTACGTTGCCACCTTTCTTGCAGTTGACCACACATGAGCCAAATCCAAAATATGAAGGGATGTTTTCTCAAGGGATAATTCACACCAACGGCTTCTTAAAATCTCAAAGTTGGAGTCCACTATCCATGTGGTTTATCAACTACCCACTTGTAGTAAGCGCCATAATGGCCCACTTACTATAATTGTGTTCAATTATAGGGCTTCACCTAAGGTCCAAATGGGGTATTACTCAGTTCAAGGGACTGAATCCACTATCTAGGTTGTTTACTAATTATCTTTTCATAAGAAGCACCACAAGGGTCTGTAGTCCATTGTCTAGGTTGTTGATGATCCCTCTAGAAAGAACCATAGTAACTTGGATTGCTATGTCCATGTGGTTTTTCATATATTAACAAACACCACAGCAATTTGGTCATCCACTAAGCTTCCCACTAGCCATTCTAGGCATGCACACATGGTCAAGTGGACTCAAACACAAAACATATGGAGTAACACCCAAATTCACAAAGCATAGGAATTGGAAATTAACTCCATAATTTCATCAATTTCGTTCTATCGTGGTCCATAGCTCCATGTTGTTTGCACCAATATTTAACTCTCTACGAAGAACACCCAAACAATCAAGAAGTAGTAGAAGGAGAGCCTAATCAAGAAGAACCCACTTGCTTATGTTTTGTGTGTACATATACTTTCCTTTGTGTCCCTTTGTTTTCTAAAGGAGCACCATCTCTTTGGATTCTATGCCTACTACATAAATGAGCACCACCTTATGCTTTCACCAACCTTATACAATCACACAAATTTGTGACGTCCAATGAACTCTTCCCAACCCCTTAAGGGAACACCTTCCGCGGTGCTCTATAACGAGGAAAGAAAAGAAAAGAAAAAAAACTTTATAATTGTATCTCTTACATTCACTTATTCATTAAACAAAAATGGGAAAAACACCCTCCTTTGTCATCCATATTCCCAGGTTGCTTCATTAGTTCCAAAGTGCGTTACACCTTGACCTACTCTATTTTTCGATTCTAGAGTGTGGTTTGGCTCTGATTTAGGATGCATTGTGGTTCTGGTTGAAATTATCCCAAGGGTTTCACCTGTATTACATGCAGATCAACCATATGATTAGTGTCACGCACATAATTATTAAGAAAATAAATGTGAAATACATTATGTGCCTTCATTGGGAGTAGTAAGGCTGGGTTATAACCCATTGGTCCCATTCTTTCCAAAACCTGAAATGGTCCACAAAATTTGGGTGCTAACTTAGTATAAGTTCCCACTCTTAGTGAGCTCTTTCTTGGTTTGATGAGGAGATACACTTGACCTCCCACTTGGAATTCTTTAAGGATTCTCTATTAGTCTACATAGCTCTCTTTTTTTCTTTTCTTTCTTTATCCTGGGTTGCAAGTTTTCTGCCTAATATTAATAACTTCTTGCTCCATTTCTTTCAACTTGTCAGGTCCAAGAATGACTCTATTCATTGGGTCATCTTAGCTAACGGAAGTGTTGAATTTCCTACCATATAATGCCTCAAATGGGCTCATCTTTAGTGACTCTTAGTACCTATTATTGTATGCAAATTCAACTAGTGGAAGGAAGTTCTTTTCCTACCTATTTGGCTAATGCATGAGATACGTCCTCAACATTTCCTCTAAAATTATGTTCACTCCTTCAATTTTTTATATGACTGAGGATGATCTGATGTGCTAAAGGCTAGCTAGGTTCCAACAATAGCAAGAAAATAATTCCAAAAATTGGAAGTGAACTTGGCATCCTAATCTGATATGATATTTTTGGGTATGCCAAGCAACCCAAATATTTCCTTCATAAAAATTTCAGTTATGTCAATAGCTTTGTGAGTGGACTTGATAGCTATGAAGTGAGCTTCCTTACTCAACTTGTCCAAAACCACCATAACATTATCAAGTTTCTTAGATGTCGTAGGAAATCCTGTGATGAAGTCTATATATATGAATTTTCACTTCCATTGAGGAATCAGGATTGGTTGTAACAATCGTGTTGGGTGCCTACATTATACCTCGAATTGTTGGCATTCTAAGCACCTAGCAATGTATTCAAGAATCTCCTTCTTCATTCCCAGCCAATAATACAATATCTTTATTATTTTATGATAACCAAGATGACCTAAATTAAGGTATCCTATGAAATTCATCCATTGTGAGGTTCTTCAAGTCAGTTAGATAAGGAACATATCCATTATATTTAAGCAGCAACATATTGTCATCAATGAGAATCTAGTACTTACTAATTGCTCCCTAAGGTTCTTGCTGTAGGAATTCCTTCACTTCTTGTAAACCTTCATCATGTATCAATTTCGCTTAGATACTTTATTTGATTTCAACTTCATAAGTGCTTATGACTTCCAAGTGAGCCACTTATAAACTTATACTAAGTGCATCAACTACTTTATTCTCTTTCCTTTAATATGTTTGATCTCAAAATAAAACTCACTAATTAGAGCTAACCATTTGGATTGTCTTACATTTAGTTTGGGCTGATCAAAGAAGTATCTCATCCCTCCATGATATGACATCATCACAAACTTCCTCTAAACAAGTAGTGCCTCTACATCTTTAGTGCATATACTATGGTTGCAAGCTCCAATTCATGAGTGACATTTTTCCTTCCATGCTTATTTAGTTTCCTTGATTCATAGTAGACTATATGTGTTTCTTGCATCAGGATTGTGCTTAGTCCTTCCATACAAGAATTTCTATAGACTATTAAGTCCTTTTATAGGTGTATTATGCTAGAAATAGGTGCACATGTGAGTAATTTCTTGAGTTGTTCAAATTTAGCTACACACTCTAATGTACATTGAAATTTGACTCTTTTCTTCTATAAGGTTGTGATTGAATGCCCAACTTTTAAAAAATCTCAAATGAACCGTCAGTAAAATTCAGCCAATCCCATGAAAGATCTAACCTCTATGACATTTCGGGGAGTGGGTCAATCCATTCTGGCCTTAAACTTATTGATGTCTCTAGTTGCCCCTCCCTTTGAGATGACATGCCCCAAATATTGAACTTGTGATTTAAGTAAATCATATTTGTTGAGTTTGGCATAAAATCATTGTTCCATTAGCAGCTGTAACATTTCGTTAAAGTGTTCTTCATGCTATTCTTTGGTTCTTGAGTAAACTAGGATATCATGCACAAACACTAGCACAAATTTGTCCAAATACTAGCTGAAAATGTTGTTAATTAGGAACATAAATGTGGTGAGGGCATTTGTGAGCCCAAATGGTACCACCACAAACTTGTAGTGCTTGTATATCCTCCTAAATGTTGTCTTATAAATATCTTCATCTTTAATTTTTACTTGATGATAGCCAGATCTTAAATCTATCTAGGAAAATATTGTGTCTCCTTTCAGTTAGTCAAATAAATGGTCAAAATCTATGCAGTGGGTATTTGTTCTTCATAGTAGCTTTATTCAACTATTGGTAATCAATGCTTAGAAAAAGTTGACAGAGGACACTATTTTACTAAAGAGGTTTACAACTACAAAATAAGAGCAGCATGACCTTTGGCAGTTTGGGTTGAAAGGACAACTTCCAAGCATGGCTAAATGGTACTCCCAAGAGAAATTAGAGGAAAAGTTTCCTCACATCATTCAATAAAAGCATCTGGGACCAAAATCCTTCCAAACGGGGGAGGTATGATCTATATTGAATCACTATATTATTTATCATCCATCTTGATGCTTTTAAAGTAAAAAAATTTGGAGCAATCATCTTCTAGGCTCATTTTTACCAACGACCCCGATTTGAATAATGGGTGAAAATCTTCAGGAGTCAATTTGAGGCCTTAAATGAGCACTTTTTTGGTCTCAACCTTATTATGGACCTAGATCTCATAATTTACACATTACTATGGACCTAGATCCCTTAAAGTAGACACTAATACATTTCCAACAATGTAATAAATCCCTCAATTAAAGATGATATGAGAAAGTTATGCCTCATAAAAGTTGACTTATCAAAATTGACCACCATAATTCAAAATGATGCCACATTAGCCCTTGCTACTCATGGAAAAGTGGCTAGCTACATGGGTACTATCAAGAAAACTCTAGAAGCGTTGAGTTGCAACTCATATTGTTTGTTGAATGGATCAAATTTAACCCTTTGTTAACTATTGGGTTGTGTTATAGCTAGGCTACTAGGAGGACAAGGGGTTTCATTCTATTCAAATGCATTTTGTTCCATAGGTAAGCATAGTAGCTGAGAGTGGGTAGATACAGAGAAAACAAAGATGGTTATATATATTGTAGTAGCCAAGAGGCCATAGGTCTTATTTCTTTGTGCTAGCATCCATTTCCATTTAAATGACGAGAGAACAAAGCAATCTCACTTCTAGTCAGGTTTTCTCCCATAAGAGTTTCTCAAGTCATATCTTCTATTATTATGCCATTGTGAGTGATTATACTTGTGCCCATTATCTATTTTATTATTTTTTATATCGTATGCTTAAACATAATACAATAATTAACAAATCCAAAAATATAAGGAAAATTTAACTTCTATAATGTAAATTTTGAATTTTCATTATGTTGATAGGCGTATCTATTTCAACTACTTGAAGTGGGCTTGCATAGTTTTTCTTTTTATTATTAAATGGATGTACAAGATTTGATCTCAAGTGAATATTCTTATTTGTATACACCATCAGATGGTTGAAATAAAAATACTTTGAAAAGATTTTTAGTTTCAAACCAAAGAATAAAAAATTAATATATATTAAATTTATCATGAGATGTTAACCTGATTGGAGCTACCACTTCCATTCTCTTCTACCGGTTATATTATGTTGATTGGAATTTTCTTCTTCTAGTTAGATTGCCTCCATGTTTTAGATTGGTTTGATCGGGGCAATGGGAATATCATGTGTAATTTTGTTGCAAATTGCAAGGCTCTAGTTGATTGTAACATACCCCCTACTATCCCTAACTGTAACTAAGGATAGAAGGAGGAAATTACTATGCTAACCTAATCTCCATGGTCCAGTTATGGAAATGGGGTCTAAATTTTTCACTTTCTATTTTCCCTTCTTAAAACGCGAAATGAATGATACCATCTCATTCGTCTTGTTGAGCCGAATCTCGCGATATATAGTTGTGCCTCAATAAGGCTCTAAATTCAAAAGTTGTAAACGCACAAGGGTTGGCCTATTAAAATCTGTTGAGTCATATTGACCTACCACCTGTTATTCACATGGACCCATTTGATGCATACATGGCTAACCCAGTCAATGTCCATATGCCAGCTTGACCCTAAGTACCGACACATCCATTTCTTTCTATGCCATATGGGCATTAATTAAAGCACAAGCATAAATAAAATCCCATTGTTCCCTCTCTATTAGAGCTAGGCCCACATTGCCACCTCACCCCAAAAATAAAATCGAGGGGATTTCCCTCAATCCTCTTTTGAAAAAGGTGTGGAGTACCTTGCACTTGAACTGTCGGGATTATGTGGACCGTACAACATCCCCCCCCCTCTAACTTATCACACTAATGGTGAAATATATTTTCTCATTGGGCCCATGAGGGCCACATCACCCTAGAAACACTCCCCCCGGAAATAAATGTTGCTGCCTCTCCCAAACTTTCAGGGTGCTCATTTTGGGCTGCGTTGCTAGTGCAAACTTTGCATTTTTGGATTGGCCTCCCCCTTCACTGGTAAGTGACTAAACTTGCACCACACAACACTCATCCCCACATAACGATACCCACATGCCAAGTCACCTCATGTAATAAATCCCAACGACTCTATCATGCCCTTCACCTAAATATTCTGGTGTTTAGGGTCCAAGGTGATGTCATATTTCATCACTTCTCCCACTTAGATGAGGTCCCATGTAACCTTTGAGCCCAGTCATTCATGGATTCCCCCTCGCATGTGTTTTATAGAGTTTTATCTACTTTACACATTGGGCATAGGCCTGACTACCACACCATCTCCAGGATAATACCTCGACAATTTTCCAATATGCTCCATTCAAAACCTCTAGGAAGGAACCTCCAAGGTCATCCAATCAGCCATAGTGCCTCCCATCAATGACTTGGATCTCTCTACCTTCATGCGTGGACATGGGGCTTAGCCATATGGCGCTTAAGATGGGTATATCTTTATGCTTCTCTAGGCCCCGTCCTCCCCATGGTATAAGCATATATGGTAAGGGATCTTCTCCCTTAGAATTCAGTCATGATACCCCATGACATGAGCTTATTTAATACAATTTCCTAGCGCTACAATTTGCCCCCCATTCTTTCTATATGTGTATATATATTTTTGAGGCTTGGACTAGATGGTTTTTAAGAGATTTTCCCTTAGCACCTGGTAACTGTTAATTTCCTTAAGAGGAACCCTTTATCAGGCCTTCAACACACAATTCATAGTTATATATGTATATATGTACACAAGATCACAAGAGTTATCCTTCATAAGATTGAACTTATTTGGCCCTACCCATCTAGAAAATGTGGTTGAACTATATGTTCAACATAAATATGTTTATGTATATATACATGGTTATACATATATCCCAACTATCTGTTCTGAGCTTAGTAATATTTAAACAAGGGTTAAGTAAACATTTCTTTCAAATTTATGGCACATACACCATGGTCTACACATTCATCTTCATTATTTCCCTTTTAGATGAATTTCAATATCATCACAGGTCATCAAGTGACAAGACTATCGACCAATAATAAATAGAAACAAGCCCATGGGTACATACAAGAATCCCTTCCATTTACTGAAGATATATATACATATATAGATGCATCCTTCCTCAAGCAAGAAAACAATATCATATTTCATGACATACACATTGAATACATATTAGTACAGGCCTTACGGCAACACAAAAACTTAAGCCATTCCATATATATGCCTTTAAAGAATTATGCTCTTTCAAGTAGGAGTACCACATCCTCAACATTATAAACATTAGAAAAATAATACATTAAACAAGCATAAGGAACTCAGAACATAAGAGACATTAGTAGACACTTATCCTTGATAAATTGATCTAGGAAACTAAGATTGGGACTTTAACTCTCCACCCAACCTTAGAAAGCTACATCCAAGCTTACTTGTAGTTTTCACCCCCAAGCAAGATTCCAAAGCTTGAGGAATAATTTTTTTGGAGGAGTTTAAACCAATGTTAACAACTGGAACAGGGTGTCCCAAGGCCACATCGCCTTCACCCACCAACTACTCAATAGTTGAAAACACAAAATACACCAATGATCCTTCTCCCTTCTCTTTCTCTGCTCTGCCTGAGTGTATACCTTCCTCCCACCCATAATTTTCCTTAGCATATCAATCTTGAATGATCCTATTTTCGCCAAAGCCTGTCGGCCTCCACCACCTTCCTCCTATAACCGATCAATTGCCCTTATCTTTTTGTGGGTCTGTGTAGACCCTCCTCGTGGCCAACAAAACTAATATCAACCATCTTTGCAAATGAGAGGGTTATCCACGTGTCTATTTTCCCATGCCTATTTGTATATGCTTTCTCGTGTGGAAATTCCTTCCCCCAAATAGAATAACCATCTGTCACACGGAATTGGTCAAGGGTGCGGACACAGCTGACCTTCCTAGAAGTCTAAGACATTCTAATGACAAACAAGACAAAATGGAGTGATCTTTCTCTAAATACACCTTTTACAACATGAAAACTACAAGTGTTTAGGCCTACCTTATTCCAAAACGTTGTTGTTGAAGTCCGTTCTTGACGATCCGGATGAGCTCCTCCTTCAAGTCAATTCCTGCAACCACAAACAATCAAACAATTACCAAGCACTTGCATTTCATATAATAAAACATATATTCAACATGCAGACCAAGGAACACATGAAATAACTCATTAACACAAGCTATTGAGAAAAATAAACCAGTTTGTATTAATAACGAAACAAAGAAACTCTTACAACCTGGCCTTGGTGTTGTGCAAGTTCCTCCCAGGGTCCATCAAGGGTTTTCCTCTACTTTGACAAAGCTCACCCTCTTCCAAGTAGAATCAAGTAAAGACAATCTCTCCTCACAAAGGCTCTAATGGAAGACCTAAATCCTGCAGCATTTACCCAAAGAAAATGTATAGCTCCAACCTCCTCTCCCTCTGGCTCAATGTCTTTATTTATAGTGCTGTAAAGAGGTTATTCAGGTCCACTATCAATGGGATCATCCCCCTCTTTGGGTGGGATAGCTCCCTTATTGATGGGATAAGTTCCCCCTTAATAGAGATACATGAACCAACTGGAGGCGCATCCATTTCATCAAACCGACCTCTAGAATGTTCTAGAAGTAACCACAAGTAACTTTTTCAAGATAAAACTCGCGCATTTTGCCTTTTACAGAGGGACGCACCTGTCCCTTAACATACAGAGCGTCCATGGACGCAGATTTTGTGAACATGGTCAGCGTCCCCGCAGGTAAGGCTAGAGAGAACCTGCGACCCCAGAGATAAACATAGTTTTTACAAGACTTTCTCTCTTCTTTGAGTTTGAGATGGATAACAGAGGCATGAGACTTGCCTAAGAGGGTAGCATGACTGTTGATTTGAGCCATACTAACTGTAAGTAGTCAAGGTGACATTTTTTAGTGTAACAGATTGCCCCCTAAAGTGCGAAGCCTGGAATAGAGTAGGGTTTTGTAATTCTAGGAAGGGTGAAGCGCTTTATCATTTCAAGGATTGTCTTGTGGATGGCCTGGTTGGAACCTGCAATTTTCAACACAAAATACATGGATAAGATTATATCATCACTGAGGTAGGCATTCCCATACTCAGATTCAAAACTTTAACTAATGGACTAACTATTCTGATACAGGAATGATCTTGCAGTACATCATTTTTATAGACTTTTGTAGACACAGTATGGACGCAGCCATCTGTTTATGATTAGTCTACATAGATAATGAATACAAAACTCCTCGCAGCCTGGATGGTAGAAACTAGATCCAGGGTCTTCACTTCTACTTCCCGAATTGGTACGATTCTAGCCATGTGATTAAATGATTCGATGTCGAACATGTTAGAAACCACTTGATTACCAGTCAATGATGTGAACTGTTAACAAGCGTGAGAGAGACCACCATTAATGTCAATGGTTCTCAAAGTACCAAGCACAACCCGTGAAATGTGAATAGATGTTTTGATGTCGAACACTTCACGGAATCCTTTGATCGAAAGTCAATGATGTAAACTGACGTCAAAGGCGAGAAACCTGCCATTGATGCATGCAGACTTCAAGGTACTGTCGATTCCTAAGTCATCTTTCTAGATAATGTGTCGATGTCGATAGAAAGCGACCCGTTGCAGGCAAGCCCGCAACACGAAATCATTGTTCAAGTTGAAGAAATGTTGCTGTAAGGACTGACTCAGGGATGGTCAAATGGATGACAAGTATTTTGCAGATGAAAGTTTTTCTTGCAGACCTCTTGAACACATAACGACACAACAGATGGCTTGGTGACGAATAACTCAAAGTTAATCCCCGGAACCCGGTTAAAGACTTTCAAAGTGGTTTGGTCAACTGTGAGGTAAAAGATTTCCCAACCCAGGTGAATAAAAAGTGTCGTGTTCAAGAGCGGTAATAAAGTTTCTTTTGAGACAAAAGGTGACAAACAGGTTCATTCTTCTCTCTTTTCCCCCACCATTTCTGGCAAGTACCTCTTTATTTTTAACAAGCTTGAGGAGGATAACATATGCTTGATTATAAGCTCATCCTTCGGACGAGTCCAACCTAGTTTAAATTCGAACCCTAGGAAGGAGTGGTTCGTTCCTGTTTGTAATTGAACAGGTCCTCTACTGTAAAAGTTTAACGAGCCCAGTATAGGAGAAACTCGGCGTTTTTCATTTTTAGAGAGTCTGAAAAAACTTAAGGAAACTCCACGTTGAACTTTTTCGTATATTTGTGTCCCTCAAGCCCGAAAAAGTATAAAATAATACCTGGGGGAACCGCTTGATCTTGCGACCAAGGAGTACTTTCATAATAGTGTCGTCAACCTGAAAAGTAAAAAGCGATCAAGGACACGTCGTTTTATTTCCTTATCGAGTTTGAAACGACAAAAACCCGGCAATCTTTTCCTGATTTTACGGTCAGAAAAGAGCTAAAAGGGGACCGTCTTTTAATTCCGTTTTAACGAGTGTAAAAGAAACGCTCGGCGATCTTTTCATGTTTTAGGAGTCAGAAAAGGGCTTAAAAGATGACTCTGATATTTTGTTTGTGAAAAATTACAATTTCCCTCGAAATCCCTTTGTCCTGCACAAAAGCAACACATTACTCATACCTGTTTAAAATAGGCAAAAATACATTCAAAAACATCTTTTCATGGTAAAAAATGAACTAATTCATCCAAAAAACCTATAAAAAGACCTTTTACCATGTCATTTTTACCGTTTCACTGTTGAGGTTAAAGGAGCTTTTGACAAGAAACTTCCCGTGGTCGCTGCGGAAAATCTGACCGTCGGAATCGAACGCCGTTTCATCCAGGTATTTTACACATCCTACTCTGCATTTCTATCCGTTTAGAATTAATTTTTAGGTTTTAGTTTCATTTTTTGGGGGGGTTTTGGTTTTGGAATGCGCCTCTCGGCGGACGCAGGTGCCCTTCGGGTGACCTGCGTCCCCCGACTTTTTTTCATACGGGAAAACGGTCGGAAGACGCAGCCCGCCTTCAGGCCAGCTGCGTCCGGGCGCCCTGTGCTACAAAGCCGGGGTGCGTCCTCCGAGAAACGCGCATTTCAAAACCCCAACTCTCTCAAAAAACCACCAAAAATTCCCAAATCAATTTCTAATTGCTATTTTTGATATGCAGGGCATTAATCATGTTAGACTGGAGAGAAAGAGAGCATGTAGAGGAAGATGAAGCTGCAATAAATCATCAACCTTCCCTGGATGCCCTAAGAGCATGCGGATTATACAAATATTGGACCATACCGGGCATGAGGGGCCAGGTAAGATTCTTGGAATGGCTGGTTGAGCGATGGAACGTTCAAGAACAATGCTTTTACATAGGAGGGCACCAGCTCGAGATAGAGCCCTCGGATGTATACTTTCTCACTGGCTTGCCAAACAGAGGTGAGCAACTCAGTCTTGCGGGGACTAGGCCGGGTGGCCAATCCCTTGATAGTCTCCGCGAGGATTGGTGCACACGTGGGGCTCACCATTCAAAAGGCATAGAGATAAAACACATCACTCTACCGGAACTCAAAGTCATAGCGTTCACGGTTACCAGAATTTGCGGCGCGGCCGCTTTACACATTGCTTCCGGATCCCAAATGCGGATGGCAATTGACTGTTACCAAGGCACCATTTTCAACTGGTGTGAAGCTGTGTCGGCTCATATGAAGAGCCAACTGACCAAGGCAAAGAACGGACGACTAAAGACTTTTGGATATGGGCCTATAGTCGTGAGCTTTGCCTTGGAGAGAATTCCAATGCTGATCCCTCAGCAACTCACTGTTGATATCTTGGGTCCTCGGCAGCCAAAGCTGATACGATGGGTTGCGGTGATGGCCCGGCATCCTGACGAGGGCGCGACAGTAGTTCGATTCTCAGATAGTTATTTTGACTGGTTAGAGGGCCAGCTTTTTGTGATACAGGACTTTCCGTATGCCGGAATGGATTTCAGAGGTGATCCGGACATGGTTCTTCCACAGGGAGAACAATGGGACGACAGAGGTACTTTTATTTTCACAAGTTTTCTAATTATGTATTTTTTGTATTTTTTATATATATCGTCTCAAAACTAATAGTAAAATTTTTCAAAATGCAGATGTTGGTCCACAGCGTCCAGCCAACCTCCGGCCTTATGATAGACTACATCCAGCTGCACCGGTACCGGCCCCACAGGACGCGACAGCAGAAGTACTAGCTGAGTTGGAGCATGATCTAGAGCGTCTCACGGCAGATATACCTGAGACTACTATGGACGACATTCCTATCAGGCTTCAGCGCTTCGTAGTCGCGGTCCCTGGACCGTTTAGGAGATTTTTGCGTAAGGTAGCCCGCGCAGTGGTGTCGTACAGAGAGCACCACCAGTGATTGACTAGTCACTTTTGTAGTCACATGTGACATTTTTGACTTTTTGTACTATCATTTTGCCGATCATAAGGTGTTTTCAACCTATGATCGAAGACGATGTATATATTTTTTGACACACTTCTATCTATATATATCACTATTACCGGCTTATCTTGTTTAACATATGTGATGAAATGTTTTTAAATTTACTTGCATGATTATCGTAAATGTCTGTCCAACACTCGAGAAGCAATTGCATCTGCTAATGTATTCAAAGACCTTGGAATATGTTGATATTCAATGTAATCAAATTCACGTTCCAAGAGACGCACTCTCAAAAACAACCTTAATAACACAGGATTTCTAATGGCATAAACTCTATTAAGCTGTAATACAACAAGTTCAGAATCTAACCTCACTATCAAACGTCGAATTCCAAATGAAATAGATTCGGATAATAATTCAACCACTGCACTGTATTCTGCAATGTTATTCGTTGTTTGACCGAGGCTTACCCCATGCATAGAAACTAACTCGTCAGAGGGCGAATAGATAACCCAAGCTGCGGAAGAGATATTCCGTGTATTACGACAAGCACCATCAGCAAATCCAATGTATGTTTGGAGAGGCGTCGACATCTACAATATCAAGAGTAAAACCAAGATAAGCCAGAATAATGACGAAAAACCACACTCGCTAAGCTAAGCACACTGACTAAACTAACACACTTGCTAGCTAGAAAGGAAATCTAACCTATCTAAAAATTTCTCCATACCCATCATTTTAAGCATAATACCTCTTTAGGTAAAGTCCATTTCTGGGTTTACCCAAAGAGTCCCCATCAAAATCAACTAACTCATAAGCCCCTTTTGCTAGCTTTCGCTTTACAATGTAGGGCCCATGCCACATGGGAACGAATTTTCCGGCACCTAGCTTATCGTTAGCTTGATCATATAATAGTACTAGGTCTCCTTCCGAAAAACTTCGAGGGGTTACATTTTTATCGTACTGAGCTTTCATTCGTTTCGCGTGAGTCTCGATAGCTAAAGTAGCGTCACGTCGAGTCTCATCTAATTTAGCCAAGTATAATAACCGTTTCTCCTCTTCGGAAGTAGCTGGAAGTAATTCGACAGCCATTTGAAGTGATGGGATTTCGCATTCAATAGGTAACACAGCTTCTAAGCCATAAACTAGCTGGAAAGGGGTGAAACCTGTTGAATTTTTCACTGAAGTTCGATATGCCCATAGCGCCGAAAATAACATGTTATGCCAATTCGTTCGATGGATACCAATGATCCGTCGAATCATGATGACTAGAACTTTGTTGATTGACTCAACCAAACCGTTGGCTTGCGGATAATAAGGAGTAGAGCTATCGTGGCGCAAACCAAGCTGGCTTGTAAGCTCAGTCATCATGACGTTTCGAAAATGGCTCCCATGGTCAGTAATGATTGCTTGTGGGACACCAAACCTAGTTATGATATGATTGAATACGAAAACTGCAGCTGTCTTGCCGCTTGCGTCGAATGTAGGCATCGCCTCGGCCCATTTTGTAAAATAATCAACCGCGAGGATGATATACGCATGCCCCCCGGCCGAGTGAGGGTTACAAGTAATAAAGTCAATGCCCCATTTGGCGAATGGACCAGCGGCAATTATAGGGTGGAGAGGAGCAGGTGGAGCGCGCATCTTTCGATCAAACACTTGACAGTTGTGGCATGTTCTGACGGCAAGGATACAATCTTTAAACATAGACGGCCAGAAATAGCCAGCGCGCAACACCTTCTGAGCTGTGGCATACCCAGACATATGACCGCCACATGCTCCAGAGTGACAATCATTCAAAACTCTCTCAGCCTCTTCGTGAGTTAAACAACGTCGAAAAACTAAGTCTGCCCCCCGGCGATAAAGTGTATCTCCAATAATTCTGTATTGCTGGGATCGAAACCGAATTTTTCGACGGTCTTCCTTGGAAGCTTCAGGCCGAAAGGTTTGGGTTTGGAGATAGATGATTATATCCCCATACCACGGATCTAAAGTGCTAATAAGAAACAAAGATTCGTCCGCAATGGACTCCTCTGCCACAGTCTCTGTGTCAGCACTCGGGAAATCACACATCAATTCCGCAAAAACTAAAGATTTCTTAGACTTGGACTTCTCGAACTCCAAGTCGAACTCTTGCAGGATAACAATCCATTTAGAGTACTTGCCCCCTAGCAGTTGTTTTGTCAAAATATAAATCATAGGGTTGCAATCCGAAATAACCGTAGTTTTGCGAAGAAGAATGTAGTGACGAAAACGCTGGACAGCTTGAACGGCTGCCAGGGCCAATTTCTCCACATGCGAATATTTTAACTCAGTGGGATTTAAGGTTCTACTAAGATAATATATCACATGCTCTGCTTTGAATTCATCTTCTTGAACTAACACCATTCCAATGGTGGAATGCGAAGCTGCGAGGTATAAGAAGTAGTCCTGGTTGTAGTTGGGAGGATGCAATAACGGTGCATGGGTCAACGCGTGTTTTAATGCATCAAAAGATTGTTGGGCAATCTCGTCCCAAAAGAATTGTGCGTTCTGTTTCAACAACCGTGTAAAACCTTTAGTGACCTCGGCGTAGTTTGGGATGAATCGGCGTAAAAAGTTCGCTTTCCCTTGCAAACTTTGGAGTTGGCGCAAACTCGAAGGAGGAGGCAATTTGATGATAGCCTCGACTTTCGAGGGATCGACGCGAATGCCGGCTTTTGAAACAACAAATCCCAGCAATCGACCTGTTTCTATACAGAAAACACACTTGTGGGGATTCAACCGAATTCGATAATGCCTACACCTCATAAAGATTGCTCGTAGGTGGACAAGGTGATCAGCTCGATGTAAAGAATGAGCAGGCAAATCATCGAGATAGGGTTGCACAATGTGCTTGATGTCATGAAATGCATAAGACATCGCCCGTTGAAAAGTAGCGCCGGCATTCTTAAGCCAAAAGGTAATTTGCAATAAGCAAATGTCCCCCATGGACAAATGAATGCCGTTTTTGGTTGGTCGGCAGGTAGAATATTGATTTGATTATAGCCTGAGAAACCATCCATGAAGGAAAACATCTCACTTCCGGCACAATCATCAATAATTTGATCGATATAAGGCGTAGGATAGTTGTCTTTTGGACAAGCTCGATTTATATCCCTATAGTCGATACAGATTCTTATTGTTCCTTGTTTTTTATTGACGGGAACAATATTCGATACCCAATCCGTTAACGGGATCGGATAAATGAAACCTGCTTTCAACAGCTTTTCGACTTCTGCTTTAATCGCAGCCGCTTTTCGAGGGTGAATCTGACGCAACCGTTGCCGAATGGGTTTAGCATCCGGGTAGGTTTTGATTTCATGAACAACAATGGCAGGATCAATTCCCGGCATTTCCTCGTAAGACCAGGCAAACACGTCGCGGAATTCTTGGAATAGGGCCTTGTAAGTTTGGATTTCTTCTTCAGTACATGCGGCACCTATATGAATGTTCTCCTCGATTCCGGGCTTCACTGAAATATCAATGGGAATAGTACGAGAAATATTCCCTAAATTCAGCTCTGAATCAGAATGTTTCGTTGGATCCTGAGCGTCTTTGACATATTCAGCGGTAAAGATAGATGAAAAATCATTTTCAAATGCATCGCCCTTAGGTAAAAACGAAGATCTGTGATGGAGATCTTCCCATGGTAGATCATCTACACTTAGGATTTCGCGAAGTTGTTCGTCAGATGACACTTCTTCGGGAAACGTTATCCGTTCTAAGGGTGAGGTGAAAAGTGACTCTTCACTGACCACATTCATTTGGTCGGTTTCGGTTGAATGAAAATCGGTAAAAGACATAAGAGCTTCATAAGCAATCTCATACGGACTCAACGGCATAACATCACCGAGTGAGTCTAGCTCAGAGTCAGATGGAACATACCAAGGATCATCATAAATAATGTTTTCTGACGTGATCATATGAATCGTTGCAAACGAAGGGTCTGCATTGAGTGGAGGGAGAGGAAAAGTTCCCAGTAAACCGGAATCCTTAACTAAACCTACACCAATGTCCCTATAAGGGATTGTCGTTTTACCAACATGCTGGATAGTTTCTGAAGAGGTTGGGTCGGATGAAAAGTATGTCAGCTGATCAATAGTCACGATCTTACCGTTATGTGGAAACTTAATGACTCTGAAGACCGATGAAACGACCGCTGTCATAGCATATGACCAACTTCGACCCAAAAGAAGGTTGTAGTCTAGAGGGGCATCAACCACTTCCACATCCAGACTAACGGTTTTACCTTCGACCCCTATAGGCAATTCTTGTAGAATACCAAACGGACGGAACCCACGGCCATCAAAGGCCTTAAGGATGGTGGGGGATTGGTTCAACGAAGGAGAACCAAGCGATCTCCAACATTGAATCGACATAATACACGTAGAAGCTCCCTCATCAATCACAGTCCGATGAATAGGCCTGTTTTTGACTATCACTGGGATTTGGAAAGCCATTTGATGGGGGAGACGCGGTGTACTATTTTCTAGATCAAAGATCATTAGGTTCGGGTCCTGAACATCGACAGCTCCGATAGCCGACAAAAGCAATTTTCGTTGCGCTGGACATGATTGCAGCACTTCGAGTGCCGACATTGCTGAAGGTGAAACAGCTAAGTCCTCAACAATGTTGTAATTCTGGGCTGCTCTCGCATGTGGATTGAAAGCAGACCTTCGAAGTACACCCTTGGCGGGCGGCTTAATCACTAAGTCTGGGTTAGGTTTTTCGATCTGTAGTGGATCGGAACCAGGAGTTGAGGTTGATGGGTTAGAGTGAGAAGATTCTGCTTCCTTACCATCAACAGGAGCCTTACTACCATAATCTTGCGATCGAGTCGCAATCCTGACATGAGACATCATCAAAATGGGTTCTTCACTGGCATTCGAAGAAGAACCTATCATCTTATTCTCCTGCTCTGGAAATGGATTTTTTAACACAGCAGGAGTGGGAGAACCTTTGACTATTTTCACTACCTCGGCCCGATGAGGGCAGTCTCTCGTAAAATGATCTTCTTCACAAATGAGACAAGGATATCGAGGTTTGCGCTTTTCGTCATTGGTTTCCGACTTTTCCGTTTTCTCCTTTGGAGCCTTGTCTGCTTTGGCCTTCTTCTTTCCTTTCTTCTTTCCACCGTTTTTTGATTTGGCCGTAGATGACTCTACAGCGTGAATGTCGGCGGTAAGTTCAGGAGGAGAAGACTCTCCTGTCGGAGAATCAGGCAAAGTGATAATTGGAGTATTGGAGGCCTTGGAAGACTTCTTCTTACTCTTCGTAGTCACGATACCAATCATACCATCAGCGGCATGAGATCCCGAAGGAGCAGCAGCGATTTGGTTTGACTTTGGAAGATCCGGAATTTTCTCGTGTAACGTACCCGACTGAGTGTAAACTAAGTCAAGGTATTGTGCCTGAGCAATGACTTGCTCCTCAGTAACTACTCCGGCCTTAGCTACATCTTCAGTAATTCTTGGTAATAATGATTTGACAAACCATTCAGCTAAGATTTGGTCCGGGATAAAAACTTTCACTAATCTTCTTCGACGTCTCCACTCATGGATGTGATCAGAAATGTACGTGGACGTCGATTGTTTTAGCGAAGTTAATAATTCTGTACCATTATCGTATCTGACTGGTAACTGAAAATGAGTTAAGAACGAGGTAGCTAACTGGCTAAAGTTGTAAAAAGAGGCCCGTGGTAACTCAATGTACCACTTGGCTGCGAGACCAATGAGTGTACGCTGGAAAAGACGTAAGCGGATGGAATCATCTGAGATGGAATTTGATGCACACCAGAGGTGGTAAGTCATCACGTGATTAGACGGATCCTCTCCAGACTTACCTTCGAACTTGGGTATATCGCTGGGCAACTTATTTGGCATTGGCGGCCAGAACTGAAGATATTGAATTGGATCGTTCGTTAGGCGCGTCAAGTCGGGTAAATCTAAAGTCGCAATAAACGGTAACTGCCGGTTAGGATCTCTAAAACTTTGAGTCACAATACCAGCCCCAGGAGGAGGATATCCAGGATAACTAGGAACAGGAGTCGCATTTGGGATATTATATCCTCCTGGAAAACCAGGATTAACCGGACCGTACTGGGGTTGCTGAGGTTGTTGATAAGTGTACCCAGGATACGGTTGATACTGGTAAACCGGTTGTTGGGCAGCTTGCCCAGGTTGATACTGTCCCTGGTACGGAGGTTGAACAAATTGAGGTTGAGTAGTAACAACCGTACTTGTACCAGGTTGGCCTACAGGCATCTGGACTGTGGTTTGAACCGTAGGTCCAGACAACGGTACAGATGTCTGAGGAGTGGTTACAGGGACAGTAGAAACCGGAGCTGCCGATACTCCAGAAGTAAGCATGGTAGATGAAGCGGTAGTTGCTGCAGCCGTGTGAGGTGGAGTACCAGGTGCAATTGGCGGCTGAGTAACTACGGAAGTTACAGGGGTCTGAACACTTGACTGGACAGGTTGCGGTTGCTGGGGTGGACCAGGAACTGCAGGTTGTCCTGCTTGAGGTACCGACTGTATACTTGGTTGCGACATCTGTTGACCCTGTGACGGATCCCATGTTAACATTCCAGGGTATTGACTCGTAACAGGTTGAGGATACTGAGATCCATAGCCGTATTGAGGATAGGGTTGATAATTGTAAGGTGCAGTCCCATATGATTGCCCTTGAGGTGGTTGATAACCTTGACCAGGGTATTGACCCGTAGGTTGATAACCTTGAGGTAAATACGAGTACTGGGGTTGACCTTGACCTTGGGGTTGGTATCCTTGAGGTTGATACCCTTGGGGTTGATACCCTTGGGGTTGCCATCCTTGAGGTTGCCATCCTTGAGGTTGATATTGATACTGAGGTTGACTTTGGGGTACATATTGAGGCTGGGGTTGATACCCTTGGGGTTGATACCCTTGAGGTTGCCCCCCAGTCACGAATGAAGTACCTTGAGGTTGCCCCCCAGGCATTAACGAAGGTTGCCCCCCAGGCGGTAATTGGCCACCTTGAGGTTGGTTAATGGGAGTTGAACCTGACATCATATAAACGTCACCTATACCCAATGGTACATTACCACTGTTTCCAACTAATAACCCATGATCAATGGGTTGAGGAGATGCTCCCGCAAAGGTACCAGAAAGTGATTGATACCCAGTAGGAACAGAAGGACCGCCATGTAAAAATGATTCAGGACTTTGCGAAAACACAGATGACTGACCAGACATATTTACAGGAGAATGAATTCCTCTAGGTGGAATAGGAGTACGAGGTGTAGAAAAACCTACTGAGTTGTCTAAAAAATTGGTTAATGCAAGGTACCAAGATTCACTTCTAGGAGGACTGTAAAAGATGGATTCACGCTCCCTTAGATCAAGGGTAATTAGATCTTCAGAATCAGAAACGCCTATTTCTTCCTCTGGAACAAGTTCTTCTATAGCAATTAATCCAACAGGAAGATTTTCGGTGATAATTCTTTCTATTCTTGGTGAATCAGGAACACTAGGAGTTGGAGTAACAGGTTCGGAAATTTCAGGTTCTTCGCCTGTTTCACTGGCAGATGAAAAACTACCAGCAAGCTCGGAAACTGTAACAGCTTCGGGATTGTAACCTGTTTCTAATCTTTGGTAATCTGGATGGACTACCAAGGAAGATTCTCCTTCTTCAGGTGAACCTACTCTACTGCCACTAGGAGGAGTTACAAGGACCTTTAACCCTTCTAAATTACCTGGGTCGTCTCGAGGAGGGGATCCCCTAAGTCTACGGGATCTTCTCAACAATTCGGCCACAGAAACAACTTCAGGAGACTGGCCCGCAATTCGACGGGACCGTCTCGGTAATTCCGCCACAATTAAAGATTTTAACTACAACACACGAAAACAAAGTAAAAATTTCAAATCAAACCACCTAAAGTCTTCTAAAGAACCAAACAAATTTGAAGCACACGCCTAAATAATCTAGAGCGTCAAACCACACACAAACAGTAGTCTTCCGGACCAAAAGCGCTAGTTGGTGATTAGGCCCAACCTCGCAGGATTCAGTACAGAAATGGCGGGTGGAACAGTTACCCCGGCAACCTGCTTAATGAATAGACCGGCACAAGTTCCTCCACTTTAACCGTCTCGAAGTGAAGTGAACCCCCCGGAAAATCCAAGTGAGTATAACCGACGTCTGCTCCAGGTACAGTGGGACCTTCCCTCCACCGTCACCTTGGGTAGAATCCTAGATATTATGGCCACTAAGGTTACCAATCACAACAATTACACCTGGGGGAACAGTCTAAACTCCGACAGCACGCAAGGGCAGAGTAGCAAGCTCCAATCCCCTTACCGGCTCCTTGACAACAATCCAAGGTTTACCGATAAGTGACCCCTGGCTCCTCGACAATGGTTAATCCGAGGTTTACCGTTTGTAATACGTACTGCCTGGCGTCGTTCCCAACGAGGGAGGAATGATCCCCTCACTGGTTCGGACACGAGCTCGTGCTTCTCCTTTAAGAGGAGCTTTCCCAGAATGTAACTGAAACAATTGGATTTGTTCTACTCAAGATAGACTATCTGTTTGGTTTTGTAGTCTTGGAGAGTTAAGTACTCACCTACTCCAAGACCCTAGCCTAAGCTATGTTGGTGTTTCAGAGCCCTAGAAAAAATAAAGATTACTAGATTGATTTTAATTTAAGCGTTACTTTTAAGGTTGTTTCTTAAGTCAAAAGGTGATGGAAGTGAAACCAGTGGTGTGTTGACTCGACTCGAAACCACTACAAAATGCACCTAGAATGATTTACCCACTACTTTACTTTTTCGATGAATTGCTTAACTAAAAAGTTGAGAGAATGCAATCTTTATAAAAGCAACTTCTTAATTGAAGACAATCAAAGAAACAATTCGTTTTTCTTTTCCAAGCATAAAAACATAACCTCTCTTTACATGCACGAAAAACTCTTTTCTTCTTTCAAAAACAAAAAGCTACTTGAAACAAGACTTTTTAAAGAAGATGTTTTTGTATTTTTTCTTTTAATAAAGCAAATAAATCTAATATAACCAAAAATCAATCTTAACGACTATTAAAATCTAAGAAAATCCACTCATAAGCAAACTAAAAAGTAAATTTACTCTAAGCAATCTTAACGAGGCCAAAACTAACAATGATTAATCTAAGGTGTTTTACTTGATCACAATCAAATCAAGGACTAGCTTATTGCAGAACCAAAAACTAGTCAAAACAAAACTCTAATCTTTTTGTTCTTTTGTAAAATGGAAATCAACACTTTATAAACAAGTAATTCGAAATTTGACCCAAAACAACTTAAATGGCAAGTTGCTCACACAAGGAGACTTTACGACAGGCCCGACTTCTAAGAAGGTTGACTAACCAGAGAGATCTAAGGCTGGACAACTTTCTACTATCAAAGTCACTACAAAACCTATCCAAAAATCAAACCCTAGGTCTAAACTTCGTTGAAAACCACTAAAACACTCAAAGCTCACAAAACAAGTTCAGGTGAAAATTCTTGACAGGGTACTAAAGGATCTGGGCAGAAAACACTAAGGAAAAACAAAATCTAAAAGCAATTTAAAGCAAAAATGGAATTTTCTTAAGTTTTACAGGAAGACGCAGGCAACCCGTTGTCACAGGTGCGGCCCCGCTCTGTGCAAACGGCAACAGCGCGTCCAAAGACGCACTGTGCAGTACTCAGAGGGTGCGTCCTTCTGGAAAAATGAAGAAAAACCAAATCTAACTAAATCTAAAGCTAAGCCACCCAAATACTAATTCTCACAGTCAAAAACCAGAAAATAAAAATGATTTTCTCAAAGCAAAGTTCATATAAAGGAAAAGACTCTCTCATTAATGGATTCCCCAGCGGAGTCGCCAATTTGTCACACGGAATTGGTCAAGGGTGCGGACACAGCTGACCTTCCTAGAAGTCTAAGACATTCTAATGACAAACAAGACAAAATGGAGTGATCTTTCTCTAAATACACCTTTTACAACATGAAAACTACAAGTGTTTAGGCCTACCTTATTCCAAAACGCTGTTGTTGAAGTCCGTTCTTGACGATCCGGATGAGCTCCTCCTTCAAGTCAATTCCTGCAACCACAAACAATCAAACAATTACCAAGCACTTGCATTTCATATAATAAAACATATATTCAACATGCAGACCAAGGAACACATGAAATAACTCATTAACACAAGCTATTGAGAAAAATAAACCAGTTTGTATTAATAACGAAACAAAGAAACTCTTACAACCTGGCCTTGGTGTTGTGCAAGTTCCTCCCAGGGTCCATCAAGGGTTTTCCTCTACTTTGACAAAGCTCACCCTCTTCCAAGTAGAATCAAGTAAAGACAATCTCTCCTCACAAAGGCTCTAATGGAAGACCTAAATCCTGCAGCATTTACCCAAAGAAAATGTATAGCTCCAACCTCCTCTCCCTCTGGCTCAATGTCTTTATTTATAGTGCTGTAAAGAGGTTATTCAGGTCCACTATCAATGGGATCATCCCCCTCTTTGGGTGGGATAGCTCCCTTATTGATGGGATAAGTTCCCCCTTAATAGAGATACATGAACCAACTGGAGGCGCATCCATTTCATCAAACCGACCTCTAGAATGTTCTAGAAGTAACCACAAGTAACTTTTTCAAGATAAAACTCGCGCATTTTGCCTTTTACAGAGGGACGCACCTGTCCCTTAACATACAGAGCGTCCATGGACGCAGATTTTGTGAACATGGTCAGCGTCCCCGCAGGTAAGGCTAGAGAGAACCTGCGACCCCAGAGATAAACATAGTTTTTACAAGACTTTCTCTCTTCTTTGAGTTTGAGATGGATAACAGAGGCATGAGACTTGCCTAAGAGGGTAGCATGACTGTTGATTTGAGCCATACTAACTGTAAGTAGTCAAGGTGACATTTTTTAGTGTAACACCATCTGTCCTCATCCCAAATCAATGCTAATTAAACCTGTTGGACATCACAACCCATGTTGCCTTTAATATTTTGTCCTTCTCCTTGCTTATGGTGGGAGCTAAAGAACATCTAGGCCTATCATCATTTTTTCAGTGAAATTTATTCGAAAGTCATCCTATTAAACTTCTCATCCAACCAAGACAGTTATTTCAAAAATAATTCCCTGAAGCAATTTCCTTCCTTAAGCAATCTCCCTCCTCAAGCAAATGGAATTTGTGTCCCTTTCTCTCAACACTTTAATTAATTACAATTTAGTTGCAATGAAGGAATGCTAACCAGGGAATGTCACATCGATGATCTATTGAAGATTAGGCAATTCAACATACTATCAAAAGCAGTTAGGGTACCTCTAGTGGTGTTCTCGCTCAAGAACAATAGCAAGCATGATGTATATGAGATCTTTGAACACGTGAGAAGGTTCGGGTGGATCATGCCCATGTACATGATGGCTCTAGATGCACAAGACGTAACCCTTCTGTGCGTGGTGGTTTACAAATATTTCAACTGCATTCTGGCAGAATGAGGGATTCATGACACCGAGAAAGTGTTGCAGGAACTTGATGTGCTTCCTTCAAAATTAGTGAGGGAATTGATGGCATCTATGCTAGAAATCTATCCTCAACTCAAAGAAGACAAAGATATAGACATTGGGAGGGTTCAAGTTGTCTCATGTACTCAAAGAGATTATTGGCTATCACAAAGCCACAAAAGAGGAATAAATTTGTTTATATTGAGTAGAAGCCCCTTCGTATTGATTGGAACCATTGAAATAGCTTGTACCATTTAATTCATTACTCCTTTGGTCATTGAATTATTCATCATCATTATAACATAATAAGGATATGAATATTAATGAACATGATTAATAATCCCGTCATATAAGTAAAATTATTAATCCATCATATAATTTATGCAATTTCATTAATTCTTAGAAGCTTGGTAGGCCTCTCAATTCACCCACATAAATAAAATTGTACATCCAAGAAAACGTTGTTTAGATGGTATCATATAATTTTTAAAATCTTCCCATTAAAGCTAGTAATGAAACCAAAAATTGTTCAAAAGTGTGGATCAATCTTTCATAGGATTCGAGCCTAGGCAGTGATCAAAGAGATAAATCTAAAAAAATTTCGCTCATAATTCTAAAATTCTGCTCCACATATTGTGACATGGGTTAGGGTTTGCGTTTCTTTCCATGCGTTTTTCGATAATTTGTGCAGGGGAATTTAATTGTGAAAAATAAAGTTAGATATGAAATATTTATTTTAAAAATTCTCAATATTTTTTTTTTCTGAGTAAGGCTAAATCTATTAAAAAAGAAGAAAAATATTTATATAGGGAACGTAGTCATTACAAAGCTCTGGAAAGAGCCAAAATTCCCAAGAAAGCAGATGTGAAACCAGTAGAAGAACCCACGCAGGGGATCAGGATGTAGCTTATCTGGAGCACCACATGAACCCAAAACAACAAAAACATAGGCAAACCTTTACCTTTCTACACCAGAACTCTAGTCGACATGCCTGAAATAAACCATTACAAAAACCAAAAGACAAACCCACGTCAGCGAGAACAAACTAGTCAGTAGGCGTTTCCTCCACGATCTGGCACCAACCAAACTCTGGCACATCATCAACAAGAGTAGCTACCTGATTGGAGGGTTCGGGATCCACTAGCACCATCTCAGCATCTTGCGTGCTGCATCCTGGGGCTTCCTGCGCCTGCAGCGGCGCTACTCCAATGCCAAAGTGAATCGCAGAGGAGGGACTAGCAATCGCTCTCGAGCCCTCCGGATGAGAATCAAAACCTTCCAGCTGAGTTGTTTCATAGAAGAACATAGAAATATGGGCAGTTATCCGAGGCCGACGCATGGAGCTATTAAATATGAAAATGGTTGAGCTCGTCAAGGATGGAGGCCTATGATAATGGCTGGAAGTCTGCCGTCTCGCTCACCCACTTCGGGTTCCCGGATAACGACCAGTGAAGAGTTCACTGGTGGGGGCAGGTGAGTCCGACGAAGAACCAGTTGGAGCGCGTCGGGGTTACCCTCTGCGACACCCCATTCTCTGACGTAAATGAGCCATTGAAGAGGGGGTAATGGTAAAGTTGCAGCGCGCTTGGAGCTCATTGTTAGAGAGGTAAATCCCCTCTGCGGACAGAGGTGATCCCCACTAGCCCAAAATGGGTCTAGCAACAATCAAACAATGCTATCACGCAAGTTCCTAATTGCAAATTAAAGGTGGATTATGAGAGCCTACATGGATTCCAACGCTCGTGTTGTAGAAGAGTTGACACTCCCGTTCCTTTGCTCCGGTCGGTCACGATCCTCACGATCTCCGTGAATGGACACCTGCATATGTAAAGAATGACACGAATACAAGCATAAAATCCAATAGATGCAATTATATATCAGTCAGAAAAGATAACTCCAACATCATCACAATGAACAACAAGAGTGGAACCATAATGATAGTCATCTATTATTGATAATCAACAAAGGAGAATACAACCATAGTTCTGACGTCAAATTTTCCTTTGGCTGGATGATCAGCTACATATTTCTTGCAAAGCTTGTCGGGATTGGGAACAAGCCTCTCTCTCTTTGATTATGAATGCAAAGAAGACTCTTACAGCAATCTCTCAAACTTCTGACAGTATGACTCTCCCTATGCTCCAAAACTTCCTTGTCAAATGCAACAGAACAAGCTTTTATAGATGGAGGAGGAGGAAGAGATACAATGAATCCAGACATCCATGGGATTGGCATTATCCTTGAAAATCTATTATGGATAGAGGAAAAGGAGATACGATGAATCTCGACATCCATGAGATTGGCATTATCCTTAAAAAGCTTCATGAGTCAAAAGGAAAAAACTTTCGGGCGTGCGTTTGTTAAAAAGCTTTTCCAAACTTGGTTGGCACGGGTATAACTCTGAGACAGAGTGCCAACTGGCGTGCCCTCTTTGGAGGATTTCCCCCATTGGCGCGGGTAATACACTGTGGATCCGCGCTAACGGAAAAAGGGGACCTTTTAAGGATATTCTGCAGGAGATGTCTTCAAGGCATATGAAGTCCATACTTAGGGGAACATAATGCAAGTGTTTTTAAGTTATGTCACTTCTCACAGGTCCCGGAATGAGTCCTCCAAAGTTCGGGAAAGGGGTAACAAGGACGGTTACAAATGGTGAAAATTACTGTGTAACAGATGCCCCCTAAAGCATGAGGCCCATGAGAGAGAGAGGGGTGAAATGCATTACAACAACACATGCAGCTCCCGCTGGAGAATCTGCATAGAGACGTACAACTGATAGCTTAAGTACATGATATATGTGGTATGGGCACATCCATCCATAACAGAGTACATAATAATCTAGATCCAAGGTATGGGTGCAGCCATTCGGTGAGGATTGATGAATAGACTCGGGCATGGTCGCAGCCATCCAGTGAATGAGTCATGTAACAATAATCCACAAAATCGTAGCCTGGATTCCAACAGACAAAATCTAGGGTCTTGCGCTCCATCTCGACCCGAACAAAAGTACAAGTTCAAGCATGCGAATACATGAGTTGAAGTCGAACATGCATGAACATTGTCTGATTACCAGTCAATAATGAAAACTGTTAACAGACGTGAGAGGTACCATCAATAATGACAATGGCCCTCAAGGTACTATAGGTAAAATCTACGGCGTGCGAATCAGTGAGCTGGCGTCGAACACTCGTAGAATCATTCGATCGGAGGCCAATGATGAAAACCTCACGTCGAACACGAAGAACCTGCCATTGAGGCATGCAGGCTCCAAGGCACCCGAAGAGAGTCTCTAGATCAGCTTCCTGGATAATGAGCTGAAGTCGACAGGAAGTGACCTTGAAGGTGGGCCATAGTGTTTCCCACATCATCGACACGAGATAGAGGAAGAATGTTGTGGTGAATCAGAATTATGTGAGCTATCAGAGGGAGGTTGTTATTCTGCAGAGGTCAACTTCTCTTGAACATATCGGCGGAACGACAATGAACTTGGCAGTATTTGACCTCAATGGATCAAAGGTCATGGTGACGAGGCAATGAGCAAATGAGAGGTCAAACAAGATCACCCAAATCCAAGGAGGCAAGTGAAAAACGAGATGAGACATCCCCATCCAGACACGAAAGCAGACAAGTGCCATGTTCAAGAGCGACATACTGCCGACACTACAATAATTATGGTTCCATTTTCCCCCACCATTTCTGGCGAGTACCCCAGCTATTTTTATCAACAAGCTTGACGGGGATAGCATATGATTGTGAGGCATCATTTCAACGGAATCCAATGTCATTAGGTTTTAACGAGTTTGACAGAGGAAGAACTCAACGTCTTTTCATGTTTAGAGAGTTTGAAAGGATAGCAGAAAAGAAAACTCCAAGGGTGTCCTTTTTCGTAAAGTTGTGTCTCTCGAGCCTCAAAAAGTATAAAACAATGCTCGAAAGAACTGCCCGACCATTACGATCGAGGAGTACTTTTCATGAGTAGTGATTTTGACCTGAAAAAGTAAAAAATCGATCGAAGCCACATCGCTTCGTAACTATTAATGAACCTGAAACGACAAGGGTCTGATGATCTTTTCATTTTTACACAGTCGGAAAAGAGTTTAAAGGCGACCACCTCTTATTTACGTTTAACGAGTCAAGAGGGATAACTCGGTGATTTTTTCATGTTTAGAGAGTCAGAAAAGAGCTGAAGGATGACTCCACAGTGACTTTTTCGTGTATTTACCGAGTCCAAAAAAGTATAAAATACAACTCGTTTCACCATCGAAGTTGCGTAAAAGACCTGTCGTTGCGCAAAAAGCAAGTGCAAAATCCATTTTCGACCAAAGATATATTATAATATTCAAAAAGTAACTTTTCAAACCTAAGTATAAGTCAAAAAGTTATAAATATGGTGAAAATGGAAAAAATAGAATTACTTTTACTTTTTACCTCTTTGAAGAGTAGCAGTGGTCCGTTTGGGGAGTGAACTTCAGACGGTGATTACGGCCAATCTGTGCAACCATTTGAGATTTCGTCAGTTCCAGGTAAGAGGCGCTTCCCTTGGTTCCATTTCCATACATTTTTTAATGCATTTTGCTTTCTGGTTGGCCTCTGCAAGGGGGAATTGCAAAATTTAGGGCTTTTCCCATTGGCGTAGGTTTCCGGCATGAACCCGCACTAATGGGGCGATTTTTCTAAAAGGGTCACACTCATTGGCACGACTGTTTTAGAAACGGTCGCACCGACTGCACAACTCAATTTTCCGCTTAAGATTTCCCAACGCATTTTAAATCTAACTGGATTGTAAGCTTACCAGTGATCTATTCGTGATTTATATGTTCTTGTGGATGCAGAGAAGCAGGCAAAATGGTAGTAGAATGGAAGGAACGAGAACATGATGTCGAGGATGCATTGGCCCTTGAGGATGAAGGGTGCATGAATGCCCTAAGGGACTGCGGGCTTAAGAAATTTTTTCTTACGCCTTACTTGCGCGCTCAGCCCGAGCTACTACAATTCGTAATTGATCCGTGGGATGTTGATGACCAAGTGTTTCGTTTACGGGACCAAGTGCTGGGGCTCGATGTGTCTGATGTCTACTTCATCACGGGGTTGTCACGGAGAGGGGTGAGGCCTATTTTGACTGAGAGTAGACCTTCCGGGGAGAAGATGACTGAAGTTCGAGATTGAGTGTGCCCAGGGGCACAATTTGGAAGGAACAGTGCAAAGGTGGATATTCCTACCCTTCCGGACTTGATTTTCAGGGTGATACTATTCACCATTACTCGAGCTGCAGGGGTGCAGGTGTCCCATGAGGCGAGAAAAAACCATCTTCTGTTAGCCACAGAATGCCTAAATCCTACCATCTTTGACTGGGCCACTGCAGTGACTACTAACATCAAGAAGAAACTTACAAAGTGCAAGCGAGGAAAGGTAAAGTAGTTTGGGTATGGCTCGATCATGGTATCATTCTTCTTGGAATGATTACCAATTTTTTAGGGACAGGGAGCTATAATGGCTAATCCTTTGCCACGACAGCCTAGGATGGCTCGTTGGGCAGCACTGATGCCCAGGGGAGGAGGGGGCCAGCAGATGTCATGGAGGCCCGAGTTCTTTATATGGCTCGTTGGGCAGCACTGATGCCCAGGGGAGGAGGGGGCCAGCAGATGTCATGGAGGCCCGAGTTCTTTATATGGCTCCACCGTCAGCTAATTGTGGTGGAGGATTTGCCATATGCAGGGACTGACTTCATGGGAGACCCAGATCTCCCACTGTTCGAGGGAGAGGAGTGGGACGAAGCGCTGGGTAAGATCTCTTTTTGTTTTTTAATGTTTTATATGTTTTTTTTTTTGTTAATATATGTTTTTCCTAACAACAATTGTATATACGTGCAGATGTTAGCCTAGAGCGACCAGTTGGCATGTCTCCCATCGCTCGAAGGAACCAGCCCGCAGCTGACCCTCAGGAAGAGGGTGCCGAGGGGGATGAACTGATTCAGAATCTCGAGGGACTCGCCCGAGGGATTCCTGATTACGCTAGACTGGGAGATATGCCACTAGCATACCAAAGGCATACAGTGGGGGTGCCTAATCGTGTCCATCGTCTGTTGAGACGCTTGGTGCACGCGGTGTTGTGCTATCATGAGCACCACCGGGACTAGACTCCTAGGTTTCTTTTCCGTGCATATTTTTTGAGAGACATGTCGTCTCTAGATGTATTTGAGAGGAACATGTATTATTTTTTGAACTGTATGATGCACATGGTGCAAACATTGCGACACACATATATATATATACATATGCCTATTTCTATGGTTTTATTATTGTGCTTTATATGCTTTCTTGCATGATGTTTTATCTATTACGCAAATGTCTATCTAATGCATGGTTAGCCAATGCATCAATTAATGTGTTCAATTGTCTTGGAATATGCTGATATTTGATGAAATCAAAGTTCCTTTCTAACAATCTCACACGTAAATAAAACCTTAGAATGCGATGGTCTCTGACGGAATATCACCCGTTGAGCTAGTGGACGATAAGTTGAGAGTCTAGGTTCACTAGCAATGCACGAATGCCGAGATTAATTGCTTCAGCAAGTAGTTCAATTACAACAAAATATTCGGCAACATTGTTAGTGGTACGGCCTAAACACACACCTTGAAGATCTATCAACTTGCCATGAGGAGCATAGATCACCCACGCCGCAGAGGACAAGTTGCGAGTACTGCGGCAGGCACCATCAGCGAAACCAACATAAGGTGCATCGGACATCTACACAAGAAGCAAAAGACAAAATAAGTGGCAGTCATGCCTTCAAAACAAAACACACACACACACAACACACCTGCTAAAGTACATGTATGTACAAGAAAAAGTGTACAAGCATCACGCATAGTACTTTTTCAAGTACAACCCATTTCGGGGCTTCCCAAGAGGGTTCCCTTCAGAGTCAATTAGCTCGTAGGCCCCTTTTTGCAAAACTTTCTTGACAATGTAAGGACCTAGACACATAGGCTCGAGTTTTCCTGCTTCTAGCTTATCGTTTGCCTGATCGTATAGCAGGACTAAATCTCCCTCAACAAAAGAACGTGGATGGACAATCTGATCAAAGTGAGTCTTGACTCGCTTCTTTTGTGCTTCAATGGCCAAAGAGGCTAGGCGATGGGTCTCATCTAGTCGCTCCAGGTAAAGAAGGCATTCTTCTACCGGAGTAGTGTTGGGAAGTAGTTCGACGGCCAATTTTAATGAAGGGATTTCGCACTCGATTGGAAGGGTAGCCTCTAGTCCATAAACTAGTTGAAATGGAGTGAAACTGGTGGCATCCTTCACAGATGTTCGGTAGGCCCATAAGGCAGGGAACAACATCAAGTGCCAGTTAGACTTATGCATGCCAACGGTATGTTGAAGCATTGTGACCAAAATCTTGTTGATAGCTTCAACTTGGCCATTGGCCTAAGGATAGTATGGAGTCGAACTATCGTGTCGTAAGCCCAGCTGGGTTGTTAGTTCTGTCATCATATGATTACGGAAATGCTTCCCGTGATCAATGACGATAGCTTGAGGGACACCGAATCATGAGATAACATGGTTGAACAACAATTGCGCCACTATGTGACCATCTTTAGTTAATGTGGGCATCCTGTCGGCCCATTTAGTGAAGTAATCGACGGCAACGATAATATACCCATGCCCCCCAGCCGAGCGAGGGTTACAGGTCGTATAATCAGTGCCCCATTTTGCAAAAGGGCCGAAGGTGACAACAGGGTACAATGGAGCGGGAAGCGCTCTCATCTTCCGCTGGTATATTTGGCACTCATGACAAGAGCGGACAGCAAGAATGCAATCCTTAAAGATAGAGGGCCAAAAGTAGCTAGCACGGAGGATTTTTTGGGCAGTGGCATATCCGGACATGTGACCACCACATGCGCGAGAGTGGCAGTCAGTCAAAACACGCTTAGCTTCCTCGAGAGTTAAACATCGGCAGAGAACAGAGTTGGCGCAGAGGCGGTATAGCATATCCCCAATGATACGATATGGTTGAGACTGATGACGAATCCTTCGCCGAGCGTCTTTGGACACGCTGAGGCGAAAGGAGGACGTTTGCAGATATATGATGATATCCCCGTACCAGGCATCAAGGGTGCTAATGAGAAACAAAGTCTCATCCGGAATATGATCCTCTCGGTGAGAGGGCAGGGAAGAAGATGGCAAAGAGAAAAGTAACTCAGTGAATACAAGGGATTTCTTAGACTTGGCAGTGGTAAATTCCAAGTCGAACTCTTGGAGGATGACAATCCACTTTGAGTACTTGCCCCCCAGTAACTGGCATGACAAAATGTACATCATGGGGTTGCAATCAGAAACCACGGTGGTAGTGCGTAGTAGAATGTAGTGACGGAAGCGTTGGACGACACAAATGATAGCCAAAGCCAACTTCTTGACATAAGCATATCGAGTTTCTATGTCTAAAAGGTTGCGGTTGAGATAATATACAACATGCTCAGTGTCATCATCGTCAGTTTGAACGAGAACCATGCCGACAGTGGTGTCGGCAGCGGCCAAATACAGAGTATAGTCGCGACGATAGTTCGGAGGATGCAACGATGGAGCAGAAACAAGGAGACCCTTGAGACACTCAAAATATTCCTGAGCGACGGTATCCCAATGGAGAGGGACGTCTCGCTTTAGCAACCGTGTGAAACCTTTAGCCACCTCGGCATAGTTTGTAACGAATCGTCTCAGAAAGTTTTGCTTTACCCTGCAGGCTTTGCAATTGCTGTAAAGAAGTAGGGGGAGGAAGATTCACAATAGCCTCGACTTTAAGGGGATCCAAACGGATGCCCTCTCGGGAGACGATAAATTCAGGAAGTTGGTCGAATTCAATGCAGAAGACACATTTGTGAGGATTGAGTATGATACGGTAGTGTCGGCAGCGAAGAAAGATATCTCGAAGGTGAGTAGGGTGGTCCTGATGTTTAGCTGAATGAGTTGGTAGATCATATAGGTATGGTTGTACAATGTGGCGAATGTCATGAAAAGTGTAAGACATTGCACGTTGGAAGGTAGCACTGGCATTTTTGAGACCAAAAGGGAGCTTCTAATAAGCAAAAGTGCCCCATGGACAGATAAAAGTGGTCTTGTGTTGATCAACGAGGGCAATATTGATCTGGTTATACCCAGAAAAACTGTCCATAAAAGAGTACATTTCGCTTCCAGCACACTCGTCAATAATTTGATCAATGAATGGTGTGGGGAAATTATCTTTAGGATAGGCCCGATTAATATCACGATAATCGACACAAACAAGGATGGTACCCTGTTTTTTATTCACAGGCACGATGTTGGAGACCCAATCTGTGAGTGGGATAGGGTAAATAAAACCAGCTTTAAGAAGCTTTTCCACTTCCGCCTTAATGGCTGCAGCCTTGCGGGGGTGTACGGGGCGTAAACGTTGACGAACAGGCAGTATCTTATGCACCACTATGCTAGGATCAATGCCGGACATTTCTTTGTAGGACCATCCAAATACGTCATGAAATTCGTGAAAAAGATTGGTATAGAGTTGAATCTCCTCCGGAGTACAAGTGACTCCAATGTGAAGATGTTCAAAAATCCCTGGTTTCGCAGAGATGTCGATAGGTTGGGTTTGCGTGATGTTCACCATATTTCCTTCAGAGGACACTTGATAAACTTGGATAGGTGTTTGAAGGGTTTGAAATGGGAGACAAGGAGCAAACCGCTTGAGACAAGTAAGCATATTTTGATGGGCAGGGAGAAACGAGGAACGATGGTGAGAATCATGCCAAGGAGGTTCCTCGGGAGACATAGTCTCAATAATGGCTTCATCAGAAGGGAATATTTCTTTTAAAGGGTCCGAAGAAGTCTCATCTCCAAGCCATGAGGATGGAGCGAACGAGTCGGGAACCTTGCTCGAAGGAGTAGGTTCAAGAGAGGGAGCCGATGTAGCAATGATTTCGACATAGTTGAGCTCGGCAGGACTCAACGACATCTCATCGCCGCAAGATTCTACTTGATCAGTGGGAGGGAGGATCCACGGATCAGAACGAACAGTAATCATATTGACAAAAGCAACGTTAGGAGGTGGGAGCGGAAAAACACCCATGAGGGCGGGATCTTTAAAAAGCCCTGCTCCCAGACTCTCATATGATTTGGAGGTATGCTCCACAAAAGGGAAGTTGCCTTCAGAAGAGGAAGCGAAGAATGAAAGCTAGTCGACGGTAACAATCTTCCCTTGATGAGGGAAATGGATGATACGAAACAAAGAAGAAGCTACAACTTGCATTGCGTATGTCCAGCGACGTCCAAGAAGGAGGTTGTAGGTAAGATTAGCATCACCAACTTCAACTTCCATCTCGACCGTCTTCCCTTCCAAAGAGATGGGCAAACGTTGGAGTATACCATAGGGACGGGATGCTCTTCCATCAAAAGCTTCCAAGGTTGTGGGAGACTAGCTCAGCGTTGGACAACCAATAGCTTTCCAACAGGCAACAGACATGATGCAAGTTGAAGCACCTTCATCAATGATTGTACGATGAATCATTTTGGAATTAATAATAACCTGTATGAGGAATGCGATTTAGTAAGGCAGTCTCGGCGTATGCCTTTCCAAGTCAAAAGTAATCAAATCCGAGTCGGTCGGGTCTATGCCACTGATGGCCGATAGCAAGGACTTCCTCTGAGAAGGGTAGCTCTAGAGGACTTCTAAAGCAGACATAGCTGACGGAGTTTGAGCTAAGTCCTCAATAATACTATAGTGCTATGCAACACGAGCATTTGGATTGTAAGAATATTTCTACAGTACTCCTTTTGGAGGGGGTCAAATAGGCGTCTCAGTGCTAGGTCTCTCGATGTGGAGCGAGCCTGAACTGGACGGAGGAGCACTAGAGGGGACCTCAGGCTCTTTCTCGGCAGATGACGGATATTCTTTTGTCCGAGTACTGATGTGGACAGGTATCATTCTAGCCATAAATACTTGAGAACCGAAGGAAGATGGACGTTGAGAGGGGTCAGCCACCATTTGAGTTTGTTGAGAGGGAAAGGGTTCTTTGAGCACCGCAGGAGTCCCAGGAGCGCCTTTCAACAAACGACTAACTTCGGACTGTCTAGGGCAGTCCTTGGTATAGTGATCGTCATCACAGATAAGACAAGGATACTTGGGTTTGCGCTTGGCACCTTCCTCGAGTGGAGGTTTAGGGGAGTCCTGTTTACGTTGATCTGGCTTATTCTTCCCTTTTCCTTTATTTTTGCCTTTCGAGGCTTTGTCTGCCATGGTGGACTGGATGGCATTGACCTCGGAAGTAATATTCAAATTGGGTGTAGCCTGAGAAGTGTTTTCATTCGAAGCATTTGATTTTTTCTTCCCAGGGTTCGCGGAATTTTTCTTCAAGGATGAGTTAACAGAACCAATAATACCGTCAATAGTTGGTGTTGGCGGGGCTTTGGATGTTCCTGGTCTCGGGGCATCAGGCAAATAATCATACAATGTACTAGATTGGGAATAAACCAAGTCAAGGTACTGAGCGTGCGCGATAGATTGCTCTTCAGTGACACATGCTCCCATGGCAATGTCCCGTGCTATTGGAGGAACGAACGAAGTCGTAAACCAGTCGGTAAGAAGTTGGTCGGGAATCCAAAACTTGATCATACGTCGACGCCATCTCCATTCATGGATATGATCAGATATATGCGTAGCGGTTGTCTGTCTGAAGGATGTCAGGAGGTGTGTACCCGTTTCATATCGAATGGGCAACTGAAAATGAGTGAGAAATGCCATAGCCAATGAGTTAAAATCCTGAAAGGATCCGCGAGTGAGCTCAATATACCACTTAGTTGCAGAGATAGTGAGAGTCCTTTGAAAAAGGCGAAGTCGAATCGAATCATCAAACCACGAATTGTATGAACACCACAAGTGATAGGTCATGACATGAGCTTGAGGATCTTCATTAGCTTTACCATCGAATTTGGGACAATCACTGGGAATTTTCGTCGGAACCAGAGGCCAATACGGATTATGGAGAATGGGATCATTGGTCAGTTTGGACACATCCGGTAACTCTAAGGTTGCTAAGAAAGGTAACTGAGGATTGAAGGACATCTAGGGCTACGGGTAAGATGGAGCACCATGGTTCAGACCAACTGGTGGTTTCCCCCATGGGCTTTGTCTGGACGGATTTGGCCCCATAGGGTTTTGTCCGCAGGGATTCTGTCCATAAGGATTTTGGTTTTGCCCCCCAGCGTTCCATGGATTACCAAACTGTCCTGTAGGGGCACCATACGGTTGCTGATAATTCTGATAAGGATTTGCCTGCAGTTGTTGATAATTTTGATATGGGGCAAACGAAGGTTGCCCTTGGGGTTGCTGGTAACCATAAGGCGGCTGGACTCTGAACTAAGCTTGAGAAACACGCTGAGTTTGATAGACTGGTTGGGATTGAACACCAACTTGCATTTGAAAACCGGATGGGGCTTGGGGTCCAGCCTGGGGCATAAAACCGGGTTGAGCTTGCGAGACAACAACCATTTGAGTTCCTAGTTTAGCAGCGCCAGAAGAATGTCCTGTAGGTTGGGCTATCTGGCCGGAAGGATGACCTAGTTGATATTGAGGTTGGCCCACCTGCCCAGAAGGTTGTACTTGCTGGGGGTGGAGTTGTTGGTGCACAACTGAGGGTTGTCCTGATGGACCAGATGGCCGAGTGGGCTGGGCAGTTGGTTGGCCTGATTGGATTTGAGGCTGGCCGACCTGCCCAGGTGCTTTACTATACTGGATGGTGGGTTGACCATACGATTGACCAGCTTGTCCAGATGTTGGACCATACTGGACATTAGGTTGGTTTGGGTGAACATACAATTGACCAATTTGTCCAGTAGGATAACCTTGCTGGATACCAAGTTGGCCTTGTTGAACAGAGGATTGACCTGAGTTACGAGAAGGTTGAGCATAAGAGGTGAAAGACGGACCACCAGAGGCCAAAGGTTGTCCCTGAAAGGGTTGCCCTTGTTGGCTCCCAGGTTGCCCTGTGTAAGACTGTTGGTCTTGATTAGGTGGTCCTTGGGATTGTGCAAATGATACTTGGCCACCATGATAAGAGGTGGGGCCCCAATCAATTGATAACGGGACTGAAATCTCAACAGTCGGTTGAGACGAAAAAGGACTACCAAGATGTCGTAAATACTGGTCGTATGGACCCTCTGTAGGATCAACGACTCCGAATATAGAGGCCGAAGGACCACTGAAAACGGGAGTCGAAGAAGCTACACATACTGTTGGAATGGTTGGGATTGAGGTAACAGACGTAGTGCGACTTGGTGGAGTAAAAGGCTCCATGGTGGGAAAGGCGAGTTGTGACCAAATAGAACTCGTGGAGGGAGTCCTAGAAGACATAACATCCTTTAATGCTTTATAGCCTGGAGGTAGTCTCCCAGTAGTAGGGGTGCTACTAACAGGTATAGGTTCCGTTGCGGTGGGAATTTCACCGCTCGTCGCAACGGATTCTTCAGTCAAAGTAGGAGATACTTCCTCCATATCATAAGAAAATAGTGGGGCCAAAACATGAGGGGAAGTGTACTCCCAAAAAAGGATACCATCTTCAGAAGGTTCCCAAACGGGGTTCCAATGAAATTCGTAAGTCTCGTCGCCTGGAGCACGAAAATTAATCGGTTGTATACTCGGAATAACAGGAAGCGTATAACTCACAACCTGTATCTCGGCAAAGGATGAAGACGAAATTGTTAATTCCGCAAGGATGAAAACTTCACAAAATCCTAGGGAAGCTAACGAGAAAGGGCCCTACTCAAACTAACGCAAACAAGATCTAACCGGGTAAATGTGAATCGCGGCTAAATAAATTCTAAGACAAAGGAACTGAACTTGACCTTTTCATGTTTTAAGAGTCGAGAAATGGAAAAAATGATGACTCTAGTCTCCTTCGAATGTTTAGTGAGCCCGAAGTGACAAATGCTCAGGTGAGCCATTTCTTTTAGGGAGTCCAAAAAGGATAAAAGTGACTACTCTGGAGAAACTAGGAAAAGGGTTTACCAAACAATCCGTAAAACTGCATATACACCTTGGCAATCATATGAAAACCAAGGACTTCTCGTACGAAAGTCAATCTTCTCGAATGTTGTGTTCAGTGCATTACGGCTTGTAAGGCAGCAGACACAGCTTCCTGTGGATAAAGGATGATAACTTAGTGGGGTCGCCACATATACTCGATGGTACGTGGGAGCACAAATCCATGCTAGAACACTATCGAGTCACAAAAGGAGGAATCACCCAACCATGATGTGAAACAATAGTGACTAGGTTTAACGACGCCGGAACACATCTCTAGCCTAGACCTCTAGATGTATGCGTTAAGTTCCAATGCATTTTTATATTCATTCAGTTCATTTTACGGTTGATCTTTGATTAGGTTTCAGTTTCCAGTTCCTACAGTATGTAATCTCTCACAATTTCCTAAATGCAAGCTATATGCCAAAATATATCATTTCATTCGATGAATGCTAACTACGGGAGAGTTGAGATCTTTCAATCAAACAAAATGATCATAAAACAATCAACAATGACTCTAATGCAGCTAATGGCAATAAACGAAACTTTTTTTTTTTTTTTAAATGACTAATCGCTAATAACAATGAAAAGCTCTAATTTCCATTAACTAATGCAATGCAAAAGAGATTGTTCGTTTTCTTTTCGATGGCAAAATGCACTAAACAAATTTTGAGAGATAATAACAAAGAGTAAAAAGACAAATTTCACTCAATGAAAACACAATCAAGTCTGAAACACCAAGACAGTCTTTCAAACCAAGAAAAATCACAAAGACCTCAATGAGCTATGTAATCTAAGCCCAAACGAAGCCAAGCGAGATCCAAACGAAAAAGAGGTAAAATTGTTTGAAGAAAACAATAAAAAGTTTTGACAACTACTAGACAAGTGCAAAAGGTAGCCAAGAAGTCGACTGGACAATCAAAGAACCAAAAACTCCCACAGAAGGCTCGATGCACAAAGCCACTAGATGCTCTAGGGCTGGAATATGAAATCGATGGAAAGAGGCAAACAACCGAAGGATGAAGGTCAAAAACCAGTCAAACAAAGCTCTGACACACTCCAGTAGTTGAAAAAATGTGACAAGGCAGAAATCCAAGCTCAGAAGGCTTCCAAACAAGCAAATTGGAAAAGTTCATAGGCCTGGCGTGACTTTCAGGCTGTAACTCGTGCTTTTAAGGGATTAGCGCGAGTTTCTTTTGTGCAACATGCACCCACTGGCGCGACTGTCAGGGAAAAAACCGTGCTAATCAAGTTTGCTAGCTTAAAAATAAAAACAAGCAGTCCACGGCTTGATCAATAGTATCCAGACAGACCAGGAAGCAAGAGACAACTTAAAAATTCAACCCAGAAAGCTTATCTAAGCAAGCAAAACAAGAGAAAACCAAGGTACAAGACAAACTCCAAGCTGTTTGGTTCGTAAACCAAATAGGAGATTGACTGAAGTGGCGTTGATCTACTTCGCTAATGCAAAGCAGTAGCGTTTCGAAGGCTGCCTGACCATACTTCAGGCTCCGTCCAAATTTTATGAATCAAACAACAAATAGCTTCCCCAGTAGAGTCGCCAAATTGTTGGAGAGGTAAATCCCCTCTGCGGATAAAGGCGATCCCCACTAGCCCAAAATGGGTCTAGCAACAATCAAACAATGCTATCACGCAAGTTCCTAATTGCAAATTAAAGGTGGATTATGAGAGCCTACTGGATTCCAACGTTCGTGTTGTAGAAGAGCTGACACTTCCATTCCTTTGCTCCGGTCGGTCACGATCCTCACAATCTCCGTGAATGGACACCTGCACATGCAAAGAGCGACACGAATACAAGCATAATATCCAATAGATGCAATTATATATCGGTCAAAAAAGATATAACTCCAACATCATCACAATGAACAAAAAGAATGGAACCATAATGATAGTCATCTATTATTGATAATCAACAAAGTAGAATACAACCATAGTTCTGATGTCAAATACTCCTTTGGCTGGATGATCAGCTACATATGTCATGAAAGGCTTGTCGGGATTGGGAACAAGCCTCTCTCTCTTTGATTATGAATGAAAAGAATTCTCTTACAGCAATCTCTCAGACTTCTGATAGTATAATTCTCCCTATGCTCCAAAACTCGCTTGTCAAATGCAACAGAACAAGCTTTTATAGATAGAGGAGGAGGAAGAGATACAATGAATCCAGACATCCATGGGATTGGCATTATCCTCGAAAAGCTATTATGGATAGAGGAAAAGGAGATACGATGAATCTCCACATCAATGAGATTGGCATTATCCTTAAAAAGCTTCATGAGTCGAAAGGGAAAAAATTTCGAGCGTGCGTTTGTTAAAAATCTTTTCCAAACTTGGTTGGCGCGAGTATAACTCTGAGACAGAGCACCAACTGGCGCGCCCTCTTTGGAGGATTTCCCCCATTGGCGCGGGTAATACACTATGGATCCGCGCTAATGGGAAAATGGGACTTTTTAAGGATATTCTGCAGGAGATGTCTTCAAGGCATATGAATTCCATACTTAGGGGAACATAATGCAAGTGTTTTTAAGTCATGTCACTTCTCACAGGTCCCAGAATGAGTCCTCCAAATTTCGGGAAAGGGGTAACAGGGACGGTGACAAATGGTGACAAATTACTGTGTAAGACTCATAACAACTAATATGCGGGGGGCCAGGAGAATGCCTTAGAATACCAGATAGATTTCCTAGGCCAATCTCCCTCTCTCCCAAATTGAAGACCAGATGGAAGGTGGAATTGAGGAACAAAGGGATGCAGGCAGTAAGAGGATTGCTCAGACTCATTCCATGAGAGTCGACGCCCAGGATAGGGAAAACAAAATAACAAACCCACTCGAGAATCTTCAGACTCAGACCCAGAGCCCTCCCATGGAAGGAAATGTTCCAGAGGAGCTTTCCTTGAAGGGCCAGCCAGAGCTTCCTTGTCGAAGGCTCAGAAACTTCCAAGAGAACCAGAATTCAAACAGAGGCAATGGGATGATCCCAAACAAGAAATTCGCAAGGAATGAGCTTGAGCGCAGGGCATTGCCCCCACTTAAACTTGCCCAACCTGCCACAAACAACCACCTTCATAACTTCTTCATTGATTAACGCCGTCATCTTATGCAAGTAGCAGCGTGTGGAGGGAGGATCCGTTGCAGTGGGCAGAGAGAATGAGCCCAGATCACCTGATGGGGAGATGGTATACACCAGCTCGCGCGCATGCCAGACATAGCTCCTATCGCCAGTATTTAACACCTTTTACTGGGTGGGCAGGTGTCGAGCCGCCTCGCCCCACCCGAGTCCTATCAAGTTTAAAACCATTTCAATCACCCGCATCCAGCGTAAAAATTCTCAATATTATGTAGTTTAAAGTTTCACATTTACTTACTCTAATCTATGTTTTCATGAGTAAAAACAATTCGACATTGGTTGGCCAATGTAGCAGTTTAGGCTGCTTGCATTGAGTTTTTAGGTGGTTCATGCGTCCCATGGCTCGATGTTTAATTTTTGAAAACATATTGGCATCGATGTGGCCTACCACATCGTTTATCTACGGAAAAATTAATAGTTTCAGTGGAATTTAATTGTGTTAAAGCATGTTGGAAACGTAAATATGTATTTTTCAAATTTTTAATAATTTGTAATTAAAAGTTTTAACAATTTGTGACTTTGACATTAGTTTAAAACAATTCAATATCCATTAGCCATTGTGCCCCAACATTCTTTAGTCTAAAACATTTCAGTGTTCGTTAGCCAATCTGCTGCATGATTTGAATGATTTTTATTTTTATTAAGCAATCTGCAGCATGAAATTTTATGATTTTAATGTTTTATATATTTATTGAAACCTTAAATTATGTTTAAATTAATATTTTTAAATTCCCTTCAACTATTGGTGGATTGGATGTCTTTTTTAATTTTATAAATGGTTTATAATATTAAGGTTTATAAGATATCATTAGTTTTATTGGTGTTGTTTTATGATAAAGTATTATATTTATATATGAATTTTTGATCTAATGTTATGTAGTAAAAGTATTAAAGTTTTTTTCCCAAGAAAAAATCTCAATTTTCATTAAGATGTTGAAAATTACATGTTGTATATGCTTGAAAGCATATGTTGTAAGGGTGGACTTCCATTCTCTTTTTGATACTATAAAAAATAGCACTATCTCAGGTCGGGACACTGATAATTTATAGATATGATATGCCTGTCAAATAAAAATAACAAAAATATATACATGAATAACTTAGAAAAATATGATCACAGTCATATCTCAAAAACCATAGAATGAGGGCTTGTCCGCCCCTAGGTGTTAGTGGTCATCATAAGGTCTATGGAAATATATGTAGAATTCATGTTCTGTGCCCGTGGATCATCCATATCCTCGCCGTTGGTGCGTGGCCTCCTTCAATAATTTGTCAGAATAGTTGCGCTCCTTATATATGTGATGATAAGAGATAGCATTAAAATTATTTTTAATAAACTTTATATTAATATGATGGTTTTTCATGAAATAAGAATTAATTGGATCATGTAAATTTAATCTTCTTCAAATTTCATGAAAATAAATTGAATGTGGATTAATATGAAATTATTGAATAATGACAAGAGATAGCATTAAAATTACTTTTAGTAAAATTTATATTAATATGATGGTTTTTCATTAAATAAGAATTAATTGGGTCATGTAAATCTAATCTTCTTCAAATTTCATGAAAATAAATTGAATGTCACATAATATGAGAATATTGAATAAATCATTTAAACTTGGTAATGGTATTAAAATTAATAGTAAAATCTATATTAGTTTATTAGTTTTATAAGAAGTATTTTTATTGTATTAGGATTAATATTATAAATTTATATATTAAAATCTTAATATCTAAACCCAATACTAAAATTCTAATATTAAAACTCAATATATTAAACATAATTAATATTTATATAATTATGATAATAATTATAATTAATATTAATATTAAATTTTTAATTTTATATCAATTACATTTACTAATATAATTGTATATATATTTGATTTACATATATCAACTATATTTATTAATATGATTGTGCTTAAATATATTATAATAAACTATTACTTATTCTATTTTTATTTTTTATTAATTTTATCATATTTCTTTTTTATTATATTTATTTAAATTGATTTTAAATATTTATTTAACTTTCATTATTTACCAAATTGCTATATACATACATATTCATTTTGAAATATTTGCATAGGAGGATGGATGAATGGATATGAGCCGATTTGGTTTAGTTTGCAGGGATAGGTGAATGGATATAGGTCGACCTGGTCTAGTTTGCAGAGATCCCAATGTCCGATGACTACTATTGTAGGTAATTAAATGGACAAATTCCATGTAGGAAAATAATAGGTCACTCCAGGATGACTTTGACAATTGTGTTATGAAACGTTAATAATACTATAGGAGCTGTAATTAATTTTATTTTTTCCATTAATTTGAGTTATATAATTTGTAACATAAGTATTTTATTAAATTTAGTGAAATATTTTGGTGGATTTCTTCCGGGGGCTTGGTAGAGGAACGATGCGCGCTAGGGCCTGCGCAGCCGGACAACGTTGACAGAGGCAATAGCAGGGATCAGATTGTGGAAGGCGGATTCTGATTCGCTTGGGCAGCAAATCCCCATTGTAAGCGCGTTGCAGTCTTCTCAGATCTCAGCGGCAGAGCTGGGTTTTAACCCTAAAAACACGCCCTGAGCGAAATGGGAGAGCCAAGGGGGGGGGAGAGATCCCCTCCTTCAAAAATGTGGTAATAGGCGAGACAAGCACAGGTGGTGTTCAGCATAACGAGAGGGAAAGTCATGCCCCAGTAATGGGCAACGTGTGGCAGAAAAGAATGAGAGGAAAATGTCTACCTAGGGCACAAAAACAGCCAAGGTATGTCATTCCCTACAACAAATTGGAAGAATATAACTGTTACATGAAAGACCATGCCCTAATATGTAAGTTCATAGGGTATTGGCCTTCGGAGAAGGAGCTATACAGATGGATCGATCAGAGGTGGAGACCTAAAGGACATGTGGATCTCAAATTGGGAGCCCAAGGTATTTTCATAGCGATCTTTACGAATCTGGAAGATAAGAACATGATCTTTGAGGAAGGGCCATATTTCTTGAACAATGCAGGCCTGTTCATGAAATATTGGGAGGAGAGATACAGCCCAGAAAAGGAAAAACTGCTTGATGCACCAGTCTGGGTTCGACTGTTTGGGCTTCCTGATGAATTCTGGGACCCTGAAATTTTGGAAGCAATAGGTAACATGATTGGGAGCTTTCTTAAAATCGCAGAGGCCACGAAATGAGGTAAATATAATGCTTATGCTAGGATTTGTGTATACATGAATATGGCAGAACCCCTCCCGGAAAACGTTGAAGTGGAGTATCACGATGATGTTTGGAAGCAGCCAATCGATTACGAACACATACCCTTCAGATGTCGTAACTGCCATGAATATGGCCACTTATATAGGCAATGCCCACTGAATAAAGAGGAAGAGTCCAAGAAAAGCCAAGCAGATCATCGGAGAAGTACTGAGAGAATGGAGGAATCGAAGAGAGGTTTTCAGCAGGTTACAAGGAAGAAGAGGCAGAATAAAGAGGGACCAAAAACCCAATATCAGGAGAAACCTAGCCAAAAAAACAATCAAAACAAGTTTCAGGTACTGCAGAGCAAAAATGAGGAATATGAAGTAAATTTGGAGGACGATGAGGACCCGGGGAACACCCCTACGGAAATCGCCGGAGAGGAGAAAGGAAAGGAAAAGAACCTGAACAAAACCAGCAGAGAACGACCAGAGGAGAAGATAGAAGAAACATAAATGGAATCTCAGATGGAAGTGGAAAACCAACCTGAAAGCGAAGCTGAAGAGGAGAAAATCATGAGAAGGTTAATCCAGGAATGGAAGTATCTTGACAACATATTCATACCTGAAAAACAAAAACAGTTGTACAAGGAAGTATTCCAGAAATACAAGAAGAGAAAAGGGGAACACCCGGATAAACCAGTAATGACAGGAAGTGAACAGGGGAATGAAGCGACGAGAATGGGAAGCTCTGGCAAAAACAACAGGAAAAGAGGCCGGAAAACAATGAGTGAAACTATCCAGACGGTGGGAGAAACGTTGATAAACTCAGGTAAGGTGATACCTCTGTCTGAGGTATTCTTCCCCTCCTTCCAAAAGTTTTAAATGATAGTTATTAGTTGGAATATTAGGGGTTTGAATAGTAAAGGTAAACAAAGGTATATGAAGGATAAGCTGAAAAAAGAGAAACCTAGCATCATGATTTTACAGGAGACAAATATTTTGGTTCAGCAGCATGAAGAAATAATAGAAAAAAGTAGATTGCAATATCAAGTGATAGGGCAAGATGCAATCGGTTCTGCAGGAGGTATTGCATTTCTGTGGAATCCGAATGAAATCATCTTAGATAGTTGGACCAGCATGAGCGGAATCCTTACTGGTCTGGGTAGGATAGTAGGAACCAAGGAACAGGTGGTCATTTCAGGGGTTTACGGCCCCCCTTCTCCTGGGGAAAAAGAGAATTTCATAAACAGTATTAAAACTATCCGTAGACTTTACCCTGAAGCTGCTTGGATCATTGGAGGCGACTTCAATTTGATCAGATCCTTAGAAGAGAAAAAAGGAGGGGTTAGGAAGATGGACCACTTCATGGACAGATTTAATGAAATGATAGAGGAACTACGGCTTGTTGATATCCAGACCATTAATGGGATTTGCACCTGGAACAACAGAAGGGGAGGAAAGAACCAAATTGCTTCAAGACTGGATAGATTCCTAGTTTCTGAAGCCATCATGAACAAAGATGTTTTTGTGGAAGCCAAGATCATTCCATCCCTGGGATCTGACCACTGGCCGATTCGATTAGAGGTTGATATCAAGAGGATTCAGGGGAAAAGGCCCTTCAGATTTGAAGCCTTCTGGTTGAGGGACCCAGAATTCATCAAGAAAGTAGAGGAATGGTGGAAACAATGTACTGTTCAGGGCAGAGGTAAAATGCATACGTTCCAACTAAAACTGAAAGAGCTGAAAGGAAAAATAAAAAAATGGAACAAAGAGGAGTTTGGTAACATTCTGGAAGATAAGCAAAAACTAGAAGGGGAAATGGAGGATCTTCAACAGAAGATGATTTTGGAAGGTAGAACAGAGGAAAGCATTAACAGGGAAGGGGTAATCCTTGGCAGATTGGAAGAGAGACGGAAGCAAGAGGAGATCTTGTGGCGAAAAAAATCAAGGATAAAGTGGCTAAGGGAGGGGGAAAGAAACACTAAATTCTTCCATCAGGCTATGATCAAGCATAGACAGGGAAACAGGATTCTATCGATCAAAGACAAGAATGGGGAAAGAGTGGTGGAGCAGACTGAGATTGAACAAGTCCTAATGGATCATCACAAAGAAATTTTAACAGAACCTCAAGCTGATAAAACGAGAACCATTCAGGAGATCTGCTCGGCTATCCCCAGCTTGGTTACTGAGGACCAAAATAAAGCGCTGATGAGGGTTGTGACCTTAGAAGAGCTTGAGGAAGTTGTGAAAGCAATAAAGAAAGGGACAGCTCCTGGACTGGATGGCTACACGGTGGACTTTTACCAGGCAGGCTGGCACTTCTTGGGAAGGGAGATTCTGGATCTAGTGGAAGAATCAAGGATGAACGAGAAGGTATGACCTGCTCTTAATTCTACTTTTTATGCCCTCATTCCTAAGGGAGACAATCTAGAAGATGCTAATGGCTTTAGACCTATAGCACTGTGTAATTTCATTTACAAGATGATTACATCCCTGATTGCCAAGAGATTAAAACCCCTCTTGGACAATTTAATCTCGGCTGAACAAACAGGTTTTGTGGAAGGCAGGCAGATCCTTGATGGCCTAGTTGTTACTGAGGAAGTTATCCATTCCCTAAAAGTTAAAAAGCAAAAAGGAATGATGATCAAATTAGATTTGTCAAAGGCTTATGATAGATTAAATTGGAAATATTTGGAAACAGTCCTAAAAAGATTTGGTTTCACCAGAGATGGATTGCCTGGATCCATAATCTGATTTCTTCTCCACACTTTTCTATTCTAGTCAATGGAAGCCCCACAAAAACCTTCAACGCCTCTAGAGGCATTCGAAAGGGAGATCCTTTGTCCCCGTTTCTATTTATTCTAGCCGCTGAAGGTCTGGGTCGATTCATCAAACAAGAGAGAGCAGCAAACAGGATAAAAGGTCTGAAAATATGGGGAAACAACCTGCCTCTAACTCATCAATAATTCGTTGATGATATTATGTTGTTTGGAGAACCAACGGTAAGAGAAGTAAAGAATTTCAGGAGAATATTGGACCTGTTCGCGGAGGCTTCCGGGTTGGAAATCAATAAAGATAAATCTTGTATCTTCATCTTCAACACAGTGGACCAGATCAAAACCCATCTCATTAGATTACTGGGATTTAAAAGCGGTGAACTACCTACGAAATATTTGGGCAATGTTCTAGACTTCACATCTAAAAGGAAGAAAAATTGGCAAGGTGTCCTGAATAAACTAAGAAACAAGGTTGCAAACTGGGCCTTCAGGGTTCTAAACATTGCTGGAAGAGTTGTTTTGGCCAAATCGGTCCTACAGGCCATCCCCATCTACCCTTTATCGATTATGGCTACCCATGTTGGGGTGTGTGCTAAGATCAGGGAAATCATAAAGAAGTTCATATGGAGCGGGTCTGATCAAAAGAAAAAATGGGCCTTAGTATCGTGGAGTCAACTAACAGAAAGAAAGGAGAAAGGAGGGTTGGGGCTAAGGGACCCTGAAGTTCTTAATAGAGTTCTGGGAGCCAAACTGTGGTGGTGATGGCTCAGAGGGGGAAATGATCTCTGGAAAACCATATGGAAGACTAAATACAGAATGCCTGACTCTCCGGTCGAGATCCTAAGGCAGCAGGAAACCCCCAAAGGATCCACAATTTGGGAATTAACCTGTCAAAACAGGGATCTGGTTGAGAAACATATTTTTTGGGAAATCCGGGGGGGTACAGAGGCCAACTTCTGGGAAGGCAGGTGGCAACAAAGAGAAAGATTGAACAGAATTCAAAACCTTCACCAGATCCGGGGTAGAATTGAAGGAAACAGAACTTGTGTAAGGGATTATTGGAAGGTAAACGATATGGCAGAGGGATGGAGAGTCTGGGAAGACCCGGTAGAATGGGACCGCGAGCTTAGCACAGATCTCCAAGAAATTTACAGGAAAGAAATGGGATCTAGGAAAATCAGAGCTCGTAATGGGAAGGATATCCTCCGGTGGGGGAATTCCATGAAAGGTTCGTTTACAACCAAAGAGGCTTACTACCTAATGGATTCTCAAAACATAGGTGACAGGAATTTGGAATGGAAAACAATATGGGAGAGTAATTGGTGGCCGAAGGTGTCCATTTTTGTTTGGCTGGCCTCAAAAAACAAAATCCTAACCTGGGATCGTATTCAGAAAAAGGGCTTCAATGGCCCTTCGCGATGTTACCTGTGCAACAACGATGGAGAGACCAGGGATCACCTGCTGGTCAATTGTCCGTTTACAGAGAAACTTTGGATGATTACTAGACGAATTTTTAATAAACTTGGAATAAATATCAGAGAATTTAATGAACTGGTATTCTAGTGGAGCAAGGAAACCTTTCACTGTAGAGTAGTCCAGAAGGCATGGAATCTTATCTCTGCATTTATACTCTGGATGGTCTGGAAGGAGACGAATCGGAGGGTATTTCAGAATTCTGCTAAGGAACCAGAGGTAATCTGTGAACGGGTGGTCGAGAGTATGCGAGAGACTATCTTAGTTAAGAAATGGGAGGGAGATGACTGGAAGGCGAACCAGGAAGAACAAGGAATTCTGAACAAATTAAATTTAAAATTTGAGATGGTCCAATTTAAATGTTCGGCCCGCCACGATATGAGAATTCAAAGTCCTGACAAATTCCGATATCCGAGAGATCACTTTGTTAAGCTAAACTTCGACGGGGCCTCGAAGGGGAACCCGGGCGAAGCCAGCTTCGGGGGGATCTTCAGAGACAGAAATAACCAAGTAAGGTGGATATTTGCAGATTGGGGAGGAGAGATGACCAATAATGAGGCTGAGTTCTGGGCTCTGCATCAAGGATTACGAATTGCTGTTAGGAACGGCTACACCAATCTGGAAATCACAGGTGACTCGCAGATTGCAGTGGACATGCTGAGGAGGCTCAACAACGGGCGAGGATGGGAGAAAGTCACTAAAAGTTGGCAGACTGCGGGCATTGTTCAGGAAATTGCTGATCTTGTAAAACGAATAGACTACAGGATTATAAACCATGTTCGAAGAAGAGGAAATCAGGCAGTGGATTGGCTGGCCAATTGGGGCTGTAGGGGACGTGGCAGCATGATTGACAGTTAGTGGAGAGCCGTGGAGGGAAACAGGGAGTGGAAGGAGCTGGCGGACATCATTAAGGCTGATCATGATCAGGCCACAGATGACAACACACGGATCAGTGAGCTGGATTAATAGAAGGCATTGGAGATCCTGATATATGAACATGGTTCAATCGGGCTTCGGTAAAGACATCATATCAGATTACAGGGTGTATGATCAGGAGTTATGTGGCAGTACAGCGACGGTGGGAGGGGCGAGTAGGCAGGAGTACACACAAGGTGAGTTAATAAATGCTCGAGCCATCAGAGGCAATGGGAGCGGTTCGTCAGACTTCACAGCAGAGGAGATTAATAGAGAAATGATGGTCGAGGGTAGTGGCTCACCGGAAAACTACCGGCGGCAATTAGAAGTAGAACCAAGATGGTACCCCGAGGACAGGAGAATGATATATATCCAAAGTAGGATGATTGTAAAAACATTATGTGATTTCCTAATTCGGGGAGGTTCAGAGGTTGCAGTTGAGAGGAAGCAAAGAAAATCTAAGATCTTAGATAACGAGAGAGTGGTGCGCATCAGACCCACGGGAAACATGGAGCCCAGACAGAAATTGAGAGAAGCAGAGGAGCAACAGAACGCAGAGGTGGGGAACAGGAGCCGAAAAGGCAAAACATTCTGCAGGACGAACAACCGTTTAAGATTTGGGATGTTGAGGATGATTTGGAAGAGGATCTGGTTCCTGGCGCAGGGAGTGAACGTCTTTACCCTCAAAAGAACTCGGCGGATGATGTAAATGAGCAGGCGGGGGAGGACCAGTCCGAGTCACAGGATTCGAAGGTCCGCCGTTATGGCTTGAGGAAATGCAGTAAGACACCCAATAGGGAAGGGGATTCGGAGCGGAAAAGAGGCCGAGGGCAGAGGAGGAAAGCGCAGGAGGAGGGGGAGAACTCCAGGCGCAGCCAGAGTAAAGACAAAAAACAAAAGAAGACTGTGAACCACATAATTCGAAGGGCTGAACAGGCTTACTACCGTAACTCCAACCCTGGTGTGCGTAGAATCATGCAGTATCTTGAAGAGGAGTCGTTACAGGATCAATCTGCAGAGGAGATGGAAGAGTGGGAGTTTCTTCTCCATGACCCTGGTCATACCAAGGGGCGAATGTCATTGTTCAAGCAGTCTCTGCATATCTATTGGGTGATGAAGGGATTAATGGCCGAGGCTCTGGAACAAGTGGCAAAGGAGATGGTTGAGTTGGCCCAAGGAAATCCAGACATCCGTAGAGAATTGAGCTTCATTCGCATAGCAATGGCAAGGTAGGAGGAGAAGCTGGATGCAATCCAGCAAATGCTGAATAGGGACCATCCAGAACCAGCGGGAGCAACCAACCAGCAACCAGATGCGGGCAATGAATGACATACGATATGTTTAGAAACTGCAATAGTTTTTTTGATTATGGCTTTTTACATGTTAAAGATAAGGAAAAGCAAGTAGTGCAGATTAGTAGTATTAGTAAGTTTCAAGACTGCATCGTTTATTTAGCTAAGACAATTAGACTGTGGACCTTCTATTTTTGGGCTGCAATTAAAAACTATAGGTGGATTTCTGACCCGGTTTCGCCACGTGGGCGGGCTGCAACAGTTTTGATATGATGTAATGTTTTGTTGATCAAGTAATAGAAAGAGTACCATCCTAGCTTACAAAAAAAAAAAAAAAAAAAATAGTGAAATATTTTCGAAGTTTTTTTTTAATTTTTTTTTTTAAATATAAAAATATAAAAATGAAAAAATTTAAATTATTTTTTTTGTTTTATATTTCCACTTTTATTTTAGTTTTTACAAATTCTCAATATTACAAATTACATATAAATATTACAAATTAAATATACATATAAATGCTATTTAAGTGAATCACGTCTCTTCTGTTTTAAAAATTATTTTGGAATAATTATTTTGATTTTTTTGTTTTGTAAATATGAAAAAAAAAAAATTAATTATTTTTTATTTTTTATCTTTTTTCAATTTCTCAACCTTAAACATTACATATATTTATAATGTCATTCAAAATTATATCAAAAAGGTCAAAACTTCTTATGACGCCAAATAACTGTCTAGTGCAGTGAATCCTAGGTAAACATCATTATATGATTGTGAAGTGAATGCGTGGTGAGGCATCAATAGGGATGGAATTTGATTGGGCTGATGGGTGAGTAAAATATAATTTGAAAATATGTAAAATTGTTAAGATTATTTTTTTAAAATTAGGAGATGAATTTGGAAGGCCTGAAAATTGATCAAATTTTATTAGTGAGTTTTTTTTGAAATTTTAACCCTCGGCCTGATTCTTTCTAATTTTTTTTTATTTTATTTTAAAACTAACCGTGTCAAAAGGAGAACAAAAATTCTAAAAATGCAAAAGAAGTCGTTGGATGAGAAGACAAGTTGGGCCTCACCTGCTACTTTATCTACCATTTCAGAGATGGGTTGATTTAAGTGACTTTAAGAGTGAGAGAGATTCAGATGGGTTGGTTTCAAAGACAATAAGAGTGAGAGAGATTCAATTGTATTGTACGTCATGTTTCTTTTAATGAATAATTAGTAAATATAGTTTATATAGGTTGATTCATGGCATTATCCAAATTTTATATGTCAATCAACTTATAGTAAATGGGGTTGATATATGTTAATTGTCATCATTTTCCATGTTTTATACCCCTATCAACGTTTGAAAATAAGAAAGATATATCAACCATATTAAAAAATATGGTTGTGTTAGTAATAATATGGAAAAGCCAAATCTAATTCATTAATAAATAATAATTTTTTAGAATATAAAATTTATTTATAATTTTTAAATAATAAACAAGTGTAATATGCAACGTCAATACTTAGTACATGTCTTTATGCAAAAAGTAATTCACAGCTAAATTAAAGTAAAAACAATAAGGTAGAAATATTTTCTTTATTAAAATCATTATTCAAATATCATAATACCAATAATTGAAACCATGTGAAAGATTTAAAGTTGGATTTGAAACATGATAAGTTTTAAGCTCCCCATTTTTGAATGGAGTAATATAGTGATTAATTTAAATAATTTTTTTTATGTTTTCAACTTTTGTTATTTTGTTATTTGAATTATTGAATTTAATTTTATTGTATTTATATTAAGGTAGAGTGAAATAGTTTAATCTATGTTTTCAAAACTTTAATAAACTTCATAAAATCAATTTAAAGTTTTCAAAACTAATTCAAAGTCAAAGTTTTTTTTATCAAAATAAAAAACAATGGGGTGAATATGATCTTATAGAATCTTGGTGAAGGTGGAGGGGGAATTAAAGTGATTGTAATCTGTTGCTACAAGATAACATAGTCTATGAAAAAATAGTCAACAACAATTAAATAATTAAACTATAAAAAAATATTATGATTAAAAAAATATATTAATGGAAAAAATGTGAAAACACATTGTGATTAAAAAAGATACAACAATTAACAGAAAAGAAGTCTCAAATATCTCCAATTTAAAACTAGATATCTATGAATCAAAAAATTAGAAATTTAAATTTTAAAATTAATTTTTACTTTCTAAGAAAATAAATTTAATATTTAATTTTACAAGCAAATTTACAAATTCTCGAAATAATTTTTAAAACTTGCAATTTAATTAAAAGCCAATGCTTTATGGGTAATTTGTCATTGAAATCACAAGTTTCAGAGTGAACTCCTCACAATAAAAGTGCCCCGGAAGTTTGTGAAGATATTGAATCCATATAGTATCAAAAAATCAGTATAAACAACACAAATAACTTTTCTACTTCCTTATTTCGCTAACTCATTCAGTGTTTTCTATTTCTGGTAAATCAAAGAAATTGATTGATAAAGATTGGTGGGTACCTAAAAGTTCGATTTCACGCCCAAGTTGTAATGATGGTCGTCTGCATGATAAGACTCCCCTCAGTGCGAACGAGTTATCATCGCCCATAAAGAAACGCAGGAATTGTGTCTCTTTTTAAAGCAAGGTGCCTTGTGAAGAACTACTTTGTGATTTTATTCAAACTTGAGTGAAAAACAAGCAAAGTTGGATGGAAATTCTTTATCCAGTTTAGAAGGACAACCCAATTATCATGCCCAACAGTAAGAATTTATGTGAAAGCAAGCACCTCAATTCAGAAATGTGGTGGAGTACGCCCATCAACGGTAAGATATTTTTCGTAAATTAATGGGGTTTGTAAATATCCTACATTAAGATATTTTTCGTAATTTAATGGGGTTTGTAAATATCTTACATTGAAAACATGTGAACATCTTTTCGAGGTCATGCGTTGTAAAAAAGAATTGCACCTTAAAAGGTCCATATCCTCTGGTTTATTTTATTTTTAAATATAACATAATCAAAGAGGTCACCACTTACTAATTACTTTAGATTAAAAAAGACATAATCAAAGAGATACATCGTTAAAAAAGAATTGTTTAAATTTTTATTATTTTTAAAATTTTAATAGAAAAAATTATATTATAAAAAAATACTATTAATTTTTTATTTTAATATTATATTATTTAATAATTAATCATTTTGAATTTTTTTCCTTAAGATTTTATAAAAACAAATATGGATAATGAAAAGAAAGGTAATTGAAAGTGTGTATTTTTTTTAATATTCCATTTTGGTTTTCAATAAAAAAAATTTAAATTAAATTTTTTATTAATTATTTATAAAAATTAAATAATTAATATTAAATATTTTTATAATTAGTAATGGTATAGATTTATTTTAATTTGAGATATTTTAAATTTTAAGAGGGATTAAATTTCTTTTCACTCTAAAATGTTTGTATCTTAAGATATTTGGATCTATGTTGTTTCAATTATTAATTATAATTAATTATAATTATTAATTTTATGTTAATTTTGAGGGTTAACTCAATTGGTCTAGTTCATCAGTAAAGCACCTGACTAATAGGAGGTCACACATTCAATTCTCTACTAATATATATATATCATGTGTATGTGTAACTTTATGTTTTTATTTTATTTTATTTGTTGTTTTAGTTTTGTGTAATTTCACCAAGTCAAAATGTTTTATTACTAAGTGTAATTATTAAATATTTTGTTTGTTTTTATTTTATTTTATTTTTATATTTACTTAATTGGGTCTAGTCAAAATGTTAAATACAACATTATATTACAACTTTTCTAATATATTGGACTAAATAAATTTATACAACAATTAATAAATAATTATTGTTCATACATTATTAACCATATTATTAACTTCTTAATGAATTATTTTTTATTAATTATTTTATATTTTTATGTAATATTTTTTCTCTCTTTTCTTTTGAAGTCTATATACCTCATACATATTTTGCAGCATTGACACCTTATCTCTAAGATGGGTGGTGCTCCAATTTTACTAGAAGGTATTGATACTTTACATTAGTCTAAGAGTATTAATATTCAACATTTGGTTGTACAATAGCAATGCTCCATTTTCTTATGGGGAACTAGTTTGCTCCACTTTAGCCTTAAATCTTCAAGGATAGGCTTTTTAACTTTTTAACTTTGGTGAATCACTGTTTTACTTTAGTTTTAGTTTTAGTTTTGGAAATGAGTGGTTCATTTTGGTTTTTAAGTATTAATGTTCCAATTTAATGTGGGAGAATTGGTGTGCTATATTTATTTTTAGAGCATAATACTGTGTAGTCAATTATTCTCAACATTTCATTTATATATTGATTATGTGTGTTTGTATGAGTGCATAAAAATACACATTCATTTACAAGGAAAATTATTTACAAAATATTTTTGCAAAAGTTTTTAATATTTGTATTTTTTTAAATTGACATAAATCTAAAAAACTTCTGTAAAACAACATTTTTTTTATGATACCTGTTTTATTGAATAAAAATAACTTTGTTATTTTATTCTTAATCAAATATTTTTTAATGCTTTTGTGTAAAACAAATATTTGTTTTTCAAAATATATATTTTTTATATTATTTCTATTTTGGAAGGAAAATCATTTTTCTTCATTGTGATCTTTGTAAATTGAAAAATCAAGTAATTACTAAGTACCTAATCAAATGGGAGAATTTACCATTGGAGAAAGTGATATGGGAAGATGAGTCATTCATATAGAAACACTAAGTACCTAATCAAATGGGAGAATTTACCATTGGAGAAAGTGATATGGGAAAATGAGTTATTCATATAGAAACACTGCAATTATTGGGTACTTAATTAAATGGAAGAACTTACCATTGGAAGAAGTGACATGGGAAAATGAGTTATTCATTCAAAAGCACTTCTAGTTAATGTGTTGAGAACAACACTTGTTTGAATGACATAAAACCTCTTATTAAGCCCTAGATATTGAATGAAGACTCAAGACATTCTGAAAATAGCATTTAGAACTCATGAGGGTCATTATGAATTTTTGGTCATGCCTTTTGGCCTTACCAATGCACCTTCTACATTTCAAAGTTTGATGAATTCCATCTTCAAACCCTTCCTTACAAAATTTATGTTAATATTTTTTGATTATATACTATTCTACAACAAGTCTTGGAAGGATCATGTTGAACATGTTGACAGGGTGCTCAAACTATTGGAAAAGAAACAATTATATGCAAAAAGCTCCAAACGTTTCTTTGGAGTACAAGAGGTGGAATATATGGGTCATATTGTATCTCATGAAGGTGTTAAGGTAGACCCTAGCAAAATTAAAGCCATTAAGGAATGAAAAATCCCCACATCCATAAAGCATCTGCGAGGATTTCTCAGGTTGATAGGGTATTATCGCAATTTTGTTAAGAATTATGGGAGAATATCAGCACCTCTAACAACATTATTGAAGAAAGATGCATTTTCATCGACTCTAGAAGCAACAAAGGCCTTCAAACATCTTAAAGAGACAATGTACCAAGCACCAATATTAACTATGACAAACTTCATAAAAACCTTTATTGTAGAATGTGATGCTCCATGAAATGGAATTGGTGCTGTTTCAATGTAAGAAGAAAGACCCATTGCTTTCAGAAGTCATCCAATCAAAGGAAAGTATTTACACAAAGCTATTTATGAGAAGGAAATGTTGGCAATACTACATGCACTTAAGAAATGGCAACTCTACCTAATGGGAAGATTCTTCAAGGTAAAAATGGATCATGATAGTCTTAAATACTTTTTAGAACAAATATTATGCTCTAAAGAGCAACAAAAATGGGTCACAAAGATGTTGGGTTATGATTTTGAAATCATCTACAAAAAAAGGAAGCAAAATGTTGTGGCATATGCACTCTCAAGAAAGGTTGAGGATGTGGAAGCATATGTGCACCATTTCTATTATCCAACTATAATGGATAAACGAAGAAAGGGATGAATGGAAGAATGACGAAGAAGTGTGGACACTCATTCAAAAGATACAACAAAATCCCAGTACATCTGATACATTTAGCTCGAAAAATGATTTTTTATGGTACAAAGATCGGTTATACCTATGTAGGAATTCCAAACTCAAACAAAATATTCTTATGGAATTGCACACTTCTCCCTTAGGAGGGCAATCAATATTTTTAAAAACTTACAACAGGATTAAGAAGGAATTTTTTTGGGATGGCCTTAAATCGGATATTCAAAAGTTTTTGGTAGAATGTTTGGTTTGCCAACAAAATAAAGTTCAAAAAATTAAGGTGCTAGGTCTATTAAAACTTTTATCCATTCCAAGCCAACGTTGGGAGGAGGTTTCAATGGATTTTATCACAGGTTTACCCAAGTCTGAAGGAAAGAGTGTCATCATGGTGGTAGTTGACAAACTTGCCAAGTATGGACACTTTTGTGCATTATCGCATCCATTTAAAGCCAGTATAGTTTCTACTAGATTTATGGAAACAATTCAAAAGATACATGGAAACCCAAAGATTATTTTAAGTGATAGAGATCCCATTTTCACTAGAAATTTTTGGACAAAACTATTTTCTTATCTCAGTGCTCAGTTTGCTCATAGCTCATCTTATCATCCTCAATCTGATGGGAAAATTGAGATAGTAAACAAATGTTTGGAACGATATCTTCATTGCTTTGTATCTGATAAATAGACACAATGGGTCAAATGGTTGCCTCTCGCTGAATGGTCGTATAACACTTCCTTCCAAACTGCAACAAAAATGACCCCATTTATGGCACTTTATGGATATCATCCACCATCCATCACATCATATTTAAGAGAAAATTCTAATGTTCAAGCAGTGGAACATCACATCGAGCATCAACAACAATTTCTCCAACACTTAAAGGATAACCTCATATTGGCACAAAATAGAATGAAACAACAGGCAGATCAACATCATAGCAAAAGAAGTTTTGATGTAGGTGATTAGGTATTCCTACGGCTACAACCATATAAACAAATTTCCCTCAAGCAAGCTAAGAAGGATAATAAATTATCACCAAAGTATTATGGTTCGTATAAGGTTTTACAAAATATTGGTAATATGGCATACAAATTCGAGCTTCCTGCCGCTTCCTGAGTAGACACAGTTTTCCATGTTTCATGTTTAAAGAAGGCTATAGGTGACAAGCTCACAGTTCAAACAATATTGCCAGAACTTGACGAGGAAGGAAAATCATATTGAAACCAGAAGCAGCCACAAAAATAAAAACTCGACATCTATGAAATTGATCAATTTCGAAGTATCTCATCAAGTGGAAGAACTTATCCGCTAAAGATTCCACATGGGAGGATGAGAATTTTATACAGAAGCATACAGAACTACTCAAGCGTTGAAAATAACACTTTTCGGAAGGAGAGGGGCATGTTAGGTCTCTATAATACTAGTGATTCCCCCATTACTATTGTCACTGTAGCCCTTATTGTTATTATTGTGCCCCTATTGTCCCCATATTATTATTAGTGTGCCCCATAGAAACCTACTATTGTTATTGTTGTGCCCTTATGTTATTACTTTTATGTTGATTATATTGTGACCCCTTAGACTCCTGTATATAGAAGGGAGGTTTAGTCATTTGTATCATCCAAAAATTGTTCATTTGTGTAATGTAAAGGAGGTTGCCCCCTCGAAGAGGCTGAATTCTAAGGCGTTGGTCTATATTTTCTATCTTTTTGTGAGATGGTTTCATAACACAATCTTCGACATCATATTTTATGATTTCAATGTTTTATATTTTTATGGCCACTTTAAATTATGTTTAAATTAATATTTTTAAATTTAGTATAGCTTTTGTTTTGTTTTTTTAATAATATAAAGTTTATAATATATTAAAATTGGTGTTGAATTTTATGATAAAGATATTATATTTATATATGAATTTTTGAACAAATGTTATGATGCTAAAATTATTAAAGTTGATTTTAATAAAATTTATATTAATTTGATGGTTTTTCATGAAATGTAGATTAATTGAGCTATATAGATTTAACCTTCTTCAAATTTCATGAAAATAAATTGAGTGTGACATAATATCCATAAAATAAAAATGAGGAATATTGAATAAATCATGTTTAAAATCATTTACATCTGTATTAAAATTAATATTAGTTTATTAGTTTTATAAGTATGATATTTATTGCATTTGGATTAATATTTAAATTTACACACTAAAATTTTAATATAATTCTTTTTTTAACCTTGGTAAGACTCTCTATTTTGGAGTTTAGCACAAGATTTGGAACCCAAGATCTTGGGAGACTTCATTCCACAACCACAACCACAAACACTAAAATTTTAATATTAAAACCTAATACTAAAACTTTAATATTAAAACCTAACATTTTAATCTTAATATTATAAAATCTAATTATTATTTATATAATTATCATAATAATTAATATTAATATTAAATCTCTACCCAACAAAATAATTAATATTAATAATTTCATTGAAGTTTTATTATTTACCAAATTACTGTATACGGTTTCATTTTGAAATCTTTGCGAGCGAAAAAAGTGATGCATAGGTGAATGGATATATTGGAAAAATCCAGGGAGTTTGGATGAAAAAAAAAAAAAAAAGTGGTCGATTTGGGATCCCAATGTCCGATGACTGCTAGTGTCGGTAAGAAAATCGACAAATTCCATGTAGGAAAACTTTTAGCTATTGTGTTATGAAACGTTAATAATAATATAGAAACGTGCCGTATGTTTTGATTTTTACCAATTGTTTTGGGTTAGTTTTGATTAAATTATTTCCCTTTAATTTTAGTTATATGATTTGTAAAATAGGCTTTTTTTTTTATAAAATTTACATATAGAAAAATGTAAATTATTTTGGAATAAGTTTTAAAAAACTTCATTTTTTCAAAACAAAAGTTACAAGGAAAAAATTCAACATTGTTTTTTATTTTTTATTTTATGTTTTTATTTTTATTTTTTATAGTTATACAAATTCTTACTATTACAAATTACATATATTTATAAATAATGATTTAATTTATATAATTGTATTAGTAAATAATAAAATTATAATGTTATCCAAAATTATATCACAATTTGTGAAGTGCCAAATAATAACTCTGTGTAGTGAAGTGAATCTCATGTCGATACACTGAGTTATATGATTATGAAGTGAATACCATGTTGAGGTTTAGTGGTAGTGGTTGAGGAGTTAATATGGATGAAATTTCACTCTCAGGGGTGATTTGCCCATAAATTTGATGGGTAAGTCTGTTTTGAAATTTCAATTTTAAGAGTCAATTTTTATTTCAAAATTAACCATGGAAAAAGGAGGAGAAGAAAAAGAAAATGCAAAAAAGGTTGTTGGTTCAAAAGGGCATAGCCTGCTACTTTATCTTCCATTTCAAAGATGGGTTGATTTCATTCAAAAACAATTAGAATGAGAGAGATTCTATTGCTTTTTTTTTTTTTTTTTTTTTTTTTATATGATTAATCGCATTAGTGGAATGCACATTAGTAAATGTAGTTGATATACCTTGTTGATTGATGTCATTTTCCAACTTTTATAAGCCAATCAATAACTTAACATACATTAGTAAATCTAGTTGGTATATGTTAATTGCTGCCATTATCCAACTTTTATACCTCAATCAAATTTTGAAAATAATGACGATATATCAATCATATTTACTAATATGGTTGTGCTAGTAATAATATGGGAAAGCCAAATCTAACTCATTAATAAACAATAATTTCTTAAAATGTTAAATTTATTTATAATTTTCAAATAAAAAAACAAGTGCAAAATGCAAAGTTGCTTATTACCGTCTTATGCAAAAAGTAATTGATAGCTAAATAAAAATAAAAATAATAAGATGAAATTTTTTTCTGTAACACCCCAAGATGCATAAAGATTACTGAGATCATTAAGTGAATCTCTTTTACTAAAACATATTTTAAATGTTATTATATTTTGATGAGAAATATTAACCGATGTAGGCTGAAAGGCCAAGAAAACATATATGTTGTAATTACCTAAAATATAGGTAGTAATACTTTAACAAAAATAAAACTGTTTTGTTTATTTAAAAGAAACGGTTTCCAAGAAACAATTACCCTCTACCTAAGAAGGGTAATATGGAAAGGGGAGAAGAGTAGAAAAAGGTTCCTAAAGCTGGGTGGAAATTGCTCAGCACAGTCGATAAGAGAGTACAATGATTGAGGTTGGACCAGAGTCCTGACACCCATAGTAATGCTTGTAACTGGACTAGATCCAGCATAAAAGATAGAAAGTGCTTGGGAGAGATGGAGAGGGGAGAAGAGTAGAAAAAGGTTCCTAGAGCTGGGTGGAAATTGATCAGCACAGTCGATAAGAGAGTACATAGATTGAGGCAGGACCGAGTCCTGATACCCATAGTAATGTCTGTAACTAAACTAGATCTAGCATAAAAGATAGAAGGTGCTTGGGAGAGAGTCTGAACATGATTGCTAGACTTATGGCTGGGAGGAGAGACCTTTCGACTATATTTATTTCACAAGTTAATAGATAACTCAGGTAGCAAGCTTTTTAAAGAATTATTGTTGAACTGTAAATATGATTATGTATTGTAGCTATTAATGTTTATCTTATAAGTTAATAGATAATTGAGGTAGAAAGATTTTTAAATATTTATTTCTGAACTCTAAACATTGTCATATATAGTAGTTATCAATATCTATAGTATAGATTAACAGAATATTGAACTATAGATGCTAATATTTGAATTACATGTATATAAATAATGTAGGAGGCTAACTATTGAATTAATAGCCAGGGAGTTATGCAAATACTCAACAAAATATGAATACACCAGTAGTCGAACTCTATAAATTACACGCATGAAAGAAAAGAAAATGAAGTCTAGTGCAAATGTCAAAATACCAACATAAACTCTAGAACGTATTCTTGACCATGTAACTATCATTGCCAAAAATGAATGCTTAACAACCATCTCAATGAATATGCTAATAATAATGATTACTAACGAAACCAAAAAGTGTAGTAAACAGTATCATGGTATGGTCGCATCCAAAGTCAGAGTCATGAATAAAATTGTGTATCAAAACCAAAGATAATGCTATAAGAGCCTTTTTTATAGAAGTAGCACAATTTAATAAATCTAGTTCCTATATATTTCAAAGTAGAATAACCATACACAGGAAAAGGGAGAATAATAATAAGTCATTATCATCTCATAGTTAATCTGAAACAAAACAATAATATACAGTTGAATAAATATAGTGGATAGACATTGAAACTATGCCATCAAAACAATCAAATGACTACATTCTTAACCCTCTCTCAAACGGAATTTATAAACAGTTAGTTCGTGCATTCCTCAGAACAAGTGAAACAGGCTCGAAGGCCTTTAGATTCATCAAAAGTTATATTTCAAATCTTGGAAATGATCAACAGTTGTAGCTGGTCATATAACTTAGCAAAATAAAGGTTAAGAAAAGCCTGAGTATAAGTGTTACAACCCTAATGTGCTATCAGAGATAAACCCTCTCTGTAAAACCCTTAATAACTTAAATTCGAATAGAGACCATGGACTTAGCTCCAACTTGAAAAGAAATGGGCACGCCGTAAGCTCTTTCGCAATTAGAAGTCGTGATTTTGAGTACTAAACCCTCCTGAATGTGGCATACCTGTGTTTAAGAGAATGTGAATTAGTCATTGTTAAGAGAGGCCATTAACCTACTGCTCATACATATAAATTTGAATTTAAATGAGAAGGACCTCACATGAGTTAAGGGCACGACCTCAATGAATCACCCACCTGTAGAAGTAGGTTAAAACTTAGCTTCATATCTAGAATTCATCATAAAAGAAATCTATAACCAATAACCCTCAATAATCTAGAACTGAGTTCAAATAATTACTATTAAATCCTATTATAGAAATTACATACCTACCGCAGATGATCTAGGGTACATGCTGCCTTTCGCCATCTTCAAAACTCCGTAAGGCATCCCTACATACCGGTGAGAAACCCTTAGACTAGTCATAAAGTAATTACATATCTGATATCAGTATTTTTACCTAAGCAAGCGAAGTTTTACAATGGCACGTTTGAAGGGTTACCTACTTCAGTGAGTATAACAGCCTCCCCTGGTTTCATTTCTCACAAAGCACCATAACCAGAGCCCTTGCAGAGCACCATAACTGGAGCCCTCACAAAAAAACATGACAAAGAGGAACAACAACACAATGAGACCATCAGGGTTCGACGTGAGGAGTTGGTTAGGTCAAAACCCTATCCAATCTCAACCATCAAATCGCAGAGTGGAGATCAACGATGGGAAGCCATGATAGATGGCACGAACACACCAAGGTATTGTCCCACAATGCAGTTCCTCGCCGCGTGGAGCTACGAAGGAGCGCCAATACAACAAAGAGAAGCATAAAGTCATGTGCACAATTGACCAAGAGTATCCCAAGTTGGATCTCCATAACTTCTAGTTAATTAGTATTTATTTGAATTCAAAGATATGTACACAAAAGTGAGGGCACTGTATAGTCCGTGTTATAAACACCATTTATATATATATATATATATATATATATATGTATGTATGTATGTATGTATGTATGTATGTATGTATAAGTACAACATTTAATGGTATAGGGCAATGGAACGTTATATCAAATGTTTTTTTATTATTAAAGTTGTTAATTTAGATGTTACAAATGGTATCAGAGCACAGGTTCATACACTGAGACTCTTTGGGAACAGCTATCCACAGGAACCATGTGCTTGTGTTTTAACTAAATCAACTTGTGTGTGAATACAGATAATAGAAAAGATCACACCAGCAAAAGAAAAAGAAATTTCATCATGTAGAGGTACTCAGGATGACCTGAATCACGTGGGGTAACTTATGTGAATGCTAGCGAGATATGCGATATAGCCGAGCGAGGAATCTCGGCAAGCTAATGCAATGCTACTTGAAACTATGCAGCAGTTGCATGTGGAATTGACCAGTTTGACAACAGATAATGAACGACTACGTTTAGAATAGGAAAGAATCCTAAGAAGTTTGTCCAATTGACAAAATGAGTGGCACCCGGACCCTAGTGCAGAAGATCAAGAAAAGACCCCGACCGCTCAGCATGGAGAAGAAAACGTTGAGTCAGTTGAAAGACATGAAGAGGATGAAGAGGGACACTTAGGTAATGTCTCCAACCAGCGTAAAACCAAGAAACAAAAGTCAGAACAAAAGTGAGAACTACAAGGAAAATTTAAGAAAATTAAGCCTTCACTCTTTGAGGGAGAATCTGAAGAGGTTGTAGAAGCATGGTTAATCGATATGGGAAAGTACTTTCAGATTTATGAGTACACTGACAAATTGAAGGCACAGTTGGCAATTTATCAGTTAAGGGGAAAAGTGACTCTTTGGTGGAAGGAAATCAAGATGGTAAGGAAAATTGACGAAGAACAGGTTGCATGGAATGAATTTCAAAAACATTTCAAGGACAAGTATCTAACTGAACACTATTATGGTGAAAAAGAGAAATAATTACATGAATTAAGATTAAGAACCTTAACCATGGATGAATATGTGACTAGAATCACGTCCTCACTACACTACGTGCCTTGCATGCAAGAGGAAAAGGCCAAAATTCAGCATTTCATTAGCAGCTTACCAAACTTTATGAAGGAAAAACTAGAATTTGACTACCCTAAGACAATGGACGATCTTGTGGAGAAGGCCCGCATTTGCTATCAGAAAATGAAACAAAAGAATGAAGGGCCAAAAGGGGGATTAAACAAGAAGGGTAGATGCTTGATTCCAAGCAGACACTCAAAATTTGCTAACCATAGGAATGCACAACAAAATACATTCAGCAAGTTTCCAGCCAGAAATCAACCCAAAACTGCATACTCTAAGAACAGACCATCAGAGGGAGTCACAAAATATGTCAATGTTCAGCAATGAAAACCGTTGCTACAATGCTGGGGAAGACGAGCTAGAACAGAATAGTTATCAAATGTTCAAGAAGCAACCATAGTTGGGGAAGTGTCGAGGATCTTACTCAGAATTAATGCCACCTTGAATGACCATTACGCCGAATTCTAGCCTACAATGATCGAATGTGAACGTATGATTGCTAAGAAACTTGTCTCTATTTTATTTTATCCAGGTGCTAGCTTAAGCTATGCCAGTCCTCAAGTGGTTGAAAAGTGTGAGTTATCAAGCAAAAAATTTTCAAAACCTTGGCTAGTTGAATTAACCACTGGTACAAAGAGAAGGGTTAATGCCAAGATAGAACGATGTCCCATAACCATTTTGGGGCAGCCTATTTATGTTGATCTTAATATAATTCCTTTGGGTTCTTATGATATCTTAATTGGGATGGACTGGTTGGAAAAATGTTGGTCCCTACTACACTGTAAAGAGAAAAATTTATGTTTTATTTCAGAATCGGGTCAAAGGAAGGAACTGCAAGGAATAAAAACCAGTACCAAGCTATGTCCTATTATTGCCAGTCAGTTAGGAAAATGCATTAGAAAAGTGTGTTAAATATATGTTGTGCAGGTGGGATTTCCAAAATCTAAAAATAAGATGAGTACGCTGGAAAGTATTCCCATAATTCAGGATTTTGTGGATGTTTTTCAAGAAAACATTCCTAGTTTACCACCAAAGCGAGATATTGACTTCACCATTGAGTAAATTTCAGGTGAAGCCCCCATATCCAAATCTCCTTATCGTATGAGCATACCTGAGTTAACAGAACTCAAAGTGCAGCTACAGGAGCTTCCAGATAAAAAAATATATCCATCCCAATGTGTCCCTTGGGGAGCTCTCATATTATTTGTACGGAAAAAGGACAGGGCCCTCAGATTATGCATCAATTATCGAAAACTAAACAAACTTACTATCAAGAATAAGTACCCTTTACCACGTATTGATGATCTATTTGATTAGGTACAAGGAGCTAAGGTATTCTCGAAAATCGATCTAAGATCCGGTTACCATCAGATAAGAATAAAAAATGAAGATATTTACAAAACAACGTTTTGTACTCGCCATGGTCATTACAAGTTCGTGGTATTTCCGTTTGTTCTCACAAATGCCCCAGCCACCTTTATGAGTCTAATGCATGGCATTTTCTAGCCTTACCTAGATAAATTTGTGCTGATTTTTATAGATGATATTTTAATTTATTCTAACCAGGAGGACCATAAAGAACACCTGAAAATAGTATTGCAGAAATTAAGGGAAAATTAGTTCTATGCCAAATTCAGTAAGTGTGACTTCTTTAAGAATCAAATTCAATATTTGGGTTATGTTATATCAGCAGAAGGCATTGCAGTAGACCCAAAAAAGATCAAAATGATCATGGAATGGACATCACCAAAGAATGTCATTGATATCAAATCATTTTTGTGATTAGCAGGGTATTATCTTAGATTCATTGAGGAGTTTTCAAAGATCACCTTTCCAATGACCTCTTTACAGAAAAAGGGATGGGCTTTCTAATGGAAGGCTGAATGTCAGCAAAGCCTTGAAAAACTAAATAATCTACTCATCACCGCACCAGTACTAAAAGTAGCAGATCCAGAAAAGTCTTTCGTGGTTTGCACGAATGCAATCAAAGAGGGTGTTTGTGGGGTGCTGAAACAGAATGGAAAGGTGATTTCTTATGAATCTCAAAAGTTGAAGGAGTATGAGAAATGATATTCAGCTTATGACCTTGAATTGATAGCAGTAGTGCATCACTTAAAATGTGGCAGCATTACCTATTGGGGAAGAATTTTTTGCTGCTAACAGATCATAGCAGCCTTACCAACTTCTTCAATCAATATAGCTTAAACGCATGACAGGCTAGATGGAAATCTTTCTTAAGAGAATTTGACTTTGAGATGAAGCATTTAAAGGGAAAATCAACCGTGTGGCTGACACACTGAGCATAAAATTATACTATATCTATGAGGTCGGAATGAGTCAAGTAAGTTCAAATATTCCTGAAATCATAAAGGAAGCAGCTAGCAGAGATCCAGAGTATACTTTCCTTTGGAAACGGACAAAAGAATCTCTCCTGGAAAAGGAAGAATCAAAATTTAGAGTAAATCTTGATAATCTCCTTACTTTTAAAGACAAAATTTACATTCCAAACCAAAATTTGATTAAACTATTGATATTAGATGAGTTTCGTAAGAAACCTTGTGTTCGCCACCCAGGTTATAAGAAAATGTTTTCAACCATAAAAAAAGGGTACTTTTGGCCTAGATTCAGGAAGGATATTGTAGAATATTTTTCCAAATGTTTGGAGTGTCAACTATTGAAAGAGGAACACCAACATCCCGCCTGATGGTTACAACCATTTCCCATTCCATAATGGAAATGGGAGACCATATCCTTAGATTTCATCATCAGTTTTCCCCGCACAAGGAAGCAACATGATTCAATTATGGTGGTGGTAGAAAAATTGAGTAAAAAATCTCACTTCATACCTGTGAAATCCACATTTAAAACAGTGGAAATCACAGAAATATTTATGAAGGAGATATTTCACTTACACGAGATACCCAAGGTAGTGATTTCAGATAGGGATGTCAAATTTACATCCACCTTCTCGAAGACTCCCTTTGCAGTATTAGGTACTTAAATCCAGTTTAGTACTTCCTACCATCCTCAAATAGATGGACAGACTAAATAAGAAAATCAGGTGTTAGAAGACATGCTATGCATGTTCGTGATGTAGCAACCACACAAGTGGGAGGACTACCTCCATCTAGTGGATGCATATAATAATGGACATCAAAAATCTCTAAGCGAGAGCCCTTTCGAGGTGTTGTATGAAAGAAAGTGCAGAGCACCCATAGATTGGAATAATCTGATGAATAAGCTAGCACTTGGTCTTGACATGCTAGCATAAATGGAGGAGGTTGTTAAGAAATTCCGACAAAATTTGAGAGAAGCCTAGGATAGACAGAAGGTGTATGCAGATAAAAAGAGGTGATATAGGGAATTCCAACTTGGAGATCACGTTTACCTGAGAGTGAAGCCTCGGAAAAGTTCCTTGCAGTGGTGGGGTTGTGGTGAATTAGCACCCCGATAGTATTGGCCCTTTCAAGTCTTGGAAAGAATTGGACCGGTGGTCTATAAGCTTTCACTACCAAGCCACATTTGGGTCCATAATGTATTTCATGTATCTTTACTAAAGAAATATGTGTATAACCCTCAACACATTATTGATTGGGAAAATATTCAGGTAAACGATTTAATGGGTATAAGATTGGATATATCTTTCTTTTTTTTATTATACGAAAGTAATTGAGAGTTGTTTTATGGTGCAGGTTGAACCGGAAGAAGACTTCCTAGCAGAACCTCTTCGTATTCTCGATCAATAGAAAACCAACTTGCGAAAGAGAGCCATCACCTAGGTTAAAGTGTAATAGAAGAACTTTGGCTGGGAAGAGGCCACTTGGGAAGAGGAGGAATTCATGTGAAAGGCTTATCCAACATTGTTTTCTGAAATGGAAGAGAACACCACGGACGGTGTTCCTCATATGGGCGGGGAGATGTAACACCCCAAGTTGCATAAAGATTACTGAGATAATTAAGTGAATCTATTTTACTAAAAGATATTTTAAATGTTATTATATTTTGATGAGAAATATTAACTGATATAGGCTGAAGGGCCAAGAAAAGCATATATGTTGTAATTACCTAAAATATAGGTAGTAATACTTTAACATAAATAAAATTGTTTTGTGTATTTAAGAGAAACGGTTGCTAAGAAACAGTTACCCTCTACCTGAGAAGGGTAATATAGAGAGGGGAGAAGAGAAGGAAAAGGTTCCTAGAGCTGGGTGGAATAAACCAGTGGGAAAAAATTGCTTAGCACAACCGATAAGAGAGTACAAGGATTGAGGTTGGACCAGAGTCATGAGGCCCATAGTACTGATTGTAACTAGACTAGATCCAACATAAAATATAGAAGGTGCTCGAGGGAGAGTCTGGATGTGATTGCCATACTTGTGGCTGGGAGGAAAGACCTTTCGAATATATTTATTTGGTATGTTAACAGATAACTGAGGTAGCAATATTTTTAAAGAATTATTGTTGAACTGTAAATATGATTATGTACAGTAGCTATTAATGTCTATCTTATAGGTTAAAAGATTACTGAGGTAGCAAGCTTTTTAAAGATTTATTGCTAAACTGTAAATATGATCATATACAGTAGTTATTAATATCTATAGTACAGATTAACATAATACTAAACTGTAGCTGCTAATATTTGAATTACAAGTATATAAATAATGTAGGAGGCTAACTATTGAATTAATAGCCAGGGAGTTACTCAAATACTCAACAAAAGACGAATACACCAGTAGTCAAACTCTATAGATTATAAGCATGAAAGAAAAGAAAATTAAGTCTAGAGTAGTGCAAATGTCAGAGTACCGACATAAACTCTAGAACGCATTCTAGAGCATATAAATATCATTACCAAAAAGGAAATCTTAACATCCATCTCGATGAATATGCTAATAATCATGATTACTAATGAAACCAAAAATGGTAGTAAACAGTATCATGGTATGGTCGCATATAGAGTCGGCATCATGAATAAAATTATGTATCAAAACTAGAGATATTGCTATAAGAGCCTTTCTTTATACAACTAGCATAATTTAATAAATCTAGTTCCTATATATTTCATAGTAGAATAACTATACACGGGAAGTGGAGAATCATAATAAGTCATTCTCATCCCATAGTTAAGCCGAAGAAAAATAATATACTGTTGAATAAACATAGCAGACAAACATTGAAACTATTCCATTGGAACAGTCGAATGATGACATTCTTAACCATCTCTCAAACGAAATTTATAAACAATTACTTCATGCATTCCTCAGAACAAGCGAAACAGGCTCGAAGGCCTTTAAATTCATCAAAAGTTACATTTCAAATCTTGGAAATGATCGACAACCTTAGCTGGTCATATAACTTAGAAAAATAAATGTTAAGAAAATCCTGAGTATAAGCGTTACAACCCTAATGCGCTATTAGACATAAACCCTCTCTGTAAAACCCTTAATAGCTTAAATTCGAATAGAGACCATGGAGTTATCTCCATCCTGAAAAGCAATGGGCATGTCGGAAGCTCTTTCACAATTATAAGTCATGATTTTGAGTACTAAACCCTCCTGAATGTGGCATACCTGCATTTCAGAGAGCGTGAATTAGTCATTGTTAATATAGGCCATTAACCTGCTGCTCATACATATAAATTCAACTTTGAAAGAGAAGGACCTTACCTGAGTTAACGGAACGACCTCAATGAATCACCCACCTGTAAAAGTAGGCTAAAACTCATCTTCATATCTGGAATTCACAATAAAAGAAATCTATAAAGAAAAACCCTCAAGAATCTAGAACTGAGTTCAAATAATTAATATTAAATCCTCTTATAGCAATTACATGCCTGACACAGATGATCTAGGGTACATGCTACCTTTTGCCATCTCTGAAACTCCATAAGGCATCCCTGCACAATGACAAGAAACCCTTAGATTGGTCGTAAAGTAATTACAAATCTAATATCAGTCTTTTTACCCAAGAAAGTGAAGTTTTAGAATGGCACAATTGAAGGGTTACCTGCTCCGATGAGTATAACGACCTCCCCTGGTTTCATTTCTTGCAGAGCACCATAAATAGAGTCCTCACAGAGCAGCACGATGCAGAGGGAGGACAACACAATGAGACCATCGGGGTTCGACGAGAGGAGTTGGTTAGGTTAAACCCTATCCAATCTCTACCATCAGAGCGTAGAGTGGAGATCAATGACACGAAGCCATGATAGATGGCATGAACACACCAAGATATTGTCCCACAAAGCAGATGCCCACCACGTGGAGCTACGGATGAGTGCTAATACAAAAAAGAGAAGCATAAAGTCATGTGCACAATTAACTAGGAGTATCCCAAGTTGGATCTCCATACGTGCTAGTTAATTTGTATTTATTTGCATATATATATATATATATATATATATATATATATATATATAAGTACACCATTTAATGGTATAGGGCAATGGAACATTATATCAATTTGTTTATTATTATTAAAGTTGTTAATTTAGATGTTACATTTTCTTTATTAAAATCATTATTCAAATATCATAATTCCAATAATTAAAAAATGTGAGAAAACTAAAGTTGGATTTAAATCATGATAAGTTTTAAGCTCTCCATTTTGGGATGTAGTAATATAGTGATTAATTTATATATATTTTTTATGTTTTTAAATTTTGTTACTTGAATTATTGATTTTAATTTTACTGTATTTATATTAATGTAAAGTGAAATAGATTTATTTATGATTTCAAAACTTTAATAAACTTCATAGAATCCATTTAAAAGTTTCAAAACTAATTCAAAGCCAAAGATGTGTGAATGTGATTATATAACTTAGTTAAGTGCATGCTTTAAGCACCACTACCTTGGTGGAGGGAGAATCAAATTTCTAATAATCTATTGGTACACCATAACATAGTTTTATGAAAAACAAAAATTAAACAACAATTTTTTTTTTAAGAACACCCTCTCGTTATATTTTTTATATTCTTCATAATTTTTATTGTATTACTATTTATTTATCCCTGTTATTATTTATTTATTTTTATATATTTTATTTAGTTTATTTATTTATTTATTTATTTATTTATTAATCCTTGTTATTTTCTCCAAGTTCGATAATCATATAAGTAAATAAATAATATTAATTAGTAAATAAATAATGAATGAATAAGTTAATTAATTAATTAAATTAATTAAATTATTACTTATTAATTATTTAAACAATTCGAATTAATTCCCTCCCTTAGTCAAATATAGTCATTTAGTTGATTTGGTCAAATATAGCGGTTTTCCTTTAGTCCTTAGGTTGACCTATCTTCTTATTTAACTTGCTTCTGAGATCTCTCTTCATCTTGTCCTGAAGATGAGCCACACTCACTGGTTTGGAAGGCGTCGACCAAATATTCTCAATGTGATTTTTTCCGAAAGTTTTCATGAATTAACAAACAATTAAATAATTAAACTATCAAAAAAAATATTTTGATTAATAAAATATATTAATGTAAAATGTGGACAAGCATTGTTATTAGAAAGAACATAACAATTAAAAAAAAAGAAAACAAGAAATAATTATAGGTTAATAAATATTTATTGTTAAAAATAAATATGATAATGAATGGAAAGAAAATATTAATTATCCATAAATTATTTTATATAACTAATTGTATTTCATGGTCTTGAGTATTTGTTTGAGAAAACATAGGAAAAGTCCCAAATATTTTCAATTTATGAGAACACTTGACAATTAAGGTTTGTTTTTAACAATTTTTAATTTTGACAAAGTATTTTGACCAAACTGATTACATTCTAATTAGATTGATTTATTTTCCAATCTAATTTATCTACAATCCCACAAAGATTCATTGAAATCACAAATTTGACATATTTTTCACACCAACCAATAATCTATGCTAAACTCCAAAATCTCACATATAAGAGGGTCCATGGTCATGGTTAAGCGTGGATTTTGTTTTTACTTTTTTATTTTTAAACGTATTTGACAATAAACAAACATGTTTAAACGTCAAAAGTCACTCGTAAAAATAATTTCAAACCATAAAATAAATTTTAATAAGTGGTTTAAATTATAATAAATATTTTATAGACTTAATTGCTTGTCTTAAATTTTAATAAGTGGGTTAAATTATAATAAATAGTTTACAGATAAAGATCAGGTAGACCATCTATCTTTTATTTAGTTACAACATTTACTTTTTATCATGATTCTTTTGTGAATTAGTTGGAAATGAGATCTTTATAAACGTAGGGGAAGATTAGATTAATATTATTATTTAGTTACATATTAAATATATTTCATAACATTTCATAAATTATTTGTTTTATTTTTAACAATTTAAAAGTTTTAAAAATGAGTTTTATTTATCTTTATCAAAACTAGGAATTTATTGTATATGTCCATATTTACTAATAATAATAATAGATATATTACTTTCCATCTATTATCTCTCTTTTAAGAACCTTCAGCAGTAGTAAATGAAAGAGATATGGTTGACTAATTGCATTCTTGAAGGGTTAAAATAGGTATTTCTGATTTTTCAATAGATATCTGTATATATGAAATAAACAATTAGAAATAACAAAAAATGCTTTAGATGGAATCCAAAGATGCAAAAATTATTATATGTCATATTATTTTATAGTTTTTAATTGCAAATAATATCTTAAACAAAATAAAAGTCAGCCTCTCTTTTTTATATTATTATTCCTTAACTAATTTTTTGTTTAAAAAGTCACCCCTACAGAGTTGTAATTTCCCAGAATCACTTGAATCTCAATATATTTTTGGAGCCATAGAATTAGAGTAATGAGCTGGGATGTTTTCTTTTTAAAAAATGACTATTTTAAACTTACTTTTCAATTTTCATACAAAATTTGTACTTAACCACCAAAAAAAAATGACACTCAAGCAATCTACCTATAACATAAAATGTGAAACATAAAAAAACAAATGACGGTCATCAAATTTTCATTTGAGAAGCGACCTAAATTTCAAATTCCAAGGCAAGTCATGGTGAAGCATCAGAGGCAACCTAAATTTCAAATTCCAAGGCAAGTCAGGGTGAAGCATCAATTGTAATCTTCGACTGGAAGATTACAGTTGGCTCAAAGGAGTGAAGAAAATAATTTTAAAATCCAAAAGAGGCCGTTGGATGAGAAGACAGGCCGGGCCTGACCTGCTACTTTACCTCCTGAACCTCCCATTTCAGGGACGGATTGACTTCAATGACAAGCAGAGTGAGAGAGAGAGATTCTGAAAAGGCTGCCTGCTCTCTGCCCCCCATCCAATCTCTTCTAATGGTTTACTGTGTTTTCTTGTTTGTAATGAATCAAACAAATCGATGATGGAGAATGGTGGGTATGGAAAAGTTCGATTTCACGGCCAGTCTGTGCAGAAAATAATAAAGTTGTAATGATGGTCGCCTGCATGATAAGACTCCCCTTACTGCGAACGCGTTATCAACGCCCATACAGAAACGCAGGAATTGTGTGTTTTTTATTAATGCAAGATGCCTTGTGTAAGCTGCTTTGTCATTTTCTTCAAATTGAGTGAAAAACAAGCAAAAGTTGGATGGAAATTCTTTATCCATGGAGGAGGACAACGAAAGTATCAATCCAAAAGTAAGAATTTATGTGAAAGCAAGCACCCAGAATTTACACCCAAAAACGGTAATATATGGTTTGTCGATATCGTGCATTGAAAAGATGTTAGATGTGAACATCTTTTCAAGTTCATGCGTTGCAAAAAACAATTGCGCCCTAAAAAGTCGATGTCCCCTTGTTTATTTGGTTTTTAAATATAACATAATCAAAGAGTGAAAAAGAATGGTTTGAATGGTTTTTTTTTTTTTTTTTTTTAATTTTTTAATTTTATGTTTTTTAATACAAAATTTCATTTTATAAAAAATAAATATATTACTAATATTTTATTTTTATATTATATTACTTAGTTTCAAATATATATAGTTTATTATTATATATTTTATTTATTTATTATATTAATATTTGTTTTAATATAATAATTTTTTATATATATTTATATATTAATAAAGCATTTTATTAGGATTTTATAGAAACGCTTATGCATAATGAAAAGAAAGGTGATTGAAAGAGTGCATTTTTTTCAATATTCATTTAACTTTAATGGGCTTCTTTTCATTCTATTTATAAGCACAAAATTTTATTATGTTTTGTAATCTTTTACTTATTCATCTAATAGCGTATTTAATTTTGGTTTTGAATATAACTCTTTTAATTTAGAAATTGAACTCACAATTTACAAAATTTAAGTAATTAATATTACATATTTATATAATTAGTAAATGTATAATTAGTTTAGATTTATCTTAATTTTGGATATATTAAGTTTTGAGGGATTAAATATCTTTTTACCCGAAAAATGTTTGTATATCAAGATATTTGGATCTAAGTTGACTTAATTATTAATTTTAATTATTAATTTTAAGTTAGTCTTGATTTCCCCAGTTCATCACTAGAGTACCTCACTAATAGAAGGTCACAGGTTAGTTCTCCTCACCCCTCTAATGCCCCCTGATAAGCTTGTAAATATTCATTTGTTGAGTTAAAAAGACAATGTTTTACTTTGTGGGTCATGTGGAAGGCCAAACAATATATATATATATATATATATATATATATATATATATATATATATATATATATATATATATTTATTAATTGCATAATGGTTATACCATGGCCATGAAAAATCATATTGGGAAACAATGTTAGAGAGGCTCACATTCCAAGTAGTTGAACAATTATGGGCAAGGTAACCTAAGTTCCTAGTTGGAAATAAAACTTCCAAAATAATGCCAATAGGGTGTGAAGAACCAGAGGAAGAATTAGAGGAGGGGAGTCTGTAGAAGTCTCATAAGTAATTATAACGAGAAGCGTGATAAGTAATTATAACGAAAGGATTCCAGAGCCAATGCAGTCCATCTAAAGCAAGCTTGAATGTTCAGATTATAAACCCGTTACCAAAGCAAGCTTGAATGTTCACATTATAAACTAGTTGGGATTATATGGTCATTGGGAAAACAACTTGTACTAATCATTGTTATGAAACTACTATGGGTGTAAAATGTTCAGATTATAAACCCTTTACCAAGGCTCGTTGGGATTATATGGTCATTGGGAAAACAACTTGTACTAATCATTCTTATGAAACTACTATGGCTGTAAACCGGCCTCACCGGAGACAATGCCAAGCCTAGTCCTTTTTGTATTACTTTTAATGTTTTATTTTATTTTTTAATTTAGTTGAAACATAAATATTAAATGTTTATGTTAAATGTTAAATATTTATGTCTAGACATATGATTTTATTGAGTAAACATTAATATTAAATTAAATTTGTTAAATAATAAATATTACATTACACATATACTTTTATTGAGTAAACATTGACATTAAATTAAATTTATTAAATGTTAAATATTAAACATTTCTACCTACTATATTATTAATAATATTTACTCAACCTTCATTATTGGTTAAATGGTAAGATCCATACACTTCCCTAGCTATCTTGAATCAAAAGTGAAGTGAAATTTTTGCAAAAGATAATAAAGGATAGATAGATGAATGGATGTATTCGGTAAAACCAGCAGTTTAGATAAGCAATCAAACAAACAAAGGAGGTTGATTTGGTCTTCTTTGCAGGCATCCCAAGGTCCGATGACTACCACGGTAGGTATGCCAAAGTGGCGGTTGGGTCAGAATACAAGAAGGACCTGACCATTTAAAGGACGGATTGACTTCAGTGAAAATGCATGCCTGCTCATTGCCCCCCATCTAATCTCTTCTAATGAGTTATCTGCTTCCTTGTTTTATTGGCAAACTCATTCCATGTTCTTTTGTTTGTGATGAATCAAAGATGCCTTGTGTAAGAGCTGCTTTGTCATTTTCTTCAAATTCAATGAAAAAGAAGCAAAGTTGGATGTAAATTCTTTATCCAGGGAGGAAGACAGCTAAACGTAAGAATTTATGTGAAAGCAAGCACCCAGAATTTGTACGATTTATCTTTTTGTAAAGTTAATGGGTCTGTAAATATGTTCCAAAAATGTTAAATGTGAACATCGCAAGTTCATGTATTGATGTGTAGCAGGGATGGATTTTGACCACCAAATATATTCACAGTTCAAAAGATGGATATATTTTGTTAATTTTATTTTAGCAGTTTAAAAGGTAGATATATTTTATTTATATTTTTTTGACATATAATATGATTAAACACTCAATGATCCGAGAGTCTCTTTAAACATCGTCTTCTTATTTTATTTTAGCAGTTTAAAAGGTAGATATATTTTGTTTATATTTTTTTGACATATAATATGATTAAACACTCTATGATCCGAGAGTCTCTTTAAACATCGTCTTCTTTAACAAGCCCCAGGTTTATTATTTTTCTCGATATATAAAATAATAATAATAATAATTTGTTTAAATAATAATAATTATTATTATTATAAAATTTCAATAAAAAAATTGTTTTATCAAGAAATAATATATTATTTTTATGCTATATTATTATTTATTTATTTCTATATTATTAATCATTTGTCTCTATATTATATTATTTAATTTGAAATATGTTTTCCTTAAATTCCAAATATATTATATATTTTACTTAATATATATATTTTATATAATAAAAAATTTACATTTTCCTAGGATTTATATTAGTAGGCATGTATAATCAAGGAAAGGGTCTTCTAAAGAACTTTAATGGTTTTAGTGTCTTGTATTTATTGCCATAAATGTGATATAAATGTGTACTCAATTTTGATAGTTAATATAGTTGTTTTATTCGTAATATGAAGTTATATAAATAAGTTATAAATTTGTATAATAATTAATAAATATCTATTATTTATTTATCATTAATATTAATAATAATATTTTTATTATTATATATTTTAAGATTTTATTATTAAATATTTAATCATTTTTAAGGTGGTGATTTGTGTTTTTTTAGAGTATGGATTCTTACTTTATAGATTGCTAAAACTTTAAGATATGATATCTAGTCTAGTCTAATCTTTCAATTGATTTGATTCTTATAACTAAATATTTTGTTTCTAGGAATCTTATGGACACACGTCTTTCAATTCTTCTTATAAGAATCCCAAGGATACACTCGTATCAAACCTTTCAAGCCTGTTAGAGAATTATTTATTACGGAGCAATGGAACACATGAAATATTGCAGAAATATAAACACAGAAAACACATAAAACAAGAGAGACACAGATATACGTGGTTCACCCAGCTTGGGCTACGTCCACCTCGAACAGCGAGTCCTTCCTTTCTATTATCTAGCAAAATGAAGAGACACAACCTATAGTAAATCCGCTGTAATATCCTTTGTTTTCTCTCATAGTCTCACCTCTCTGTTTCTCGCTCAAAGAATACACATATATATCATAGCCTCAAATACAATGCCCTCATACAAAGAGAGGGGTTGCCTTCTAGGGAAAAAAACCCTAAAATAAACATAAGTTCTACTGTCAGATCACCCGCCTAATGAGCGGCCTAGATTGACTAGAAATTACTATACTTTTACAAGGCAATTTTACATCTATTTTTGGCTTCGGGGGCACTACCCCCGAACCCCCGTCGGGGGACCGCTGGCCCCCGGACCCCCCAGCCGGGGGGGATCGGCCCCCGGACCACTGCGGGGGGGGACAAGTCCCCCTCGTACGGAGGGGTGTACAAACTTCATGGGGTATACATCCGGATGAAACAAAGACCTATGAACAATCATTCTCCACACACAACAATCTCCCACTTGGAGAATGATTGTAGCGACTCCACGATTGCTTCATTTGCTGGACAATAACTCCTGTTTTGGACCTCGTTGTTTCTCATCTTCATCGTCATCCTTGAAGACCAATGGAAACTGAGCGTGTTCTCAGTTTCTCCCTGGTTATAACTTTTGTTAGCACGTCTGCAGGATTCTGGCTAGTGTGTATCTTTTCCAGCTTCAACTCTCAATCTTCCAACACTGATCGTATGAAATGGTACTTGAGCTGTATGTGTTTAGTCCTAGAATGAAATGTTGAGTTCTTTGCAAGATGAATGGCACTTTGGCTATCATTGTATAATGTGCCCATATCATGCTCCTTACCCAATTCACCTATAAACCTTTGTAACCAAATCATTTCTTTACTAGCCTCTGTAGCAGCAACATACTCTACTTCTGTTGTTGAAAGCGCAACAACACTTTGGATTTTTGAAACCCAGCTGACAGTTGTTCCACCAATAGTAAATACATATCCTGTAGTGCTCCTCCTGTTATCTCTGTCACTTGCCATATCTACATCAACATATCCCTATAGAGAAATGTTTGAACCACCAAAGCATAATGTTTGATTTGTGGTACCTTTCAAATATCTGAGAATCTATTTCACTACAATCCAATGTTCCTTTCCTGGATTGTTCATGTACCTGCTTACAACTCCCATTACATGTGAAATATCAGGCCTTGTGCAGATTATTGCATACATTATGGTTCCAACTGTTGATGCATACAGAACTTTAGACATATAATCCATGTCTTCTTGGGTCTTTGGGCACATTTCCTTACTAAGTTTGAAATGGCTAACAAAAGGTGTACTAACTGGTTTTGCATTGTGCATATTAAATCTTTTCAACACCTTTTGTATGTACTCATTATGAGACAATGTTAATTTGTGATTTTTCCTGTCTCTAGTGATTCTCATACCAAGGATTTGTTTTGCAGCTCCCAAATCCTTCATTGCAAATGAATTTGCCAATTTTCTTTTTAGCACATTTATTTCCTGCATGTTAGACCCTGCAACAAGCATTTCATCTACATATAATAACAATATAATATAGCTTCCATCATTTTGCTTTTTCAGATAAACACAATGATCAGAGTGACACCTAGTATAACCTTGTTCAGACATGAACTTGTCAAATTTTAGATACCATTTCCTTGGAGCCTGTTTTAAGCCATACAAGCTCTTCTTCAACCTGCACACTAGTTTCTCCTTCCCTTTCACCTTATATCCTTGTGGCTGCTGCATATATATCTCTTCCTCCAAATCCCCATGGAGAAAGGTTGTCTTTACATCTAACTACTCAGGATGCAAATCTTCACCTGCTACTAGACTTAAAATAATTCTGGTTGAAGTCATTTTAACAACAAGATAAAATATTTCATCAAAATCAATATCTTTCTTCTGTGCAAACCCCTTCACCACAAGTCTAGCTTTGTACCTTTGTTTTCCTCCATCTTCTTCCTTCAACCTGTAAAACCATTTATTCTTCAATGTAGTTTTTCCTGCAAGCAACCTGACTAAGTCCCAAGTCTGGTTATGCATTAAGGAGTCCATCTCTTCTCCCATGGCTACCTCCCACTTCTTCCTGCTTTCAACCTGCATTGCTTTTCCATAACATTCAGGTTCACTAGAATCAGTCAACAATAAATAATATAGTGATGGAGAGTATCGTTCAGGGGGTCTACTTACCCTGGTAGATCTTCTAACACCACTTTCAGGTGTTTGGGTGCCTGTTGCTATCGTTGTGGTTGTTTATTATTATTATTTTCAAGCACCTTTACTTTTTCAGTGATTTCGTCAAGAACTGCATATTCCTTGTTTTCTTTTTCTTGCTTCTTTTCCTGCAAATGATTCTTATACAAGACCTTTTCATTGAATATTACATCTCTTCTCCTTATGATTTTGTGATTTTCATAATCATATAAGCGATAACTAAATTCGTTAACACCATATCCAATAAAGGTACATTTCTTTGACTTTGCCTCAAGCTTTGTTCTATTTTCTTTATCAATATGGACAAAGGCCTCACAACCAAAAGGCTTTAAAAAGGAATAGTTTACCTTTTTACCTGTCCATGCTTCCTTTGGAACACCACCATCCAAGGAACTTGAAGGCCCTTTGTTTATTAGATAAACAGAAGTATCTACAGCATCTGCCCAAAACTGTAAAGGCAATCCTGCATGCAATCTCATGCACCTTGCACACTCCATGATTGTTTTGTTCGTCCTTTCTGACACACCATTTTCTTCTGGTGTTCTTGGAACTGTCTTCTCTCTGTGAATTCCATGCTTTGAACAATACCTATCAAACTCTTTGCTGCAATATTCACCTCCATTGTCTGATCTAAGACACTTCAATTTCTTTCTTGTCTCAATCTCAACCAAAGCTTTCCATTTCTTGAAAGTATCAAATACATCAGATTTATTCTTAATACAATAAATCCAAGTTTTTCTAGTTGCATCATCAATAAAGGTAACATAATAACGAGAGCCACCAAGAGATGATACCTGAGCAGGTCCCCATACATATGTATGCACAAGCTTTAATTTTTCACTCTTCTTTTCTTTCCCAACTCTGAGAAACTTGACTCTATTCTCTTTTCCATAAATGCAATTTTCACAGAAGTCCAAATCAACATTCTTCAAACCCAACAAAAAATTCCTTGAGTGAAGAATCTTCATCCGCTTTTCACTCATGTGTCCGAGCCTATGATTCCATAATGCTGCATCTCCTCTTTTGGAAGCTAAAGCATCAATAGAGTTAGAAATACCATTGCATAAATACATTGTACCAACCCTTTTTCCTTTTGCTATTACCAGGGCTCCTTTGGTGACCTTCCAAGCTTTATTTGTGAAAGTTGTCACACAACCTTCACTGCCTAACTGCCATATTGAAATCGGATTTTTCTTTAGATCTGGAACATGCCTTACCTCCTTTAGTAGCCATTGGTTTCCATTCTGCTGTCTTACAAGAACCTTACCCATTCCAACAATTTTATAGGGTTTATCATCACCCAAACGAACTTGTCCAAAATCTCCTTAAACATATTCATGAAAGTATTTCTTATCAGGTGTGGCATGGAATGAGGCCCCTGAATCTGCCACCTAAGAATTAGTAATATTTTCGAAAGAAAGAATCAAAGCATCTTGTAACACCTCACCTGTCACATTTGCTTCATGATTCTTTTCTTTCTATGCATCTCCTTCTTTTCCCTTTCGAGATCTACAGCCTTTCTTTAGGTGTCCTTTCTTTCCACATTTCCAGCACACTATCCTCGATCTACACTTGGGTCTGCCTTTCCTTCATTTACTGCGATATCCTGAGCTCCTTCCTCTTTACATTTTTCTTCCTCTAGACTCTGCACTCAAAGAATTACCCGATATCTCACTGGAGCTTTTCCATCGCATTTCCTCGCTAAGGATAGCATCGATAACATCATCAAACTTTAAAGTACTAGGTCCAGAGACAGAGTTACTAATGGCCATTACTAAACCATTCTAACTTTCTAGCAATGAGCACAAGAATAACAGAGCTCTAACTTCGTCTTCAAAGTTTACCCCTACATAACTTAACTAACTTGTAACTGTATTAAAATCATTTAAATGATCTGCAACAAATCCACCTTCCGACATCTTCATATTAAATAATTGTTTCATAAGAAATAGGTTGTTTGAGGCCAAGGGTTTTTCATATAGTTTCGACAACGCCTGAATCAAACTCTCTGTCATTGTTTCCTTCGAAATGTTGAGGGTGACTGATGCAGCGAGGCACAACCGTATTGTTTTGAGTGCCCTTCTATCGAGAAGGTTCCATTCTTCATCTGTCATAGCCGTCAGCTTCTTTGTTTTTCTGCTTAATGGTAGGTACAGATCTTTCTGATACGGATAATCTTCCATCTACATCTTCCATAGCGAGAAGTTTTGGCCGTTAAATTTCTCAACCCTAAACTTACTATCTTCCAACATTGCTCCCACTCGAATGAGGAACCCTTCTTTTCTCTGAGTTTATCAGCCAAATAGACCTTCAACTCTAATACCAGCTGTTATAGAATTATTTATTACGGAGCAATGGAACACATAAAATATTGCAGAAATATAAATACAGAAAACACATAAAACAAGAGAGACACAAATATATGTGGTTCACCCAGCTTGGGCTACATCCACCCCGAACAGCTAGTCCTTCCTTTCTACTGTCCAGCGAAATGAAGAGACACAACCTACAGCAAATTCGCTGTAATATCCTCTATTTTCTCTCACAGTCTCACCTCCCCATTTCTCGCTTATAGAATGCACATCTATATCACAGCCACAAATACAATGTCCTCATACAAAGAGAGGGGTTGCCTTCTAGGGAAAAAAACCCTAAACTAAACATAAGTTCTACAGTGAGGTCATCTGCCAAATGAACGACCCAGATTGACTAGAAATTACTATACTTTTACAAGGGAATTGTACATCTATTTTTGGCTTCGGGGGCGCTGCCCCAGAACCCCCGCCAGGGGACCGTTGGCCCCCGGACCCCCCAGACCCTACAAAGTTCCTGGGGTATACATATGGCTAAAACAAATACCTCTGGCCAATCATTCTCCACACACAACAAAGCTTGTATTAATTCCATTTTGGAGTGTTGAATGTGATTTCTCCCCTCACTATATCTTCACTTACTTGTCGTCTTTCGCCCTATTGGTTTCCAATCTCTATTTCTCGATCTCTAATGGGCTTTTCTTGGATTTGTGCCTTCCTAGATAGTTGGAACCAAGGTCATGTTTATTTTTCCTTTTCAGGTCTGATAGGTTCTACAAAATCATTGCATTCACCTCTGATTGTCTTTTTTGTGCTATGACGATCTTTTCATTGTCTTCCTTTCAACTTCTCAATTCAGCTCTCTAGACCTTGACATCATCCATCCAATCAAGAGTGTTTTCCTCTAGCCTCTTCCCAACTGACCCCTCTTCCTAATTATAATGGGATCCATCCATGTTACATTGTATCATTATGTTGCTCATTCTTATATTTCTTGCTAAAATTTGTTTCTTCTTATGTATTGTCTCTCACACATACATATAATTATTAGTTAAATATGACATGAATATTGTAATTTATCACCTTTGCTTGTTAGCACTAGGCACGTTCATCTGAAGTTGTTCACAAAATCAAAACCCCATGTTAGTTATAAATGCTAGAGAAAAAGGACATATCAGTATTCTTACAAGATTAGCAACCCCATCAACTCCAAACAAAAACTCACCATACAGAATGAACCTTTTCCCTGTGGCCCTCTCCCAGGTCCCATCTTGAACCTTTTCTTTGATACCACCCTGTAACACTCCCTCTCATCCCCTTATCTTTTCTTGGGTCGTGGAGGTGTTACCTATTGGTTTTAACCCAACCTCCAATATTTGTTATGAAGATGGGGTTACTAAAACCTCAGTTTTCAAACCTTGTGGAAATTAATTCTAGCACCACCATTCTAACCAAATCATTGAAAACATTCCGATTATATAAATTTTGTCTTAATCTGACTTCCATATCGCAAGTTATCCTCATTAGAATTTCGTCAATTACCATCACAAGGGCGCCATGTGCACCCACATGGATTCCACCTAGCCTTGATGGCACAACCATGTCATTACGACATAAAGACTCCTCTTTCTCATGTCACCTGTTGTATGGTTAATGAGTTACAACAACCTAGCGGTTGGCAGGCTCTTAGTGAGGAGGGTTCCCATGCTGAAAGCATGACCGAACTTGAGCGAAATCCACTTTAGCCCTACCAGCACTATCACTGGCCCCTCAATAGTAGTTTTAAATCTGGGGAAGGGGGAGAGGGGAGGAGGCATAAGTAACCTTAGTCATCCATCAAAGGTGGGAAGATTGGTGCTAATCCCAACGGCACCACCCTTCTTGTTGAACACATTCCATGAGGCCCCCCTCTCAATCGATATCAACCATCAATCTAGCACCTGTTCAATCATGGTAATCCACCTCTCATGCATTGATAAGTTGAAAAAGCGGTGGGGACTTGGTAGTGGGTGGTGACCAACCAAATAGTTCCACAAGCTAGAATCATGGCCACGTCATTTTGGCCACATCACCTTAGTCACGTCATAAGATGCCATGTCCCCTCCCCTTCGCGAGTTTTGATATCATCCACCTAAGTTAGGAAAGACTTCATACAAATGAGACCTTGCTCAACTGATCAAATAACCAACGAGTTTTTATGTTAATTTATGATCATCTTCCTGTCAATTTTTCCTAGGTTTTGGCAATCAAGGATAACATAAATGTTGGGTGATAACACCTTCACTCACAATTCTGATGAATGTTGGGTGGCCCTGCCAACTAAGAAGCCCAATATAAAAACATATCTATAGAAACTACAACCTATCTACTGCAATTTCCCTACCAAGGAAGTACTGAATCATTGTGAGCGCGAAGAGAAGAAGATGATATTGTTAGACACCATAGCCAACAAATGGAATATTTCCCAAAAACTATCATCTCTCTACCGCCACAACCACTACCCTATCAGGAAAGAACTAAAGGGTTGTGAGTTCTAAAAGGCATGAGGTAGTATTGTCAGTTACTGAATCGATAGATGGAATATTTCCTCGCAACTGTCATTTGTCTACTACCACAGGTTGATTATGGAAGTATTGAAAGTTACAAGAGAAAATAAGTGTTGGGTGGTTCTGTCAACAAATGGACCCAACGAACACAATTTTTCATAACATTTGAAGAGCGTATTATATCCATCAATGTTGTCAACCTATTCACTATCTCAAGTCAAAATATAAGAGTGCTAGTAGTTGTTGGAGTTCAATAGGCTAGTACCTTCCATTTTAAGGCCTTAGTTAAGGGGTTGGTCCTATGAATTATCCTACTTAGTGCTAGGTGTTGGTAAATTTCGTGACAAATGAGACTATCGATATTATTGGTACCTTTAAAGAGTTGTGAAACTTCCAATTGGAACTATATAAAATTAAACATTGATCCATAGTCTTGATTTAATATACTAATTGTGGGATTTCCCCATCAGGAAACATGAGGTTATATTAAATATAGGATAATAGCGAGGGTTTGGGCCACCATTCACGATGAAAGTGAGGTGCATCTATACTCGCCTCAGTCAAAATTCCATGTAATAAAGTTAGTAAAGGAAAAATAATAACCAAGGTCATGGGACACATATTACAAGCTGAATGCTGGGAAAAACATCCTAGTATCAGTGTTCATTTGTTGTATTATGGCTAAGGGAAAATGGAAAAGCCAATGCAAAAGGAAAAGAGGCATTAATTAGCATTTTATTTATGAAATTAATGGAAATTAGGAGAAAAGGAAGGTGAAAGGTCACAGGTTACATTTAAGGAGGAAAATGAATAGAAATTGAAGAAATAGAGGCCTCATTAATAAAAAGGCTTATGAGGATCAGTTAGTACCTTTTGTGAGTTTAGTTTTGGAGATGTATCTATATTCTCTCTCTCTCATACTCTTGGACACTTAGATTTTTCTTGGAGCACTTCATCTTTGGATCAAGGAAAGAAAAGAAGCCAAAGCAGAAGTAAGGATCAAGCAAGGATGAGCAGGATCAAGTAGCTACAACAAGATTATTTGCAGGTATCGATGTGCATGTGTGATTTTCTTACTAGATTTGGCATGCATCATAGATGCATGTGTGTATTTGGTTTTCTTGTTGTCATTGGCATGGGTTTTGTCAGGTGTGACAATGTTATTCAACCTTGCCTTTCCATTTATGGATAGCCATGGTGTGGTGGGTTATCTTATATTTGGTTGACATGGATTGCCAGATGGACTTAAAGCTGAGTGACGTAGTCTCAAGATTATTTTCAAGGCCTAGGAATACTGGGATGGGATACATGGTAAATCCTCGATGTGAAAACTTAGATTAATCCTAGGAATCCCTTGACTGGTGAATGGTGGGATACACAGTAAAGATTGACAGTGACTACCCTTGATTAGGCCTAAGAATCCCTTGAATGATAATGGTGGGATACATGATAAATCCCAGAGGGTGGAGACCTCGTAGGCCTAGGAATCGCTTGACTGGTGGATGACGAGAAAAACAGTAAAGCCGAGAGGTTGAAATGGGCAAATTCCTCATGACTTAGGTGGAGAGATCCAGAGGCATCTATGCTTGTTTAGGGCCTAATGATAGAGTGGGGATTGTGATAAATCCTAGTTCTATTGATGATGGTTGAGGCAGTTTGGCCTCGGGAACCCTTGGTTGGTTTTGTTGTAAGTCCCACAGTCATGCTTGGAACGGGGGTGATTAGCTGAAACAAATATTTAGTTCAGCCAATTTATGGTCACTTGGTTCATGGAAGTCCCATACCTGGTTGGCTTTTGCATTCATTAATAATATTTCTTTCTCCTTGGTATATCATGTATAAATATACTGGGTTATATGAGGCTAATATGGTTGTTATATGCTTTTTATTCATGTTGGTTATAAGTTGGTCATGAGTATGTTTTATGATCGACGATGTATGGTTTCCATCACGTTTTGATTTGTAAATTAATGTACAATGGATATATGACCTAATAAATGATAATGCAGATATTGCGACAAGGAAAAGAAACTTCCTTATGAATCTCAATTAAGTATGAGACCCTTATGCTCAGATATGTTGTTATGACCTGTAGATTGCATATTTATGACATGTTTGAAAAAATTACTATCATGGATAGTAGGGGTTTAGTCAATTCATTAGTCAGGTGATTTCATTAGTATTCTTATTCAATTGTTATTTATCATTTATTAGAGTTTCATGAAGTTATGGGCAATGACCTGAGTCTTTTCCCTTGAAATGTGGCACAAAATCGGGGGTCGCTAGCTCAGAACTAGCTGAAAAAGTCCATAGTCATTGGCATGCCCTTGTTGTGGTAGCATCCAGAAGGCTTCGGTCACATGAATGGATTTTCATGGGAGAAACTTGGGTTTATATTAGTAAAATGTCAATTTGTCTTAGGGTTTGGTCACCTAGAAGGGTTGGTTGACTCCTGAAGGTTTTGTAGCAGGTGTGGAAGGTCAAATTGGTTTGGTTTTGTCGGTTCAACTTCCTTAACTATACATGAGGATTTGAGTCACAAATTAGTAGCCTCTCATCACATGTTTACCCTAGTGAATTGGTCAACTTGGGTAAATGTGGGAGGAGGGTGTTACAACATTGACATCACTCTTGAACTGGTTGAACTATTTTTTATAAATCAAAAGTTTCAAGTAAAGAAAAGGAAACATGCACACATAGTTCGTCACTTTCGTCATGAACATTCCATTAACTAACACAACCCAAAACTTCATTTTTTCCATAAATAGATCCCAACTATAAAAATGTAAGGTATCATGTCAATCTTAAGTTTGATAGTGAAATTTAGGTAATCGACTATAAAAATTTAAGATATATTGCAACCATGCATTTTGTAGTGAACAACCTAGTTCAGGCATACACTCTATATTCATAAAAACATAAGATAACTCATCAATTATTAACCTAACAATATGTTTCAATAATTCACTCATGAACATACATGATTAAACATTAATCATCAACACAACAAAGAATATCGTAGTCTATGATCTAACATGCATAAACAAGTATCCTTATCTGTGGCTGGTAGGTGAAGGAGGGACTTCCACTATCCACCCAATCATAGGTCAACTACACTGCCACCTTTCTTGTAGTTGACCACCCCTGAGCCAAATCCAAAATATGAGGGGATGTTTTCTCAAGGGATAATTCACACTAATGGCTTCTTAAAATCTCAAAGGTGGAGTCCACTATCCATATGGTTTATCAACTACCCTCTTGTAGTAAGCGCTATAATTGCCCACTTACTATAATTGCATTCAATTGTAGGCCTTCACCTAAGGTCCAAATGGGGTATTACTTAGTTCAAGAGATTGAATCCACTATCTAGGTTGTTTACAAATTATCTTTTCATAAGAAGCACCACAAGGGTTTGCAGTCCATTGTCTAGGTTGATGATGATTCCTATAGAAAGAACCATAGTAACTTGGATTTCTATGTCCATGTGGTTTTTCAGATATTAACAAACACCACAGTGATTTAGTCATCCACTAAGCTTCCCACTAGCCATCCTAGGCATGCGCACATGGTCAAGTGGACTTAAACACAAAACATATGGAATAACACCTAAATTCACAAAGCATAGGAATTGGAAATTAACTCCATAATTTCCTCAATTTCATTCTATCGTGGTCCATAGCTCCATGTTGTTTGCACCAATATTTAACTCTCTAAGAATAATGCCCAACCAATCAAGAAGCAGTAGAAGGAGAGCCCAATCAACAAGAACCCACTAGCTTATGTTTTGTGTGTACATATACTTTCCTTTGTGTCCCTTTGTTTTCTAAAGGAGCACCATCTCTTTTGGATTCTCTACCTACTACATAAATGAGCACTACCTTATGCTTTCACCAACCTAATACAATCACACAGCTTTGTGACGTCCAATGAACTCTTCCCTAATCTCATCATATGAAAAATTTATTAGGTTGTGGATTCAATTGGCATGCAACTGAATTTTTAATTAAATTTTGTTAACTTTAATGTTTAATCCTACTAGGTTCATGTCCTTTCAAGGAATTCAATCTCACCATGCCCTTAAACATTTTTGTGTCCCTTTTTTCATGCCAAAATAAAAAATTTATATTTTAAAAATGTTTTCAAGTGTCCATGGGAATTTGACTTAACCATCCATGGCTTTCACACTTTTATACACTCTCATAACTAATTTTACAAAAATATGGAGAGGTGGGGATGTTACAAACCCCAACCCCTTAAGGGAACACCTTCCTCAGTGCTCTATAACTAGGAAAGAAAAGAAATAAAAAAAAACTTTATAAGTGTATCTCTTACATTCGCTTATTCATTAAACAAAAATGGGAAAAACACCCTCATTTGTCCTCCATATTCCCAGGTTGCTTCATTAGTTCCAAAGTGCATTACACCTTGACCTACTCTATTTTTCGACTCTAGAGTGTGGTTTTTCTCTGGTTTAGGATGCATTGTGGTTCTCGTTGAAATTATCCCAAGAGTTTCACCTGTATCACATACAAATCAACCACATGATTAGTGTCACGCACATAATTATTAAGAAAATAAATGTGAAATACATTATGTGCCTTCATTAGGTGTGGTAAGGCTGGGTTATAACCCACTGGTCCCACTCTTTCCAAAACATGAAATAGTCCACAAAATTTGGGTGCTAACTTAGTATAAGCTCCCACTCTTAGTGAGATCTTTCTTGGTTTGATGCAGAGATACACTTGACCTCCCACTTGGAATTCTTTATGGATTCTCTATTGGTCTGCATAGCTCTCTTTTCTCATTTTATTTTTTTATCCTGGGTTGCAAGTTTTTGCCTGATATTAATAACTTCTTCCTCCATTTCTTTCAACTTGTCAGGTCCAAGAATGACTTTATTCATTGGGTCATCTTAGCTAACGGAAGTGTCGCATTTCCTACCATATAATGCCTCAAATGGGCTCATCTTCAATGACTCTTAGTACCTGTTATTGTATGAAAATTCAACTAGTGGAAGGAAGTCATTTTCCTACCTATTTGGCTAATGCGTGATATACATCCTCAACATTTCCTCTAAAATTATGTTCACTCTTTCAATTTTTTATATCTCTGAGGATGATATGATGTGCTAAAGGCTAGCTAGGTTCCAAAAATAGCAAGAAAAGAATCCCAAGTATTGGAAGTGAACTTGGCATCCTGATATGATATGATATTTTTGGGTATGCCAAGCAACCTAAATATATCCTTCATAAAAATTTGAGCTATGTCAATAGCTTTGTGAGTGGACTTGACAACTATGAAGTGAGCTTCCTTACTCAACTTGTCCAGAACCACCATAACATTATCATGTTGCTTAGATGTCCTAGGAAATCCTGTGATGAAGTCTATATATATGAATTTTCACTTCCATTCAGGAATTGGGATTGGTTGTAACAATCCCGTTGGGTGCCTACATTATACCTTGAATTGTTGGCATTCTAAGCACCTAGCAATGTATTCAAGGATCTCCTTCTTCATTCCCAACCAATAATACAATTTCTTTATTATTTCATGATAACCAAGATGAGCTAAATTAAGGTATCCTATGAAATTTATCCATTGTGAGGTTCTTCAAGTTAGTTATATAAGGAACATATCCATTATATTTAAGCAGCAACATATTATCATGAGTGAGAATCTAGTACTTACTAATTGCTCCCTAAGGTTCTTGTTGTAGGAATTCCTTCACTTGTTGTAAACTTTCATCATGTATAAATTTCGCTTAGATCCTTTATTTGATTTCAACTTCATAAGTGCTTATGGCTTCCAAGTGAGCCACTTGTAAACTTCTACTAAGTGCATCAACTACTATGTTCTCTTGCCTTTAATATGTTTGATCTCAAAATCAAACTCACTAATTAGAGCTAACCATTTGAATTGTCTTACATTTAGTTTGGGCCGATCAAAGAAGTATCTAATCCCTCCATGATATGACATCATCACAAAGTTCCTCTAAGCAAGTATTGCCTCTAGATCTTTAGTGCATATACTGTGGTTGCAAGCTCCAATTCATGAGTGACATTTTTCCTTCCATGCTTATTTACTTTCCTTGATTCATAGCAGACTATATGTGTTTCTTGCATCAGGATTGTGCTTAGTCCTTCCATACAAGAATTTTTGTAGACTATTAAGTCCTTTTATAGGTCTATTATGCTCAAAATAGGTGCACATGTGAGTAATTTCTTGAGTTGTTCAAAACTAGCTACACATTCTAATGTACATTGAAATTTGACTCTTTTCTTGTATAAGGTTGTAATTGAATTCCCAACTTTAAAAAAATATCAAATGAACCGTCAGTAAAATTTAGCCAATCCCATGAAAGATTTAACCTCTATGACATTTCGGGGAGTGGGTCAATCCATTCTGGCCTTAAACTTATTGATGTCTCTAGTTGCCCCTTCCTTTGAGATGACATGTCCCAAATATTTAACTTGTGAATTAAATAAATCATATTTGTTGAGTTTGGCATAAAAAATTTGTTCCATTAGCAGCTGTAACATTTCCTTCAAGTGTTCTTCATGCTATTCTTTGATTCTTGAGTAAACTAGGATATCATCCACAGACACTAGCACAAATTTGTCCAAATACTAGCTGAAAATGTTGTTAATTAGGAACATAAATGCAGTGAGGGCATTTGTGAGCCCAAATGGTACCACACAAACTCGTAGTGCTTGTATCTCCTCCTAAATGTTGTCTTATAAATATCTTCATCTTTAATTTTTACTTGATGATAGCCAAATCTTAAATCCATCTTGGAAAATATTGTGTTTCCTTTCAGTTAGTCAAATAAATGGTCAAATTCTATGCAGTGGGTGTGTGTTCTTCATAGTAGCTTTATTCAACTATTGGTAATTAATGCTTAGACAAAGTTGACACAGGACACTATTTTACTAAAGAGGTTTACAACTACAAAATAAGGGTAGCATGACCTTTAGCAGTTGGGGTTGAAAGGACAACTTCCAAGCATGGCTAAATGGTACTCCCAGGAGAAATTAGAGGAAAAGTTTCCTCACATCATTCAATAAAAGCGTCTGGGACCAAAATCCTTCCAAATGGGGGAGGTATGATCTATATTGAATCAATATATTATTTATCATCCACCTTGATGCTTTTAAAGTAAAAAATTTGGAGGAATCATCTTCTAGGCTCATTTTTACCAACGACCTTGGTTTGAATAATGGTTGAAAAGCTTTAGTAATCAATTTGAGGCCTTAAATGATCACTTTTTTTGGTCTCAAACTTATTATGGATCTAGATCTCATAATTTACACATTACTATGTACCTAGATCTCTTAAAGTAGACACTAATACATTTCCAATAGTGTAATAAATGCCTCAATTAAAGATGATATGAGAAAGTTATGCCTCATAAAAGTTGACTTATCAAAATTGACCACCATAATTCAAAATGATGCCTCATTAGCCCTTACTACTCATGGAAAAGTAGCTAGCTACATGGGTACTATGAAGAAAACTCTAGAAGGGTTGAGTTGCAACTGATATTGTTTGTTGAATGCGTCAAATTTAACCCTTTGTTAACTATTGGGTTGTGTTATAGCTAGGCTACTAGGAGGACAAGGGGTTTCATTCTATTCAAATGCATTTTGTTCCATAGATAAGCATAGTAGCTGAGAGTGGGTAGATATAGAGAAAACAAAGATGGTTATGTATATTGTAGTAGCCGAGAGTCCATAGGTCTTATTTCTTTGTGCTTGCACCCATTTCCATTTAAATGACAAGAGAAAAAAGCAAACTCACTTCTAGTCAAGTTTTCTCCCATAAGAGTTTCTCAAGTCATATCTTCTATTATTATGCCATCGTGAGTGATTATACTTATGCCTATTCTCTATTTTCTTATTTTTTATAGCATATTCTTAAACATAACACAATAATTAATAAATCCAAAAATATAAGGAAAATTTAACTTCTATAATGTAAATTTTGAATTTTCATTATGTTGATAGGCATATCTATTTCAACTACTCGAAGTGGGCTTGCATAATTTTTTTTTTATTATTAAATGGATGTACAAGATTTGATCTCAAGTGAGTATTCTTATCTGTATACACCATCATATGGTTGAAATAGAAATACTTTGAAATGTTTTTTAGTTTGAAACCAAAGAATAAAAAATCAATATATATTAATTTTTTTGCGAGATGTTAACCTAATTGGAGCTACCACTTCCATTCTCTTCTTCTTGGTATATTATGTTGATTGGAATTTTCGTCTTCCAGTTAGATTCGCTACATGTTTTAGATTGGTTTGATCGGGGAAATGGAAATATCATGTGTAATTTTGTTGCAAATTCCAAAGCTTTAGTTGATTGTAACATACCCCCTACTATCCCTAACCGTAACTAAGGATAGAAGGAGGAAATTACTATGCTAACCTAATCTCCATGTTCCAGTTATGGAAATGGGGTCTAAATTTTTCACCTTCTATTTTCCCTTCTTAAAACTCAAAATAAATTATACCATCTCATTCATCTTGTTGAGCCGATTCTGGCGATATATAGTTGTGCCTCAATAGGGCTCTAAATTCAGAAGTTGTAAAACCACAAGGGTTGGCCTATTAAATTTTTTTGAGTCATCTTGACCTACCACCTGTTATTCACATGGACCCATTCGATGCATACATGGCTAACCCAGTCAAAGTCCATATGCCAGCTTGACCCTAAGTACCGACTCATCCATGTCTTTCTATGCCTTACGGGCATTAATTAAAGCACAAGCGTAAATAAAATCCCATTGTTCCCACTCCATTAGAGCTGGGCCCGCATTGCCACCTCACCCCAAGAATAAAATCTTGGGGATTTCCCTCAATGCTCTTTTGAAAAAGGTATCGAGTACCTTGCACTTGAAATGTCGGGATTATGTGGATTGTAAAACATCCCCCCCCCCCTCGAACTTATCACACTAATGGTGGCATATATTTTCTCATTGGGCCCATGAGGGCCACATCACCCTAGCAACCCTCCCCATGAAAATAAATATTGTCGCCTCTCCCAAACTTTCAGGGTGCTCATTTCAGGCTGCGTTGGTAGTGCCAACTTTGCGTTTTTGGATTGGCCTCCCCCTTGACTGGTATGTGATTAAACTTTCACCACACAACACTCATCCTGACATAACAATGCCCACATGCCAATTCACCTCGAGTAATAAATCCCAACGACTCTATCATGCCCTTCACCTAAATATTCTGGTGTTTGGGGTCCAAGGTGATGTCATATTTCATCACTTCTCCCACTTAGATGAGGTCCCATGTAACCTTTGAGCCCAATCATTCATGGCTTCCCCCTCATGTGTGTTTTAGAGAGTTTTATCTGCTTTATACGTTGGGCATAGGCCTGACTTCCACACCATCTCCGGGATAATACCTCGACAATTTTCCAATATGCTCCATTCGAAACCTCCAAGAAGGAACCTCCAAGGTCATCCAATCAACCATAGTGCCTCCCATCAATGACTTGGACCTCTCTACCTTCATGCGTGGACATGGGGCTTAGCCATATGGCGCTTAAGATGGGTATATATTTGTGCTTCTCTAGGCCCTATCCTCCCCATGGTATAAGCATATATGGTATGGGATTTTCTCCCTTAGCAGTCAGTCACGACACTCCATGACATGAGCTTATTTAATACAAATTCCAAGCCCTACAATTCGCCCCCCATTCTTTCTATATGTGTACATATATTTTTGAGGCTTGGACTAGATGGTTTTTCAAGAGATTTTCCCTTAGGACCTGGTAACTGTTAATTTCCTTAAGAGGAACCTTTTCTCAGGCCTTCAACATACAATTCATAGTTATATATGTATCTTTATATGTATATATGTACACAAGATCACAAGATTTATCCTTCCTAAGATTGAACTTCTTTGGCCCTACCCATTTAGAAAATGTTGTTGAACTATATGTTCAACATAAATATGTTTATGTATATATACATGGTTATATATATATCCCAACTATCTGTTCTAAGCTTAGTAATATTTAAACAAGAGTTAAGTAAACATTTCTTTCAAGTTTATGGCACATACACCATGGTCTACACATTCATCTACATTATGGCCCTTTTAGATAAATTTCAATATCATCACAAGTCATCAAGCTACAATACTGTTGACCAATAATAAAAAGAAACAAGCCCATGGGTACATACAAGAAACCCTTCCATTTACTGAAGATATATATACATATATAGATGCATCCTTCCTCAAGCAGGAAAACAATATCATATTTCATGACATACACATTGAAGAAACACATTGAATACATATTAGTACAGGCCTTAGGCCAACACAAAAACTTAAGCCATTCCATATATATACCTTTAAACAATTATGCTCATTCAAGTAGGAATATCACATTCTCAACATTATAAACATTACAAAAGTAATACATTAAACAAGCATAAGGAACTCAGAACATAAGAGAAATCAATAGACACTTATCTTTGATAAATTGATTTAGGAAACTAAGATTGGGACTTTAACTCTCCACCCAACCTTAAAATGTTGGATCCAATCTTACTTGCAGTTTTCACCCCCGAGAAAGATTCCAAAGCTTGAGGAATAATTTTTTTGGAGGAGTTTAAACCAATGTTAACAGCTGAAATAGGGTGTCCCAAGGCCACACCGCCTTCACCCACCAACTACTGAATAGTTGAAAACACAAAATGCACCAATGATCCTTCCCCCTTCTCTTTCTCTACTCTGCCTGAGCGTATAACTTCCTCACACCCCTAATTTTCCTTAGCATATCAATCTTGAATGATCCTCTTTTCTCCAAAGCCTGTCAGCCTCCACCACCTTCCTCTTGTAACCGATCAATTGCCCTTATCTTTTTGTGGGTCTGTGTAGACCATCCTCATGGCCAACAAAACTAATATCAACCATCTTCGCGAATGAGAGGGTTATCCACGTGTCTATTTTCCCATGCCTATTTGTATATGCTTTCTCATGTGGAAATTCTTTCCCCCAAATAGGCTAACCGTCTGTCCTCATCCCAAATCCACGCTAATTAAACCTGTTGGACATCACAACCTATGTTGCCTTTAATATTTTGTCCTTCTCCTTGCTTATGGTGGGACCTAAAGAACATCTAAGCCTATCATCATTTTTTTAGTGAAATTTATTTGAAATTCATCCTATTAAAATTCTCATCCAACCAAGATAGTTATTTCAAAAACAATTCCCTGAAGCAATTTCCTTCCTTAAGCAACCTCCCTCCTCAAGCATATGGAATTTGTGTCTCTTTCTCTCAACCATTTAATTAATTACAAATTAGTTGCAATGAAGGAATGTTAACCAGGGGATGTCACATCGACAATCTGTTGAATATTGGGTAATGCAACATACTATGAAAAGTGGTTAGGGTACCTCTAGTGGTGTTCTCGTTCAAGAACAATAGCAAGCACGATGCATATGAGATCTTTGAACACGTGAGGAGGTTCGGGTGGATCGTGCCCATGTACATGATGGCTCTGGATGCACAAGATGTAACCCTTCTGTGCGTGGTGGTTTACAAATATTTCAACCGCATTCTGGCAGAATGGCGTATTCATGACACAGAGAAAGTGTTGCGGGAACTTGATGTGCTTCCTTCAAAATTAGTGAGGGAATTGATGGCATCAATGCTAGAAATCTATCCTCAACTCAAAGAAGACAAAGATATAGACATTGTGAGGGTTGAAGTTGTCTCATGTGCTCAAAGAGATTATTGGCTATCACAAAACCACAAAAGAGTAATAATTTTTTTTATATTGAGTAGAAGCTCAATTGTATTGATTGGAACCATTAAAATAGCTTGTACCATTTAATTCATTACTCCTTTGATCATTGAATTATTCATCATCATTATAACATAATAAGGATATAAATATTAATGAACATGATTAATAATCCCGTCATATATTAATCTATCATATAATTTATGCAATTTCATTAATTCTTAGAAGCTTGATAAGCCTCTCAATTCACCCACATAAATAAAATTGTACATCCAAGAAAAAGTTGTTTAGATGGTACCATATAATTTTTAAAATCTTCCCATTAAAGCTAGTAATGAAACCAAAAATTGTTCAAAAGTGTGGATCAATCTTTCATAGGATTCGAGCCTAGGCAGTGATCAAAGAGATAAATCTAACCAAATATCGCTCATAATTCTAAAATTCTGCTCCACATATTGTGACATGGGTTAGGGTTTGCGTTGCCTTCCATGAGTTTTTCGATAATTTGTGCAGGGGAATTTAATTGTGAAAAATAAAGTTAGATATGAAATATTTATTTTAAAAATTCTCAATATTATGTAGTTTCATGTTTCACATTTACTTACTCTAATCTATGTTTTCATGAGTAAAACCAAGTCGACATTGGTTGGTCAATGTAGCGGTTTAGGCTGCTTGCATTGAGTTTTTAGGGGGTTCATGCGTCGCATGGAATTTAATTGTGTTAAAGCATGTTGGAAACGTAGATATGTATTTTTCAAATTTTTAATTATTTGTTATTAAAAATTTCAACATTTTGTGACTTTGTCATTAGTTTAAAATATTTCAATATCCATTAGCCATTCTGCCCTCAACATTCTTTAGTTTAAAACATTTCAGTGTTCGTTAGCCAATCTGCTCCATGATTTGAATGATTTTTATTTTTATTAAGCAATCTGCAGCATCAAATTTTATGATTTTAATGTTTAATGTTTTATATATTTATTGCAACCCTAAATTATGTTTAAATTAATAATTTTAAATTCCCTTCCAGTATTGGAGTATGGGTGGATTGGATGTCTTTTTTAATTTTATAAATGGTTTATAATATGAAGGTTTATAATATATCATTAGTTTTATTGGTGTTGTTTTATGATAAAGTATTATATCTACATATGAATTTTTGATGTAATGTTATGTAGTAAAAGTATTAAAGTTTTTTTCCCAAGAAAAAATCTCAATTTTCATTAAGATGTTGAAAATTATATGTTGTATATGCTTGAAAACATATGTTGTAAGGGTGTATTTTCTTCTCTGTCTGATACTATAAAAAATATGACTATCTGAGGCTGGGACACTAATATGTTATAGATATGATATACCTTTCAAATAAAAATAACAAAAATATATGCATGAATAACTAAGAAAAAATATGATCACAATCATATCTCAAAAACCAAAGAATGAGGGCTTGTCTGCTCCTAGGTGCTGGTGGTCATCATAAGGTCTATGGAAATATTTGTAGAATTCATGTTTTGTGCGGCTAGATCATCCATATCCACGTCGTTGGTGCATGTTCATGTTTTGTGCCGCTGGATCATCCAAATCCACGTCGTTGGTGCATGGCCTCCTTGAATAATCTCTTAGAATTGTTGTGCTCCTTATATATGTGATGGTAAGAGATAGCATTAAAATTATTTTTAATAAACTTTATATTAATCTTATGGTTTTTCATGAAATAAGAATTAATTGGGTCATGTAATTTAATCTTCTTCAAATTTCGTGAAAATAAATTGAATGTGACATAATATAAAAGTCTTGAATAAATGACAAGAGATAGCATTAAAACTATTTTTAGTAAACTTTATATTAATCTGATGGTTTTTCATGAAATAAGAATTAATTGGGCCATATAAATCTAATATTCTTCAAATTTCATGAAAATAAATTGAATGTCACATAATATGAGAATATTGAATAAATCATTTTTTAAAATCATTGAAACATGGTAATGGTATTAAAATTAATACTAAAATCTATATTAGTTTATTAGTTTTATAAGAAGTGTTTTTATTGTATTAGGATTAATATTATAAATTTATATATTGAAATCTTAATATCCAAACCCAATACTAAAATTTTAATATTATAACTCAATATATTAAACATAATTAATATATATATATATATATATATATATATATATATATATAGAGAGAGAGAGAGATAGAGAGAGAGTTATAATTAATATTAATATTAATATTAAATTTATAATTTTATATTAATTACATTTATTAATATAATTGTATATATATTTGATCTACATATATCAACTATATTTATTAATATAATTGTGCTAGTAAATATCTTATAATAAACTATTACTTATTCTATTTTTATTTTTTTATTAATGTTATCATATTTTTTTTATTATATTTATTTAAAATTAATTTTACCATATTTATTTAACTTTCCTTATTTACCAAGTTGCTATATACATACATATGCATTTTGAAATATTTTCATAGGAGGATGGATGAATGGATATAAGCCGATTTGGTCTAGTTTGCAGTGGTCTAGTTTGCAGGGATCCCAATGTCCGAGGACTACTATTTTAAGTAAGCAAATCGACAAATTGCAGGATGACTTTGGCAATTGTGTTATGAAACCTTAATAATAATATAGAAACTTGTGGTATGTTTTGATCTTTTCCAATTGTTTCATAGTTAGTTGTAATTAATTTTTTTCCCATTAATTTGAGTTGTATAATTTGTAACATAAGTGTTTTATTAAATTTAGTGAAATATTTTTGAAGTCTTATTATTTTTTTTTAAATATAAAAATTGAAAAATAAATATTTTAATTTTTTTTTTTTTATATTTCCATTTTTATTTTATTTTTTTACAAATTCTCAATATTACAAATTATATATAAATATTACAAATTACATATACATATAAATACTATTTAAGTGAATCCCACGTCTTGTGTTTTAGAAAATATTTTGGAATAAATTTTTTATTTTTTTTAAAAAAGATGAAAACAAAAATTTCTATTTTTTTTTTTCTTTTCAATTTCTCAACCTTATACATTACATATACTTATAATGCCATTCAAAATTATATCAAAAAGGTCAAAACTTCTTATTACTCCAAATAACTGTCTAGTGCAGTGAATCCTAGGTAAACAGCTTTATACGATTTTGAAGTGAATGCCATTTTAAGAGTCACAGTGGTGAGGCATCAATAGGGATGGAATTGGATTGGGCTGATGAGTAAGTAAAATATAGTTTAAAAGTTTTTAAAATTGTTAAGATTGTTTCTTTAAAATTAGGAGATGAATTTGGAAGATGTGAAAATTGGTCAAATTTGATTAGTGAGTTTTTTTTTGAAATTTTAACCCTCGGCCTCATTCTTTCTATTTTTTATTTTTTATTTTAAAACTTACCGTGTCAAAAGGAGAACAAGAATTTAAAAATTGCAAAAGAAGTCGTCGGATCAGAAGACAAGTTGGGCCTCACCTGCTACTTATCTACCATTTCAGAGATGGGTTGATTTAAGTGATAATAAGAGTGAGAGAGATTCTATTGCATTGTGTTGCATGTTTTCTTAATAAGAAATTAGTAAATATAGTTGACATACATTGTGTAATGACTCGGTAATTTGTAATTCCAGATAGTTACTGTGGTAAAACAATATGAGTGGTAATTTGTTTTATTAAAGACATTATTAGTTTTAATATTAATATAAGAGATTATTTGCACATGTGTATTGATGAAATGATGAAATGCTGGCAGCCTCCAAAAGGAGGATTTTCTATTAAAAGAAAATAAAAATCAGTTATGGAACTGAAAAAGAAACTGCCTCTGACCCAAGGAAAAGGTCCTGGGGAGGAAAACCTCTGGGCTGTTGATGAACAGGCAGGGGAAAGATTCCAGGAGGCAGAGTGGAAAATTGAGGTTAAGTCTGATTGTGATCAGATAACCCAGCACAGTGGTGCATGAGTCTTGCGGAGGCTGCAGGCCTGCAAGACGGCTCGGGGGGAGAATCCAGTGCAGTGAATCTACATCATACAACAACAGTCATAGTGAATAAGCAAATAGTTATCCAACAGAGACGTATTAATAACCACAGCCGTTAACAAGGTTACCTTACACCCAGTTCCTGGGTGAATAAACAAACTAAACGTAGAAACAGATATGGAAAACAAGACAACAGGGTTATATATGAAGCGGCCGTGACAGGACAATGTACGAAATAAATAATACAGTGGTGCGTTCACATAAAGAAACGAATGCATGCAAGAAAAGGAACCAGTATCTCAGAAATAACTTGATTCAATCTACAGATGTAACAAGTGCTTAACATTGAAAGCTATTCGCTTAAACAGAAATTTGTAAGAACTCGGCTGGCAAGCCTAGGTTGCTGATAGAGCAACGAGGCCAGTTAGCTGAAAAGGGTTACTCACAGGTAAACCCTTCTTTATTCTTACACTGTAAACGAATGTATACCTATAACATGCGAGATTACAATGATACTAGCCGCGGACCAACAAACACGAATAACAATATTGGATTGAGAAACGATACAGAGAACTGGAAACTGCATACGTTATTAACCATTAGGATTACATCGCCATTCCTTTAACATACATGCGAGCGAGAAGGGGATGCTTGCTCCCATTATTCCAGGAGCAAGCCATAACCCTGACTCCGCCGTAAAAGAGAAGGGAAACATAATCTGTTTAAAAACCATGAGTTCGAACAATAGGATATAATACATGAAACAAGAGCGGAACAGTAAATAAGAAATGAGCAGAATCCAAATATATATATATTCATTACTGTAATGAGCCGTAGGGTAAGGCCATCAGTTAATCAAAAATAATAGCTGTAACAAGAACTGATAAGAATATGTCGGTTGGGTAAAACCGAATACAGTAACAATGTTCAAATAAGGAGAAGTATTACATGAAACACTTTACAACTGATTTTATAACTTAAAAGACAAACAGTCAAACCCTCATTGGGGCCCGAGGGCGTAAACAGAAAGTAACTTCACCACAGGGTTCCATGGATTTACAGTACAGGTTGAAACGCCGCCTGTAAAGCCATACCCAGTTGTGAGCAGGGTTAATCGACCTGAGACACAATAACACAGGCATGAGCCTAGTCTCGGCCAGAGGGAGCTGCCAACCTTTCATTGCAACAAACTCTAAGGGGTAATACACCCAACGACAAAAGACTTACCCGGAAATAAGCGGGATGACCTGGAACCTTCTCGGATGATGGCAGACGCTGAGACCAAACTCCCTGCGCGAGATGGTCATTGTTAGTAATGCTACAGGCGAATAATTAGCATAGCAAGAACCGAAACAAACCTTAAACAGCTAACAGTAAATCTTGGAGGATTGCCATGGTGGTAAGATCTCATACCCGCGCAAGGAACCAAGCTGCAGAGAGAGGAACACTGTCGGAGGAGAGGCTGAATCATTGTTGAAAATGAGCCAAAACCGAAGAACCCGGCAACATATATTGTCAACCAAACCCTAGGATTAATCAGCACCATCCAATCTTTGATGGAGATCGCCACCGTTCGTTTGAGCGGGAGTGTGGCTCGCATATCGAAGGTCAATCCGTCCGCGTGATCACATGGGTTCACATGGCTCACAGCCACCTGGCCACGGAGCAGTGAGTTGGAATTACCTCCGCTCACCATGTGGCATTTAAGTTAATGCATCCCAATGAAACATTAATACTGCTAAGTGAAAGTGCGGGTGGTAGATGTGTTACCACGTATCATGTCAATGGGTAAGGGTCTTTAAAAATTAACATATATTAACATGCCGAGATTTATATATATGCGTGTAAGGGTTTTTAACATAGGTATGCATAGTCATGTTAAGAACTATTTACTTATATAGACCAGGTATCATCTATAACCGATGACTCAAGGTAGAGTTAGGTAACAAGTAAATTTTTTTTTTATATGTGTTGGCATAGTTGAGTTGAGATCGTGACAATGTGGTATCAGAGCAGAGGTTTCAAAACTGTGGCCTCTGGAACAGCAAAAACTATTTGAAAAGTTTACATAGTAACAAGTAATTAATTGTCTTTCTTGTGTACTACCAGGAGAACCAAATAAAGACAGTTACCTGTTAACAGTTAATAGAAGATGGAAGAAATGCCGGGAGCTGGCGGCAGCCCTCCGGAAAATGCAGGGTTGTGGGTACAGCTTGGTGCTGAGACACGCAGTACCAATCAGGCAATATTGCAAACTGTTCAGGAGCTGAAAGGGGAGATGGCACGCCTGCGAGAGGATAATGCGCGATTAACTATGGAACAAGAAAGGATACTAAAGAGCTTGTCAGATAAACAAAACCCACCCTTGGCCAGCCCTAGTGCAGAACAGCAAAGGGGCACCGAGGAACGGGATTATGCACCTGGGCTTTCTGAAGAGCAGGAAGATCATTCTGATAATGTTCAAGAACAACAAACCTTCAAGAGGCAGAAAGTGGAGTTACAAGGGGAATTCCGAAAAATCAAACCTCCACTCTTTGATGGAGAGCAGGAAGAAGCAGCAGAAGCTTGGTTGATTAATATTAATAAATATTTTCAACTTTACGAATATGACCAAAATCTGAAGGCACGGCTGGCTATCTTTCAGCTGCAAGGCAAGGCCACCTTATGGTGGGAAGAAATTAAAATTGTGAAGGGAGTAAGTGAGCAGAGCATAACCTGGGAGAAATTCCAGAAATATTTTAAGGAAAGGTATTTAACTGAGCGCTTTTACGATGAGAAGGCGCGAGAATTCCATGACTTACGCCTAGGACAGCAGTCCATGGATGAATTTATAAATCGTTTCACCTCCCTGCTTCGTTATGTGCCTTACATTAAAGAGGAGAAGGCTAAGGTGCAGAGGTTCGTGAGTAGTTTACCGGCCTACATAAGGGAACGGATTGAGTTTGACAATCCCCGGACTATGGATGAGGCAATTCGGAAGGCTAGAATTTGCTACCAACAGAATAAACTAAAGGGAGAAGTTCCAAACAGAAAATGGAATGAAAGAAAAGGTAGCAGAATTGCTGGAAACAACAAAGGCAGCCGCAGAGATGGTGGTAAAGGAGCTGGAAAGGGGCAATTTAACAGAAGCACAAACAAGGGTACCTTCCGGCCTAAGCCAAGCGAGAGCAGGATCAGTGAACCCCCTGCTAAATCGGAGGGTGAAGGGAACAGACCTCCAGTTCAGTGCTGGATATGTGAGGGACCACATTATGCTAGGAATTGTCCACAGCGTAAAAGAACTGAGCAAATATCTCAAGTTCATGAAGCTTCAACTGTTGGGGATGTGGCGCGCAGCGTACCAAGGATCAATGCAGCATTAGAAGACCGGCAGGCGGAATACCAACCTTCCATGGTGGAATTCGAAGGTAAGATTTCCCACCTTTCTGTAGCTGTACTTATTGATCCAGGAGCTACTTTAAGTTATGTTAGCCCAAAAGTAGTGGAACACTGTAAGCTATCACCAGAAAAGTTCAAAAACCCATGGTTAGTCCAGTTAGCTACGGGAGCCAAGAGGCGGGTTTTAGCTAAAGTCAATAACTGTTCTTTCAGTATAGCTGGACAGCCTGTAACAGCAGACTTGAATGTACTTCCGTTAGGCTCCTACGACATTCTTATTGGTATGGATTGGTTGGAAAAGCACTGGTCGTTGGTAAATTGTAAAACCAAGACCATATACTATAAAGATGATTTGGGGCAGCAACAGGAATTGCAGGGAATTAAACATCCGGTTCAGATACGACCTATCACTGCAACTCAGCTAGCTAAATGCATTCGGAAGAAATGTCAGATCTATGCCATACAAGTGGGCTATGCGAATCAGAAGAATAAGATGTCTGCAATAGATGACATTCCTGTGGTACAGGAATTTACAGATGTCTTTCCTGAAGAGGTACCGGGTTTGCCTCCAAGAAGGGACATAGACTTCACCATAGAGTTGATACCGGGGGCGGCACCAGTATCGCGAGCACCATACCGGATGAGCATACCAGAGTTAACAGAGTTGAAAATGCAGCTCCAGGAGCTGTTGGAGAAACAGTACATTCGACCCAGTGTGTCACCCTGGGGAGCACCAGTATTGTTTGTAAAAAAGAAGGACGGAACTCTGCGCATGTGCATAGATTATCGGCAGCTGAATAAGCTAACGGTCAAAAACAAGTACCCTTTGCCCAGAATAGATGAGATCTTTGACCAAGTGAAAGGGGAAAAAGTGTTTTCCAAAATTGACCTGCGATCTGGTTACCATCAGATCAGGATTAAGGATGAGGACATTGCCAAAACTGCTTTTAGGACACGCTATGGGCACTACGAATTTGTAGTGCTACCTTTTGGGTTGACCAATGCACCTGCCACTTTTATGTGCATGATGAATAGCGTGTTTCACAGATTTTTGGACAAGTTTGTATTGATATTCATTGACGACATATTGATATATTCTCGTTCCCAACAGGAACATGAGGAGCATCTTAGATTGGTGTTGCAAACACTCCGGGAGCATCAGCTATACGCTAAGTTTAGCAAATGTGATTTCTTCAAAGAAGAAATTCAGTACTTGGGCCACGTGATTACGAAGGAGGGAATTGCGGTCGATCCTGAGAAGATAAAATCTATTATGGAGTGGCCTATACCTAAAAACGTTGCTGATATCAGATCCTTCATGGGGTTAGCTGGTTACTACCGGAGATTTGTGGAAGGCTTTTCTAGGATAGCCTATCTTATCACCTCTTTGCAAAAGAAATGAAAGATATTCAAATGGACAGCAGAGTGTCAACAGAGTTTTGACCGTTTAAAGCATCTTCTCACCACCGCGCCTATTTTAAGGATTGCTGATCCTAGTAAGGACTATGTGGTGTGTACCGACGCAAGCAAGGAGGGTGTGGGAGGAGTACTAATGCAGGAAGGAAAGGTTATAGCATATGAATCGAGGAAACTAAAAGAACATGAGCAAAGATACTCTGCTTATGATTTAGAGTTAACTGCTGTGATTCACGCACTAAAGATGTGGCGACATTAACTTCTTGGAAAGAAATTTCTATTGTTAACTGATCATCACAGTTTGACGCATTATTTCAGCCAACCTACCTTGAATGCAAGGCAAGGTCGTTGGGCAGATTTCCTAAGTGGATTTGACTTTGAAATAAAGCATTTGAAGGGCAAAGAAAATCGAGTGGCAGATGCCTTAAGTCGAAAGGTTCACTGCTTATGTGAACTTTCAGCCAGTAAGTGGCGAAGTACGCTGGTTGAACAGATAAGAACAGCAGCCAATGATGATTCTGAATATCAGCATTTAAAACAGCAGGTTCAGAAATCTGATAATGAAAAGTTACAACAAGGGTACACATTGGATAATGCTGGATTGCTGTATTTTAATAAAAGAATGTATGTGCCTGATTCAAATGACCTTAAGAAGCTGATTTTAGATGAGTTTCATATCAGTCACTACACTGGCCATCCAGGGTACCAAAAGATGGTCACAGCACTTAAGAAGGAGTATTACTGGCCAGGAATGAAGAAGCAGATAGTGGAATATTTGGCAAGATGTTTAGAATGCCAGCAAATTAAGGCTGAACATCAACACCCAGCGGGACTGTTACAGCCTCTGCCTATTCCGGAATGGAAATGGGAAACCATTTCTATGGATTTTATAACCGGGCTACCACGAACGAAGAAGGGCAATGATTCAATTATGGTCGTGGTTGATAAATTGAGTAAAGCAGCGCACTTCATACCGGTGCAGTCTACTTACAAGGCGGTACAAATCGCGCATCTCTTTATGCAACACGTGTTCCGCTTGCATGGAATGCCAAAGGTAATTATATCAGACCGGGATGTGAAATTCACGTCCACCTTTTGGAGGACATTGTTTGCCGAGTTAGGCACTCGATTGAATTTCAGCACGGCTTATCACCCACAGACCGATGGCCAAACCGAGCGAGTCAATCAGGTGTTGGAAGACATGTTGCGAGCAAATGTAATGTTAAAGCCTGGTCAGTGGGAAGAGTATTTGCATTTGATTGAATTTTCCTACAATAATGGGTATCATACTTCAACTCAGCTAAGTCCCTTTGAGGTCCTATATGGGCGAAAGTGCCATACACCCTCAAGTTGGAGTGGACTGGAGGATAAGCTGAGTTTGGGTCCGGAAATGTTGAAAGATATGGAAGAAATGGTAAAAAGAGTGCGAGCAAATTTAAAGGCTGCACAAGACAGACAGAAAAGCTTTGCAGATAGGAAAAGAAGGTTCGCAGAGTATAATGTTGGCGACCATGTGTTTGTAAGGATTCAAACCCGAAGGAGTACACTACAGTGGAGTGGTTGCGCCAAGCTGGCCCCTCGATACTTTGGACCGTTTCAGATTCTAGCTAGAGTGGGGCCTGTGGCCTACCAACTAGCTTTACCCAGTCACATTAGGATTCACAATGTGTTCCATGTTTCTGTCCTAAAGAAATATGTATATGACCCAAAACATGTCATTCAATGGCAAGATGTGCGGGTAAGAATTAATACGGTTGTTTCGATTATGCAGCTTTATTCAATGGGAGATTAATTATGTGTTGGTTGTGTGCAGGTCGAACCGGAAGGCGAGGTCCTGGTCGAACCACAGAGCATTCTCGACCGGAGAGAAGTGCGGCTGCGGAAACGGGTTATTACCCAAATTAAAGTGCTGTGGCAGCACTATGGCCCTGAGGAGGCTACGTGGGAAGACGAGGAACCTTTTAAAAAGGCCTACCCGAATTTATTTAATGAGAAAGGACATCGGGACGATGTCCAATCCCAGGGGGGGAAGATGTAATGACTCGGTAATTTGTAATTCCAGATAGTTACTGTGGTAAAACAATATGAGTGGTAATTTGTTTTATTAAAGACATTATTAGTTTTAATATAAATATAAGAGATTATTTTGCACATGTGTATTGATGAAATGATGAAATGCTGGCAGCCTCCAAAAGGAGGATTTTCTATTAAAAGAAAATAAAATCAGTTATGGAACTGAAAAAGAAACTGCCTCTCACCCAAGGAAAAGGTCCTGGGGAGGAAAACCTCTGGGCTGTTGATGAACAGGCAGGGGAAAGATTCCAGGAGGCAGAGTGGAAAATTGGGGTTAAGTCTGATTGTGATCAGATAACCCAGCACAGTGGTGCATGAGTCTTGTGGAGGCTGCAGGCCTGCAAGACGGCTCGGGGGGAGAATCCAGTGCAGTGAATCTACATCATACAACAACAGTCATAGTGAATAAGCAAATAGTTATCCAACAGAGACGTATTAATAACCACAGCCGTTAACAAGGTTACCTTACACCCAGTTCCTGGGTGAATAAACAAACTAAACGTAGAAACAGATATGGAAAACAAGACAACAGGGTTATATATGAAGCGGCCGTGACAGGACAACGTACGAAATAAATAATACAGTGGTGCGTTCACATAAAGAAATGAATGCATGCAAGAAAAGGAACCAGTATCTGAGAAATAACTTGATTCAATCTACAGACGTAACAAGTGCTTAACATTGAAAGCTAATCGCTTAAATAGAAATTTGTAAGAACTCGGATGGCAAGCCTAGGTTGCTGTAGAGCAACGAGGCCAGTTAGCTGAAAAGGGTTACTCACAGATAAACCCTCTTTATTCTTACACTGTAAACGAATGTATACCTATATCATGTGAGATTACAATGATACTAGCCGCGGACCAACAAACACAAATAATAACATCGGATTGAGAAACGATACAGAGAACTGGAAATTGCATACGTTATTAACCATTAGGGTTACTTCGCCATTCCTTTAACATACATGCGAGCGAGAAGGGGATGCTTGCTCCCATTATTCCAGGAGCAAGCCATAACCCTGATTCCGCCGTAAAAGAGAAGGGAAACATAATTCGTTTAAAAACCATGAGTTCGAACAATAGGATATAATACATGAAACAAGAACGGAACAGTAAATAAGAAATGAGCAGAATCCAAACATATATATTCATTACTGTAATGGCCGTAGGGTAAGGCCATCAGTTAAACAAAAATAATAGCTGTAACAAGAACTGATAAGAATATGTCGGTTGGGTAAAACCGAATACAGTCACAATGTTCAAATAAGGAGAATTATTACATGAAACACTTTACAACTGATTTTATAACTTAAGAGACAAATAGTCGAACCCTCATTGGGGCCCGAAGGCGTAAACAGAAAGTAACTTCATCACAGGGGTACATGGATTTACAGTACAGGATGAAACGCCGCCTGTAAAGCCATACCCAGATGTGAGCAGGGTTAAACGACCTGAGACACAATAGCACAAGCATGAGCCTAGTCTCGGCCAGAGGGAGCTGCCAACCTTTCATTGCAACAAACTCTAAGGGGTAATACAACCAACGACAAAAGACTTACCCGGAAATAAGCGGAATGACCTGGAACCTTCTCGGATGATGGCAGACGCTGAGACCAAACTCCCTGCGCGAGATGGTCACTGTTAGTAATGCTACAGGCGAATAATTAGCATAGCAAGAACCGAAACAAACCTTAAACAGCTAACAGTAAATCTTGGAGGATTGCCATGGTGGTAAGATCTCATACCTGCGCAAGGAACCAAGCTGCAGAGAGAGGAACACTGTCGGAGGAGAGGCTGAAGCATTGTTGAAAATGAGCCAAAACCGAAGAACCCGGCAACATATATTGTCAACCAAACCCTAGGATTAATCAGCACCATCCAATCTTTGATGGAGATCGCCACCGTTCGTTTGAGCGGGAGTGTGGCTTGCATACCGAAAGTCAATCCGCCCGCGTGATCACATGCGTTCACATGGCTCACAGCCACCTGGCCACGGAGCAGTGAGTTGGAATCACCTCCGCTCACCAAGTGGCATTCAAGTTAATGCATCCCAGCAAACATTAATACTGTTAAGTGAAAGTGCGGTGGTAGATGTGTTACCACGTATCATGTCAATGGGTAAGGGTCTTTAAAAATAAACATATATTAACATGCCGAGATTTATATATATGTGTGTAAGGGTTTTTAACATAGGTATGCATAGTCATGTTAAGAACTATTTACTTTATAGACCAGGTAACATCTAAACCGATGACTCAAGGTAGAGATAGGTAATAAGTAAATAATTTTTTTTTTTATAGGTGTTGGCATATTGAGTTGAGATCGTGACACATTGATTGATGTCATTATCCAACTTTTATATGTCAATCAACTTAATATACACTAGTAAATGGGGTTGATACATGTTAATTGTCATCATTTTCCAAGTTTTATGCCCCTAACAACTTTTGAAAATAAGAAAGATATATCAACCATATTAAAAAATATGGTTGTGTTAGTAATAATATGGAAAAGCCAAATCTAATTCATTAATAAATAATATTTTTTTAAAATATAAAACTTATTTATAATTTTTAAATAATAAACAAGTGTAATATGCAACATCAATACTTAGTACATGTCTTTTATGCAAAAAGTAATTGACAGCTAAATTAAAGTGAAAAACAATAAGGTAGAAATATTTTCTTTATTAAAATCATTATTCAAATATCATAATACCAATAATTGAAACCATGTGAAAGATTTAAAGTTGGATTTGAAACATGATAAGTTTTAACCTCCCCATTTTTGGATGGAGTAGTATAGTGATTAATTTAAATATTTTTTTATGTTTTCAAGTTTTGTTATTTGAATTATTGAATTTAATTTTATTGTCTTTATATTAAGGTAGAGTGAAGTAGTTTAATCTATGATTTCAAAACTTTAATAAACTTCATAAAATCGATTACATTTTTCAAAACTAATTCAAAGTCAAAGTTTTTTTTTAATCAAAATAAAAAACAATGGGGTGAATGTGATCTTATAATTTATTCACCACAATCTTGGTGAAAGTGGACGGGGAATCAAAGTGATTATAATCTATTGCTACCAGACAACATAGTCTATGAAAAAAGAGTCAACAACAATTAAATAATTAAACTATAAAAATATATTATGATTAAAAAATATATTAATGGAAAAAATGTGAAAACATATTGTGAATAAAAAGGATACAACAATTAACAAAAAAGAAGTCTCAAATATCTCCTATTTAAACCTAGAAATCTATAAATCAAAAAATTAGAAATTTAAATTTTAAAATTAATTTTTACTTTCTAAAAAAGTAAATTTAATATTTAATTTTACAAACAAATTTATAAACTCTGGAAATAATTTTTAAAACTTGCAATTTAATTAAGAGTAAATACTTTATGGGTAATTTGTCATTAAAATCACAAGTTTCAGGATGAACTCTTCACAATAGACTCAGGAACTTTTTTTGAATCCATATAATATCAAAAAATCAGTATAAAGAACACAAATAACTTGTTTACTTCCTTGTTTCGCTAACTAACTCATTCAGTGTTTTCTATTTCTGGTGAATCAAAGAAATTGATTGATAAAGATTGGTGGGTAACTGAAGTTCGATTTCATGCCCAAGTTGTAATGATGGTCGTCTGCATGATAAGACTCCCCTCAGTGCGAACGGGTTATCATCGCCCATAAAGAAACGCAGGAATTGTCTCTCTTTTTAAAGCAAGTTGCCTTGTGAAGAACTACATTGTGATTTTCTTCAAACGAGTGAAAAACAAGCAAAGTTGGATGGAAATTCTTTATCCGATGAAGAAGGACAACCCAATTATCATGCCCAGCCGTAAGAATTTATGCGAAAGCAAGCACCTCAATTCAGAAATTTGGTGGAGTACAACCAACAGCGGTAAGATATTTTTCGTAAGTTAATGGGGTTTGTAAATATCGTACATTGAAAATATGAACATCTTTTCAACGTCATGCGTTGTAAAACAGATTTGCAACCTTAAAAGGTCCATGTCCTCTGGTTTGTTTTATTTTCAAATATAACATAATCAAAGAGGTACATCGCTGAAAAAGAATTATTTAAATTTTTATTATTTTAGTGCAGTTGTTTATAACGCGACTTTTTGAAAGCCTTTTTGGCTGATTTTTCCGGTCGACAGGAATTATTGGAATTGCAAGTTTGATAGCTAGTTTCTGCACAATGAAAGCCTTTCAGGGGTTTTTCACGGTGCTGAATCCAAATATGCAGTAAAAAAACCATTTTAACTGCAAGAAATCAAGATTTGACCTCAATTCTTCAGCTGGATTCCGTCGCCGGAATCTTCAAAAAGTCGCATTATAAACAATTCCATTTTTATTATTTTATTATTTTTTAAATTTTAATAGAAAAAATTATATTATAAAATAGATATTATTAATTTTTTATTTTAATATTATATTATTTAATAATTAATTATTTTGAATTTTTTTTCTTAAATTTTTACTAAGATTTTATAAAAACAAATATGGATTCAATTTTGGTTTTCAATAAAGTTTTAAATTTAAATTTTTATTAATTATTTATAAAATTTAAATAAATAATATTAAATATTTATATAATTAGTACAGGCATAGACTTATTTTAATTTGAGATATTTGAGGGTTAGCTCAATTGGTCTAGTTCATGAGTAAAGCACCTGACTAATAGGAGGTCACACATTTAATTCTCTACTAATAAGCCAATAGAATGTGATCTCTCTAGGGTGGATTTGCCCATATATATATATATATATATATATATATATATATATACTTTATGTTTTTATTTTATTTTATTGGTTGTTTTAGTTTTGTGTAATTTCACCAAGTCAAAATGTTTTATTACTAATTGTAATTATTAAATATTTTGTTTGTTTTTATTTTATTTTATTTGTATAATAATAATAATAATTTAAGATAATAATAATTTAAATAAGCCTACCTCCATGGAAGAAGTGGCTAGGGTGATAAATGGGATGCCTAATGGTAAAGCACTGGGTCTAGATGGCTTCAGTAGAGTTCTTCAATTCCTACTAGGGAACAATTAAGATGGATGTGTTTGAGTTCCGTGACTTAGCTACAATCCTTAAGGCTCCAAACTCTATGTTTATCACCCTTAATCCGAAGCAGGACAAGACTGGTATCTATGAGAAATTTTGGACGATAGGCCTCTGCAATGTGCTTTATAAGATTATATAAAAAGTGACAGCCAATAGGATCAAAACAATACTTCTTATTTTTATCTCAAAAGAATAGTCAGGATTTGTGGAGTGTAGGCAAACTCTGGATAATGTAATTCATGCCCATGACATTTCCCTTTCTCTAAAGAGCTTGGGGAATGTAGTAATGATAATAAAACTAGATCTTTCGAAGGCATATGACAAGATCAGTTGAACGTATATGGAATTTGTGCTAAGGGCCTTTGGGTTTGATGATAGATGGACAAATTGGATAATGTCATTGGTCACAGGTAGGTTAGTTCTAACTAAATTTGTTTTGTAAGCAATTTTGAGGTATATTCTATCCATACCCCCAGCGCCCAAAGGGGTTTTGTAGAAAATCAAAGAAATTCAAAGAAACGTTTTATGGTGCAAAGATGAGGGTAAAATTAATTGGGCATTGATAACCTAGTACACTATATGTAAACAAAAATAAGAGCGAGGCTTGAGCCTACAGGACCTAGAAATGTTCAATAAAGAGAATGAAGCTAAATTATGGTGGTGATATATAAAAGGCGGGTTTACACCATGGCCATAGCTTTGGAGAGAAAAATAAGCACCCAATTATTCTACGAAAGACCTCGTCTGCATGTTAGGGTCAATTCAAGGGTCAGCGATATAGAATCTAGCCTCGGGCAATAGAGAAATAATATAAAAACATTTCTTTTAGGATTTCAATAATGAAAGGTCAACTCTATTTTGGGATGATGTGTGGAAAAAAAACCCACATTAAGAAAGGAGGAGTGGCACCCCATCCAATTATCCACTAAGAGTTAGGGCCATAAAGAAGTGTGCGAATTCTTGGAACAAGGGTTGGAAGGAAATAAATGGTGAAAGTGCAGCATTAGCCTCTTTCAGGAGCTCAGTAAGAACAAGCTAATGGACCAAGGATTAGCAAAGGAATTAGGTAGGAGAAGAATGGTATATAATGAAGACAATGATAAATTAAGATGGGCAGAGGGTGGGGATGGAGAGGGAGGAGAATTAAATCTCAAAGAAGAGAAAATATATATTAATGGTTCCCAAGGTGAGGTATATGATCCAACATGGATAAAATTGTGGTCGTTGGCATATTGGCAAAAAATTAAAGCCTTTATGTGGTTGGTGCTGCATCGTAAAATCCTCACGTCAGATAATATTATTAAGAGAGGCTATATTAGTGCCTCATGGTGTTTTCTCTGTGAAAATGGGGAGAAAAACCTAAATCGTTTGTTAAAATATTGTAGATATACATCTAAAATATGGGATTGTATGGCATGTATCTTTAGAAAAATAGATAGAATCAGGGACAATATCCAAGAAGATATTGAGAAATGGTGAGGATATCACACAAATAATGAAGTAGTAAACCTCACCTTGTGGCTCATTTTGGGTTTCATCCTCTAATCAATGTTGAAGGAAAAGAACCGATGAATATCCCTAAATAAGAAGCTCCCTACAGAATGTTAGGTGGAAGAAATTTGATGACAGTTAAAAGAAATGATAATAAGTAAATGAACCAAAGAATTAGAGGAGTCACCTTCTTGTCGAGAGGAAATATTATTAAAGCTCTTAGAGTTGCAATACCTTAGTATGCATGTGTCTTGGACCAAAGAACATCAAATCTAGTTAGGTTCATCAATTTTGATGCCTCCTCCCCAAGGTTTTATTAAGCTGAAATTTGACAGAAAATTTAAAGGGAACCCTATTAGTGCAAGGGAAAAAGGAGTTATAAGGGATTGTATGGGGAAAAATCATATAGTTTTCTTCACAAATTTGGGACATGCCTCCAATAGTGTAGATGATTTCCATGCCCTAGAACAAGGGTTGGAACTTATGGCTCGAGAGAATTGTTAACACCACTGGAGAGGGAGACTCATTGATAGCCATCCGAGTGGCAAGGATATGACAATGTGGCTCACGGGTAAGGAAGGTAATGAGGAACTGATGATTGGAAAAATTAATCTAGTGCATACAACACCATTTTGGGACCTTGATAATAGTGGAATTTAGCTTGGTTCGGAGGTCAGCAAATGCATTAGCGAATAGGTTGGAAAATGAAGGGGTAGCCAACACATAGATGCTTACTAATGTGGCTTGTATAGATCTCCAGGAGTGGTAGCTTAGGGAACAATGTCAAATGTTGGTGGTATCTGACAACTCCAAGAGATTCTGTAATTATGACAACAAAATGGCGGGCTCAAGATCTAACAGAGGCCCACCCACTCACACAACTGATTAATTTATGATCGTGGAAGTGAGATGATGTTTATATCAAGGTGGGAGAATGGGCACATGTGATCATTGCATGGGAAAGGTGGCAGCCGAAGGTGGTGAATTTATGAGCCACTCCAAGTTATGTCATGCAAGCTGGTTCTTCATTAATAAGGAGGTGATCGTGAAGTGGGAAGGTATTATTACAATAATGGATACATACGAGGTGCGACAAATGGTGATTATTATCCTAAATAAATCGCTAAGTCTTGGGAATGTAGGGGGAGATGGATCAGGCTAGCATGAAGTGACAATCATACCATTGACAGATCAGAGGAAGCGAATGTGGTGAGGGAAAGTACCAAAAATATGGTAAGATGGAGAAGTCTAGCAAAATCAACTTTAAATTTAGGCATAGGGGCTTTCTCATGCTATCTAATCATGGAAACTGAGAGGTGTTGGAATAATATGGTCTTATTAGAAGTAGTTACTAGTAACAAAGTCAGGAAAGGTTTCTGAGTGGAGAATGGATAAGGTTAGATACATTGTACAAAGGCTGAGAAGGAGACCAAGGGAAAAGGAAAAAGGGGAGAGTTGTAGTAAATGGTCGCCCATGGAGATGGTGGCAAGAATAGTAGCCGACATTGATCATGTCGCGATTCCACAAAAGGGAAAACAAGTGATGGAGACTTGGGAGGAAGAAGTTTGCAAGCAATGAAGGGATATCTCGAACAACAAAATTGAGGAAGTGGTGGATTGGATTATCAACATGGTGAAACCTGGACTTGATTGACCCTCTACTATAAAAGTATGGAAACTGCATGGCATGTTAAGATCCAAGTCGATAAGTTGCAACCGAAAGCTTTGGAGGAAGGGGCCAATGGTTAGGTGGAGACCTTAAATCAATTAAGGGACATAAATTAAAGTCTAGGAGGTATTGAATCAGTCTTGAAGAGGTTGATGAACATTCATAAATTATAGGATTGTTCCATAAGCGGCTGAAATATTGTGTTCAACATATAACTTAAGCATATTCATAATATTAACATATATTTGGGGGATGTGAAGGAGAGCATGCCTACTTAAGGAGGTATAAATCTCAGGTGACCGATAACTCAAGTGACACTCTAGTGGCTACTCATGTGGTGGTTCTTATAGTGGTTCCAATGGTGGCTCTAGCAGTGATCCCAATTGTGGCTCCTATTCTGGTGAAATGAGTTTCAAGATTGGGGATGTCGTTATCTAGTTTACTAAGTCAATGGCTATGTCTATAGCTTATTTATATATTAGTTTACTTATGTAGGATAGTAATCCTTTTGTAAACTATAGTTCTATAGATAAGAGTTTTCAAGTATGTCAAATAGGTAGACCTCTGAGTAATAGTAGTCAGAATAAGTTTTTTGTCTTTTATGAGGTACCAAAAATAAAAGAATTTAATGGTTTTTTTGCATGGTAGTGGCATTAAGACAATTTATTTCTACTGTTGGTCTGGTTTCCAATCTGGAAGACCAACTTCTATTTTGTACTTTGGTTTAATTAAAGTAATATGAATTTCTATGTTAACTTATAAATAAACAAAAAAATCTATTCTTTATTTTATTTTTTAGTGTACACGCGGATTATTTTACTATAACAATGTCTTTCTATTATTTTTAGTGTACACAGGGATTATTTTGCTATAACAATGTCTTTCTATTTAACCCTACTCATTCAGTTATTTTATGATATAAGTGTAAGGATAATCGTTTTGTATCTTGGATTCCAAAATTCTTAACAATATTTCCATAATTTTTCATAATTTCTCTATAACTCGTTTTAACAGAGAGAGAGAGAGAGAGAGAGAGAGAGAGAGAGATTTATTTCTAGCATTTGCTTGTATATGTTAACTTTTCTTTGAAGAGTTGTGAAATTTTATGAGGTTCGACTACCTTCTACAAGGTCAGGTGTTCTGAAGGATTTTGTAAATATTTTTCCTTGGTGGATGAGGGTGACCTTTTAGTGCACTAATATAAAGTCAAAGCATCAATATGGAAATGCCAATGATACAAAAGTGTTGCAACCAATGGTCCCCCTAGTGCTACATTGATCTAAAATAGATATGAAGTGCCAATTCTCCAAGATTAGAATTGACCATCAATACTTGAAAACCAAAAATGGAACATTCATGTTCCAAAACTAAATTGAGTTTTAATGTTGCAAGGTGAAAATCGTATCCTTGTTGCATTGAGGCTAAAGTTCTAATATCTTCAAAATGACTTTTTTGTTATATTTTTACATATCTCTATTTGGCTAGTGAGCTAGCATGATTTGGGCTTCAGTGTCCATCTGCACATACTTGTTTTAAGGTATATGTACCTATGTTTATATATTTTGAAGCTAGAATTCCTATGTAATTAAGGGAAAAGTGCCTAAAATGTAATATATAAATCACATCTATGCTAATAAAATACACTACTACTATAGACTAATTCAAACATGAGAGATGGGGTCTAGGACTCTATAAGTGGGAAAGGTGATGTGGTGGAATCTTGACATCATTCCTAATCAATGAAAATAATATAATATTCATAGTCACTTTATTTCTAATGCCATGAAACATGGCACAAACTTAAGTGAGAACGGACAAGGTGGGTTAGATGAGAGTCCTAAGTGGTGGTGGTGAATTCCTCATGTGACACTTGATACAAATGTTACATGCATACATAATTTTTGTTTCCCATCTTTCTTACCATCACTTAATGTTCATTTAACCAACATGGTTCACTAATATTTTGTTGGTTCACCCCTAGTTCATTGTTGGTTCATCCTCGGTTCATTTTTTTATCCATTTCTAGTGTGTTGTTGGCTTATGTTATAGAATTGAAGGTAAGTGGTCTTAGATATAGTTAATGTGCATTGTGACTCAGTAAATTTTTGGAAATTTCTTGGTGGAATTATGTGTCCAATCATACTTTCTCATTTTAGATAAGGATGGAGCTGCTAATGAAAATTGGTTGTAATGCCCCTACCTGATCCTATTATCTTACAATTTTATTAACATACCTGCTAAGTGATTTACTTTTGTGCTTGATTCCAATAAGTATTATTAGTATATGTAGAGGGTATGTGTATGCTAGCCACATATCCACACCTCATATGAATACATTAGTATTCTAAAGCTTAATATGTTTAGATGATTAATTAATGGTTAAGTTTGATTAATGATCAAGATTATGGTTAGCATTAAGATGAGTTAGTATTACTTAACTATTAATATTAACTTATAATTATTGAGTTATATCTAAATATGATTATTAATATTTAATTGATTAGTTTCTTGTGAATCTGTAATATTTACTGATAGGATTAAATACTATTACTTTATTATTTATTTCTCTTCAGTCTAACACGTTGTCTCCTTGAATTTATTTCAGGATGGAGTGGGGGGGAAGGAGTTATGACACAAGTGTAGTGAGTTGCAATTAAGAGGGGGTGGTTGGCATTCATCTCGAGGGGATGAATAAGGAGAGAGGACAAGAATAGAGGAGGTATAATTTTTTTTTTGGAGTTCGAAGTGGGGAAAGAGAGTAGAAGAGAATCAAGAGGAGGGAAAGGAGGGAGAAATTAGATAGATTGGTTTGTGTTTGTAGAGTGGAGGATCCATTTAGGACACACTACGACTTTGGTTGGACTTGGGCTCAAAGGGTTAGGGAACTTGTTGAGGTTCCCTAGGCTAGGAAGTTGGATAAACTTTCCCAGTTGGAAAGGTAGCGTATTCAGTGTAGTGGTCCAATAAATACCACCATAAATAAGCCACTGTAACGTAATTAGGTATGCATTTTTCTTGTGATTTAATTCATTTCAAATTTTGTAAATCGAATATGTTATTTTATATATGTTATTGTAAAAAAATGTTAGGTTGTAAAAATGTTATTTTTTGTTGTGAAATTTTGTGATAAATTTAGTTTTCATTAGAGGACCCCAGGTTGGGTCCTCACACATGGTATCAGATCCTAGATTCAAAATATAGACCCTAAAACCCACATACAAGAATGACCACACTAGTTCCAACCTTGTGTGTCTATAAGAAAGCCACCTTGTAATAAAAATTAAAAATAAAAATAAAAGAACATTATTAAAATTTGAGGCATGGTGTTCACAACCATTCTAAAGAAGAGGCCTACTGATTGAAAAGAAAAAATTGTTCCAGAAAAAGCATAGACCACAGAACATCATGAAATGAACACTAAACATCTTCCAAAGACATTTTGATGTCAAATAGTATAATGGGTGAAAGATAGGAAAGAGAAAAAAATAAAAGATACATACAATAATAAGAGTGAGAATTAATCAGAGTAAGATTTAATCTAAGTTCCATATTAAAAATCAATGGAACAGGCCAACAAATCATACAAGCATAGTGTTTCATACAATATTTCTTCTTCTTAAAATGATTTCAAGGAGAAATTTTTATAATAGTTCGTGAAAAATCTCAATCTCAAATTTGCAACACATATAACAAAAATAATTACACGCCAAAAAATCCCCATTAATACATGAAATGTTTCATGATATATTTATTTTGTAATCAACAAAATTAACAACTTAAAGTGAATTATAACCTCAAAGAAAGAACTCTAGCCTGAAAACCACTATTTTTGCACAAAAACACATGGAAAATCATCTCGAAAACCAAAATTGTTGAGGATGCATCAACTTTTTTTTTTTTGGTTAAAATTTAGAAATGACATTAAAAGCCAAAAAGTGTGCAATAAACATGAACAAACGCCATAAAAGCGAAAAGTGTTGATGTTCAATGAACATTTTTTTATTTTTATTTTTTCTGGATTAAAAAAAAAGCAATGGCATGACAAACAAAAAAATTGATGAAAAACAAACTAAAATTAAAAATTGTTGATGTTGCATCAACACTTTTTTGTTGTTATTAATAATCCAATATTTTTTAATAGTGACATTAAAAATAAAATATCATAATTCCCAAAAACCTTAAAATTCCAATAGTTTTCGATGATAGCATTTAAGATAAAACATCACAAGTTTAAAAAACCTAAAAATTCCAACAATTTTCAACCATGGCGTTAAAGATAAATATCATGACTCTCAAAAACCTTAAAATGTTGACATTTTTCAACAATGACATTAAAAATCAAATATCATGACTCTCAAAAACCTTAAAATATTAACATTGTAGACTTTCAAAGTCAACAATATGATGTTGAGAGCTTCTAGAATATTGTGTGATTTTGTTTAGGTGTCCAAGAGAATCACACCGTATTCCAGAAACCTTAAAATTTCGACATTTTTCAGCCTTGACATTAAAACGAAATATCATGAGTATAAAAACCTTAATTTTTCAACAAATTTAAATGATGGCATTATAGACTAAATAGCATGCCTAAAAAAACCTTAAAAATTAATACCTAATCAAATAGTCATCATACCAAGAGTAATTTTTTTGAAATGATAAAAGTGTAGCTCTTTTAAAATCTTAGTCTAAGGCAACCTAACACATCAGAATAAAAACATAAAAATTGACCATCAAATTGACACGTAGTGAGGGTAGACTTGACCCATTGCAATGAAAACTTAGAAATCAACCATCAAATTGACACACAATGGGAGTAGGCTTAATCCATTCTAGCAAAAACTTGAAAATCAACTATGAAATTGACACATAGTAGGGTCATGTTGCCATTCGAGCATCGACACAACCCTTGCTATGAAAAAAAAGTAAAAAAATATTAAAAAATAGATAAATTAAAAAAAATGGAAAAAATAGTCAACAAAAAGAAGTAAAGCATATATAAAACAACAAAAAACAAATAAAACAAAAACGAAAAACAAATAAATTAAAAAACAAGACAAAAATAAAAAATAAATGGATTTTTTTTTTTTATCTAAAAAAACAAAATATGAAACAAATAAAAAATAGATAAACATATTTTAATATAGAAAAAAACATAAATTAAAAAAATTAAAGATTTAACAAATAATAAGAAAAGGTAAATTAAAAACCAAATTAAATATATATACAAAACAAATATAAAAAAATTAATAGCAAAAATATTAAAAACAATTATAAATAAACAAGAGACATGTGGTTACAATGTCAGTGTTCTTGTTTTTTTGTGCATTTCGACCACATTGTTTTTGTTTATTGTGCCAGAATGACATGTTCTTATGTGCAAAAATAATATTTATAGGAAATTGAAAGAAAAAAAAAAAACTAAGGTATTTAAAAGAAAAGAAAACAAACATTTGAAATGTAAAAGTCAAAATTAAACTTAACTATTAAATATCACCCAGATTTTAGACAAGATACACACAACTACATTAAGTATTTGGAATATGTGAAAAAATTGAATCAAACAACAAAAAACACCCTTTTAACTTAGAATATGTTATGATAATTTAATTGTAAAGCCTTGCCATAGGTTCCCCATTTTCAACACAACTAAGTTGACATGATAACATCCTAAATGAAGTAGAGGTTGGATGGTGGAAAAATGAATCGACATAACAGTGCTCAACACTTAGGTCTCATAATAAACATGTTTTTCCACTTATATCTTCAATTTATATCTCTAAGATTTTTCTCAAATTTCGAGCGAGAGTACTTGTTGGATGCAAGATTTAATTCCTTATCCATGGAGTATCCATGTTTCATACTTTCTATGATCCCTTCTCATCGAAAGTATGCAACATGGGTACTCCTTGGATGAGGAATCAAATTATGCATCCAACGATTATTCCCACTCGAAATTTGAGTAAACTCAAAGGCAGATAATTTGAAAATACGAGCTAAAAAAGTAGTATTTTCTTTTTTCGCTCTAAAATTTGATGATGTAATCTAATATTATTTTATTATTTCCAGTATTATATTATAATTTCCTTAGGAGGCCCATTTTAGACCTCAAAATTCCCCTAATGTCATGTTCTATGCAGGTGTTAGAGATATTAAAGAAGCACCAACTATTGGAAAATATCAAGAAGTGTGAGTTTGAACAACAATTTTGGTGTATTTGGGGTACTGTGGTAGGTGGAGGAGAGCTGAAGATAGGTCCACCGAAGATGTATGCTATCATGAAATGACCGTTGCCTGATAATGTTTCTAAGGTTGGTATTTTCATTGCGGGAGTACAATACTTAAGGAAATCCATAGCCTCATTTTCAATAGTAGTAGCACCACTCCACACCATAATGAGTGACAAGGGTTTCTAGTGGGAAAAGGGCCAATAGAGGTACTTTGAGGAGTTGAAGAAGAAGATAATTCAAGCACCAGTTCTAATGTTATCAAACATGTAGCATCCATTCAATGTGGAGATAGATGCAAGTGGGTGTGTCATGGGAACAGTCTTGATGTAAGAAGGAAGGTTAGTATGCTACCATTATGAATTATTTCAAATGGATATTCTCACCTAACTTACCTACCATAAGGAGCTATATGCCTTTGGTGTAAGGTTTGAAGAAGTATAAACATTATTTGATGGAAAAGGAGATAGTAATTCACATAAACCAATAGCCATTATAATACCTGCAGGCCTAAAGACTAGGAATTACATGTGGATGGGGTTTTTATAGTAGTTTCATTTAGTGATCAAGCACAAGAAGTGTATCACAAACATGTTGGTTGACATGCTTTCAATGCCACTCACATAAAAATTCACAACTTTCGACATTTTTATGCACATGGAGTATTTCACGCATGATGCATTTAGAGAGGCATATACAGTGGATGAGGACTTTAAGGTGTTTTAGCAGTTTCAAATCCATAGTCATGTACACAATGATGATAAAAAAGTTGACTACCATCTTCATAATGGGTTACTCTATTGGTTAGATAAGTTATGTGTTCCTAAAGGTGAGTGACTGTAGTTGATTAGAGAGGCTCACACCTCCAAGATTATATGGCATTTTTGTGTAAGGAAGATAATGGCCAACTTTTAAAGGCATGTGTATTGGCTCAAGATGCAAGAAGAGGTAGCTAGGTTCATAAGAGGATGCATGGTTTTTTGTAGCAAGAAACCAAGTAACAGGAAACATTACCTATATCATTGCTTGTTTGTACCCACTCATACTTGGGAAAGCATTTCCGTGGATTTTGTGGGATATTTACAAACGATCAGGAAGTGACATGACTACCTATTCACAGTAGTTGATAGGTTCAAATTTTTTGTTTTGTTTTAATGGCCTATAAAAACATCATAAGTCATAAGAAAACAACAAACTTATTCTTTGGATAGGTCTAGGTGCACTTTGGGACACAAGATTTAATAGGTTTTGACTATATTACAGGAGAAGATGGACATGAAATTGAAGAGGTTTATAACATTCCTTCCACAAAAATATGGCAAAACAAGTAGTCAACACGACTTTGGTGGACCTTTTGAGGGGTTACAATTAGAAGAATTAGAATAAATGGGATGAAAATATGATATATATACAACACTCTCATAACAAAGCAATCCACACTTCTACTTGTAAGTTCCCATTTGAAAGTTCTTTTAGATATATGCTAGTTTTACCTTTGGATATTACATATGGATAGCAAGGATGTATGAGGGAAGATCTCGCCAAGGATGACATAAGGGAAGAAAAAATGTTGAGAAGGTTAGGTAGATCCATTTATAGGTACATGAGACATTGCAAAAGTCACAAGAAAAATACAATGCTAGGCATGATCAAGACAAAACAAAGAATTCATTCAAGGTGGGAGATAGAGAGGCTAGAGGGTCTTAGTAATAAAATCAAGGCTCTACAATATGGTCCCTTTTATATATTGGAGAAGGTAGGAGATAATACATATAGACCCAGTCTATCCCCATACATGCACATTTACTTAGTATTGAATGTGCATAATTTGAAACTGTATGAACCTTCCATGCTAAGGTAGAAAGAGAAATAGGTCACACCTTCTGCAGAGGATTTCTCACTACAAGAATAGGAAAAGTTGATATAGGACACAATTTTTTAGAAAATTTCAATAACTACAAGATATGACATCATGACCTTTGGCAGATTGGGTTGAAATGACAACTTCCAAGAAAAGCTAAATAATACTCAAGAGAGAAGGTAGAGGAAACATTTCCTCACTTCATTCAATAAAAGATTTGGGGACCGAAGAAACTCCCGAAATGGGAGGTATGATCCAGATTGGATCAATATATTATTTTCCATCCATCTCAACGTGTTTGGAATGGAAAAATTGGACGAATAATTTTTGTACACTCATTTTACTAGTGATTCAAATTTGGAAATTTTAAGGTGAAAACCTTCAGAAACCATTTTGAAGCCTTACATAAGAACATTTTGTGTTTCCAGCCTTACTATGGACCTAAATCTCATATTCCACACACTGATACCTTTCCATTGACATAAGATTCACCTCAATGTAATCTCATATCATAAATTTATGCCTTCTGGAAGTTGACTTATTGAAATTGACCACTATAATTCAAGAGAATGCCATGTTATTCATTGTTACTCATGGAAAAGGGGTTAGCCACATGGTAACTATGAAGAATAATCTAGAAGGATTGAGTTGTAAATCATATTAAGGGTTGAATGGGTGAAAATTAACCCATAGTTGGTTGTTATGGTGTGTTCTAATTGGGCCACTAGGAGGAAAAGAGGTTTCATTCTATTAGAGTGCATTTTCTTCTATAGATGATCATAGTAGCTAAAACTAGATAGAGAGAGAAAAAATATAGAGGATTTATATATTGTAGCAACCCATGGGCCACATGCCTCACTTCTTTGTACTTGCATTCATTTCCATTCAGAGAAATGTAGTCAAAATATGTCTCAACTTCCAACTAGATTTTTTCCTGTAAAGGTTTTGCAAGTCATATTTTGTGTTATTATGACCTTATGAGTGATTTCATTTGTGCCTGTTTTGTATTTTCCATATTTCAAATATTGCATGCATCAACATAATACAATAATTAATGAATCCAAAAATCTAAGGAAAAATGATGTTTTATAGTATAGATTTTAGATTTTCATTATATATTTAGTAAATTTGTTGTGGGGAACAAATACAAATCAAATAAGTTAATACGTTGTTTCTCTTATTTAATTTCACTTTATGATTTCTTTTTTTTAATTAGAGAAATTTTGAGGTCACAAATGGGCCTAAAATAAAAAATTTACAACCAAAATCAAATTTATATGAACCAATAGGATTCAAGATAATGATGTAAACCATGGGGGATGATTCACCATTTTTGGAGTGAAAAGTTAAAAAATAAAAAAAAAACTACTTTTCAACTTATCTCCCAACGATTTTACTCAAATTTCGAGTGGGAGCATTTATTTGGATGCAAAATTTAATTCATCATCTATAGAGTACCCATGTTGTGTACCTTCAATGGGCCCCACTATACAAAAAATGAGAAGTACACAAAAATCGTGATTGCAATCACATTTTTCATGTATTTCTCATTTTTCATCTAATAGGGTCCATCGAAAGTATGCAACATGGGTACTCCTTGGATGAAAAATTAAATTCTACATCCATTGAGTCTCATTGCTTGAAATTTGAGTAAAACCATAGGGTGATAACTTGAAAATACGAGTTGAATGAAGTTTTTTTCCCTTCTAAAAATTGATGATGTAATTTAATCTTATTTTATTATTTCCACTATTATTTTATAATATTCCTTAGGAGGCCCATTTTACACCTCAAAATGTCTCTAATGATTTTCCTTAATCAACCTTATGTTTGTATTGATTCATTATTTACCGAATTACCATATACGCACAATTACAAAATTTAATTTAAGACAAGTCTTAGAAAATAAATAGATATAGGATGATGCATGTGAGGATATATAGATGAATGAAATGAAATATTGCAATGGTTGATGCATACAAGGGTGGATACATGAATGGACATATTGGGAAAATCCAACAAGTTTCGATGAATGAACAAACAAAAGAAAGTTGATATGGTCTCTTTGTAGGCATCTGAATGTCCAATGATTACTAGTGTAGTTAAGTAAACTAATTAATTCCAAGGAAGAAAATAAAAGGCGATACATCAACCAAAATCATGGTATTCACTAATTGTGGAAAGGGAGGGATATGTTGTTTATAATAAAAAGTTTAATTTGATTATGTTTGTTTATTTTGGATATGGGTTTTCAGAAATTCAAATAACTTATGAATAATTATTAGGTAGATAGCAAATATTTAACCTCTATAAAATACTCTAGAATATTCTTAGTAATATGCACAAATATAGATTTATTTTCAAAGTAGTTATGCATTTTTTACTCTCTTATTTAAATTCATTAATTGAAAAAAAAAACTGATATAAGAAAATGTCATACGAAATTAATTATGTTTTTTTAGGCATATGGTATTGATAAGTCATGGTATTGGCCCATAATATTGTAACAAGCCCAATTTACATTTCCTACCAGGAAAAGTCATACTTTTCATTATACATAATAATGAAAATTACATGTTGTAGATGCATAAAACATATCAAGATATTGGTTGTTTATTCACTCAGCAAACATCTAAGTGTTACAACTATGCATGAGCCTATCAAAAAGATGATATGTGATTGTTCATACATCTGCATAAATATACAAATGGATAAGAACTAAAGGAGTTATGACTTCTCCCGGTTCTCCCACTATTTGTTCCACAAAATTCTCCAAAACCGATAGAAAACTACAAATTAGCTCCAAAATCCACTAACTGGGCAATAATTTCGCCGCACCACGGACCATATCTTGTTGGCCTTATCGCATATCACAATCGGTGGGTTTTGGTGGGTGGAATGTCTTGTTTACCCAACGAAATGTTGCAATTGCAATGTTGCAGACTCGCCGAAGTTTTAAACTATGACATATAATGTTATCACGTCCGTTGTCTTTCGCATTCGGAACTTAACTTACGTCGGGGCCAAAACCTGTTACTACTGCAATCACATTTCTAACCCTGTCGGGGCCGGGGCCGATACCTATTCTATGATCTCTTTCACCAATTGCGATTGTGATTTGATCACATCGTAACCCAACCTACCAGGGGCCGATTTGAAACACCTTGTTATATAATCAATGTCCATATACAAACAAAAACTGCTACATAAGCCACCGTCCATGTGAGAACAAAAATTGTAGATCTATCAGAAGCTATGTTCACTACGAGAGAGACAAATCAAAATAGTATGAGAAACTATTAATCTATTCCTATATTAGGTTGACATGGTTCTATGAAGGGGTGATGAACAAACCCTAAACCCCTGTAAATAAGAATCTTGTTACATACATTTTTTAAATTATATATGCTTAACTTGTATATTAATTCTTTTTGTCATTAATAATAAGAATTATTATTATTATTATTATTTTAAATAAGTTATGATATATTTAATTCGTTTGATTTTTTTATTTTTAGTAATTTGAGATGTATGAAATAACTATTTCAATGCTTATTATGAGTAATGTCTATCCACATTTATCAACCATCTAATTTATATGACTACACTAGTTAATAGATGTTTTAATTATTATTATTCTTTTAAGCTAACTTTATTTAAAATTTGGTTAAAAATTCGAGTTTTAGAATTATTTCTATAAGTTAGAGACCACGTGTTCTATAAGTAAGTGTATTTTGGAATATGAGAGAATTTTAATTTATTATTAATAATTATTAGGTGAATGGTAAGTATTTAACCCTTGTAGAATATTCTAGAATATTCTTAATTTTCAAAGTAGTTATGTCTTTTTTGTCATTTTAATTAAATTCGTTAATTGAAAAAAATGTCGTATCAATAATTGTCATATAAAATGAGCTATAGTGTTCTAAGCATATTGTATTCATAATTCATGATATTGTAACAAAGTCAAAGCCTATTAAAAATTAAGAATCTATGTGGGATAAATCGACATGGTTTAAAAACTTGTTAATTTTTTTTTCCATATAATAATAATAGTATAATTTTATTACTTTTTATGATTTTTAAAATTTTTAATAATTTAAAATGAATTAAATATTTTGTTGTGGAGCGAGGCGCTCCATCCTAGTGTGCAAGAGATGTAATGTCCTATTCTATAAACATTTTGACTAGGTCAAAATACATACAATTAAGAATAAACTTAAAATTAAATAAAAATATTAATGTAATGTAAATATTTTAACTCTGTCAAAATAAAATAAAAATAACTATTAGAGAAATTTTACGGTAAAAATGGTACCAACAAAAAATATACAACCAAATAAACTTTATAAGAACCAATACTAGTCAAGATGGTGATGTCAACCATGAGATAATTCACCATTTTTTGAGTAAAAAAATAAAAATAAAATAAAAGCTATTTTTTCAACTCTTGTTTTCAACTTATATCTTTATTGTTTTAATCAAAATTTGTGTGGGTAATCAAAATTTGTGTGGGTGCACTAGTTGGATAGGGAATTTAACTCCACATTCAAAGAGTATCATGTTGCATACTTTCAATGGACTTGTTACATGGAAAATGACAAATGCTTGAGAAATTGTGGTTGGAATAAGGTTTTTCTTGTATTTCTCATTTTCATGCAGCAGGGTCGCTTAAAATTTAATGATGTAATTTAATAATATTTTATTATTTCCACTATTATTTTATAATATTCCTTAGAGGACCCATTTTAGATTTCAAAATTTCTCTAATGACTATTAAAATAAAAATTCTAAGTTATTAACATTTTTTATTAAGTTTTGTATTCTATGTTATTTTGATTTTTTATATTTTTTGTTGAATAGGTAAGGTAAAATTACTTGGTGAAGTTAGTGGTAGTTTTTGAGCTATAGGTGGTTTATCAAAACCCATGATATTCATGTGGAATATAGTCGAGGAAATTAACTTAACTTCATACTTACCAAGCATCCAAAAAATCAAATCTCTTAAAATAGAAATATCTTAAAATGTAAAGAAATTTGATTGTCTCATAATTTGGTAAATTCAAAATTAAAATAAATCTAAACTAATATTTATTAACATTCATCAACCATTTAATTTATATAAATAAACTAATTTATAAAATAATTATGCCACTAATTTCTTTCTTCCCATTAAATAAAAAAACAAAACTCTCCTATAAAATTATAGCACGAAGTACCCAAACAAAAACAGTAACCAAAACTTTACATACACTGCATTATAATGAAAATGAAAGCACAAAAAAATCGAACCAAAAATTTTCATGAAAGCAGTGCAGCCAATGCAATGTCGGCGTAGGTATTGCGTAGGTATTTCTTCCTTTGCGAAGGAATGGATGAAAAAATTTAAAAAATCCAAAAGAGGCCGTTGGATTCGAAGACAGGCGGGGCCTGCTACTTCACGTCCCATGCCGGAAGGCGGATTGATTGATTTCAATAACAACCAAGCGAAGTGCGTGAGAGATTGTGAAAAGGTTGCCCCCCATCCAATCTCATCGAATGATCAATCAAAGAAATTGAAAGATGGAGATTGATGGGTATCTAGAAGTTTGATTTCACGGCCACTCTGTGTAGTCACAATTTGCAGGAGAGGCAGCCTGACTGTCACCAGACTTGTTTGGCCTCTGTTCTTTCTCTTTCCTCTGGGGAGGGACGAAACCCTACGCAACATTCATGGCTGCCTCCCAATGAAGGGCCCATTGCACTGCACTGCAGTGCTCCGGAGGCATGCATTCCTTTTATGAATAATGGCAGTGGCGGAACATAGATACATTAATGTCTCTACATGTATTCTAGCTTTCCATCAAACAATATTGTCCTCTGCTTATTGTTGGACTTGGGGTGCTTGACCTTATTCGGTTCTAGGCATTTGCTGCGGTAGCACAGTCTCTGACATATGGATGTCACACAGTAGAGATCCACCCGAACGAGGATGGCCATTTCACACTTACCAATAAAAACTAAATTGAATTAATGATGACTCTCATAAATTGCGGGGTTCTCGATTATCTTTGGGAATTTTTGCATGTTTTGGGCTGCAGGGACTATTCACAGATGCCAGAAAACACAATAAAGTTATAATGGTGGTCACCTGCGTCAACCATAAACGAACGCTGCCATTGTCTGTCTCCTTTTAATGCAAGAGGCCTTGTGTAAGAATTGCTTTGTCATTTTCCTCGAACTTTAATGAAAAAACAATCAAAGTTGGATGGAAATTCTTTAACCCATCGAGGAGCACAACGAAATTATCATTCCAAGAGGTAAGAATTCACAATATTCTAGCATTTACAGATATAATTTGAATGATATAGTGGTCAGATTATCTAGAATAGAAAGTTATGTTCTTTCGAATTCAGGGACTAAATCAAATAAGCAACATGATGTGCCAGAGGGTCATCAATACTCGAGCTCAGGCCTCTCGTCAAGGTAACTCTTTCGCCATAAATGCCCCATGCTCCAGCTTAGGCCTCTCTTCAAGCCAATTCTTCCGCTACATCGCCAAATAATCATTTTGGACTAACAAGTTCACCAAACACTATGTTCGGGCCTCTCTTCAAAGGAACTCTTCCTCCAGATCACAAATAATCATCACAGGTAATCATCTAGGACTAACAAGTCCACGAAGCACTGTGTTTGTTGGTCCTCCACATCACAAGTAATCATATTGGACTAGCGAGTCCACCCAACGCTGTGTTTGTTGGTCTACCGTGGGTTTAATTTGTGTTGTTGTAACAACATTTTGATGGTTTTGGCAACTTAGTTTTTTGGGCGAATATGTTTTGTGCTGTTGTAAACAACATTTTGATGGTTTTGTCCACTTAAATTTTTTTTTGGGCTAATATATACATTACTTTTATCTTTTATTTTACATTAGTTACAAATCATTAGTAAGACTGGTACTTGGTAAATCTGGTAACCCTTATGTCTATCCATGGTGAAGACAACATTTCCCAGATTTACAATTTGGTAAATCTGGCAACCCTTATGTCTATCCAGTGTGGCAGACAACATTCCCAAATTTACAATTCACTCTTTTAGATAATTTTTGAAAAATGTGGTTTAATCACTTTCAATATAAACTCTTTTAATATTAATAAAAATCTAATAAATAAATTAAAAAAAACCAAACACCCAGAATTTACAGGATTGAATTAGCTTGCTTAACCAGAAATGTGGCGCAGTACACCCAACAACATCATATATTTTTGTAAATTAATGGGGTTTGTAAATATCGTACATTGTAAATTTGCACTTTAAAAGCTCGATGCCCTCTGTTTATGTTTTTACATATAATATGATAAAAGAGGCCGAGGAATAAAAGGAAATTGTTTGAATAGTAGTTATTTTATATTATTTTTTAAATTTAAATAATAAAAAAATTATATAATAAAAAGGTGTATATATTATTAATTATTTGTTATAATATTATATTGTTTAATAATTAATTGGTTTGATTTTTTTTATTTTTTAATATTATTATATATTTTTATTTAATATTTTAATTTTTAATATTTTTTTATTCAATAAAGATATTTACATCTACTTTATATATTGATGAGATATTTTGTTAGAATTTTATAGGAGCATTTAAGAATAATGAGGAGACAAGTAATCGAAAGAGTATATTTTTTTTTCAATATGGCTTAAATTAAATTTTAATGAGATTTTTATATTTTTTAAATTTGGTTGCATTTTACAATGTTTCATTTTGTTATGTAAATGTATACTCAAAATTACTCTTTAGTATAAATGCTTTATTTAGAATTTAAGTTATAAATAATTAATTATACTAAATATAAATATTAAATATTTATATAAATTAATAAGCGTATAATAAATTTGTATAATTACTAATAAAATTTATAAGTTATGTTTTTATTAATTATTATGTTTTTAAGTGGTGTTTTATTTTTTTTGAAGTCTGAATAATTTATATATATATATATATATATATATATAGATATATATATATTCTGGATCATTGACATTTTGTTTAATATTTTTTAAGATAGGTGGTGTTCTATTTTGGTTCCATATGTTTCACATTAGTTTTAGAGCATCAACATTTCACTCTATTTTTTGTGCCATAATATCCATGCTTCATTTTGATTTGGAGAACTAGTTTGCTCGACTTTAGCCATAGAGCTTCATAGATATACTTTTGAGGTTGGTACATCATTGCTTCATTTTAGTTTTGGAACATAAATGTCACATTTTAGTTCTCAAATGTTAATGATTTATGTTTTCTACCAAAAAAACACCCTCACCCACCAAGAAAAAATCCTTAGAAAAACTTTTGTTACCAATCGCAAAGAACATTCTTATATTTAAAAAAATTCAAATAAATCAAAACTAAAAGATTTCACTAAAAACATATATTTTAATAATATAAACAACCAAATATTCCTTTCTAATGGAATTGGAGAACGATTAGTTATGCATATATATTTAAAATTTTAGATAATTTAAAATTAAGATACATGTTTTATAGAATAAATTAATCATTTAAAAAATAACTTGGCTAGTTTACTTTCAAGTAAATATGGCTTTACTTATTTTGAGAAGGATATATTTCTTTCTTAAAGTATATTTTTTTACTTTACTTTGGAAGGAAAATCATTCTTCTCTATTGACAAGTTTGCACTAGGTAGTTGTAAAATTGAGCAATTAGTGAGTATCTAATGAAATGGAATAACCTATTATTGGAAGAAGTGGCATAGGAACATGAGTTATTCATGTGAAAACACTTGTAGTGAGTTAAATGTTGAGGAAAACACTTTTTTGAAGGGGTGGAGCAAGTTAAGCATAAAACCCTTTATTAAGCCCTAAAAATTGAATTATTACATTTTTAGTGTTGTATTAGTAGGTTAATCATAACCTTTCATTGTACCCTTTCATTATAATTATATATTTGGTCTCTTATTTATATATGTGAAGGAGGCATATTCTTAGGATCATCTCATATTGTCTTATACATTATATTCATTGTAAAAGGAAGTGTATTGTATTCATTTATGTTTTATTATTTTCACAGTATTTGCTTCATAGCAAATTGGGTGCAGGAATTTCCAAGAGTGAAAATAACATTGGATCTTCAGTAATGTTCCATTTGAATGAGGTTTTTTCTCTTATTCTCAATTGTTCTAAGTTTCAACATCTCCATTTTGAGTAGATGGATTATAACATGCTCCTCATAATGCACCATTCCCTATAAAAGAATGAGGATGCTGTCACTAAATTGACCTCCTCTTTTTGGTCATTTATGGATAACATAAGTAAGCATTGAAAAAAATAGTAACAATCTCAAGATAGAAATAATCATGTGCATGTTGTCGCAACAAAAGAGGTAGCTAGATGCTTTTGAAACTAGTAGTCCATGAATTAGTTCACCAACAAGGTAATTCCCTAACAACGTCGTGAGAGGACTCACATTCCTTCTCATCTCCATTAGGTATTGTTGGCACCAAAAACAAAAATATTGTAGAGAAGATCATCAACAAAGAAGAAAACTCGATTGCATGCCCAATTAGACATGCTTTCAATTGGAGCCGTAGCCTCTGATCGGTATGTGGGCTCGATTTCCATTAAGGGTAATGATTTTTTCCATAAGTTTTAAACTATGTCTAATTTTTAATAATATTTCTATCCTTACCTATATCTAGCTAATTTATTTGATTTATAGTGAATATGAATTATTTTAGGACCATCGAGGATAATCGCTAGACTAGATGGAGTTGAAGAGCAATAACTATAATTATTTTCTTAAATATAAATAAAGCCTTTAATGGTTGAAGATTTACCAACATATTGAGATATTCTGCAACCATTATAAGTAGCGCTCACATTAAGACTGATCAATTAATTATAATAAATATTGACATTCTCATAAAATTATGCTAATATACAATTTTCATAAACAATAACATCAACAATTACCATACGAGAGAGATATATATATCTTTTGGAAAGAGCTAATTGCATTAATCAATCATCAGAGCCTTTCAGTTGTAGAAAATGAGAAATTAGTGACTAAGTGACTAAAAAAGTTAGTCACCACAGTTTTTTCAAGTGAAATACTACCAAAAATGAGAAATATTAAGTGACCCAACTAAAAAAAAAACTAACATAAATGGCTAATTTGGTTGCGGATTAAAATATATGACTAGTTAATATAATACAACTAAAAATGACTAATGTGAATGAGTAATGTAAACTAAATGATGACTAGATTCTAATAGGGTATTTTTGAGCTACCTACAACTACTTGAAGTTTATTAATAACATTATTCCCCAAAAATAATATGTTGCCTAAGAATATTTCAATTTATTAATAACATTATTCCCTAAAAATAATATACTACCTAGGACTATTTTAGTTTATTAATAACATTACTCATAGAATTAGGTATATTCTCCACCTCCTTAAGGGTTAGCTGATATTCCCCTTATGTGTAACCTCATGTCCTTTTTCCCTATTTATATGAACATTACTTGGTTAGGGAGGTATTTTATACTCTCACTATAGATTTTTCTGTAGATTCCAACTACTTATGTAATATAGTAGGAAAAAAGATTTGAATCTACTCTACTCATCAATGGAAACAAATATTGATCGAAGAAAATACTTAGTAGAAAAGGAAGAATTTCAATCGCACATAACACAATATTTTTCTGGCGAAAACAACTGCTAAAATCCCTGAATAGCCGTATTGCATAACCTGAAGATCTGAGAAGAAAATACAATGCTCGTTCAACCCAAACAATCTCTGCATAAGTACAAAGTATCTCACTGCTTCACAAACTAGTCCAAGCCAACACTTAGCCAAATATGTTGTTTAGCAAGCCCATACTTCCTTGAAAAATCCCTGAGGGAATTAACCCATATTTAATTAGGAAAATACCTCACCACAATTACACAATCCATCATAGGCCTTTTACTAATTCCACGCACCATATGTACAACTTGCAAAATTATACAACTGATAGTACACTATTCGTGAACTCTAATCTCAACTGGGTCTTCCTCTGAACTGATATGCATGAGTTATTTTTGAGTGAATGATAAGTTATTTTATTGATCACCGCATGTGAATTAAATCCAATTTAGTTCACTTGACCACTCACTAGTTCCTCCAACAATTAGAACTAGTTTATCTGAATTTAACTTAGTTAAATTGAATTAAATAATCACAACTCAATAAGAACTCAACATAGGCCCCCAAAATTTAGGGATCACTCTACATGACTCTAGATATATTTCCAACTCAAATTTACTGAACCAACTAAGTCAAATTAACTTAGTTAATTGTTACAAGTTTCTATGAGAATATAATTACAATTTAATTGAAGGACAAATTAAATTAGATTTTCTTGTTGCTATTTTTAACACTCCCTCTCAATAAGAAAGGGATTATCTACTACCCCGATCCTACATTTGTGAAACTCAAATTTTCATCTTGACAATGCCTTTGTCAAAATATCTGCATCTTGCTCCTCTGTAGGAATGTACTCCAGCAATATGACTCTTCTTTGAACACAATCTCAAAGATGGTGATACCTGATATTAATATGCTTGGACCGATCATGAAAAATTAGATTCTCAGAGAGTTTGATACAAATTTGATTGTCAGTAAATCACTGTTGGATCCATATATTAACCAAATAAACCAATAAGAATCTTCCTCATCCAAATAACCTCACAAGCTACTTAGATAACAACCATGTACTCTGCTTCTACTCAAATGAGTGCAACTGCTCTCTGCTTCCTGTTGTACGAAGAAACTATTGCTGACCCAATATTGAAGATTCCACCTGATGTGCTCTTCCTATCGGATAGAATCCCCACCCAATCTGCATCTGTGAAGCCTTGAAGCTTCACTCCCTCTGTCCATGTGTACCAATGACCAAATTGAGTGGTGCCTTTGAGTTATCTAAAAACATGTTTGGTTTCCTTCCAATATAGCTTGGTTGGCTTAAACATAGCTTGACTAAGTTGGTTAACTGCATAACACATGTCTGGTCATGTTTTCACCAAATACATAAGTGAAACCAAAACTTGTCTATAAATAGTATCCTCCACTACTTAACGTAAAGTAGCATCATGCTTCCTCCAGTTACAAGCTAGAGGAGTCCCCATGGGTTTATGGATCTCCATGTGGAACTTCTTCAGTATCCCATTGGAATACTTGCCCTAGGAAATAAACAATTCCTCACATCCTTTCCATACTTCCATACCAAGAAAGTAATGCATGAGCCCCAAGTCCTTAATTTCAAACTCTCTTTCAAGATCCTCTTTAGAAGACTTGATCAACTTCTCATTGTCTGTCAGAATCAAATCATCGACATGTAAAACAGTAATCAACAATTTACCTTCAACTACAATATGGTAAAGGTTCGCATCTGCTTCACTTTTGGTGAAGCCAAACCCGGTGAAATAGTTGTCAATCTTGGTGTACCAAGCACAGGGTGCTTGTTTTAGTCCATACAATGCTCACTTGAGTCTACACACATTAGACTCTCTATCGAAGGTATCAAATACTTATGATTGCTTAATAAACACCTCTTCCTAAATCATGTCATTGGGGAATGTTTTCCTTACATCCATTTGATGTATACTCCATCCCATATGCGATGATAATGCTAGAATAGATCTGATTGATGAGTACCTTGCTACAAGAGAAAACTCTTCCTGAGAGAACCCTCTAGCCACAAATATGGTCTTGTGTTTCTCCACACTCCCATATGTTTCTTTTTTTACCTTGTAAAGCCATCTAGAACTCACCATTGACTTGTATGTTGGTCTTGGGACAATGTCCCAAACATTGTTTCTAATAATGGAGTCATACTCCTCAACCATGGCGTCAATCCACACTGGTTGTTGCTCTGCTTCCTCGAATGAGGATGGCTTAATCTCTATACTCTCGCTCATTAGAGCCATGTAGCCAGTGTACCTATCTAGTGACTTCCTCTGCCTATTTTATGATGTGGGTTCTCCCACATTCTCTTTAGCATCATCCAATAACCTGACAACCCCTCTGGTGCACTTTCTCCCATCTCTAGAACATGGTAAATTTTAGGGGCGAATATTTGTAGATGGGCTAGTTTTCCATGCTTTTTCTAAAAAAAATATTCGCCAATTCCCATTTTTTCCAAACAATCATTCACGTAAATTTTATAATAAACAAATATTTTACCTTAAAAATCACCAAATTTTTATAAAGATTATATAAAATCATTAGAAGTTTAAATATTTTTACTAAAATATCACCAAGCATTTTATAGTCTGCATATTATGGATTAGTAAGATTCACTAAGGTTTCTAATATTTAAGATAAATTTCAATCCTTAAAATTTTCCCTGCTCTTTAAGTCTCTACATGAGTGGGTGTTTCCACTCCCTGCTCCTCTATTGGCATTATGATACAGGTGTTGTCCTTGATGGCAACTCACTCAGAGGTATGATACAGTTGTTGTTCTTGATGACAAATCACTCAGATGACAAATGATAGTGTAGCAGGTCAAGAGAGAGGTATACGCAGGTTAACCTTGATGAAAGTGCATATACACGTGGGTTAGCAGGACAAATGGGGCGTATACGTACACACGCAGGTTCACAAAATGAATGGCATGTACATGTTGGAAAACTAAGTTTTGGTCCATGGTGTTTTGGTATTGGTCCAAGGTATTGGTCCTACATGGTTTTGGACCATGGTATTGAGAGAGGCCTAAACCTATATAAGGAGAAGATTATTAGGCCAACAGGGGCAAGTGAGTAAGTGATGAATAATTGATGAACTGTGACATCTAGTATATTGGTTATGGGTTTGTGATGCTTGGCTTGATCTGAATCAAGGAGGCTCCTAAGCGGTTGATAAAGGTTGATGGACCAGGATCTTCAAGACTAAAATGTATTATCATTATATGGTATGATCATGAATAGATCTGAATATTGACACATGTTTTATCCTTTATATCTTATGGTTTGGGTATATCTGAAGTTAGAAATTGCAACGAAGGTATAAGTAATTATCTTTCGATCTGTACGCGAGTTCTCTCTGGTGAAAGTGCATATACACGTTGGTTTGACACAGTTAAGTAGCGTATACATTATGAGATTTGATATTTCAGGTTGTTGTTGTTCTAGTGGTTGTTGCAGAGTTCTGGGCTCTGGTCTATGTTCTGGGGACTGTGTTTTGATGACAGGGTTTCAGAGATTCAGTTGTTGGGTGATTCAGAGTTAATGATTGTATTGTAGTAGTGATTGCTTTGTATCTATGGATCTAGTTTGAAAATTTATCAAACATGGTACCTGGAATAAAAGAGAAGGTTGTAGCCTTCTGTAGGTCAGCACCTATGTACTCGTACATCAGCTAGTACAAGAGCTAAGGGGGTTGTATCTCCCTTCCAGGAGAAGCTGGAGAATGAGAGAAGGTTGTAGCCTTCTGCAGGTAGAAGCCTGCATACTGGTATAAGATTGCACCAGTACAGAATATTGTAAAAAGAAGTTTCTTATTAAAAGAAGATAGAGACAAATTGCAGTAGGTGGTTTTCACCCACATTGGGTTTCCACCTTATATCATGGTGTTCATGTGTGCTTCTTATGTGTGATGATCTGTTCTGTTTCACTGCACCTGTTTACTATTCATTGAAGATCAACTAATTGAATCATAAGTTTATTGGATATACGCTAGTTGCATTAAACATAATTGCATATATAAGTGGGTATCCTTAACTGAAGTAGCGTATATGAATCTGAGTTTGAAAATGAAAGAGCATTTGATTTGCTAATACTGATTCACCCCCCCCCAGTATTATTTCCAACAATTGGTATCGGAGCAGGTCCTTCAAAAGAAGCTTGATCGCTTGAAGGGAGATCCATTAGGATGAGTAATCCCGAAAGAGAGGGATCCATTAGACCACCAATCTTCGATGGAAGCAATTTTGTCTACTGGAAGATAAGAACCACAGCATATCTATAATCGCTTGGGACAGATGTTTGGGGAATCGTGGAAGGAGGATATACATATCCATCAGCAACTCCTACTGATACAACAGAAAGAAGGCAATATGAACTCAATGTTGAAGCTGTTACTATCTTATTGGGAAGTTTGTCACAATCAAAATTTGTCAAGGTCATGCAGTTCATATCAGCCAAAGAGATATGGGACAAAATCATTCTAAGCTATGAAGGAGATGATCAGGTAAAACGTGCTAAGCTTCAAACTCTCAAAATACAGTATGAAACTCTTAAGATGGATAGTGATGAAAGCATATCTAATTACTTCCTGCGTATAGATGAGATTGTCAATTGTATGAGGAATCTAGGTGAAGAAATTAAGGAAGTTGTCTTAGTTGAAAAAGTTTTGAGATCCTTGTCTGCTAAATTTGAATCTAGAGTGTCTACCATAGAAGAAAATGAGGATCTGCATAAAATCACTATGACGCAGCTACATGGAATCTTAACTACTTTTGAGATGAGAAAAGGAGGACTATCAGATATGAGAGAAGCTGCATTTGAAGTATTAGCAAATAGAAAAGAAAAACTCAATGAATCAGGATACATGTCAGAAGGAGAATATGAGGTAAATTTTTTCAAGAATCTTGAACGGGGATCTGGAAGGTTCAAAGGTAAGCTACCTTTCAAATGCTTTTCATGTGGTAGAGTTGGTCACTACACTGCTAGATGCCCTCATAACAAAGGAAAGATGTCTGAAGAAGGTAATAGAAGTTATTATACTCATCATAAAAGTAATGACTCATCCAATAGTGATGAAGACATTAGACTTCTCATGGCATATGAAAAGAAGGACGTAGAAACAAAAGAAGTTGCCAGATTAAAAGAACAGTTGGAGACAGTAACTAGAGTAAGGGAGTAGCTACAGGATGTAGTAAAAGATCAGAGCATAACAATTCAGTGACTTGAATCTAAGATCCTCTCTATAAAAGAAGATCTTAAAGAATCAAAGAATTAGAATAAAGAAACTCTTGAAGAATAAGAACATGAAGTGCTTGAATTAAGGCAGCAAGTGGAAGAAGGAAGAAAAGTTGAAGAAGACATAAGGAAGCAATATCTAGAAAAGGAAGAAAAACATCAGGTTGAGGTAAACATCTTGAAAGGTAAATTAGAAAAAAAGGATAAACTGTTACGATTTCAAGACAGTACTAATATTTTGGATGATATTCTTAGTAGTCAAAGATCCCCTGCTATCAAAACTATTCTTGGTTTTTATGAAACTGTCAAAGGTGAATCTAGCTCACAGGGTGAGTAAAGGAATTCTAATTCAAATTCCGAAATGATCAATGAAGAGATAAGTTGTCAACCCTAGCAACAACCAAGGAAAGAAATTCTTCAAAAAAGATCTTTTCCTCCTAACTATGGAAGTGATAGTCAGTTATTCCCTCAAATGAATAATGTTGAATGTTATGTATGTCATAACCTTCGACATATTGCAGCTAGATGCAGAAGAAAAATGGGTCAAGACCATCACACAAAAGGATCATCACGCTCCAAGTACTTCAAGGGATATTGTTTTGCTTGCAATATGTTTGGTCACAAAGCCATTGACTACCATAGGAGGAATATGAAACATGTAAGATGTTATACATGTAACAAGTTTGGACATAAAGCAAGGGAATGCAGGAGAAAAATTCAAACTCCAAAGCACGAGGATCATACATCATCGCAATTCCAGGTATTGAAGATGACAGAATTAGAGACAGAAAGATGTGGCATAACTCAGTTAGCTGACATAACAAACAAAAGGGAAACTGAAAGTGTAGACCTTCAGTATTCCAATTTGCATACGCAGATATTATGAAGATAAGTCACGTATATACGCGAGTTGGACGCTGCACAATTGCGTATATGATGATTCTAAAGAAAAGCAGCAGTACAAAAGTCTGATATGGTTCAGTCACTGTTTGATGATGGCATGTCGTAGGTTCAGGGGGAGCATATACTTCAAACAATGCATTGTTGGCATTTTGATGAGAATTCTTTGGTGATGATGCTTATGATACATCTTGCTACTTATTTTTGGTTGGTCAAAAGAATGGTATTGCAGGTTACAAGTCTAGATGCTGGTGACAAATGCTTATAGTGCAGATCATATGGTGTATGATAGCTGCTAATAACTGTCATGGTCTTGTTTAGGTCCTTGGTCTTTGTGAGTCATATGATGTATCTTGTTACCCCACTATGCATGGGATGGATGATGTAATTGTTCTTGTGTTTGAGTCATGTTTAAACATTTGATATATCCCCACTTGATTGGGTGGATGAGTAAAAGATGGTGTATTCCCACTTGGTTGGGAGATTGATGTATGTATAGAGTCATATTATGCTTTTGCAGACCTTGCATGTGCTTAGGGGGAGCATGGACGGATTGGTACATCTTGGCATGTACAAAGGGGGAGCTCAATCAGAGATTTCAGTAGGTACTCAGGCGGAGTATGGATAGCAGAATGTGTATCAAGGAAGAGAATATCTTGGTCTGCCCTTTGCCCTTGATGTCAAAGGGGGAGAGTGACTTGGTGTGGTGGTTGCCATCAAGTCCAAAGGGGGAGATTGTTGCCATTATGATATAGGTGTTGTCCTTTATAGCAACTCACTCAGAGGTATGATAGAGGTGTTGTCCTTGTCACTTGATGACAAGTCACTCATATGACAAATCATATTGCAGCAGGTCAAGAGAGAGGTATATGCAGGTTAACCTTGATGAAAGTGCGTATACATGCAAGTTAGCAGAACAAAAGGCGTGTATATGTACACACGCAGGTTCACAGAAGGAAAGCCGCGTACATTTTGGAAAACTAAGTTTTGGTCCATGGTATTTGGTCTATGGTATTTTGCTATTGGTCCTACATGGTTTTGGACCATGGTATTGCGAGAGGCCTAAACCTATATAAGGAGAAGATCATTAGGCCAAGAGGGGCAAGTGAGTAAGTGATGAATATGTGATGAAGTGTGAGATCTAGTATACTGGTTATGGGTTTGTGATGCTTGGCTCGATCTAAATCAAGGAGGCTCCTAAGCGGTTGATAAAGGTTGATGGACCGGGATCTTGAAGACTAAAATGTATTATCATTATATGGTATGATCATGAATATATCTTAATATTGCCACATGTTTTATCCTTTATATATTATGGTCTGGGTATATCTGAAGTTGGAAATTGCAACGAAGGTATAAGTAATTATCTTTAGATATGTATACGAGTTCTGTCTGGTGAAAGTGTGTATACACACTGGTTTGGCACAGTCAAGTAGTGTATACATTGTGAGAATTGATATTTCAGGTTGTTGTTGGCTCTAGTGGTTGTTGCAGAGTTATGGGCTCTGGTCTATGTTCTGGCGACTATGTTTTGATGACAAGGTTTCAGAGATTCAGTTGTTGGGTGATTCAAAGATAATGATTGTATTATAGTAGTCATTTCTTTGTATCTATGGATCCAGTCTAAAAATTTATGAAACGTGGTCCTTGGAAGAAAAGAGAAGGTTGTAGCCTTCTGTAGGTTAGCACCTATGTACTAGTACATCAACTAGTACAAGAGCTAAGGGGGTTGTAGCTCCCTTCCAAGAGAAGCTGGAGACCGAGAGAATGGTGTAGCCTTCTTCAGGTAGAAGCGTGTCTACTGGTATAAGACTACACCAGTGCAGAATATTGTAAAAAGAAGTTTCTTATTAAAAGAAGATAGAGATGAATTGCAGTAGGTGGTTTTCACCCACATTGGGTTTCCACCTTCTATCATGGTGTTCATGTGTGCTTCTTATGTGTGATGATATATTCTGTTTTACTGCACCTATTTACTGTTCATTGAAGATCAACTAACTGAATCATAAGTTTACTAGATATACGCTAGTTGCATTAAACACAGTTGTGTATATACATGGGTATCCTTAACTGAAGTAGCGTATATGAATCTGAGTATGAAAATTAAAAAGTGTTTGATTTGCTAATATTGATTCACCCACCCCCCCTCTCAGTATTATTTCCAACATCCTCTACATGTGGTTGCTCCACACCATCCTCAGGTTCCTCCTTTGGAGCTAAAAGCTCCTCAACTACATGTAGTTAAATCTCCCTCTCAAGGGAACATCTCATGGCCTTCTCTTCATCAAACTCCACATATATGATAACCATTGTCATCCTGTTCATTAGCAGGTACACCCAATAGTTGTGAAGTGTATCAGTGTACCCCATAAATATTCCCAACTCAACTGTTGACTCTACCATTTTCCCTGCATATTTGGTAACATGGTAGTATATTGATGAGCCAAAGATCCTGAAGTTGTCAACATCTAGTTTCTTCCCTGAAAAAGCTTCTTCGGGTGTAGTCATCCTGAGGATTTTATGGGGGCTTCTGTTCTGCAAATAAACAGTTGTGTTGCATGCTTCAATCCCTAAGTGTAATGGTAGGTCCTGATCATGCAACATCGCCTATGCCGATCCCACAATACTTTTGCTCTTCCCTTCAGCCACCCCATTCTGTTGTAGGTTATGAGGTGCTATCAACTCCCATAGAATGCAATATGCTACACAAATGTTATTGAATTAATTTGATACATAATCTCCACTATTATCACTGATAATGATCTAGGCGGATATTGGTGGCCACCCGCCTATTCCTCTTTGTAGGTTTTAACCCTTTACATAAATTACCCGCATACGAATTCTAAAACATAGAAAATAAACAATGTGAGAGCATAACACATAAAACACACATACACAAAGATTTTTCCCTGGATCCCAAAACTGGGACTACCAGCTTTATTTTTCATTATATTCCTTTCAATGTTACAATACATATTTATACATGTTGAAACATCCAATACCATGGGCCAAAAATCGTCGCGTCAAAAAAAAACCATGTGCGAAAAATCATGCACCAAAGCATAGGTAGGTCCGCCCAACCTAATATAGAGTGGGGTTACCTGCACCCCTTAAACTCCCTATGACTCCCCCCACTACGCAATCGGCGCAAAAAAGGAGGGGCTCTACCCCCCTTCTAACCCCCCGGTTAGCTACGTGGGCTAGTCGTGGAAAGAATATAACACAACCTAACATTCTCCCACTTGTTGTTTTCTTTCCATAGGGGGCCACAAGAGAGCTTAGTCATTTATCAAGCCCTACAATTCCCATTGTTTCTCTACACCAAGAGAACTTCTTAGAGCTCACAAATTTTGTCAATGCATCTGCAGTATTCTTCAAAGTGTCCACCTTTACTAGCAACACCTTTTTGTCTTCTATCATATCCCTCACAAAGTGATACTAAACATCAATGTGTTTTGTCATTGAATGATATGCAGGGTTCTTTTATAAGAAAATTGCACTTTGGCTGTCAAATTCTATCCTTATAGCTCCCTGTACTAACCCCATACTTGAACACAATCTCTGCAACCAAACTACTTCCTTGCTTGCATGAGTGGTTGTCATGTATTTTGCCTCTGTAGTTTATAGTGCCACTATAGATTGTTTCTTACTCATCCAATTGACTGCACCTCCAAATAGGTTAAACACATACCCACTTGTAGATCTTCTCTGATCTAGATCTCCAGCCCAGTCTGCATCAACAAAGCCACAAATATCCAACACTCTGTCCAATCCTGGTCTTCCTTGGTAGCCCAAACCATAATCACTAGTGCCATGCAAATACCTGAAAGCTCGCTTCACTATTGTCCAGTGATCCCTCCTTGGTTTTGACATAAACCTACTCAATACTCCCACTACATGTGCAATGTTTGGTCTAGTACAGAACATCCCATACATCAGGCTACCGACTGCACTTGCATATGGAACACGGGGCATGTCATCTTCCTCTTCTTGTGTCTCAGGACACTGTTTAGCAGATAACTTTACACCTATAGGAATAGGAACCTTCACCAGTTTACTATCCTGCATATCAAACCTCTGCAATATTGTCTCAACATACTTCCTCTGGTTTAACCAGAGCTTCCTTTTTGTCCGATCTCTTTAAATATCCATGCCCAAAATATAGTTTGCAACATGAAGATCTTTCATGTTGAATTTGGAGGAAAAATGGGTTTTCAAATCCTGGATAATTTCTATCATTTCCAACCAGCAACATATCATCCACATACAAGACCATATAAATAACACAGTCACCAATTAATTTAAAATACACATAGTGATCTACTTTTCTTCTAATGAAGCCAAGTCGTCGTATAAATGTATCAAATTTTTTATACCACATCCTTGGTGACTGTTTTAACCCATATAGAGACTTCTTTAACTTGCATACCAGTTCTTTCTTACCCTTCACCACAAAGCCTTCAGGTTGCTTCATGTAGATCTCCTCTTCCAAGTCCCCATGAAGAAATGTTGTCTTAACATCCATCTATTCTACCTCAAAATGAAAAGCATCAGCAACAGATAAAAGTAATCTAATAGAAGTTACCTTAGCAATAGGAGAAAAAATATTACCAAAATCAATTCCCGGCACCTGAGAATAACCTTTTGCTACCATCTGAGTTTTGTATTTCTCCACCTTTCCTTCTGCATTTGTCTTCTTCTTGAACACCCATTTTCTGCCAATGGGTTTCCTTCCACCCAAAAACTCCACCAGATACCAAGCCTCATTTTTGTGCAAAGATGCCATTTCGTCAACCATGGCCTCTTTCCAGATTTTTCCATCCTCTGAATCTACTACTTCCTTCACAGTTATGGGATCATCATTAGTAATAGATAAAGAAAATTTTGAACAGAAAGAAGATGGACAATACCTTTCTGGCTGCCTTGTTTCTCGAACTGATCTTCTCACACCCCGAGTTTGTGGCTCTTCATCTTCTGATTCATCCTCTGTTGTAGAGTCTGATTATTCCTCCTTTAGCTCAAACTCTACCTTCTCAGTTTCCTTTGGTTGGAATTCATGTTTAATAACATCTTTCACCTCTCCAAACACCACAGCTCGGCTATACACAACCTTCCTTGTTACTGGGTTCCAAAGCTTATAACCCTTTAAACCATCCTTATACCCAATAAAGATGCATTTTTCAGATTTACTATCCAACTTGATTCATTTCTCCTTTGGAGCATGTACATATGCATCACATCCAAATACCCTCAGATGTGAAAGAGAGGGTTTCTTACTAGTCCATACCTCTTGTGGAATATTATCCTCCAACGTTGATGAAGGTGATCTATTGACTAGGTAACATGTTGTCTCCACCACCTCTGCCTAGAATTCCTGTCACAACCTAACACCACTCAGCATGCTTCTTGCCCCTTCCATCAATGTCTTGTTCATTCTTTCTGCAACTCCATTTTGCTGAGGTGTATATGGAGTAGTATTTTTCCATGCTATACCACACTTCTTATAGAATTCTTCAAATTCCTTACTGCAAAACTCTCCATTTTTATCTGTCTTCAGCACCTTTATCTTCTTCTTTGTCTAGTTTTCCACCAGAGCCTTAAATTCTTTAAACATGTCAAAGACTTTAGATTTTTTTCTTAAGGAAATATATCCATGTATTCCTTGAGAAATCATCTATAAATGATACATAGTACACAGACTTACCCAGTGATGGAACCTTCACAGGTCCAAACACATCACTGTGCACAAGATCTAATATCAGTTTTGCCCTCTTACCACTAGAGGGGAAACTCACCCGATTCTGCTTCCCATATACATAATTTTCACAAAAATCAAAATCTAGAGAGCTATTAACCATACCTTTACCATGAAGTATTCAAAGGCCCTTCTCTCCAATATGTCCAAGCCTTTAATGCCATAGAATGGTATTCTTTCCAGATACCAATATATTTTATGCTCCACTTTCAGGAACCATAGAACTGTTGCACCCATCAACAACAGTGCTACCTTGTAGCTTATATAGAGTTCTAATCCAAACTCCCCAAATCAATACGAGTGCTCCCTAAACCATCTTGTAGGTATCCTTCTCGACCACTATTTTTAGACCTGCATCATCCATCTTGCTTACATAAATCAGATTTCTAGCCAATGCAGGAATATGTAGAACACCAGTAAGTGTTCTAACCCTTCCACCTTGCAACTTCAACTTTACTTTTCCGCAACCAACGATTCTAGCCTTCCTGTCATCCCTTAAGAAGACATCACCACCATCATATTTCTCATACTCGTAGAACCACTCTCTATGGGGAGTGAAGTGAAAGGATGCACCTAAGTCAGTTAACCATGCCTCATGATCTACATGTGTACTTGAAAAAGCTAAGTACACATCCCCACCTTCATCTGAGGTAGTTTTTGCCTCTGCAGAAGGAGCATCATCAGATCCCTTTCCTTTGTTAGGAGCTTTATATTTCCACTCCCTTTGGTAGTGCCCTTCCTTTCCACATTTCTATCACACCACCTTTATAGGTTTTCCTAGAGATTTAGATCTCCCTCTAGATTTAGATCACCCACTCGATGACTTATTTTTGTTTCTGTTCTGGGACCGTCCTCGTACAGACAAGGCATCACCATTCTGGCTCTCCATATTTTTTTGTCTCATCTCTTCCATCAACAAGGATGACACTATTTCATCAAACTACAAGGCAATTGCATTGCTACCTATTGCAATAACCAGACTATCCCACGAATGTTGTAGAGAACGCAACAAACTAATGCACTTATCTTCATCTAAAATTTTGATATCAACAGACGATAACTAAATTACCACAGTATTAATCACATTCAGATTCTCTCGCATAGAGTCTCCATCTTTCATCCTCAGGTTATGCATCTTTTTCCACAGGAACAATTTATTCTCTAGAGACTTAGATTGGTACAAAATCCCTAACTTGTCCCACAAAGCCTTCACCGTAGCTTCCCCTGATACATTCAACAATATTAAATCTGAAACACACAATCATATTGTGCTCTTTGCCTTTCGATCCAACTTCTTCCATTCTTCATCAGACACACCCGTTGGTTTAGTACCTAGATCTACCACGATCCACTGATCTTTATCCACCAACAGATCCTCCATCTCAGTTTCCACAACTCAAAACTCTGACCATTAAATTTTTCTATCTCTATCTTTCCACTACTCACCATCTTCTTTCACCACTAGAATCGATCTCGTAGATCTCCCACTGAACAGTGTCTACCACAGGCCCGAGCGAAACCCCTTAACCAGAAAGGCATCACCTTGAAGCCAAATAGCTCCGATACCAAATGTACATTTTAACCCCGTACATAACTTACCTGCATACGAATTCTAAAACATAGAAAATAAACTATGCAAGATCATAAAACATAAAACACATATACACAGATATTTCCCCTGGATCCCATAATCGGGACTACTAGCTTGATTATTCATTATATTCCTTTTAATGTTACAATACATATTTATATATGTTGAAGCATCCAATACCATGGACCAAAAACCATCGCATCCAAAAATGTGGACCAAAAACCATTGCGTCCAAAAAAACCATGTGCGAAAAATCATGCAAAAAACCATAGGTAGGTCTATCCAACCTAATATAGGGTCCAAAAACAAAAATTTTCGAGGTGCTACCCCAGACCCCATAGAGTGGGGTTACCTGCACCCGTCAAACCCCTTGTGACTCCCCTCGCTACACAATCGGCGCAACAAAGGGGGGGGCTCTTCCCCACTTCTAACCCCTCGGTTAACTACGTGGGCTAGTCATGGAAAGAATATAACACAACCCAACACTGTTGGATCCCCACCATTGTTTCTTTAGTTTTTCAGTTTCCTTAATTGTATCACAATTTACTATTTTTGGCAGTTTTTAAAATAACCTTACAAATCCTTCACATAGTATTCACTATCAAGAGTTGTAGTCCTCAGATAGATCTTTCTAACGAGGTATCGTATTCATCAAAGGGAGATCATATGCCAAAGTTATGGCCTCGAGAAGTTGATGTACCAATTTACCCCAACAGGGCCCATACTTTGGTGTTTAATCTCCTAGGGTTAGGTTTTTGGATGTTTGGGGTCTTCCATTGTTTCTAAATAATAAATAGGCCCTCAAGCCTCATTGTAACATAGTACAGAGGCATGCAACTACCACATCTCTTCTCACGGATAAGCTACCATTTCCCGAGCTAGTTTATTTCCATTATGCATGTAAGCATATTTCAGTTCTTTGATGTTAATGAAATTAAGTTTTAGTTCTTCTACATCTCTGTGTTTATGGTTATATCTATAATTTTTTGTGTTCCTCTCTAAATCTAGATCAATGGTATTAGAGCAGTCTTCTCTTTCTTGATCCTTCTTTGCATGTCCCCAACAAGGTCGGGGTATAAGGACTTAGGGCTTGATCTATTTTAACCTTTGAAAGATCAACCTCTAAACCCTCACGACCTCCCATGGGGGAAGAAAATAAATATGAGGGAGCAGGATATCCTATCAAAATATTGCTTGAGGAGGCCCTCGAGAAATGAAGGAACGTGATGATGGATAACTTTCCCTAGATCCTTCAACAGTTACCCATCAGCAGTGCATCCACATCCAACAGCCACTTTGGAGGTACCACTCCTTTTAAGGTAAACTTTGAAATTCCCACATTTGAGGGACAAATAGATGCAGACGTTGTAGATAAATGGTTAAATCCGCTAGAAGGATATTTTTCTATTCTTCATTTTTCTAGCTAGGAAAATATTACTTTTGTTCTTCTCAAAGCTTCCCACCACGTCAAGGACTAGTGAGAAACCTATTGTGAGCAGAAGGATGAAATTATTCCCTCATTTTTTTTAGTCATACCCACCTGGAATTCATTTGGAGATGCCATCAAGGAGTAGTACCACCTTGTCGGGAGCTATGAGTGTAAATACATAAAGTGGACCGCACTGCGGTAGAGAAGGGACCAAGATGTGCCAGATTTTACCAATGTTTTTCATACCCTTCACACGAAGTTGGGTATCAATGATTCTGAGAAACATTTGGTATTGAAGTACCATGGCTACCTACATAGGTACATCTAAGATGAGATGGAGTTCCTAGACATCGCCTCGCTCGACATGACACACCGATACATTGTCAAGATCGAGTAGAAGCTTAAACAGAAAAAATGAGACTTTGGATCTGTGAATCTGAAGCAAGGGAAAGGTGGCCCCAAACCGTAGAACAAAGGACAAAGCCAAGATGAGGTGGCCAAGGACAACCCGCCAAAGCCGCAAGCAAAGAACAACGTCATGAAGTTGAAGAAGGACACTAAAAGGTGGTGCGAGTTCCATAAGAGCTCCACTGAAAACATGAGTGTTAGGCCAAGCAGTCACTCGTGGCCAAGCTGAAGGCTTCTGAACCAAATGCATATTCCGACTCTAAGTCAAAACCCAACAAGGGGAATGAAAAAGGGAAGTACGAATGCTACCATTGCCTCCACGAAGATCCAAAAGGAGGAATCCAAAGATCTAGTGGAGGAGGAGTGCCTCTTCCACTCCCATATGTGGGTAAAGGGTTCCCCGTTACAGTTCATTACCAATAGCATGAGCCAAAGGAACCTCATTTCAGCAGAGGTCATGAAGCAGTTGGGCTTACCAACCACAAAAAAACCCACTACTGTACACCATCTGGTGGACTCACCAAGAAAGGGATCTTCGTGTCAGCCGTTAGTGTCACCTTCAATAGTGCATCAATCCCTTCACAGATGAGGTATTAGGTGATGTTTCTCCTCTTGATGTTTGTGATGTATTATTAGGCCAGTTGTACTTGTGGAAGCGACATGTTGTGTATGATTCAAGGCCTTGTGATGTTATTGTTACCTTGGGAAATAAGTTCTACAAGATACCAAAGGTAGCAACGCCTACCACCATCCCTTTGGTTACTACAAAATAGTGCAGTAAGCTCATTTCCAAAACCAAGAAATTTGTTTTCCTGATGATACACCCTCAGGGAAAGAAGAAGACAGTGGCCACAACCTCTATATAGGGCCACTCCGCATCACAACAATAGATGGACAAGGTCATGGAGGAGTACAATGACATCTTCGCCTCCCTCCTATGGGTGCCTCTGCACTATAATTTCAAGCACTCCATCGATCTAATCCCAGGTGCGTCATTTCCCAATGGACCAATATATCAGCGCTTTGTTATGGAGAATGACGAAATCAAAAGGGAGATTCAGGAGTTGTTGCAGGAAGGTCACACCCGGCCAAATTCATTGCCTTATGGGAGCCTGATCGTGTTTGTATAGAAGAAGGATGGGACTTGGAGACTCTATATTGACTATTGGGCACTGAACAAGATCACTGTCTAGAATAGGTACTTGATCCCATGGATTGATGACATTCCAAACCAACTCAGAGGGGAAAAATATTTTAGCAAGATCGACTTGAAGTCCAAGTATCACCAGGTACCAATCGAACCCTCCGATGTGTGGAAGACTACCTTCAAAGCTGAGGAGGGCCTTTTCGAATGGATGTTTATGCCTTTAGGTTTGACGAATGCTCCTACAACCTTCATAAGGTTGATGGATGACATATTGTGGCCATTCAGAAACTCATTTGTAGTGGTATAATTGGATGACATCCTCATCTTGAGCTAGAGTTGGGAAGAGCACCTCCACCACGTTCAACAAGTTCTCCTAACACTGCAGCAAAACAAGTTATGTGCCAATTTAGAGAAATGCACTTTTAGCATGACCCAAGTTTAGTATCTGGGATACATTATTTCTAAATGGGGGGTGCATGTGGATCCTGCCAAGATCCAAGTCATTTGGGATTTGCCAGCCCCAACCACTTTGAGAGAGCTCCACAGCTTTCTGGGTCTTACCAATTTCTACCGTAGGTTCATGTATGGGTTCTCTAATATTACTTGGCCCTCGAATCAAGTCACCAAGGGAGGAGAAAAATAAAAATTCTTTTGGTTTGAATCTCAACAGAGGGCATTCACAGAGTTAAAACATCACCTCTGATCTGCACCAATGCTCATATTACCAGACTTGGAACAACCATTTGAGATTAAAACAGATGCCTCTGACTATGCTATTGGGGCAATCCTTACTCAACATAGGCATCCAGTGGCATATCACAGTGAGATTCTTTCAGACACAGTCCATAAGTATACCACTTATGAAAAAGAGATGTATTCCATTGTGCACTCCTACCAATAATGGAAGCATTACATTTTGGGGAAGGAAACGATCATCCACACAGATGCAAGGGAAGTTGCAGAATGATTGCCATCAGAAGGGTCCACATACCTACAATAGTTCCATTTGAATATCAAGTACAAGAAGGGTAGCACCAATAATGTTTTTGATTGCCTCAGTCGACCATCGATCAATGGCATTAACCATTGTACTCAACTCTTGTAGGCACGACACTTCTTATTGGCCACATTCTTAGAAAAGCGACCAAGAATTCAACCATACATACCAGACGCTCTTAGAGGGTCAGCATGTTCCATATTTTCACCTCTATGATGCACTGTTATGCCACCTGGGACACCTTTGTGTCCCTTCAAGCGAGCGCACAAAGATGATTTCGGAAGCACACTACATTCACGTCACTAATAATTTTGGGGTCGAGGAAAAAGTAGCAGTATTATAGAAGTGTTTCTATTGACCGAATCTTCAACAAGATGTTAGGAAGTACATCAGATCCTACACTGCTTGCGCCATTACCAAACTGACCATCAAGAAGAAAGGCTCTATACTCCATCACCTACCCCTAGTCAAACTTGGGAATCCATCTCCATGGATGTTGTGGGGAAAAGTATCCGATGCGGATGACCCTATCCCTACTCTAAAGGTGACAGTCTTTAGCAACAACTGAAAGTAAAGCTTTGATGTTTTCCTTTATGAAAGTACAGAGAGAAAGAAGAAATGATTAACCAACCTGGTGTCCTTCGCTTAGTCGATCTTGATCCTCTCTCTTTGTCTCTTGTTCCCAGCTCCTTACTCTCTTTGCCGGTCCAGCTACACACAGATCCTGCACAAAACAAGAGAGGAAACTACAAGATACATGTACTCATAACTGATGCATGGATTAGAGTGAATCAAATATACATGTAAATACAATACATCAATGCAATACAAGTATATAGGAGAACATGCAAAACTTTATTGATAGAAGTAACAGGGTTCTGAGAAGGTTACAACCAATGATGGCTCCAATCCAGCAGCACCTCCCCAGCAGCAAGAACTCTCCTCTTCACCTCTAGTAAAACAATCACCCAATAGCTCTAACTGTAATCCAACAACACCTCCTTGCTTTACACAAAATTCCAGCCCCCTTAGACCTCATAGAAGAGCTCTATATATAGGATAGAAGAAGAGAGGATGAGTCAGCTTGAGACTGACATGAAGCTGCCTTCTGTCCTCTCCCTCTTCAGTTAATCTTCAGTTCTTGAGTCCACTTGGAGATCCTTGGTTACACATGGTGATCAAGTACCTCTTACTCATCATAGGGCGAATCTTATGAACCAAGTGTCAGTTTGGAAGCTTCCTGGGCAGTTGACACCTTGCAGGATGACTGTGCCACTTGGCCAATCTCGCCCAGCGCAGGTAGCCTTCATTACTTTTGACTTCCAGCGCAGGTACAGAGTGGGACAGTTGCATTACAGCGCAGAAGCTCAGTTAAGCAGCTGACATGATCCAAAATAAGCCTGTTTTGAAGTGTTTTCAGGTGGAGAACTGATTGGAAGTGCTGTTGTTTGATGACCTTGTTCTTTTAGGGGTAAGAACAACATGTTTAGGGACTGAGGATCCCTGTAATTATCGACATTCCATGCTCCCTGATGCGAGGCACAAAAATGTCTATAACAGTTGCCCCCTAAAGTATGAGGCCGTTTATCGGGTGAAATGCTTTATCTAGAGGATCCGAAGTTCGTTCCAGTGCTGAGGAGAGTGCCCTGTAATACAATACAATACAATACATTATTTTTCATTCATCATTATTCTCATGATCTAGCTGAGGCGGGCATTCCCATGCTCAGCTTTCTATAAATACATTTTGGTACATATGACAGACGATCGTCCGAAGATAGACTGATAATTTTCTGCTGAAACTATCATCCTTTGAATAGGATGATCATCTGCTGCAATGATGTACATGGCAAATGCTTTTATATTTCCTGAATATATATCGCAGCCCGGATGGATGAAACTAGATCCAGGGTCTTCAAACTCGCTCGATCTTCACTCTAAGTACAAGTCGATCCATGTGAGAATTGCGCTGAAGTCGAACATGGAAAGACATCGCTTGATTACCGGTCAATAATGAAAACCGTTAACAAGCGCGAGAGGAATCACCAATAATGACGATGACCCTCAAGGTACTGCAGTACAATTCACGTGGCGTGAATAAAGGACTTGGCGTCGAACGCCACGCAAAATCTTCTGGTCGAAGGTCATTGATGTATACCTGTCGCCGGAAGTGAGAAACTTGCCATTGAGGCATGCAAGCTTCAAAGTACTGATGGGGGTGTTCCTAGATCAACTTCTTGGATAATGAGCTGAAGTCGACAAGAAGCGATCCGTCAAAGGAGGGCCTTAATGAATCCCACATCAATGACACGGAACGGAGCTAATGACTTTAGTGGAGGTGAAAACAAACTGTGACATATGATTCAGGGTGGCGATCATGAATGGATGAAGGATAATGTATGGCAGTGGATGGGACACGGTCGACACTTTCAGAATGACCCCTCTCGAACATATAACGACACTGATGCGATGGATCGGTAGCATTACCCCAAATGTGGATGGTGTGGCGAGGACCATGGTGATGAGACCGGTGAATGAGACAACCCAACCCGATATGGTACGGAGGAAAAGTGTCATGTTCAAGAGTGACTTGCTACCATTAAACTTTGAATGTTCTCCCAATTTTTCCCCAGTCATTTCTGACCAGTACCTCTTTATTTTTGTCAAGCTTGAGGAGGATAACATATGCTTGTTCTATAACCTGCCCTTCGGGCAAGCCTATCGCTATGATTTAACGAGCCTAGCGATAGGGAAACTCGTTCTCGTCTAAAGACAAGTTTGTCGCTATTTAATCATTTTAACGAGTCTAACGACAAAGAAAACTCGGTCCTTTTCATTTTTAGAGAGTCTGAAAAGGTACAGAAAGTTAACTCCATGATTCCTTTTTCGTCAGCAAATCCCTTAAGTCCAAAAAAGTATAAAACAATACAGAAGGGATGGCTGTTCGGTACTTTTAACAAGCCGAACAAGACAAGCGCTCGATCCTTTTGTGCAATAATCCCTCAGGTCCAAAAAGATTAAAATTTAGAGGAGGGATAGCGTTCCGGTCATTTAACGAGCTGGAAGGCCAAAACTCGACAAACTTTTCATATTTTACGAGTCAGTGAAAAGAGCTGAAAGAAGACTCGTCTTTTGAGGAACGAGTGATAAACAGGGATAGCTACAGATTCCAGGTACAGGTTGGAATTTTCCAATCACGGCAGTGTCACAAGGATGGCTAGGTGAAATCACTCTTCGCAGCTGTTTCTCAAAAGAGGTAAATACACAAATGGAAGTGAATGATCGGCCAAATGAACAGTGGAGGTGATGGATGAAAACACGATCAAGGTTCTTATGGCTGATGAATTTACGATCTCAAAAGGTTATTTACCGGTTCATTTTTTCCATGAGCTTGAACTCTGAGGGAAACTTTTGCTCACACTTTTCTATTTTTTAACGAGCATAAATTCAGTCCTAAAACTGCTCGGATTTGCGTTTATTTTTTAACGAGCATGAACTATATGCTAAAACTGCTCGATATACCAGTCATATGAAGAACGCCTCTCGTAAGGACCAATTTTTATAGAGCTTATGCCTTACCACAGCTGTGCTCACTTTTGGCAAATTTTACTTTTGCCCCACAGGCTTTCTTTCATGCAAGTTTGGAAACGGCTAATCTTAAAACCAGATAAATAACCGCCCCTAGCTTGCACTCCAGAAAGTTTGCATGCCCCCAGGTATAGGATAGAATTTCGAGGCTGCCCCTCCTCTCCCCTACTTCTGCTTTTCTTTGGGTGTTCACATTTATTTGTCATCTTGCTAATCTAATGCTAACGATACTTGTCTTCTCGTTATTTTAAGGGGTCTTACGCAGTACTCAGGCTTCCCGTCGGCCCACTTTTAACAAACAGCTATTTATGACAATAGAAGAACACTACTCAAAGATAAAACATTGGTATTATTGAGGGAGGCTTGCCTCTTTCTTATTATTCCAAAGACGGTTCGATTTGCTGCCGCAGATCAATCTCTTTCTTCGGCGGTGCCTATCATTGGGTTGTCCTAAGATGGTTACCCTCTGTCACAACAATACGGTCTCCTTCTTAGTAGACTGCCCCTGCTTATCCTTCAAAACATATGTTTCAATGGGCGAGGCTTGAATTTAAAGATGGTGACTACTTGTTGTAATAAGGGAATTCCTACTTGGGCATTGCCCACTTTTTTAGACAAAGGTGAATGATTCCCAAACACATAACTTTAACAAAAGATCATTATTCCAGAACAACCCCACTTCCTACAGACGGGGTACGGACTAGTCATGTTCTCCTGCGGAAATTCTGTCTTATACCCGGAGTTTCTTCTGCCCGAAGCAGACCAGGGTGCATGCCCCCTGGGTCCTAATCTTTCTTTCCGAATCACTCGCGCTCATCGGGAAGGAGGACCGGGGGCGGAGGCGAATCTTGAGTGAACAGACCATTTAGGATTGGTATTTGACTATTTGCGATGCGAGATCCCGGAAATGAAAGTTGGTCTACGAGCTTGACCACCCTTCCTTCATGTGGAAAACACATTACTCTAAAGAGTGAGGAGACTATCGCTCCCATGCAAGAAATATAGTCGCGTCCAAGGAGTAGGTTATAATCCAAGGGTCCTTGAACTACCAACACGTTCATCCTGACGGTCTTCCCCTTCAATGTAACAGGTACATCGGGGAGGATCCCTAATGGTCGACTGGTTCCTTTATCAAAACCTGAGAGATTTCTCAACTCAGGTAAAAGCGCCGGGGAACCCAGTGCTTTCCAAGCAACAGAGGAAAGGATACTCACAGACGCCCCTTCATCAATGATAGTACCAGCCATAATCATTCTATAGATCTGGACAATGATTCTGAATGGTACACTGGCTGGTAACCGGGGTCTGCCTAGTTGATTCCAATCAAAGGATACAACCAGGTTGCTTGGCGGTGGGACCGAATATACGGCCGGATATGACTCTGATGATGTTCCTTCCTGCGATAAAGGAATGGGCGCATTGCCCTGATGCTCATCGGAGTCGGTGCTGATGAAAAGAACCTGGATGGTGTCATCCTTGTTCTCATCAGTGAGGGTGTCGCATGAAGACGACTCTTCGGCGACGGTGTCATTTGAAGACGGGTCTTCAATGACGGGGTCATTGGACGATAGAACCTCTGAAGGAAGAACCGGGCCAACTGCCGTATCGACCTTTAGACTTTCGTCTAGTCTAGATTCAGTAGGTTCATTCTCAATGACCGACACTTCAGCTGACCACTTGAGTGGTTCAACCGGATTTTCAACTATCGAGGGATTAGGTGCGAGTTTTTGATATCCAGGTGGAAGTCGCACCGGTGACACCGGGCGATCTTCCAAAACTCTCTTGGCCTCATCTAAGAATGGACATTTGTGGATGGCATGATGACCTTCACACAATAGACAGGGTGATCTTGGTCCCCTTCTTCGTCCTTCACTCTCACTAGTTGACGGAATGCAATCAACATGACAACCAGAGGTTGATGCTACCGGATTGTGCAACCTTGGGGACCAGTCCCTTAGTATCCGGGGAATACAAGGACAATCACGATGGAAATGGATCCCTTTGCAAATGACACATGGCGATTTAGGCCCGGTCGGTGCAGTGTGTGGGTTTTTGTCAGCTTTCTTCTGCTTGCCCCCAGTCGCCTTCGCCAGAGGCTCCTTCTGCTTCTTTTCTCTCTTCTTCTTTTCCTTCTTCTCTTTGGGAGGCTGACTTTTGCCAGCTTTACCTTGCGAAGACGAAGGATCAGAGGAAGTATCATAAGAAGTGGAAGGCTGGTGGGTAGTTCTAGATTGTTCTGACTGTTGATTCGAATGCTCAGGATTAGTGGCGATCTGGACTACATTAGTTGAAAAGAGCCATACAGGGAGGCCGATTGTCAATCCTGGAAGCGACAATGTAGCCATATGAGGCGCACCAACATCTCCCCAAGAGGAGAAGGGATTTGGACTTCCGCCAAGGTTACTTCCTTGGTTGGTGGGCTCCATACTTTTCAACTGAAAGATCAACGTGGGAATAACAGGTGATTATGTTCCGCTTTAAAATAAATTTTATTAACGACGCTTTTAGACACAAACTTGCTTTTTCATGTTTTAAGAGTCGAGAAAAAGCTAAAGATGACTCTAGTCGCCTTCGATGTATTAACGAGCCCGAAGTGACAAATGCTCGGTTGGACTTTTTCAGTTATAGAGTTTGAAAAAGGCCAAAAGAAACTGCTCTGGAGATCTAGGCAGAGGGTGTGCCAAACCTTTCGCGAAACCACAGAATACGTTTTACGGTACGGGTGGTCGATCTTCGTGAATGCTGTGTTCACTGCATCGCGATCAGTAGGGCGGTCGACACGGTTTCCTAAGGATAAAGGATAAAAGCCTATAGGGGTCTCCCAATATACGCGACGGTACGCGGGAGCTCAAGTCCGTGTTAGTGCCACCGACTCTCAGGAGGAATCACCCACCTTCGTAGAGATCGACAGTCACTATGTTTAACGACGCCGGAACACGTCTCTACCTAGACCTCTAGATGTTTGCGTTAAATTCCAAAGCGTTGTTATGTAAATTGAGTTTATTTTAATGTTGATCTTTCTTAACAGTTTGCCTTTCAGGTTCGCCACGAGATGTATATATACAACTTCCTATATGCAATCTAAGAATGAGAAGCAAATCTTTTCAATCTTTCAACTTTGAAAACCTTAATCTACTTGAGGGAAAAGAAGGACACAACTTTTTCCACAGATCAAAGAACACACACTAAAATGCACATCTTCCTAAATCGTCAAGCATACAGTCAAATGCAAAATGCACAATGCATGTATTTCTTTTCGTTATCCTTAATGTTGATGCTAGACAAAAAGGAAACTGTTGTATGATTTTGAATCTAATTTCAAGTAGAAATAAACAAGCTTGTCCACAATCAAAAAGACACCTTATGATAGACTTGTTTAAAAACACAGGAAATGTATAGATTCAAACCATGAAATGCAAATCGAACAAACTCAAACAGCTATGAATAGTAATAAAACTAGCTCTTAAGATCACAAAGACACTTTTACAGTTCAGGATCTAAGAGGTCACAGCTATACTGGTTCGCTTTTCACAATGGGAAACTGTAACTGCAACAAGAAATACTGAAAGAACATTCACAGTTTCATCACACAACTGAGGCGGAATAATGTCAAGGAGAAGTGGCTTACAGCAAGTACAATAACCAGCAAGCAATCAGCCAAAAACAAGTGCAAACAGGGCCAAGACACAATAGGAAGACTGAGCAAGACAAGGGCTAACTAGACCAGCGCAGGTTCTAGTCTGCCAATTTCACTCTCAGCGCAGTTCCCGAAGGGAGTACCTGCGCTGTAATGCAGGCTGCCTGTGTACAGCCTGCACTGACTCATGAGAGTTTCGTCTACAAAGTTTTCCGGGTCATAAAAAGCTCAAAAATGCACTGCTTTTTGATGAAATAAAAAGCTATAGGTCAAGTACAGGCTAAGGTATGATCAAGAGGATGAAGATCTATCACAAAGAGTAAAGAGTCTTTTGTAGATAAGCTCTTCAAATCTTGAATTTGCTCAGCAAATGAGCAAGAGTAGCAGTCCCTCTACTTCGCTTTTGATATAGTCAAAAGCTTTTCGATTCGGTACTCTTTTCTTCAAGAAATGAATAGCAAAATACTACAAACACCAACAAGATACTAGGCTCCCCAGTGGAGTCGCCAGTTTGTTGTGGGGAAAAGTATCCGATGCGGATGACCCTATCCCTACTCTAAAGGTGACAGTCTTTAGCAACAACTGAAAGTAAAGCTTTGATGTTTTCCTTTATGAAAGTACAGAGAGAAAGAAGAAATGATTAACCAACCTGGTGTCCTTCGCTTAGTCGATCTTGATCCTCTCTCTTTGTCTCTTGTTCCCAGCTCCTTACTCTCTTTGCCGGTCCAGCTACACACAGATCCTGCACAAAACAAGAGAGGAAACTACAAGATACATGTACTCATAACTGATGCATGGATTAGAGTGAATCAAATATACATGTAAATACAATACATCAATGCAATACAAGTATATAGGAGAACATGCAAAACTTTATTGATAGAAGTAACAGGGTTCTGAGAAGGTTACAACCAATGATGGCTCCAATCCAGCAGCACCTCCCCAGCAGCAAGAACTCTCCTTTTCACCTCTAGTAAAACAATCACCCAATAGCTCTAACTGTAATCCAACAGCACCTCCTTGCTTTACACAAAATTCCAGCCCCCTTAGACCTCATAGAAGAGCTCTATATATAGGATAGAAGAAGAGAGGATGAGTCAGCTTGAGACTGACATGAAGCTGCCTTGTGTCCTCTCCCTCTTCAGTTAATCTTCAGTTCTTGAGTCCACTTGGAGATCCTTGGTTACACATGGTGATCAAGTACCTCTTACTCATCATAGGGCGAATCTTATGAACCAAGTGTCAGTTTGGAAGCTTCCTGGGCAGTTGACACCTTGCAGGATGACTGTGCCACTTGGCCAATCTCGTCCAGCGCAGGTAGCCTTCATTACTTTTGACTTCCAGCGCAGGTACAGAGTGGGACAGTTGCATTACAGCGTAGAAGCTCAGTTAAGCAGCTGACATGATCCAAAATAAGCCTGTTTTGAAGTGTTTTCAGGTAGAGAACTGATTGGAAGTGCTGTTGTTTGATGACCTTGTTCTTTTAGGGGTAAGAACAACATGTTTAGGGACTGAGGATCCCTGTAATTATCGACATTCCATGCTCCCTGATGCGAGGCACAAAAATGTCTATAACAATGGATTACATGTTGGGCATTCCTTCTACTAAACATGGCAATGACTGTGTTTTTGTGGTCATCGACAAATTCTCAAAAATGAGCATTTTGGCAGCCTCCAAGAAGAATATCACAACAAAAGCCACTACTAAACTCTTTTTTGAATGAGTGTAGGTACACTTTGGGATCCTCCAATATATCATCTCAGATCAGGACATCAAGTCCCTCAGTACATTTTGGTCCATTATTTGGCCAATGCTGGACACCAAGCTCACTAAGTCCACAATTTTCCATCCCCAAATAGATGGCTAGACATAGGTCATCAACAGGATGATCATACACATTATGTGCATGTACAAGCCAAAACATCCATGCACATGGGATGAGAGCCTTTCCTATGTCTAGTACAGTTATAACTGGGCTCCCCGCCGTTCAACTAGCAATAACCCTTTTCAGGTGGGCTTGGGATTCCATCCACTATGTCCCATTGATGTGGCCATACCATTTGCAGCTACTCAGGTAGATTCAGCTCATGTCCGGTCTGAAGCTGACAAGGAAAAGAACTTCATTGAGCACATTCAGCACATCCTCCAGCAAGTCCATGAAATTATGGAGAAATCAAATGCTAAGTACAAGCAACGACATGATCAACATTGGGTGCCATATAATTTTTAGGTGGGCAACAAAATCTGGTTGCATTTGCGGAAGGAACACCTTACCATAGCCTATCGGAAACTCAGACCACTTCGATATGGTCCTTACACCATTTCCAAGGCTTTCAGATACAATTCATTTGAGCTCAGCATTCCCCCATTCCTTGGCATGCACCCAGTGTTCAATGTGAATCACCTTCAACCATACTTCCCACCGTTGTTGGACACATAAGACATTGCAGAACAAATCACACCTATCGAGTTAAATCTAGACTACATGGAACAAGGAACAACTGATTAGATCATGGACACATAGATCAAGAACACCTGACAGAAAAGGATCCAACTATATCGATTTGTCAAAGCAGTCCAACTCCTTCACTAGGGAAAGTGGCTCACTAGGGACCAAGTTTAGCAAAAGTTTGCTCATCTTATAGAGGAACTCAACGCAATGGGGACCTTTGATTCCTAAGGGGTGAGGAATGATCCAGGTGGATATTGGTGGCCACCTACCTATTCCACTTGGACCCCCACCATTGTTTCTTTCAGTTTTTTTAGTTTCCTCCATTGTAGCATAATTTACTATTTTTGGCAGATTTTCAGGTCCTATACTTCCAAAGCCATTTTGAGGCCTTAAATGACATTTTTTTTGGAAAATTACCGTAAAAATTTATATTTTCGTATTCACTCTTAGTGGTTGTAGTCCTCGAATATATTTTTCTAACAAAGTATCATATGAGTCAAACGAAGATCATATGCCAAAGTTACAACCCCGGGAAGTTGATCTACCAATTTACCCCAATTGGGCCCATAGTTTGGTGTTTCATCTCCTAGGGTTAGGTTTTTGGATGTTTGTTTCTTTCCATTGTTTCTCAATAATAAATAGGCCATCAAGCCTCATTGTAGCATAGTTCAGAGGCATGTAGCCACCACATCTCTTCTCAGAGATAAGCTACCATCGCCTGAGCTAGTTTATTTCCATTCTGTATGTAGGCATATTTCAATTTGTTGATGTTAATGAAATGAAGTTTTAGTTCTGTTGCATCTCTGTGTTTATGGTTATATGTGTAATTTGTTGTGTTCCTATTTAAATCTAGATCATCTGAGAGATTCAACTTTCCTACCAATATATCTATCGACAAGTTCTTTAAATTCACAAAACTTAATGAACGTTTGATCTTTCTTCTACGTGAAGAAAATCCAACGCTTACGAGAAAAATCATCAAAAAATATTACATAATACCTATGCTTGGTTGTGGATGTTGTCGAGAATAGTCCATGCGCATATGAGTGAACTCGATTAAGGATTGGTTGTGCTTGATTGCCTTTGTCATGAAAGGAATATTTGGTGTACTTCCTCAATGTACACCCCTTGTTTTTGTCTCTCTGCTCTAGTATACCCTTGTGAAGTCCTATGGAAATTTGTTGCATGATATTCAAAGCTCGGTGATGCAACTGACCAAATATTCTATGCCACAACTCACCGATGTGTCGACTTTTCACCTCCTCTTCTTTAGTGCTCAAAGCAGCACAGTCTTCTACCTCCAATTTGTAGAGGTTCTTCACTCGAACCCCTATCTGCTTCGCTTGTCCTATGGCTATGTGAAGAAATAAATCCTTTCCCTTACTGAATATCACATCATAGCCTCTATCCTCCAACATGGCAATAGAAACCAAGTTCTTCTTCAAACTTAGAACATACATGACATCTCTCAAAGTGAGGGAAGAACTAGACACCCTTTGAAAGGCAACAGTACCGATGTTGGTTGTGCTATATCTCACATCATCACCCATCTTGATATGCATCTAGAGATCCTTATCCTCCATGTTACCAAAGAGATATTTGTTACCGATCATATGCAATGAAGCTCCACTGTCCAGGTACCACACACTACCCATGACTGATGAAACCATGAAAATGATGAGGGTAAAATCCAGCTCGAAATGTGAAGCAAGAGCTTCACTTGTCGCTCTTCCTAAGGGATTCTTACCAACCTTCTTGTGTGGACACTTTGTGGCATAGTATCCCAGCTCGTTATAGTGAAAACACTTGATTTTCAACATGTCCTTCTTCTTGCCACCCAGACTAGATTCTGATTTTGAATGGGATGACTTCCCCTTCCCTTTCTTCGGCATCCTAGCTGAGGTACAATTCTCCTCATCATCATGCTTTGATAAGGATCTATCTTTGTTGTTCTGTTGAATCTATTCTTGTACCAAGTCAAACCATAATTGATCCCACTCTGGTAACTTCTCCCTCCCATTAACTGGGTCTTAGTAGTTGTACCAACTCTTGAGAAGTCCTAGAAGTGTTAGGGTCACCAGATCGTCTTCTGCAACAATAACCTCACCACTTCCAAAATCATCCCAACATTGAGTGAACTTGGTCAAGTACTTTAGAATTAAGTCGCCCTTATCCATATTGATCTTTCTAAGTTTTTCATTTAGTGCCAGCTTCTTGTGGTCACTATTTTTTTGAAATAGGTCCATCAATGCCTTCCACATTGCAAATGGAGTTTCCTTACCATGGAGATTCGAGACACACTTTCTCCATTCAACCAAATATTTAGCATCAGATGTTGGAGGCTTCAGGATATCATGTTATATGAATTCATTCAGCGTGTTGTCTTCCAACACTGCCTCCATCCTATCCTTCCAATCTATGTACTTCGAACTACCCTCTAGGGCATACTAAAGTGTCAAACCATATAATGAAATCTTGCTGACTCTAAAGTATGAAACTATAAATTTGATATCACTTGCACAACAAACTCATATTCTCTTCTTCTATAGTGACTTTAGATATGATACCATGTAGATTTTTACTTTACATTCAAACTTCTTCTTTTTTCCACTGGAAAAATCGGTAACCTTTTATTTAAAAAATGAAAAGTTACACAAGCAGATGCAGTGAAGCATTTCCATAAGTTTCCCATTGGGCTCAAGTTCTTTCGCACCCCATGCAATGTTACAAACCTAACGTGCATTTAGAAGAAGAAAAAGAGAAAGAGAGAAGAATGGAGAGAGAGGCAGAAAAACTGGATTCCGGTAGTGAGTAAAGGATTCACACTTCAAGTTTTTCTCCCCTTTTTCTTTTCGACCTTGCGCCACTCTCCTTGAGTGGGCTCGATCAAAGCTATGACTAACTGTGTTTCTGCTTTCTATGAGGCTATTTCCTTGTCTGAGTCTGAAGTATCTGAGTGGTGATGTCGTTTGATCCCTCCCATACTCAGATCCTCACTTGCCTTCTCTGCTAGATTTGAGTGGAACTGTGAAGCCTTGTTGTTTGATGTGGTTTCCTTCTGAGTCTCCATTTCTTCAGAAACCTCATCATTCTCTGTGGGGGTATCTTCCTCTTCTGCTTCTGATTCTTCATCCTCTGAGTCAGGGGGGAAAATTGCCATCCTTTCCTCTGCTTCCCTTTCTGCTTCTTTTTACTGTTTGCTTTCTTGGCTTCTAGACATGTGCTTTGCAGGTGTCCTATCAGCCTACAGAGCCTACATCTGAAAGCAGTGTTTTCTTAGTCTAGTGCTTTCAGCCAATTTTGTTGTTTGTAGATCAGCCTTATGTTGTCCGGCAGCCCTTTACTTAGATCTACTTCCACATAAATGCGTGAAAAAGTGTAGACCCTTTCATCAATCCTTTCTAGATCTGTTTTGATATATTTCCCTATGTTGTTCCCAATTCCTTCCAATACTCGTTCACTCCAAAAGTGAAGGGGAAGGTTATATAGGTGGACCCAGACCGACAGTTTGGATACAGTCATTTTGTTTGGATCGAAATCTGGAAACCATGGCGTCATAAATAGCCCCGATGTTCCCCAAAACCAAGGCCCAGCACTGATGATTGTATCTTTGACTTCCTTGGGTGCAAATCTAACTATAAAAAATCCCTTGGAGCATAAATGTATATCACATTCCATGGTCCAATTGGTGAAAATCCAGTGAAATAGATCCATTGGTTTTGGCCAAAAACTATTAAAACAGTAGATTAGGGCCTCCGTTTCATAGGACTTAACGAAATCATAAATCCCTATAGAATCAAAGTTAAGGGCTGGAGTTTGCCCTAGCTGATCTACTATGTATGGCCTAGGTGTGTATCTGCCTTGTTCTGGAGAGGACCCTGAATCTCTGTTACCCTGTAAAATGTTTTTGTAGTAGGAACCTCCCTTGGGTTGATGCTAAGGTGCTGTCCTTTTCCCCTTATCTCCTCCTAAGGAACTTGGCTATCCTTGAGGCAGAGCCCCTCCTCTCAGCCTAAGGTTTAAAACAATGGTTGTTTCTGGACTTATCTCATAGCTATTCAGGGTTCTATTATCCTGGAGGGACCACCTACCACTGACCAAATGTTGGATCTGAAAGGGGTATCCTGTTACTGTCCATATTTGCTCTTTCAGCTACATGATGGTGCTTTCTGCATGTACCCACACTAAACAGGTTTTCCCCTCGGGGATTTTAATAAAAATCTGAAAATGAGTTGTTGTTACCTGTAGCTTGGGGTTTGACTGAGTTCCTGATCCACCTAAACCGGTGTTGCGGCTATTGTCCGTGTGCTCTAGCTGTAAACAATCTTCCAGATCTGACCTCGTATTGGGTCGTTCTTCCATTTGCATGTCTAGGGCTACAAGCCCTCTACTCAATCTATGCTCATTGTCGTCGATCTGCTACCTGAGTTCTGGTTGTTCTCGAATATTGGCCAGATCGGGTTGATCCAGGCCGGATCTGCAATGTTTGTGCCAATCCATCGAGGGAGGGAGCAGATCTACATCATGGAGTCCTCCTTCTTTGATTGCAACGTCCAGACCGATAGTTCACGAATGGAAAACGACCGAGGAAGGAGAAAAGTATAAGAAAGAGGAAGAAACAGGACCGGATCCTTTGGCCTTATGCACCACATTTACGAGCTGCCACTGCAAATCGTAGGTAGAGGCGGTCGAACCCTCCAAATCTCCCGAATGTTGCTTTGCATTCCATGCACCGCCTGATGACTTGCAGATGAATGTATAAACACCCATTCTCATGTATTGCAGCACTCCCCTCTCCTCGCGGATCCTTCTCTTAATCCTGTTGGTTGCTATTTTCAACATTCAAACTTCTTATGTAATATGCTAGAACAAAATACTTGAATCTACTCTACTCATCAGTGGAAACAAAAATTGATTGATGAAAACACTAAGCAGAAAAGGAATAATTTCTATTGCCCATAACACAATATTTTTTTGTGGAAAGAAACTGCTCAAAACCCTGACTATCTATATTTCATTAACCGAAAGATCTAAGAAGAAAATACAATGCTTGCCCAACCTGAAAAATCTCTGCACTAGTACAAACTATCTCACTGCTTCACAAACTAGCTTAAGCCAACACTTAGCCAAATCTCCTACCTGCCAAGACCCTAGTTCTTTACGCAATCCCTAAGGGAATTAGCCCATATTTAATTGGAAAAATGCCTCACCACAACTGCACAATCTGTCATAGGTCTTCGACTAATTCCATGCACCATCTATACAGCTCGAAAAATTATACAAATGATAGTACATTGTCCTTGAACTCTAATCTCAACTAGGTCTTCCTCCGAACTGACATGCATGAGTTATTTTTGAGTGATATTAGTTATTTGATTGATCACTACATGTGAATTAAATCCAATTTAGTTCACTTGACCAAACACTAGTTCCTCCAATAATTAGAACTTGTTTATCTGAATATAACTCACTTAAACAAAATTTAATAATTACAGCTAAATAAGAACTCAACCTAGGCCCCTAAAATTTATGGATCACTCTACATGATTCTAGATAGACTTCAATCTTGAGTTTACTAAACCAACTAAATCAACTTAACTTAGTCAACTATTACAATTTGCTATCAGAATAAAATTACAACTTAGTTCCCAAGTTAATTCAAGGACAAATTAAATTAGGGTTTTCTTGTTGTTAATTTTAGCACTCATGTGATGGATCATGACGGATTTTTTCAAAATAATGTATTTTATAGTTTTTATTCATACTCTCAAGTCAAAATTATCACTCTTTAGGCCTTCAACAATATTAGATATATAGCCTCTATTTCAAGGGACCTCCTTTTACTTGAATGAGAAAAAAAACATAAACTCAATAGTGGCAACATAAACAATTGACAATTTGTTAAAATCTAATCTTCGGCTACTCTAAAATCTAAAATCGACCAATTATAATTTAATTTCCCACTAGTCTTATTCCTTCCCAGGTCGGGGGAGGGTTCAATTCTCTTTCTCTGTGCATAATATCTTATATTCTGCGCTACTCTTATTCCTTCCCCGCTACTCTTCTTCCTTCCCAAGTTGGGAGAGGATGTGATGATCTTTCTCTGTGCATAATCTCTTAGATTCCACTATAGACTTCAAGAGGAACGTGTGGATCCTTGACTTGGGTTCTATATTGGGCTCTAGAATCCAATTGTTCATGATCAACAAGGGTTCGAAACCTTAGGAGGAAAAGAAACTGAGAAGGTAGGTGTTAATAGTGATGGGAATTCCTATGAATTTGAAATAAAATGGGAGGGGAGAGTGAGAATTTTTAGAACAAATCATATCGATTTTGTGAATCTAGACAGGTATCTCAGCATGGTATGGACAAAATCAGAAACCAAAGAGCCAAAGGAGGAGTAGGAAATTGACACAAATAGACTCGATATAATAAGTATTATTTCCCCGAGAACATATAGTGACCTAGCATCAAGATAATAGATGTTCACATCCATGTTCCCAATGAAAAATTGTCATCATCATCAACATTGGTTTCTTATTACTTTATCTTGCATTCTTGGTGAAGAAATTATTGTGTTCATGAAAGATACCATCAGAGGAATAATCACTCACTCAAAACACCAATCTCTAGAGCCAGAACCTCAAAGTTAGTCTCAACTTCATAGCAACATTATTTGTCACGGGAATTGTAAGTTTATTGCATGTTGGTCTCTACATTTGGAGATTTGGAAGACTAGGAATTTGAACTAAATGGGCTATCGATGTAATATACAAACTAGTGCAAGAACTTTCATTGATTGTATTTGGGGAGGTAAATTGGACATGAGAAGAAATTCAAAGCTACAACACATCCAAAGTCTTTGTATCTCTCATGGCTTATGAATTTCATTATGAATATAATATTCTTGATATTTTCAATCATCATGTTCATATCCACAACTCCTAATCCATATGGTGTTCTCCCTCTTGATGACCCTTTTACATTGATAATGTTCTTTACCCATGGATTTATGTTGGCATTAGCCCTCAAAGGGACTACAAGAATCACCATTGTTGAAGAAACAAAAAACAAATGCATGAACCTCTTATGGATGGGAGCACTTAGATGAATCTTGGCACTACGAAAGAATTAATAACCCCTTATGCTACAATACGTATTTTTTCAAGGGATACATGGTGATGATTGAATCTTGTATTGAACAAAGGTTACATAAATGATTTTTAATTGACAGATGTTCCTACATTGGAACTTAGTGATAGTGCTGAAAATATGTTTGAACTTTTTAAATCAAATTGTTATAAGTACATAGTGGAACACCAAAACCATGTACACCTTACATTCATTCAATGATTTTGGGAAAATATTTCACTTACTATATCCCTAGCCATCAAAAAATTGTGTGTGATGTATACTGACCTAGTTTTGATACAAAAAATTGTTTATTTTACATATGGAGATCAAAGCTTTTCTTATGAAGGCTCTCTGCTTGTATTGATACTTTTTTTAGCAAAATACATTGAGGTTCTTTGTTCCCATCAATATAAATTACAATGTCAGAAGTTGGGCATGATGATAAGGTATACTCTAATCACAACTTTATACAAAAAGGGTTTAAGATTGTCAAGCTCCGGTAGGAAAGCTCATGGTGTTGGACAAATTGTAAATTACATGGTTGTGGATTCTCAACAACTTTCAGATACGATGTTACAACTTCAATACATCTGGATGATTCCTCTACAAGTTGGGGTTGCTTTATCAATCCTGTTTGGGTTTTTGGGCATTTCTATGTTTCCTGGAGTTGTTTTCATGGCATTGATAACGAGCATTATAACTTGGGGATCCAAAAGAAATATGAGATATAAGTTCCGATTAATGAAAATGTGTGATCTTCATAGAACTAATGAGTTTTTCTATTATGTGAGGGTCATCAAACTTCAAGCACAAGATGACCATTTCCAAACACATATAGAGTCTTTAAGGAATTTCGAATATGAATGGATCTGCAAAACTATGTATTTTATTTCAGTGAATATAATTACCTTGTTGAGAACGCCTTCACTTATTTCAGTAGTGACATTCACTACATGGAACACGCCCTCACTTATTTCAGTAGTGGCATTCACTACATGGAACATGTCCTCACTTGTTTCAGTAGTGACATTCACTACATGCATTTTTGTAGGAGAAAAAACTTACAAGAGGGAAGGTTTTCACTACAACATCTATTTTCAAACTTCTTGAAGAACTCATTAGGATATTTCCTCAAGCTTTAATATCTATCTCACAAGAAATGGTGTCCTTGGATAGACTTAACAGGTATATGACAAGCGAGGTTCTTGATACTAAGGCAGTCCAAAGGTTACCACCAGGAAAAGAGATTGCTATTGTAGTTGAAAATGGTACTTTATTTTGGGATGAAGACGGATCCAAATCCACTCTTCAGAATATCAACCTTGAGGTTCAAAGTGGATCTTTGGTGGCAATGTTTTTCACAGTTGGATTCGAGAAGTCCTCTTCACTGTCATCCATTCTCAGGGAGATGACAAAACTCTCTGGCATGGCATAACTACAATCCCTACTATAATATTTACTTGCATCTCCATCTTCCTCTTTTAGTATCCACTACATTAAAAATATGTATTTATAACTTGGTACCATTATAAAGATAACTCTTACAAAATTTGTTATAATTTCCTAGTCAAACTCAAGTCAGCGGAGAAAACAAGCCAAATGAATTGTTGGCCAGTCAAACTTGCTTCTTGGCGAGTACAAAATTTCCATTCTTGTCAGAAAAAAATAGCCTAGTTTTCCTAACTTTTCCTATGTTTGAGTTGATCACTTACTCTCTGGTCTCACCCAAGCTTTCATGGAGCCAAGTTTTTTAACTATAAGAACAAAAACATGGGAAGGCTCCTCCTGCCATGGAAACGTGAGATTGCAAAATTTACAAACCAAGGACAAATGAATATTGAAAATAAGAAACGTGTACCCATTAGAAGTTTTGATTTTGAAGGACTCATATGACTAGTTGTTCTTAGTACGCTAAACTTAATTTATTCCAAGATAACCAGATGAAAGAAATGGTGGTCAAAAGTAACAAAAGTAGTAGCTGACTTGAAAATCGTCACTTTAGAGGTATAATAGACCTTGTTTTTTAATTAATTATTCATTGACTAATCAAACATGATTTTTTTTCTCTTAGGTTTCTTTCCCTCATTCAGACTAAATAGGTCTTTTAGATTAAACTCTAGTTCTCACCAATTTTGTCAGAAATCACTTAGATCTAGGTTCTTTGGCTCTTTAATATAAATAAAATAATTCTACTAGAGATGCAACATTTCCAATGAAAGCCATTACTACTTGTATGGAATTTTTAAAACTAACTTCACATTTTTCTTGTGCAAAATTTCAACTACTTTTTCATCTCTTCTCAGCATTCTTTTCCTTTTTCTACCTATTTTTCGTAACTATTTTTTTTTTTTTGTTGTACCTCTTTCTGTGTGGTTCCTTGGCTGAATTTCTTCCTTCTTGAACTCATAGTTGATGATGGTTTCTTCCCTCTTGTTTTGCAACTTTTTTCTTTACATTTATTGCTATTCCAATCATAGTTGTCTTCCAAGTTCACTTCATTACCTGATGGGGGTTTTCCTCGACATTTGACTTTCTTAGGTTGGCTTGCATAACCCATTCTCCTTTTCACCTTGTACTTGCATATCAAAAACCTTATTTCCTTTAGAAGTTAGTTTATGGAGAGGGAGATAGTAGGTGTATATGCCATTTTCATGGAAATACTAACACTAAAGGGTAACCTTTTCATAATATAAAACATGTTACTAGGTAAAACGATTGAATTTCAGAGGAATGCTTATATGAAGATCCATTTCCACATATCATAGTACAAGACATGTGACCAACTATGGGAGGCTGCATTGTGAGGTACTTTCTTTGATGATTTCCAATACTCTTCAAGGCTTATTCATACCAAAATTGTGTTAAAAAATTTAGGAGTCAAACTAAAAATGACATAGTTTCAAATTTTTCTATGAAAGGATTTGAAATTTGAGATTTGTATGCCATGGTTTCAACCAAGGTTTTCCTTCAATGATTGACATGGCCCAACTTTCAGAACAACCAGTTTATTTTCTTGTAACTCAAAAATCAGAATAGAGAAACCCCTACCATAGTATTGTATATTCATAGAGATAATATTTTTAAACACCAATCCAAAATAGTACTGAAATGAATTGACCAAGACAATTAGATGATTCTATACCTACAAATCTGATTTGTGCACAAAATACAACAATGAGAAAACACACACATAACAAGAAACTGCAAGAGAAGGATTGTCCTAACTATACGCATTGCACCAATGTATTTTGACTCATCCAAGACTCTTCTATTGAGTCTTGTGGACTCTTCTCTATCCCCCACACTTACTTAAAAACTCACTAGAAAATTCACTACTTGTTGTACTCACCATAAAATCGCAATACTCATCAAGACTTGCCATAATTTTGGGCTCTGAATTTATTGTATTTTCAGGTTCATTTGTATTTGTTGAGTCTTCCTCAAGTCACTGAGTCATGTCAATTCATTGAGCTATTTGGAGTCCTAGGCTAGCTGAGCCTTTGTCAAGTTTGAGTGTGACAATATTGCATTGTTGTTAGGGTTCCACAACCACCATAACTTCCATAGTTAGTGGAATAGATTTTAATGTATTGAAAACCAAATTTATTAAATAAGGCTCTACATAGTAGTATAGTGTGAAACCAATAGATGTAAGTGACCTTGTTAACAAAGGTCCAATAGTTAGTGGTTGAGGCCTTATTAATGGACTTCCATTAGGTGGCTACAATTTTCTTCAATTATAAATTATATATATAGTAGTAGAATCTATGTAATGGGTTATCAAGTGAATATTTTAGGATTTGGAGCTCTTATCATGTTGGAGATTTCCCTCTAGAAATGGAAAGTGAACATTGAATTTAGTTTGGAATATCAATAAAGGATTGCTTAAAGAGTTATTTTCCAATTTTAGTTCTATTATTTTCTTTTCACAGTTGTATTCCATCTATCTTATTTAATTTGTTCCTGCATTTATATTTTGCCATTTTTTCTCTAAATATTTTATTTCGACTAATAAGAAACACCACAAATACAAGTGGTCTCAAAGCGTTTTCTCATGCCAACACATGTTCCAATTTTAGAAAAAACATTATTTAGGTTAGAGATGTGTTTCAACATCTATAATGTTATATACCTAGGGGGGATAATATGGGGTACAAAGGGAAGTACCCAAGGTAATAATGTAATAATGGGATGGGCCATAGTAATATATAAGGTGGTTAACCCATATCATATAAGGGACCACAAGTAGTTAGTAATAATGTAATGGGCCCATGGTATTAATTCGATGGTATGAGGGAACCATGATAATGATCCACGGTATGGTATGTATGAAGCCTATATAGAGGCTAGAGACTCCACATGGAGAGGTGTCAAGGAATAATGTCAAGGATTATTGTATGAATAGGCATATGGCTTGTGGAGTGTTCTCCTTCCTTAAGGAGTGATTGTATGGTGTTGCCCTACCTTAAGGGTTTTGATCAATAAAGTGAACCATTTCTATCTATTTCTATCTTGTTATTCTTGGGTTTATTTCTATTCTCATATATTTTCTAGATCAGATCTATAATAAGTGGTATCAAAGCTATAACAAGTGGTATGAGAGCTATAACAAGTGGTATACTCTACCTGTTTATTAATGGAAATATCCTGTATTGTAATTTTCTTCTTTTTATACCAGAGCTTCAGGAATTTCTTTTGTACATTAATATTGATAGTACCCACTAATTTCGTCCAGGGGTATCCCAAAACAACATCCATGTTATCCATATCTGAAGCATAAAAATCACCATGCAACACATACTTATCCATAGAAAGCTTCAAATCCCTATAAATTTGAACATCCTCCTCATCAACCTGTGTATTTTCAATGTGTTTTGCTGTAACTTGCAATTTTTTGGCATTAATGAAATTATGATTGCAACTAGGATTTATAGAAACAATGATCTGCTCTTTCTAAATCAATCCATGAACCTGCAATAAGGAGATACCAACAGAAAATAACTCTTCAGGTGCCTTGGTTTCCTTCTTTCCTGTAAAAATAAAATCTTTGCTAGGCTGTGTGTCTGTCTGTGTGATCTTATCCACAAGATTAGCTTTATGGTCAAAGTGGTCCATAAGAGCTTTTGTGAATATGTCCCAAGTCAAGGGCCTTCGATCCAATGTTGATGCCTTTGACACCATTGCCATCTTTCATTATCCAAGTACATTTTTCCCATTCTCAGCTAAGTCTCGTCATCCATGATGTAATTCAATCTAAAACATTTCTCCATTTGTGCTAGCCATTTGGCTGGATGAGAGCCATCAAATTTATACAAGTCCCTTAAACTCTGAGCTAGGCTCGCCATCACAAAAAAAAATTGGCGAAAATTTGAAATTGTCACAGTTTAATCAATATTGCTCAAAATTTCTATTATGACCTGTTTTCAGAAATGGAACAATCATTCTGAATCTACCCATGTGATATAAATCTTGATGCAGGCACTGGAATTTCAGATCTGCACTGCAACTCTCCCGCCGTCACTAAAATTTCTGGGAAAAAAAGCTGATTTTAAATTAGTGATATCTCCCTCATCCGGACTCCAATTCGACTGATTTTTTTTTTAAATTGGGTATGTTTTCACAAAGAATCTAGATCTGTAATTAGATTATGTAGATCTTACACCAAGATGTCTAGATCTTCCCCACAAACTTGCCGCCCCAAAAAATTATCTGCAACCCCAATGATTTTTAAATCAGTGATATCTTCTTCATCCGGACTTCAATTCGACCAATTTGTTTTTGAAAACGGGTATATTTTCACATAGAATCCAGATCTGCAATTATATTTTGCATATCTTGCACCAAAACATACATATCTGATCTACAAACGCGTCGCCCCCGAAATCCTGCAAAAAAAAAAAAAAAATTCCACTTTTTGCCCAAGAAAGTGCTGTGATAACACTTGTTATAGATCTAACCCAGAAATATATGATAATATAAACAAACCTAAGAATAACAAGATCAAAATAGATAGAAATGATTCTTTTTTTATCAAACCCTTAAGGTAGGGCAACACCATACATTCACTCCTTAAGGAAGGAGAACACTCCACAAGCCATATGCCTATTCATAAAATAATCCTTGACATTATTCCTTGACACCTCTCCATGTAGAGTCTCTAGCCTCTATATAGGCCCCATACATACAATACCATGGGTCATTACCATGGTTCGCTCATACCATCGAACTAATACCATTGGCCCATTACATTATTACTAACTACTTGTGGTTCTTTTCATGATATGGGTTAACCACCTTATTTATTACTATGGCCCATCCCATTATTACATTATTACCTTGGGTACCTCCCTCTGTACCCCATATTATCCCCCCTAGGTATATAACATATAAAATAACTCAAATATCTATCATTCAATGGGAAAGCCTATAGTTGGGGAAGAATACAAGTAGAAAATAATAGAGGCATCACCTTGTTGAACACCTTTGTAACCTATGTTGGAACCCCTTTGAGTAGCATTGCATCAAATAACACCTACATATCGAATTATCTTCCATGTTCCTTCAGGTATATAAAAATCCCCCCCTGTACATGTGAAACCAACCTTACATCATTAGCGGACTTCTGAGGTCTAAAATGGGCCTCCTAAGGAAATTATAAAATAATAGTTGAAATAATAAAATTAGATTAGATTACATCATCAAATTTTAGAGGGAAGAAAGAAAAAATTATGTTTTCAACTCGTATTTTCAACTTATCTCCCTATAGGTTTACTCAAATTTAAAGTGGCAACACTCTTTGGATGTAAAATTTGATTCCTCATCCAAGGAGTACTCACGTTGCATACTTTTGATGGACCCCACGACATGAAAAATGAGAAATACATCAAAAAACATGATTGCAATCACATTTTTTCATGTATTTATCATTTTTCGTGTAGCAGGGTCCATCCAACGTATGCAACATAGGTACTCCTTGGATGAGGAATTAAAGTTTTCATCCAACAAGAATTCCCACTGGAAATTTGAGTAAAACCTTATGAAGGTAAGTTGAAAATACGTGTTGAAAAAATAGTTTTATTATTTTATTATTTTTAATATTTTTACATTTTCACTTCAAAAATGGTGAATCATCCCCAATGGTTGAAAACATCATTTTGAATCTTATTGGTTCTTATAAAGTTTATGCTTGACTTGACAGTTCTATGTATAAAGAGCTTGACTTGACAGTTCTATGAAATATGCTAGTTTATGCTTGACTTGACAGTTCTATGTATAAAGAGCTTCCCCGTTGTTGGAAAGGCTATGTTTGGGCATTAGCATCAAGTGTGGATCAATGTATCTGGGATTGTTGACATTAACCTATAAGTCTTCATCCTCTCAATAATGCTTAAAAAGGAATTATTTTCCTTTTGGAGCTCTTTGTCCTAAATGTTTGACATTCCTCATTAGAATGGGAAAGCTTCCTATGAGAGGTGTCACATTTCTTCTTCCAACAGTGGGTAGAGGATGCATAACTGGTTTCTCCTTTTTTCCACCTAGTATTTTTGGGTTGATTAATTAGTATAAATAAAATGAGGACAAAATTCCCCTCATCTAAAAGAGTTGAATGGTATTATGTAACTTGTCTTCAATCTTGGAACCAATTTTCATAAAATGCCCCAAGGAGGAAATAGAAGAAACTCTAACTTATTTCTAATACTAGGAAACAACCCTCAAAATAATTATGTGTAAAGGGTGTATTTTGGGTCCTTTGAGAATATACCTTGAGTTGGGAGAGGGATCCACATCTAGCTCTACATTCCTATAAAGATCTGGTCTCCTTGGGTCATTTTGGTCGAAGGAAATATTGAGACTTTGAGGTCACTTTTTCCTCATTTTCCCATTATCTCCATATATTAACTCCCTACTTTACAGGTACCATTGAATGCTCCCCCCAAAGGAGGAGAATAATGACTTAATCAAAGAGGACATCAAATGAAAATACACTCTAATTACCTATTTTTCACCCTCACAATGTCTTAGATCTAAGCTAGCATTTTATGCTAAGAATTTTTTGCAACTTAACATTTGATTTCTTGTCCAACTACATATGAAGGCACTAATCCCATGGACTCAAGATTCCCCTCATCATCTAAGATAATGCTCCCACCATTTATGTGTCAAGATATGTATCATTACATTTCCTAAGAGGACAATTTTTTTCGACTCTACTCATTCTAAAAGGTGGAGACTAAAGAACACTTCATGTTTCAAGTGCCCCATCTACTATGAGATCCTAGGGAGATTGAAGTTCTTCTACATAGACTCTATCACGTCTTTTGTGACCTTTATTTTAAAACCTAAACCATAGATTATTTCCCCAATAATGCAAGATTTAGTTACTAATAGATAATGTGCTCTACAAGGACCTTTAAATCCTACTTGGTTGACAACTCCACCTCTCAAACAACAAATGAATGAAGAGACTGGATACAGGGTGTCACTATGATGGAGAATGACATATTTTCACACAGAGGCCATTGACATGAGATATCATGAAATCACATCATCCCACTGCTCTCCACATATGGCGTAAAGGGACTACCACTCACCCTTGTTCTTAGCATGAAGTTCATGGACAAATGCTTCTACCAATGCTCCTTTCCTCTTGGAGGGATCTGTTGGAATTGGATGTTTAGGGAGGTAGATGGGGTCCCATAATTATTCCCCCCATAATTATTCCATATTTGCGACAGTGGATGATGATTTCTCTGCTCATTCGATGTTTTCCAAGATGCTACTCTTCCTAAGCCTCCGTAGTCTTGGTTGATTTCTAGAGGACCTATGATGGTGCATCACTATCATTGGGTTGTTTTTTCTCCTCGAGAATTATTTATTTCAATTTGTAAGACTATTTTGGTTATTCGTCAACATTAATATAATTTTATTTTATTCTGAGTTCATTTTTTTAATTTCCACTCAAAATAAATAGGTTTATTTTGAGTTCATTTATTTTCTATAATACTTTTCTTCAACCTATTTATTTGTTATTGAGTTTGCTACTTCATAAATATTCTATTGGAAAAAGTACATAACTCTTCAAAAGTGTCAACTATCATCCAACCTATATTCATTGACATCAAATAAAATTTGATTTGTTTCTTATTCATAATGAATTTTTATTTTATTTGTTCAAGTTATTCTCAAACTAATGTTTCAATCAATTTCATCAGATGTTGTCATCTAATAATTGTTTGTGATTTTCTTTTCAATACTTGTCATAGATTTAAAGATGGGTGGTGGCACAAACATCATGTATACAAAATGGGACAATAGAAGAAAACATTCTCTTTGGATTGCCCATGCACTATGGCAATACCAAAATGAAATTCAGGTGTGTGAACTATACAAGGACTTAGAAATGTTGCAATTTGGGGACCAGATTGAAATTAGTGAGCGAGGGATCCACCTTAGTGGTGGACAGAAACAACAAATTCAACTACACTAGTTTTTTACGAGGATATAAATACTTATCTTCTTGATGGCATTTTTAGTGTTGTGTATGCCCATAATGGTTATAAAGTTTGTAAGGTAAGAAAAATCAAATTGTCATGTATTACTATCTATTTACCTAGAAAGTTGATTTTCCATATAGAAGAATTCATTGGGAATATTGGAGATTCAATTTTTCTAATTATTCATCTCCCAGGAATGCATACAAGGTGCTCTAAGTGAAAAAACAAATTGTTGGTTACTCAAGCAGACTTCTTCCATAGGGTAGAACTAATTTTGGTAAGATTCAATGCTACCTTCTCTTATCTTGTAACTAATAAAACTGCATGCAAATCTTCTCTTACTTTGCTATTCAATAGACATACATTATATCAGAAAAAGTTGTTTTCTTTTCTGATTTTTAATTTTGATTATACAATAATAGGTTAAGGGTGAGCCAAATATATCATACAGATATTCAAGCTATTATTGTGCTCCATGACTTATTTTTGGAGCAACATAGCATACGATAGCATAACATTAGATTCTATATGTGTTCATGCTACATAAGGTTACATTGTATCATTTAAATTAGTCGTCTTTTCAATTATATGTCCAATTAATTATACTTTTCTCTCTCAAGAATTATTATGCATGATCCAAACTTTGAATGTAGTATTTTGTAGCACTTTGGGATCCATAATGAAAGGACTTAAATAACTGGAACTTCTAAATTGCTACATAGCTCCTTACATTTTAAATGTTTTAATTTAGTGGGAAGGTGAGATGAATCTCATGTGGTTGTCAGTTCTCTTCTACAGGCTCCTTCAAATTAAGCTTCAAGTCCAGTTAAGAACATCTCAAACAATATTATGTCTTCAAGCCCATATTATAATTTTTCGTGGTTTGACTTTGAGAGTAGGTTTATTATGGAACTCGAAAAATTCCATGGAATATTAAAGCTATTCCAGAGATACAAGTAAACATAAGAAAATATATTTTTATTTTCATTTATAGTTGGATTGGGTTTAGTTTTGGTCAAGGCTAGTTAATCCACTCTAGAACAGAGTTTAGATTTTAGTTTTGGATGCCAGCATAGAGTGCCTATGATCTATTTCCAAATAGAAGGAGATGTTCTCATAATTGGCATCCAATTATTTAGAAGGAGCTTATAATATAGATTCAAGGTGTATTCATTGCAACATATTCCCCCCTGTTAGTGTTGAATGCAACTCTGGTAAACATATTTGACATTTATGCCAAACATTCCCACTCAATGCTATTTTAGCTATTCTGGATATTGTTTTAGGTATGTGTCACCTGTTTCCAAGCCATTAATTAACCTAAGCTAATATATGGTATCTTGGAATAACTATTAGCTATTTATTGAATTTCCATAGGAATGGTATATTTGGATGTAAACACATCCTACTCTGTGATATGGTAAATATTTCAGGAATGAAGGATACTTGAGGAGAAGAATCTAGAGTTATATTTTCTAACTAAAGGCTTGTTATAATCTAGTTCTCTCCCTAGGGAGATCCTTAGAAAGCTCAATAACTTGAATACATGCATTTTATTTCAACATATGTGATGCAAATTTTGAGAGATGCCAAAAAATATATCATCGGATTATTGTTTAATCTAAAGATAATAGAATTGCAAGAAAGAGTTGTGAAAAAGTAGAAATGGGAATCAAGTGGTTCTAATTGGCTAGTCTGACCTAACCAAATAGCGATTTGAATAAAAATTCGAAGCCATAAGGTACAAAATTTTGAAAATTTTAATTTAGTAAGGTTTGTTGTATAGTTCTGCAAAAAAAATATGTCCTACTGAAAGAGAAAAATGATGGATCTTCCTCTATCTCTTGCAGGTTGCATGTTAAGAGGTGAATATGTGGAAATGTTATGGATTATAAGAGGGGAATACTTGCCTATCTTTTATGGATTTAATTTGGCCAAACATGATTCTTGAAAATTACTTGCCTATTTTTGTAGAATATTAAACCTTAAAGTTCTACTAGTTCAGTCTATATTTGAAGGTCTAAATAATTGGAAACCCAATGGCCTATTAAGATAGACAGATATGTAATGTGCTTATGCAAAACCTAATTTTGAGTTCCTTGGTATGAGTTTGATCTAGGTCTCTATATTTTAGATTTTTGATGTTACATGTGGAGGTTGTGTCTAGTAACATTAATGGTAAGGAATCAAGAGTGCTTAGACTCCAGTATACATTACTAACAAGATCAATTAGAAATAATTTCTCCTTGACGTCTGCTAAAGACCATATAAAATTTATTGCATGTCTAAAAAGTGTCATTGTATTCTTGAGATATCTTTCCAACTTTAGTTGGTTCTCATAGGTTTCTCTTTCTTGTTAATGAAAATAATCATTGTACCTATGGTAATAAAAATGCGACTTAATATGGAACCTTAACAAATATTTGAAAGAAAACTCTTTTAGAGTGGTTTTCTATTGATTACTTTGTTGTTTTATCATGTTTATTACCTCTCTAATCGAAGCTTGTTTGAACCATAGGGTTGGATTTTATTTTTAAATTTGTCTAGTTGTTTGTTTTTTTTAAGTAACTAATGGAAATTTGTTTTTCTATGACTACCTGGTGAATGGAAATGTATGGGACATCTTACATGGTGAGTGAAATGGATGGAAAAACCTATCCATAAATTTACATGTATAATGGTCATATAGGCTTTAGCAGAAGATTCTAACCAACCTTTCATATATAGTGAATGTTTTCTAATGGCCTACTTGGAGAATCCAAGTAATGCATCTGGTATTTAGGATCTACAAGAAAGATTAAGATAGATGGGAACACATGTACAAGGATTTCTTTGGGAGTTGCAAAATGTATAGCATATCTCCATCATGACTGTAAATCACATATTATTCACAGAGATGTAAAAATTTCCTACATTCTCTTAGATGAAAATTTTGAAGCACATTTGTTAGACTGTATCCCATATGAAAAAACCCTCACCTATACCTATGTTATGGGTGTTATAAATTATATTTACCTTGAATATGTAAGGATGTATAGGCTTAATGAGAAGTATGATGTGTACAACTAAGACATTGTTAATTTAGAGCTACTCTCAGGGAGGAAAGCTATGGATAATGACTCTAATTTTCTTAAGTTGGTAAGATGATAATGAATCTAAATTTGATTTAGTTGGGATTGTATTTTTGTCAATTGTGAAGATTTTTTGTCTCGGGATATTGAATGGATGAAGAAAATAAAGAAATAACTTTTGTTTCTTTGACATGGGCATTTGAATGCATATTTTATCACAAGCATACAATGATACAGTAATGGAAACTGTAGACCAAGAAGTAGAAACAACCTGAATAGATCTCCGGGTTGTAAGAAAGATATTACAACTTGCACTGCTTTACACAAAGATATAACCTTTTGACCATTCTAGCATGAATGAGGTTACTATATTTTTTTAGCCTTTAGTACCAGCTTCTAAAAAAAGCTCCAGGTATCCAAGTACACCAACCATCTCCTAGTAGCAACTATAAGAGATGAGTAGGTGGAAGTAAATCACAAAGATGTTATAAGAAGAACGAGTAACACCTTTGATGGACCTTTATTTGTGAGATTTGGAAAGATTATTTCACATAAAATTGTTTGACTATTATGAAGGCTTGAAGAAGCCAAAGGTGGAGCTCATAATTAAAAGTATATCCAATTGTTCATTCTTCCACATTGCTATTAGTGGAAAATAAAGCTAGCATATTACATCCAAAGATCAAATTTTGTAATTTTGTTTATGTAACAGAGTCTGCTAGAAAAGTCTAAGCTTGGTAGTAGAGAAAATGATAGTGCCAAGAATTATGAGAAAATTCTTTGTGCATGGCTTTGCAGAGAGGGTAGTTAGAATCTATGTAACATTTTTGTTGCTCAAGTGGTTTCCTAATTGAAATTTAACAACCTATATATCGCATCCAATAGATATTGTGTATTACCTAAACATGAACATGAATATTAATTCTTTAAGGTGGGAAACATTGTCGAAAGAAGATATGGATCATTTTAGAAGACAATACTGAGAAACTTTTGTTGTCCCTAATCCCTCATATATAAAGGTCTAATATGGTTTAAAATGGAGTTCTCTTTCCTTCCTAGCATGAAAACAATATATACACTTAAAACTGTCAATGGTGGATATATTTGTACATGAAGACTATTGTATGCTTCTTTATTAAATATCAGTCCTTGAATGTAGCTTTTCCTGCAAGAAGTGAATATTGTTTTCTTCTTTCTTATGATGTTGCATGATGTTATTCTTCAAGCTCCTCATAAAATGTCTCTACTATGCAGGCCCTTTTTTCTCTCTCTTTGATGCTCTTCTCTTATTAACATTTATGAATGATCAACTTTATTAGTCTGAGGTTTTATATGCTTTATGTTTTTTTCATTACTTTCAAGTTTTTACTACCAAATTTCTCTCTCTTTCTCTTTTCCCAAGTAGTTAGTCTGTGCAAATATTTGAAGGTTTCTGAAATTGAAAAATATATTAAAGTCCACTGTAAGTAATAAGATGATGATAGGTTATGGGTGACATTTGTTTTCTCTCTATCTTCTATAATTTCAATATAGGTGATTTTTTCTACTATTTTGATTCTCATCCCAAGTATATAAATTCTTTTTCTTTACCCATAAAACCTTCTAGTTATGAATTCTATAATTTTTAGTTTTTCTTTATTTTTTGTATACTTTTCATCGTAATGCATACATTTTATGGTGATGGTTTGTTATGTACTCATGGTTAAATTATTTCCTTCATTTTATGTATTTTGCAACTTGTGGAATTTCAAATGATGCATGTTTTTTATGCTTTGTTGTTGATTTATTATATATTGTTTTTATGCGACAACATCATTTGACTTTTCTTGCTTCTTCAAAAGTAGGTGTAGTAATTTCTAGTCTACATACATTGAATACATTTGTATAGAAACCAATGGGAAAATGCTCGATTAGAGATACTTCTCTTAATCTGAATTTTTTTGCCTTGTCTCAAGGATGGGGTGGTAAAGAAGAAGGTTTGGGGCTATTAGCTTATTCTACTAAAAATGGGACTGACCCTATTGCATATCAGCTAGGTTTTCTCCTTCATTTTAAATCTTATGCTGATGAATCTGTTAAAAAGGGAGATTTTGAAGTGGAACTATCAAGACACCCAGGGTTGCAAGTAATTCATATACCTGATTTGAGTATGAATTATGTAGTTGATCTCCAGCTTTTAAAGCATCTAGTAGATGAATATAATGTGCCTATTGGCTTTATATTTTCTTTACTATTAATATTATGTTTTTCAAGAGCATTTTCATGTCTAGACGCCAGTTATTAATACATCTATATTCATCTTTTATCTTTTATAGTGCTAGTGCAAGAAATTAATGACACCAATGATTTATCTATTTTTTTCACCAATGGACCTGAGTTTGTGAATGAAATTGTATCATTAGTATGATTTGATTATGTGGTTCCTGTAGATATTCATATTTTGGAGATATTGACATTGGGGGCCCTCTAGTAGGATAGGTCTTGTCAGTCAAAGGTTTTAAATGTCATCACATCAAGAGGAAATCATGACATCTTACCGAGTCTAATGCACAAGGAAATAAGTTCTCTTTCTATTGAATCATCCTATTGTTCGATATCTTTCCTAGAAGCATTGATTTCTCTTATAACAATTCTAGTTTCTTCTTCTTTTGGTTGCACTGCTTTAAGGGATGTGGGTTTAATGCCAACTTTTCTCCCTCTTCTCAAAGATTTGGATCCATAATACATACACTTGGTAACCTTTTTTTTGCATGTTCTTGAAGTTTTTATGGAATATAGTAATCCTATTTCAACCTCCTTTATCGATTTAGGAGACTTGGATAACACCATAGCATGCTTGAAGCTTGAAGCCTGCCATTTTGAGGAGAGATTAAGGAAGCAGAGTGGATAATCACAGTTAGGTTCCAAGGGAAAATCTCCTTAGAACAATGTTGTTAGGTCATAGGCAACACATATAGCTCAACCTAACGCATTGGTTCCTTAGCATAGAAGACTTATTATGAAGGATTTACTTCAGGCTATATCTCTTAGCACATATGATCCTAGAAATACTACATGGCTATATGGATTTGAAGAGAGTTATTTGCCATTTTTCTTTTGCACTATATTCAGGAGATGAAAGGACTTTGGTTGTGGGGTCTTTTCACTTGCAGCTAAAGTCATGAGTGATCTTATTCACAAAGATCCAACTTTCTATTTTGTTCTAGATGTTGATGGTCTGCCAAATATTTTTTTGGATGCCATCATGGCTGGTGTCATCCCTTTTGCAAATGTAGTAGCTTGTATACCATAATTCTTGGATTCTTTGTGTCATTAGTAGGTTGGAATTTAAGCTATTAATGATCGTGGTGATCTAATATGTTTTGTGAAATTTTTTACATCAAAACCCTACTTATAGTTTTTGGCAGGTGACACTCCTAGGTCGTTATAATCTTCCTTGGATAAGATGATGTGACACATTACTTCTTTGAGGGGGCCTAGGGTGAATGTATTGATTGAAATATTAAATACTGTTACAAAACTTGGATCTGGCACTAAATTGTCTTCCTTGTTGCAAGAATCTATCAACACTTCCGTGCATGTTCCCATGGAGACTAGTTTAGAACATAAAACCATTAGTTCAGCTGATAGAGAAGAATCATCGACGGAAACATCTGAGCTCGGGGTTTGATACTTCTACTAAAAAAAATTCTTCAAACATGAAATCCTTTCTCCCAGATTGTATAAGAAATGCTACATGTCTCTTAGACAATATTATGTGTAATATAAATACATGTGGGGTGTTTGTTGAGAAAGCAGGTATAGAGGTTGTGCTACAACTATTTTGATTATCCCTCTTGCCATTTTCATTTGCAAGTGACCAGAATATTGTTGTCGCATTTAAGAAATTTTCAATGCAACACTTGTATCCTCTCATAATGGTTGATTGTACTACTCTAAGAGATTGCATGGAACTTGCAATTCAATTCATGAATTTTTTGGATGGAACAAAGATGGAATATACTGAGATAGAACAATGCATGAGAATTTTGAGATGCCTTTCAAGTCTAGATGTTTTTTTATCATTTTCAACACTATTGAGAAATGGCAACAAGAAATTCTAGTTTAATTTGTCCTTGAATTAAACATTGAATTAAATTTGAATTCTATTCTCATAGCAACTTAAAATAGTTAAATTAAGTTTATTAAACTTGCTTAACTTAGGAAATTCGAGTTGGAAGTCTTTTAGAAGTCATGTATATCTTATCCCTACCTCTTAGTAGTCTAGTGTGAATTAATTATGAGTTGTAAAATAGAAGACTTAGTTTCATGAGTCAGTCCAGTTAAATTAGTTCTCAAACTAATTGAGAGAACTAATGTTGAGTCAATAGTAAGTGCTGACACTAATGAAATCCACTAGTGCTACTCTAGTTAGTTGAATATTTACTCATCAGAAACTCATGCATGTTGATTCTAAGAAAGACCCAGTTGAGACTAGAGTGCAGGGACAATGTACTATTCATTTTAGATTTCTCTGAGTTACACTGATAGTTCATGCATTTAGGAATTGATCCTTGAGAGATTGTGCTATTTTTAGAGGCTTTATTTCCATTTAAACACAAGCTATCCTCCATAGGAATTACACATTGGGATAGAGGCTTGGAGAGCTCATGAAGAGGCTGATCTTTGGCCTAGATATTGCTTATGAGTTGGAGATTGAATTTGTTGAGTGCTGGGATTTCTCTAGAGAGAACAAGCATTGTAATTTCATCTTGATTTTTTGGATTAATACAAAACAAAGTGGGGTTTTGAGTTGTGGCTTTCCCTGGATATTTATTGTGTTATGTGCCTTTGATTATCTTCCTCTATTTATTATTGTTTTCTCGATGTTTATGTGGTTCTATTGTAAAGATTAGAAGTAGATTCTTGTCTCTTTCTTTAGAAAATTGCATTAGCTTGTGAATCTACAAGATTTTCTACATGGTATCGAAGCAAGATTGTTTTTTGGTCGAAGAATTTATAGAGAAGATCTGAGAATTTCTATGCAAAATTTTCAGAAACAAATTGCAGATATGAATTCCTTGTGAAAAGATACCAAAATTCAAAAAACAAATTGGCCAAATTGATGTTTGAATAAGGGAGATATCATTGATTTAAAATCAACTCTCTAGAGGAAATTTTGAAGTTTTGAGTTTTGGGTTATAAGTGAAAGTCAAATTTGCATACATACTTGAGGACCGATAGATGGCGTTCCATGGGTTGAGGCTTGAGTATTCCTTGTAATGTAGCTGAAATTTCATAGCTTGGAGGGACAGGATGGAGATTGTGCTATACGACAATGGCTTGAAGGAATTTGTTGAATAAGAAATTGCTAAGCCAGCAGCTACTGATGAACAGAACTTGGTCGAGTGGAAGAAGTGTGTGGCAAAGCCAAGGCAAAAAATACTTGAGGGAGTTCGAGATCATATTATCTTGAGTCTCCATGGAAAGGAAACCCCAGATGCTATGTGGAAAACATTGACATACTTGTATCAAAATATTAGTGATCAAAGGAAGTTCGCACTCAAGGATAAAATTCGTAAAATCAAGATGGAGAAGGGCAAGATGATTCCAAAATACTTGACCGAGTTCACTCAATGATGAGATGAAATTGGAAGTGATGGAATCATCGTCACCGAGGAGGATATGGTGAGCCTTCCTCTTCTTGGATTCCCAAAGAGTTGGTATAGTTATCAGGACTCTGTCAATGGTTGGGAGAAGTTGGCAGATTGGGAATGACTATGGTTGGATTTGATGTAGGATGAGATCAGGTGGAACATCAGGGATGGCTCTTCATTAAATACTGATGATGAAGAGAATTGTGCCTTAGTGATTAAGGGGAGGAAGGGGAAAGGTAAAATTTCTAGTTCCAAATCAGATTCTTATCATGGAGGTAAGAAGAAGGACATGATGAAAGTTAAATGCTTTCCTTGTCACAAGATTGGTCACTTTGCTACAAATTGTCCATTAAAGAAGTCCTAAGGAGGAGCGGCAAGTGAGGCTTTGGCCTCCCAATTCAAATTGGACTTTTACCTCGTTGCATGCATGGTGTCTTTAGTGGTGGGAAGTGTCTATTACTTAGAAAATGGAGCTTCTTTCCACATCACTGGTGACAAAGACTTATTCAGTGAACTAGAGGAGAAACATCTCAAGATGAATATCGAGATGGGTGATGATGGTAAGTATAGGGTTGTTGGATTGGGCACTATTATTTTTCATAGGGAGCATGGGGCTCCACTCATCTTGAAGAATGTTATGCACGTACTCGGACTGATGAAGATCTTGGTATCCATTTCCATGCTTGAGGATAGAGGCTATGATGTGATCTTTTTGAAATCAAGGGAATTCCTTTGACACATAGCCAGATGTCAAGTAAAGAAGATATGGGTTTGAGTTTGGAATCTCTATAAGATAGAGGTAGAGGATTGTGCTATTTTGAGTTCAAAAGTGGAAAAGATGTTGAGCTGAGACATCGGCGAGTTGTGGCACAGGCGATTGGGCCACTTGCATCATGGGGCTTTGAAGATATTGCAGCAAATCTCTACCGGTCTTCCCAAAGGTATGCTTGGGCAAGTTTACACATGCAAGGGTTGTTCTTTGGGAAAATACACCAAGTCTTCTTTTAGAGAAAAAGACAGTCGAGTAGAGTCTATTCTAGAGAGAGTCCATTCAGATGTGTGTGGACCATTCTTGATAGCATCCATCGTGAAACAAATGTGTTATGTTAAATTTGTTGATGACTATTCTTGTAAATGCTGGGTATTTTTTATGTAGAAAAAGGATCAAAATTTCACAAATTTTTGTGATTTCAAAGCATTTGTAGAGAAAGAGTCTGGCAAGAAGGTTAAAGATCCATTGAGTGATAAAGATGGTGAGTATGTCTCCAATGAGTTTAAGAAATTATGTGCAGTGAAAGGGATTAAATGAGAGTTGATGGCACCCCATAACCCTCAACAGAATGAGGTTGTCGAGGGGAAGAATAGGAGAATAGTGGGGGAAGCAAGGGCGATATTGCATGATTAGGGCCTACCATTACCCTTGTGGGCTAAGGCATGAAACACAATAGTTTATGTTAAGAACCATAGCCCACACCGGATACTTGAGATGAAGACACCAAAGGAGGCTTATTCTAGCAAGAGGCCAGATGTTGGTCACTTTAGGATTTTTGGGTCATCGGTTTATTGCCATGTGACCAAAGATGCAGAAAAGAAGCTTGAGCCAACAGTAGAGTTGGGGATCTTTGTGGGGTACACTAAAACACCCCACAAATATTGGGTGTACATGCTGACCCATCAAACGATAGTGGTTCACAGAGATATCAGTTTCGATGAGGAGAAGGCCATGCAAGTATCCCTTGAGAGGGAACTTGATCTACATACGGATGAGGAGCTTTTAGCTCCGAAGGTTGACAGGCCTCAGATTGATGTGGAGCAGCCGCATGTAGAGGTTCAGAGAGTGGAGACATCCACTCAAGAAGAGTATTCTAGAGAGGGAAGAAATTGCACTAGAGAGGCTGACAAATTATTGGATGATGCAAGAGAGAATGTGGGAACACCCTCTTCTTCGTGTAGACAAAGGAGGTCACCATAGAGGTGCAATGGATACGTGGCAGTTATGGGTACATCTGTTATGACAGAGCCATCTTCCTTTCAGGAAGCAGTGCAACAACCCATTTGGGTTGTTGCGATGGTGGAGGAGTATGACTCCATAGTTCGGAACAGTGTTTGGGATGTGGTCTCGAGACCAGAGGACAAGTCAGTTGTGAGCCCTTTGGCTTTACAAGGTAAAAGAAGCTACATATGGTAGTGTGGAGAAGCATAAGGCCAGATTTGTGGCCCTTGGCATTTCACAGGTAAAGGGGATTGACTATCACGAGACCTTTGTTCCTGTTGCAAGGTACTCGTCAATCATATATATTTTAGCACTATCAACACAGATGGGTTGGAAGATCCATCAGATGGATGTGAATAATTCCTTCCTCAATGGCATGATTGAGGAAGAGGTGTACATAGAGAAAACCTAAGGTTTTAAAACCTTGGACCGTGATTCGTATGTGTGCCGACTCAAAAGAGAGTTGTATGGGTTGAAGCAAGCACCCCATGTTTGGTACACCAGGATAGATAGTTACTTCACTGGATTGGGCTTCACGAAGAGTGAAATGGATTCGAACATGTATCACATAGTGGTATAGGGTAAGTTGTTGATCATTGTACTTTATGTAGATGATCTCATGCTGACAGGTGATGAGAAGCTCATCAAATCTTGCAAGGAGGACCTTACAAGAGAGTTTGAGATGAAGGACATGAGGCTCATGCATTAATTTCTTGACATGGAGGTATGGCAGGGCAATGTGGAGTGGTTTGTATCTCAGGGTAAGTATGTCAATGTGATACTCAGGAGATTTTGCATGGAGAGTCCTCTAGCTGGTAACTGGAGGAAGGAGGATGCTACTTCAAGGGAAGTAATGGAAGCTACTATTTACAGGAAGCTTGTTGGTTCACTCATGTACTTCATGAACACACGACCGAATATGTGATATGCAATTAACCAACTTAGTCAAATCATGGTTAGGCCTACCAAGTTGTATTGGAAGGTGGCAAAGCACGTATTGAGATACCTTAGAGGAACTACTCAGTTTGGGCTATAGTATAGATGAACATAAGGTGTGAAGCTTCAAGGCTTCACTGATGTAGATTGGGTAGCGAGTCCATCTGATAGGAAGAGCACATCAGGAGGGATCTTTAGTATTGGGTTAGTGGCAGTTTCTTGTTACAATAGGAAATAGAGATCAGTTGCACTCAGTTCAGCAGAGGCAAAGTACATGGCTGCAAGTTAGGAAACATGTGAGGATACATGGATGAGGAAGATCCTAGTTGGTTTGTTTTGTCAATAGATGGATCCGACAGTGATTTATTGTGATAATCAGAGTTGTATCAAACTCTCTGAAAATCCAGTCTTTCATGACCGGTCCAAGCATATTGATATCCAGTATCATCATCTCAAAGATTATGTATTGAGGCAGATCATGTCATTAGATTACATTCCCATGTAGGAGCAAGATGTTGACATCTTGACAAAGGCATTGTCAAGATGTAAATTCGAGTTTCACAAAGAAATGATCGGGGAAGTTGATAATCCCTTTCTTGTCAAGAGGGAGTGTGGAGAAATGGCAACAAGAAATTCTAGTTCAATTTGTCCTTGAATTAAACTCTGAATTAAATTTGAATTCTCTTCTCATGACAACTTAAAATAGTTTAATTAAGTTTATTAACCTTACTTAACTTAGGAAATTTGAGTTGGAAGTCCTTTAGAATTCATGTATATGTTCTCCCTACTTTGTTGGTGTCCATTGTGAGTTGTAAAATACAAGACTTAGTTTCATGAGTCAGTTCAGTTAAATTAGTTCTCAAATTGATTGATAGAACTAATAGTGAGTTAACAGTCAGTGATGACACTAATGAACTCCACCAGTGCTACTCTAGTTAACCAAATATTTACTCATCAAAAACTCATGCATGTCGATTCTAAAAAATACCTAGTTGAGGCTAGAGTGCAGGGATAGTGTACTATTTGTTTTAGTTTTTTCTAAGTTTCACTGATAGTGCATGCATTCAGGAACTAATCCTGTTAGATGATCCAAAAATACTCTATTATCATAGGTTATAAAATTGAAATAAAATAATTATTAATTTAAGAAATTAAATTAATAATTATTCTAGAATGATTAATTATTTTAGAGACAATTAGAATTAGTATATTGTTGTAACAAGATATGACTCTCCAAATGAGTCGTATCTTAGGCTCTATTATAGGAGATTAGTTAGCTAGTTGGTCTGAGTAGCATTTACTGTAAATGGACACTTGTAAGTGATCCATAATTAGAGGTAGTTAGGACATGGAGCTTATAAATAGCTCATTGCAAGAGTGTTTGGTTGTTCGGGTGTAAGCTCTTGCAAATCAATTATGTAATTGTTTTTTTTTTATTAATAAAATTACGTGTCTGAGGACACTTCTGCCATTTTTGTTTGAGTGGAAGATCGCTCATGCTGGAATATATGCCCATGCCTGAATTTAATGTAAATTTGGAAGGTATTTTTGTTTGAGTGTAATATTGAAAGCGTTGAAGATTTGGCTGTGGAGACATGCGTGGAAACCTGAACTGCGTTTTTTTTGCAACTCTTGGAACTGTATTTTGTTTGTTTGCCTTTATGAACTACAGAAATCTTCAATAAAGAAATGGCTTGCTCTGTTTCGATGAAAGACCATCATTAGATCGATTCTCAAGGTCAACGTGTTGGTCTGTACAGACTTATCAATTATTTACTGCAGACTTCTCTTGCTGCGATACACTGATATCTCTAAAAAATTCAGTTTCATTTGAGCCAGAGTTCCACGCAAATTGCTGGCATTTTTTGTTGCAGAGAGAATTTCTTTGAACAAACCACTGTTGTTATGCACTTGCACTGAAAATTCTTAATGAGAGCCATTTTGATTTTGAGTACCAACACGCAATCGCAATGACGTCGGAATGGTAGCAATGGCCAATGCCTGGAGAGAGCTCTACTCTAAATTTCAATACATAAATTAGCCTATAACTGAAGCGGAATCGCTCGTGCCAGCGTACAGGAGTGCTCTAGTCTAAATTTCAATAAATAAACTAGCCTATGACTGAAGCGGAATCTCTCTTGCCGGCGTAACGATTCAATTTGCTCTTTTTATGGTTATTGCAGCAGCAGGTCTTATGCTATCAACTCGATTGGCTTTTTAAAAGCGAATCTATGGTTTTTTGGAGGTGTTGTAGTATTTTCTTTCATCATCAATTTTATTCCAGAGCCAACTCTGGTTCCCTCTCAAAATCGGGCAGATAAAATCGTATGTGGATTGCACATTCCCTTGGGCATACACTAAATTTAGTAGTTGCCTCTAGCCAGCTGTGCCAGATATAGAGAATCTGCAGTTCAATTGAATTCATGTGATGATGTGAAAATAAAATGAACATCAATATGCTGCAGCTGAATTAAATTTGTAATATTGTATTGTGCAAAAATATGGCGATTTTTTAATTTATGGTTGATGGAGCAATAAGGTGATTGTAATTTTTTGGGGCAATAAGGAGTTTTTTTGTAATTGTTTGAAGGAGATAAATGTAACTCAAAGTAATTTTACTTTGAGGGGGGGTAAATTTTTTTACCAGATTGTGCAAAAGCACCGTTGTAAAAAGTCAAATTTTGAAAGTTGCCCTGTAAAAATTTGAGAAATTGACTAGAGCCAAGTGCAAAGCTCAGTCAATATTCTCCTGTTTTGACGACTATTCGAGGGTCAAGTCCAAGCCCCGATAGATCGTGTTTTTGCGTGGTGCGTTGTGCAGACTATCTTGCACTTTCTGTTCTGCTTCTTGGTGCGTCTCTTCATTGGTAAAAATGTCTAAGTTGATTAACTTATTTTCTGATTTCGACAAACTTGAAGGCACCAAATGTTATAAAATGTGGCATCGTCTTATTGAAAGCACACTCATTTACAATGACTTATGGCAAGGAATATGTGATGGAGATGTAAAGCCGAATAAACCCACAGATGCAGATCCACTGGCAAAACGGGAAATCAAGAATGCTAAAGCCTTAGCTCTTATTAAATCGTCTGTGAATGATGAAATATATGTACATATAGAGAATGCCACAGATGCATGGACAGCCTTGAAAACTTTTAAAGACCTCTTTGATACTCAGCCAGAATCAAAGAAGGTTGATCTACAGTTAAAATTGTTGCGACAAAAATTAACTGGAGATGGTGATATTCCTGAATATCTCTCCAGACTTAAGAATATTAAGCAAGAAATTATTAATGCTGGTTTTCCCGCAATTGATGATAGCTTTATGGTCACAATTGTAATTGCTGGGCTTCCTTCTTCCTATACGCATTTTTTAGAAACTTTACAAGTAACTGGGAAATTAGAAAAACTAAAGTTTGATGAACTTTGTGAAATGTTAAGTCAACATGATAAAACTTTTTGGAAGAAGAAGAAAGTTGGTGAAGATGTTTTTCTCACAGAAGCCAGCACAAGTAAGTCATCAGCAGATAGTTCTCGAGGAAGAGGCAGATGGAATCAGAATCAAGCAACACATAATCGAGGTCGAAGCCAAAGTAGAGGCAACAATTTTAACAGAGGAGGAAGAAATAATTTTCAAGGTAGAGGAAACGACCAAGGAAGAGGCAATTTTCAAGGACAAGGGTGTAATAGTCAAGGTAGAGGACAATCTCAAAATAGAGGTCAAAGCAGAGGCAGAGGACAATATTCAGGACGAGGAAGAGACTTAAGTCAAATTGTATGTCGAAGATGTAACAAAGTTGGCCATTATGCTGAAGATTGCCGAACTTCACTTAGTAGAATTCCCAAGTTTCAGCAGCATTCAGCACAATTTGCAAATGATCAAGATTTAGACAGCTCAGAATATGTTTTTACTTCCTCACCAGCATCACAAATTTCATCTCATCTTAGAAGTGACTATGAAGATGCCTGGATCTTGGATTCCGGGGCAACTCAGCACATGACTTGTCGATGTGATTTTTTCTGGAATTTTCAAGAATGCCAACTTAATTCAATTTTTCTTGCTGATGATACAAAACATACTCCTTATGGAAAAGGAGTAGTGAAAGTTTTTCTCCCTGACATTGGAGAAAAATTGATTTCCAATGTATGGTATGTACCTAGTTTCAAGAAAAATTTGCTCTCTTTAGTCACGATTCGACAAGCAGGACATCAGGTAATTATGGAAGATGGTTTAGTGAAGATTAATTCAGTGAAACAAAATTTGAAAACACTCATGACAGGTTATGAAGATGGAAAACACTCATGGCATTGTGATTTTGCAGGGGCAGTGACTACAGGTATTTCACCTATTAGACTATGGCATGTAAGATATGGACATTTGAATTTTGAGAGTCTTTCACAATTGCAAAAAAAAGTAATGGTTAAAGGACTTCCCACATTCAAAAGGGAAAATGCAAAATGTGAAGCTTGAATTTATGGAAAACAAAATCGAGAAAGTTTTCCAACAAGTTCATGGCGAGCAAACAGGCGGCTACAACTAGTTCACAGTGATGTTTGTGGTCCACTACAAACCTCATTTGGTGGTTGCAAGTATTTCTTACTATTCATTGATGATTTTAGCAGAATGACTTGGGTTTACTTCTTGAAGAACAAGTCAGAAGCATTTGATAAGTTTAAAATTTTTCGCCAACTTGTTGAAAATGAAGTCAAAGAAAAGATAGGTACTCTCGGGACGGATAATGGGGGAGAATTCACTTCAAATGAATTCAAAACTTATTGCAGTGAAAAAGGCATAAGGCGACATCTCACTAATGTTTACACTCCACAGCAAAATGGAGTAGTCGAAAGAATGAATCGCACTTTGTTAGGAATGGCGAGATCCATGTTAACCTTCAAGAGGTTAAGGCCAACATATTGGGCGGAAGCAATTCATGCAGCTGTCTACTTAAGAAACAGATCTCCAACTGCTTCTTTAGACGGAATCACACCTTATGAAGCTTGGTTTGGTTTCAAACCTCGAGTTAAACATCTTAGAGTTTTTGGGTCAGTGTGTTATGCCTTAGTTCCGAAAGAAAAACGAACTAAGCTTGACTCGAGAAGTTTAAAATGCACAATGATTGGCTATTCTGATGAGAAGAAAGGGTATCGTCTTTTGACCAATGGAAAATTCATTGTGAGTAGGGATGTCATTTTTGATGAAATAGAGAGTAAGAGGGCTGAAGAAATTGAAAATCTTCTTCACAAATTAGAAACTAAGGGAAGTAAAAAAAATGGAAAAATGCCAAGTCAACCAACTTCACCAAATTGGTATGAACATGATTTTCCTTCCTCTGAAGATGAGTCATCCAGTCCATCTACATCAACAACATCATCCGGGTCTTCTAGCAGTTCATCCGCATCGCCAAGCAGCAGCTGTTCTTCAGACAGTGAGTCTCCACATTCTTCACCTGAACGACAAACATCAGTTTATATTAATCCTCTTTACAATGATGGGGACTTTACAGAAGCGCAAACAAGTGAGCACCAACTTCCGAAATGGGCAGTTCAACTTTTAAAAGATGTAAAGCCTGATGAACAGAATAAAACTGGCACCAGAAGGGCACATAGAAGTGAAGGCAATTTTGCCTTGATAGCAAATGATTTTACTGAACCTTCCACATACAAAGAGGCAGTAAAACATAAAGAATGGAAGCAGGCTATGGTTGAAGAATATAAAGCAGTAATTGATAACAACACTTGGAAACTTGTTGAATTTCCAGCAAATGTTAAACCCATAGGATGCAAATGGGTTTACAGAATTAAGTATAATCAGAAGGGTGAACTTGACAAGTATAAAGCACGACTTGTCGCAAAAGGTTTTGCGCAGCAGGGAGGCATTGATTATGAAGAAACTTTTGCTCCAACAGCTAAATGGAACACCATCCGATTAACACTTGCATTGGCCGCTCAAAAAGGATGGAAAGTTCATCAAATGGATGTGAAAAGTGATTTTCTCAATGGGGATTTACCGGAGGAAGTGTATATGACCCAACCACCAGGTTTTGAAGTGGAAGGACAACAACATAAAGTCTGCAAATTGATCAAGGCTTTATATGGGTTAAAACAAGCTCCCCGAGCCTGGTATGCCAACATGGATGATTACCTTAAGAAAGTTGGTTTTCAACGAAGTGAATCTGATGATAATTTGTATGTACAACAACAGGGAAAATGTTTGGTAATTCTTGTTATGTATGTAGATGATTTGATCATCACTGGCAATCATGATGATCATCTTGCACAGGTAAAAAAGGAGTTACATGCAGGTTTTACGATGATAGATTTGGGATTACTTCACTACTATCTTGGAGTTGAAGTCTTCCAACGTCCACATCATATTTTCATTTCTCAGAGTAAGTATGCTGCAGAGGTTCTTCAGCGATTTGGCATGCAAGATTGCAAGCCCGTTCTCACCCCCATGGAGCAAAACTTGAAACTTTCAAAATTTGAAGGGGGGGAAAAGGTGGACAGCACAACTTACAGACAGTTGATTAGAAGCTTGATTTATTTGACAAATACTCGTCCTGATCTATCGTATGCAATTAGTATTCTTTCACATTTTATGCAGGAACCACGAGACAGCCACTGGAATGCAGCCAAAAGAGTTCTTCGATATATCCAAGGAACAAAAGATTTTGGTCTTCTTTACACAAAGACTAAAAATTTTGTACTTGGTGGATATTCTGATGCCGACTTTGCTGGGAGTATTGATGATCGAGCATCAACATAAGGTTATTTAATGAACATGGGGTCAGCAGCAGTATCTTGGAGTTGTAAAAAACAAGCTACCATGGCCACTTCTTCAGCAGAAGCAGAGTACATTTCAGCATGTGAAATTTTTGGTTGCGCCGAATTTTGCAGGACTTGGGAATTTCTCAGGGAGAAGCTGCATCATTGTTCATTGACAGCTAGTCAGCCATCAAACTTGCCAAGAACCCAGTTTTTCATTCAAAGACAAAGCATGTGGACACCAAGTATCATCATATCAAGTCTCTCATTGCCAAAGATGTCCTCAAACCAGTTTATTGTCCTTCCGAAGATCAGATCTCCGACATTTTCACCAAACCGCTTGGCAGAATAAAATTTACTAAGTTCAAGGATGAACTTGGTATCTGTTGTAATGTATCTTTGGATCATAGGGGGGAATGTTAGATGATCCAAAAATACTCTATTATCATAGGTTATAAAATTGAAATAAAATAATTATTAATTTAAGAAATTAAATTAATAATTATTCTATAATGATTAATTATTTTAGAGACAATTAGAATTAGTATATTGTTGTAACAAGATATGACTCTCCAAATGAGTCGTATCTTAGGCTCTATTATAGGAGATTAGTTAGCTAGTTGGTTTGAGTAGCATTTATTGTAAATGGACACTTGTAAGTGATCCATAATTAGAGGTAGTTAGGACATGGAGCTTATAAATAGCTCATTGCAAGAGTGTTTGGTTGTTCGGGTGTAAGCTCTTGCAAATCAATTATGTAATTGTTTTTTTCTAATTAATAAAATTATGTGTCTGAGGACACTTCCATTAAATCCTTGAGAGATTGCACTATCTTTAGAGGATTTATTTCCCTTTAAATACAAGCTATCCTCCATAGGAATTACACATTGGAATAGAGACTTGGAGAGCTTGTGAAGAGGCTAAGATTTGGCCTTGAGCTTGCTTATGAGTTGGATATTGAATTTTGTGAGTGTTGGGATTGTTCTAGAGAGAACAATAATTGTAGTTTCATCTTGATTTTCTGGATTTATACAAAACAAATAGTGGGGTTTTGAGTTGTGGCTTTCCCCAGATAATTATTGTGTTATGTACCTTTGATTATCTTCCTCTATTGATTATTATTTGCTCGATGTTTATGGGCTTCCGTTGTAAAGAGTAGAAGTAGATTCTTGTCTCTTAATTTAGCAATTTGCATTAGCTTGTGAGTCTACAGGATTTTCTACAAACACAAATTCTGAAAAGCACAACAACAATGATGCTTCAAATTGGTTCCGGGGACGTAGATGTACTGAAGGATGTAGGGAAAGTGTATGAAGAAATAGTTTGGAAAACATCTCTTGTTAGTGATTTAAAAGTATATGTGAAGAAAGAGGCTAAAAAATGACCTACAAATGGAAATTATGAACCAAATGCAGCATGTAAAGAAGCTGACAGTGACACTAATGCAGTTTTATCTTTTTGGTATGTGAAGCCAATGTCTATGAGGAATGGAGTTGCTTCTCACTGGTCCATTTAACGTGAATATATTTACGTTATACAAAAAATACTACACCGCCAAAGAAGAAGGGGCCATGGTATCAAATGGCTTTCAAGAATACATCTTGATCGGCTTGGGTGACATGAAGATGCATCAGTGGTTGACATTGGAGGCTCTATAAGTGTAAGGGAAACATCTCAATACCAATAAATTAAAACAAATTCACTTGATCTCCTGGACTTTGAGACTATGAATAAGGTTCTGTCTACAATCTGATCATTCTATGTCACTCCTGCGAAGGTTTTGGATGTAGCCAATCAATGTCGTGATGCTACAAGATTGCTTAGTGCAACAACCAAGGGTGTGATGGTTATTCCTACAAAAAAAATTCATGAAAGTCTTGATGTGGATGAGAACTATAGCTCATATGAGTTTGAGTCATCACTTTATTCGAAGTGTCACTACTCTAGGAAAGTTGTGGATGACATGACAACATTTATATATGGTTACTCCTGCAAAAAAAATTCATGAAAGTCTTGACGTGGATGAGAACTATAGCTCATATGAGTTTGAGTCATCACTTTATTCAAAGTTTCACTACTCTAGGAAAGTTGTGGATGACATGACAACATTTATATATGACAACCATAAGCGAAAATGCAATACAATAGTGGTGAATTGTTTCTATGGTCATGGTACAATTAAAAGTCTTTTAGCTACTTTTGAAGTGACAAGTGATTCATGGTGGATAGTACCATTTATGCCATAACAATAAATGGAAATAAAAAATGGAAAAGGTATTGAAAATGAAAATCTAGAGCATGTACCTTGGTTATTAGGGGCATTACGAAGCTATTGTAGGATTTTGGAGTACCTTATGAATTATTCTTCACTGTTAATTGTGCCATTTGCATCAAATTTAGTGCAACCATTGTTGGAGTCTCTGTCACCATTCCAAGGGATCTAAATATTTTTTTCCACAGTCTACAAGCTCAAGTTGTCAATTTTGTTCTACCTATCAGGAGTAATCCAATGTTTGGTTGTTGTAGTCCATCTTTGATTACCTTTCTTGTTTTCATTATTACCCATGTATACACTGCCATAGATGATGTTAAAGGAAGAAGAAATGGTATTCCTAGACACACAAGTCAATGATTTATAGGTCATCCACCTGATGAGGCTTCCATTTCTATGATGGTTGACATGGTATTTCCAAGGTCTAGGTCAAAGGAAGCATTGAGGCATGTTGAAACAAATAGTGTTGTTTAGTTATCCTGAACAACCAGTGCAAGAAGGTGGTGAAATTTTGCAAGGTCTTGCCTTGTCACTGGGTAATTCTGAGGTTCAAAAATAGAATTCCAATGAAAAATGAAAAGATGTTTCTTATGAAGAGAAGCCTCTATAAAATTCTCTCGCTGAGGATATCTTAACTACATGTATGAATCTATTGCAAAGTACAAATGTGATTTCTTTTTCCATGACTAATTTGATTGTGAGTTTGTCATATTTAAAGAAAGGTTAATACCATATGAGAGTTGTTTACCTTATTATTTAATAGCTAAAGCTTTGTAAGGTGGATGGATTTAAAAGGGCACTAGTCCATTATCAACTATTTCTCGTATTTTGGTATTAGTTTTGAGTGAAGACAACAAGACTAGAGATATAGGAGCCAAGAAAGGACTTGACAACCTGACAGGGGAACACGTTTTAGTTCTCAAGTGGCTGACTGTGTTATTTCTCATACTTGACCATTGGCTGCAACAAAAAATTCAACTTATTATAGATGCCTAGAACAGTAGTGCTATGGGAGGAACTTCACTTGTGTTTGATTCTGAAGATACAACTTTAGCTGGTGCAGGTGCTATAGATAAAAATAAAAAAGTGTTCCTTGGATGACAATATTAAAGACAATAGTCCAGTCATGAAGATTTTGGGGAAGCCTTTTGGATACATGAAAACACATGAACAACATAGAGTAATGATTATAATTTGCAAATATTGCAACTACGCCTTCAACTAGTTGCAATTTAGGTATTTCTTCAGTTGTGTGTGACCTACAAAGTCACATTCCATGGAAATAAAGCTTTTCGAGAGGGGTGGATTGTCTTCCATTTTGAGCCTTCCTACAAGTTGTTTTTTTCCTAGGTTTTGATAGTGTGGCAAATGCTATTATACACCATATTCCTCAGGATCCTCAAACTCTTTAGATTTCCTTGGAGGTAGAGATATGATAGACTCTAATGAACATGTTAATTCATCATGGGGTCATGTTTATTGTTGGACATTTTTGATATCTATGGCTCCAATCATCTCTCTAGATCCAATAATTTTTATGGAGGCTCCTATTATGGTTTGTAAGTTATAGACATTGGGGGTTAGGACAAATATCATTTTATCAAAGGAGGAGTATAAATAGAAAGGTAAAGAGAGGGAGAAACTGAAGGAAACAAATAAAGGAAAAGATAAAGTCAAAGATTCTAGGCAGGCTAAGGCAAGTCTTCCATCTATTTATTTTAGTCAAGTGCCTGATGCAAGCAAGCCACATGATAAGATGACATTTATATGCATAGACATTGGTGCATTTATGAGGAGGTTTACTTCTTATGGAACCTAAGGATCATGCCATATTGGGGCATGTTACCCACCCACATGTATGGGTAACCATAGGATAATTTTTTTCCTTCTATGATGCAATTTTCCAGCCTGTTGTCATACAATATTTATTATATGTTGTCTTTTTCTTTCCATTTGTTTCACAAGTTTCCTATATCCTGAGAATTTTAGCATGTAACTTAGTTGGCATGATTGCGCCTAAGATTTTCCTAAAGGTTGAATACTATGTTTATAATGTGTTTTTTTCTAGGGTGACGTTTTATTTTCTTTATTTATGCAGGACATTTGGCCACACTGTGGCCACTAGCACCCAACTAAAGAAAAACTTGTTCGAGTTTCTTGTTTTTTGGCGGAAAATGACATTGACATTGTTGATGTTGAGGTATATGACATATAAATCCTTTATAGTCTAATTTATTTTATATTCCAGTGTTCATGATTTTTCATGTCTTATACTTGGCATTGTATCTTCTTTCATTTTGACAAGAGGAACTCAATATTGATGGTAAGAAGAAGGAATTGAAGAAACAAGAGAAAAATAACATTGGAGAGACAAATGTAGAAAGAGAGATAGAAGAGAACCAACCTAGTGATACCCTTAAAGCCAATATCCCGCATGAGACACACACATATAGACTGATGGTCAAGTCTTTAGAGTTGGTGAATTCACCTGCAATGCCTTGGCAACATAATGATAATGCTTTAAAATAATGAAACAATATTTCATGTGTAAATTGTAGTCCAACCAATAGTAAGTTGGAAACTCATATTGTAATACTTAACATTTTACATAATATAATTTATGTGATTGAAATTATTTATAGTTACGTTTGATATCATTTAGTATTGTAATTAGCATACGTAACGTTGTGTTTTCATATTAGAAGAGCATGCATATTTCATGACATTTTTTTTTTAATTTAGTTGCAAAATCATACTAAATATTTTATGTTGATTAATGATGAACACATAAAAATAATTTAAAACAACTAAAGTAGTAATTTATATTGATTAATGATGAACACAAATAAAATGAATATACGACTAAATTAGTTGTTTATAATGATTATTAATGAAAGTCAAGGAAATGAATATAAACTATTAAATTAGTCATTTATATAATGAATATGAAGCTACCAAAAAAATATAAATGACTGCTGCAAATGATAAATTTGTGATTACAAATGATGGCTAAATTTTGCATATATACGACTATTAGTAGCTAATTTATAGTATCTTATAATGCAACCGAAATTTAGTCATATTTCTTTGGTCATTAATTGGTTTCAAATGATGACTAAAATTTGCATATATATGACTATTTATGGCTAATTTATAGTATCTTATAACATGACCAACATTTTGGTCATATTTCTTTTGTCATTAATTGGTTTTCTTGGGTGCTCATATATTAATATATTTTGTTGTATATTTTTCATTAATCGTTGCAATTAATGACTAAATTAATGAACAAATTAAAGAGTAAATATACTACGAGATGAAAAAATTGAAACCAATAATGACTAAGCTAAAAATGACTAAAAGTTGGTCACGTTATAAGATATTGTAAATTAGTTATTATTGGTCACCAACTGTAAAATGGTCATTTATATGCAAATTTTAGTTTTTTTTAGTAACTAATTATCCATTTTATATTAGTGTTTGTTAGAAAATATTGCAATGAAGGAGTCTAAGAATAGAACCCAACCTTTCAATTTTCACTCCCCTCCTCTCCCCTTTCTAAATGAGGAGCATTCCTATTTATAGATTGAATTACAGTTACACAATTATAATTTTTTGGGTAACTCCTTCCACACTGATGAGGCATTAAGAATTCTTTGATGGTAACTATTGTCAATACGTCTCCTAAGTTTATGAATATTCAAGATTTTAGATGCTTTGGGACATTCCACATTCTGTAACTATCAATCCCATTTTAATGCTTAATCAACTAACTTTATAACATCCTTCTTCATGCCAATGGTGTAATAGTTGAGATGAATGGCTACTTTGGTGGGAGAAATGATGAATTTATCCATTGAATCATCATCCACTTTTGAAATTTGTTCAATTTCAGTGACCACATTAGTCCAAGTCCTGGTTGTTTCTTCAAGACTTAGCTTGATAGGCGAAGAGTTGGGTGGGTCTTATATGATTTCAAGATCCCATTCCTCCATAAATTCTGCGGTAGTGGTCCACAGTTTCTTTTCCAACTCGGTAGATTCATTCAAATTTTTTCTAACTTCCTCACATTCTAATTTCCATACATTGATCAGAGACTGATCTTTCAACTTTTGTTTATTATTAAGCGGGGTAGTGGATACGAAGCGTCCCAATGTTTTTTCTAGTCAATGACTTGGTCGAAAGCTTTAGTGGTTGTATTTTGGGCTTCTAATTGGGTATTATTCCCATTGGTTATTTTCTCAAATTGTTCAATGTAATCTTTGATCTCCCCCAACTAACCTATAAAATAATGTTAAGGCTTTTGAATATTGTTATTGATTTTGAGGGCTTGTAATTTGAATATCTGGATGTTAGCTTAAGCCTTCTGGTCTTGTTCAACCTTAGAATTAACCTTTTTCATGTGAACTTCCTTTAATTCCTTTAGTTTAGTGGAGTGATCTTCTTTCAGTTGTGTCATTTGCTACTTGTATTGATCCTTGAATCGCTTTGAGAGTGTTATGCACTATTCTTCTAACTTATCTTGGTATTCAATCCCATTCAATATTTTTTTCCTTTTAGTTTTTCTTGCAACGATGCTGCCACTTGCATCAATTTATCCACCTCCATGGATAAAATTTGAATAGTAACTTTGTTTGAAGTGTCAAGGGTTACTAAAATAGAGGTTATGTCCACAAAAACATTTTGATTTCTTTTGGTAGGTGACACTCCATGTTATTATTTATTCGAGGCTTGTCAAAATAACCACCTCTTTTCATATCATTCCTATTTTTATTTGTTTGTGAACATTGTGGATGATGGATTTTTTATATTTTCTATAATAATATTCCCCTAGTTCAACGACTTCATCATTGAGAACCTTGGGATTATCAATAATAGGTGTAATTTTTATTTACTTAAGGACCATGGTAATGCAACATTGTTTTACAAAATGGTATCTTTTATCAACTATACTTAAGCATCTGGTGCCAGATCCACCATAGAAGTTAGGACCTATTCCTCTTCTTGATCCAGTGTGGAAGGCTCATAGAGTTTTATATTCTCTACATTTGCAATTGAGTACATGTGCATGCATGGTGGTAGATTGATTCGATATGAATTATCACCCACATTTTCCAGTATCTCAAAGGGAGCATACCAAAGATCCTTGATTTTCTTACCATGACCCAGTAGCTTCTCCTTGTTCAGCTGTAGCCATAATCTATCTCCCTCCTTGAACAATTCCTTTGTTTTGTGCTTATCATGCTTGGAATTATATTCCTATTAATTCTAGAATGTATCTTGTATCTATATACGGATCTGCTTGATCTTCTCAACAAACTTTTCAGTCCTCAAGAAATATCCAGTGGGATCCTCCCTTACTACTTCATGCCAGCCATATGCATTATCCAAAGGTGAATATGACAAATAAAAAAATTCAAATGGGGACCTACTAGTGGAAGTGTGGACCGCTTTGTTGTAAGAGTGTTGTATATACACCAATTATTTATCCTTGTTCTTCAGATGCTTCTAATTATAATACCTCAAAACTTGCATTAAAGTCCTATTGACTACTTATCTTTGCCCGGATGTTTTAGGTTGAATTGTTATATACCTCTTAAACTTGATGTCCATCTTCTCCAAAAATATAGTCCAAAATTCACTAAGAATTCTCATGTTCTTGTCTGAAATAATGCTCCTTGGTCTCCCAAAGTGCACCCACACCTGTCCAAAGAACAAGTTTGTTGCTTGTTTTCAACTGATGTGTTTTTACAATGCATTAGAACACATTTTTTGTAGAACCTATTATCACTTAGAGGAAACTTGGTTATAGGAAAACCTCCAAAGTAACCTCAAACCTCTTTTAGGTTGAAATCTAGCCATTCAACTTAGAGAGGGATCTCTCCTTAAAACTCAACTACTTTAGATCAATGTAGTAGTAACTTTTGCAATTGAGTTCTATGGCCACATTTATTTTGTAGGATGAAATTTGGTTGAGTTGTATAAAACACACCACTGGGCATGGATTCTAGTTTTATCAAATGATGTTAGAGATCTAATGAGCAGGAGTCACACAAAAGTAGGGTAGTAATAACTCTGACACTTTGAGAAATTTTGAAGAATAAAAATGAAGAAAACACAATTATACCTGATAGAAACAACAAGTACTAATGATTGAAAAATAGAATAAAGGAGCACAAATGAATCCCAAACTTAGATACTAAAGTTTCCAAACATGAAGAATATTTTTCATAAACTGAGAAATAATAGACACAGAACTACAATGCATGAATTTTCTGTAAATTCTCATCAAACTATAATATATTTAATATCTTCTCAAATACACCAAAATTATAATTCTTTTACAATAAAATCCAACCCTTACTTCATTCTTCAGAAAATTTGTTTATAGGAAACACTGCAAACTAAAACAAGTTTCTAGCAAAACTTAATTACAAAATCTAAAAATAATAATGTACTTTATCAAATACATGCATATAGAAAACTTGGTAATCCTATATGCATCTAAATATCATGTTTTTTCTAGAGTCATGGCTAGAGATAAGGATCAACAAGTTGAATTTGGTGAGGTCGCATCCAAGTCAACAGCTATCCATGAGCATTTTCCTCATGAAATCCTGAAAAATAGGGTCCAATAATACCTTTGAAAATGAAAAACCGTTATAGTTGTTAGAAAACCGAGAGAGGTTTTTCTAAGTGGGTTTGTTATGGACAAAAACATCTTTCGGTTTTGAAATATTCGTTTTCATTTTTTTAGGACAAGATTTTTAAAAAATTTACTAAAATAGGATTGTAAAATCTTGAAAAACAACCTTTCAAACACCCCTTCGAATATTTCAAATGATAACACTTGTTATAAAAATGAGAGATTCTTTTCTAAATGGGTTCGTTTTGGGAAAAACCCTACTTCACTTTCGCAAAATTCGTTGTCATTTGTCTAGAAAATGTGCCCGAAAGTACTGTGCTATACTGAAAAAACAAATTTTTTAACTAGTCATTTTTACAGAAAAGCGCTAATAAGCCCATTGTTAGTGAATTTCTTCCGAAAACATTATCATAACGTTAAAGTGTTGATAGCCCTGCTATCGATGATTTCCCTATTTATTACAACTAAAATGCTGACACTGGAACTATTAACATTTTTTGAAAAAAAAAAAAAAAAAAAAACATAGTGAATGTGATAATAGACTCCTATCAACTACCATGAACAGGTGGTCACATCCTTTCTCATATATTGGTAAAAGTCCCACAAAGTTCACAGAAATTCTTTCCCAAGGATGAGTGGGTACTAGTAAGGGATGAATAGAACTAGTTTCCTATTACTAGATTTCCCAATACAACAAAGAATGCATCCTCTTATGAACCTAGCTACTTGCTCTTGCATCTTGCTAATACAAATAGATCTGCAAGTTGGAAATTGTCTTCTTTACATCAAAGTGCAACACTGCAATCTTAGAGGTGTGATCCTCTCTAGTTACTTGCAATCACTCACCTTTAAGAACATATATCCTACCCAACCTGTGGAGTAACCCATCTTGGAAATGGTAATCAATGATGTTGTTTCCATCATGCACATGAATCTGACTCTACAATTTTTGAAACACCTCCTTGAAGTCCTCATCATTTGAATATGCCTCTCTGTATGCATCATGGGTGAATGGCTCCATGTGCATCAAATTTCCCAAGGTTATGATCTTTGATGTGGGTGGCCTTGAAAGCATGCAGGCCAACTTGTTTGTGTTGTCCTTCTTGTACTTGATCATTAAATGAAGTTGTTGTAGAAACTCCATCCACTTGTAATGCATGGTCTATTGTAGTTTAATTTAGCTCTACAGGTACTGTAGTGGCGAGTGTTTTGTGTGGATTACGAAAATCTCATTTCCCATTCAATAGTGCTTCCAATTATTAGTAGCTTTCACTAGGGCATATAGCTCCTTTCCGTAGGTAAGGTAGTTAAAAACTGCCCCATGAAATACTTTAGAATAATATGATACAGGCCTTCCTCCCTGCATCAAGAGCGCTCCCATAACATGCCCACTCACATTTGACTCCACTTCAAAGGCTTCTTGGAATTTCAATAATGCTAGAAATGGTGCTTAACCAATATTCATGTTTAACTCCTCAAAGGCCCTATGTTGACCCTTTCCCCACTGGAAACTTTTTCCACTTGATGTTATGGCATGGAGTGGCATTGAGACTCCTAAAAAAGTGGCTATGAATTTCATCGGGTATTATGTTGCACCAATAAAACTCCTATTCTCTAAAACATTAGTAGGAACTGGCCATTTCATGATGGCCCACATCTTGATAAGATATATCACATACCACCTATCACATACCTATCAGATACCCCAAATCGACCAAAGGCTATTGTGAAAACTCACACTTCTTGAGATTTGTTAACAGTTGGTGCTTCTGTAATGTCTCTAACACAAGCACCAAATGTGAGATGTCCTCCTCCCAAGTAGCACTATATACTAATGTATCATCCAAATATACAATAACAAACAAATATATAAAAGGGCACAATATATCATTCATTAGCCTCATAAATATAGTTAATGCATTTCATAAGATGAATGGCATGAATAACCATTGATAGACACATTTTTTGGTTTCGAAGATGGTCTTCTAGGTATATTCTTATTTAACTCAAATTTGGTGACATCTATACATTAATTCCAACTTGGTGAAGTACTTCGCTTGTTGCAATTGATCCAACATCGCATTTATCCTAGGAAGGGGGTACCATTTCTTGATCATGATTTTGTTCAATGCCCTGTAATCAATACACATTTGCCAAGTCCCATTAGAGAAATTTTGAGGTCTAAAATGGACCTCAAAACAACAATGTCCAACCAAAATCATCTTTATGAGAACCAATAGAATTCAAGATGATGGTGTCAACCATGGGGGATGATTCACTATTTTTAGAGTAAAGAACTAAAAATATTAAAAAAAAAAACTAATTTTTCAACTCATATTTTCAATTTATCTCCCTATAATTTCACTCAAGTTTCAATCAAGAGCACTTTTTGGATGTGGAGTTAGTTCCTCATCCACGGAGTACCCATTTTGTATACTTTCAATGGACCCTACTACAAGAAAAGTGAGAAATACATGAAAAATGTGATTGCAATCATGTTTTTACATGTATTTCTCATTTTTCATGTAGAAAGGTCCATTGAAAGTATGCACCATGGGTTCTCCTTGGATGAAGATTTAAATTTCACATCCAACGAGTGCTCCTGCTTGAAATTTGAGTAAAACCTTAGAGAGATAAGCTGAAAATACGAGTTGAAAAAATAGTCTTTCCTTTTTTTCCCTCTAAAATTTGATGATCTAACCTAATATTATTTTATTATTTACACTATTATTTTATAGTATTCCTTAAGTGGCCTATTATAGACTTCAAAATTTCTCTATGCATCATTCTTTGGCACAATGATGATGGGTGATCCACATGGTGATGGACTTGGTCGAATGACAACTTCTTCCAGTGGTTATTGCAACAATTTCTTCACCTCACTTACTTCTATAACATATTGTGTTAGGTCCCTATAAAACTAGTGTATCTCGTTTATTTTTATTGTTGTTCCCATGTAGCCCCCATATTGTTATTGTTATTCCCCATGGAAGCCCGTTATTGTTATTGTTGTTCGCTTACATTTTTTTTAATATAGCCTCTGATTATAATGTGACCCCTTAGACTCCTATATATTCGAAGGAGGTCTTGTCATTTGAATCATTGAATAATATTAATTTATGTAATGTCAAGGATGTTTCCCCTCAAAGAGGGTAATTTTTAAGTCATTGATCTATCTTTTCTTCTACTTTGTGGGTTGGTTGCATTACATTTGGTATTAGAGCTTTGGATTTTAGGGTTTCACTACTTCAAACAGACCATATTTCTATTGTCACTATAAGGTTTTTTCTACGAAGCTTCAAAAGCTGAAATTCCAACCACCTATAGAGGAAATCGTGTTGAACTTCATGTAAAAAGTTCAGATCTTGGTTCACTATATTTTTGTAGATATGATCTGAGTAAGTTAGGGTTTTTGCAGGCTCTAGAATTAAATCTCAAACAATTGACCTAGGGAAAATCGTCATAATGTTCTTCTTAGGCATGAGATTTAAATTTTGTAAAAAGTGGCTGAAATTATATAGACTATAGTTTTTCATGTAGCAATTTCAGGGTCGAAGGTTGAAACAATGACACATGGAATCTCGTAAAACTTCGCTCTATTGAACCAGACTAAAATCAAGTCATCGTGGGAGATTTGGAATAACTCTTTCTTGAAGGATCCAATCTAGGTAAGAGTTGTAGTGTTGGAAAGAAGACTCATAGGGATACCATAAGAAGAAATTTCAAAACTTGGAGATCCAAAATTTTAGAACACACTCCTAATACTCATTCAAAAGTTGCAGTAAGATCCTAGTACATCTGATACATTTTACTGGAAAAATGATTCTTTATGGTAGAAAGATATCTTATATATTTGTAATAATTCCAAACTCAAGAAAAGTATTCTTTCAGAATTACACAACACTCCCTTACGAGGGCACTCAGGATTTTAAAAAACTTACCATAGGGTAAAGAAGGAATTTTTTTGGGATAGCCTTAAATCTGATATTTAGAAGTTTGTGGCAGAATGTTTGGTTTTCCAACGAAATAAAGTTGAGACAATTAAGATGTTGGATCTGTTACAACCTTTAGCCATTCCAAGTCAACACTGGGAGGAGGTCTCAATGGATTTTTATCACAGTTTTACCTAAGTCTGAAGGAAAGAATGTCATCATGGTGGTAGTTGATAGACTTACCAAGTTTGCACACTTTTGTGCATTAACTCATCCTTTTAAATCGAGTACAGTTTCTACTACATTTATGGAAACAATTCGAAACCTTCATGGAAATCCATAAATTATAGTAAGTGACAGAGATCCCATTTTCACTAGAAATTTTTTGACAAATTTTTTTTCTTGTCATGGTAACCAATTAGCTCATAGCTCATCTTATCATCCTCAATCTGATCAGAAAACTAAGATAGTGATCAAATGTTTTGAAGGATGTATTCGTTTCTCTGTACCTAATAAACAAACATAATGGGTTGATGATCCAAATAGAAAGTGGCATATACCCATGTTCTTCATTCACCTATGCTATTTATCCACCCATGCTTTTCATCCACCCATGGAATCTACCCATCGTATTGTAAGTGGCATCCACCAATGGAATCTACCCATGGTATTCATCCGCCCAATGCTATTTGACCACCCATGCTATTGTAAATGGCATTTGCCCGTGGTATTTACCCACCCATGGAATTTACCTGTGGTATTGTAACTAAAAAAGACTATAAGTAACGAGTCACATTTTGTAAAAGGACAAGTTGTCCACCACAATTTAGCTTTTACAGCTATTCTCTATTTAAATAAATAGTTTCTTGGTGGTTTTGTTTACTGTGTGTTCTCCTTTTTTATTCTTCCCTTTTAACTTTTCAGATCTTCCCCCCCAGTCGCCCCCAATATTTGAATCAGTGATATCAGATTCAGGTTACGAATCCATGCGAATGAAGGTTTAAAGCATATTTTAGTTTCAAAGTTTTGCAGCAATATTTAGAAAAAATCATTCAAGTTTTATGAGCTCCCCATATCACTTTCAAAGGTGTAAAATACATCATTTTATATTACTTTTTGTTATCTCAAATGGGTTTTTTATGGAATTTGATTTCGTTTCCCAAGTTGAGAGATAATTTTCTAGAATAATTTTCTCACTCCACATTTCATGAAGGTTAAAATGTCTTATATCAATATACATATCTTTTTAGTACCTCAAATAGGTGTTTGACGGAATTTTATTTCATCACATGTACCAAAGGTTATCACCAAAGTTGTAGAAACAGGTCAATAATGTGAAAGAAGTCTTTACAACTCATTGGATAGGAGAATTTACAACACCCATGGCCACTCACGTTACAAGCCTACAACATATTTATAGTTCAGGTACATCTCTAGTATGGCTTGGTTCTGTACTCCACACAAAATTGATGACTTTTTATATCTGGAGTAGTATTCAGAGTGGGTTCCCTTTGGAGACATGCCCTCCCACATCGCTTTAGTAGGCACTACTTCACATTCATTATTTTCAACGTAGTAACATATAGCTTGGGTTCTCTGGAGATGTTCCCTCCCAATCCAAGATATGTAGGCACCTACTAATTCATCAACACTCAACATCACAGTTATAAGTCAATTGCACAAAATACTTATCATTGAAGTCCTTTTCCTAGACCACACACTGTTAGTATCATAGTCGGTCACAAGAATTATATGGTATCTTTATCCTCCGATCTTCAAGTGTCATGGTTATGGATCATTGACAAACCCACAGTTCATAGAAGTCTATTTTATAGGTCGCACACTGTCAGTATCATAGTTGGTCACAAACATTACAGGGTATCTCTATTCTCAGATCTTCATTCATCATGGTTATGGGTTAGCCACACAAAACCCTTCTCTTAAGTGGCTCTTCATCTTCAACAATGAATTCTCATGATGTAACTTCATGCAATGGGGACCACTGCTTCTTAAAGAGGGAGGAATGATCCGAATAGAAAGTGGCATCTACCCATGGTATTCGTTCACCCATGGTATTTATCCATGCATGGTATTCATCCACTCATGTAATATACCCATGGTATTGTAGGTGGCATCCACCCATGGTATTGTAAGTGGCATACACCCATGGTATTTATCCACCCATGGTATTGTAAGTGGCATCCACCCATGGTATTTATCCACCCATGGTATTGTAAGTGGCATCTACCCATGGTATTAACTCAACCATGGTATTTACCCACCGATGGACTTTACCTATGGTATTGTAACTAAAAAAGGATATATGTAACAAGTCACATTTTGTAAAAGGACAAGTTGTCCACCACAATGTAGATTTTACATTTATTCTCTATTTAAATAAAAAATTTCTTGGTGGTTTTGTTTACTATGTGTTCCCCATTTTTATTCTGTCCTTTTAACTTTTTATATCTTGGGATCCTGCCCCCAAGATCTGGATCAATCAAGTGGTTACATCTAGCTGAATGGCAGTATAACACTTCCTTCCATACTATAGAAAAAATGACACCATTTATGGCACTTTATGGATATCATCCACGATCTAGATTAGTCAAGTGGTTACATCTAGCTAAATGGTGGCATAACATTTCCTTCCATACTATAGCAAAAATGACACCATTTATGGCACTTTATGGATATCATACACCATCCATCACATCATCTTTAAGATAAAATTCTAAGGTTCAAGCAGTGGAAGATCACATCGAGCATCAACAACAAGTTCTCTAAGTCTTAAAGGATAACCTCACTCTAGTGCAGAATCGAATGAAATAATAGGAACATCAGCATCACAGTGAAAGAAGCTTTAATGTAGGTGACTAGGTATTTTTATGGCTACAACCATATAAACAAATGTCTCTAAAGCAAGCTAAAAAGGATAATAAATTATCACCCGAGTACTATGGTCCTTACATGGTATTGCAAAATATTGGTACTATGGCATACAAATTGAAGTTGCCTACATTCTCTCGAGTTCACCCATTTTTCAATGTTTAATGCTTAACTTATGTTATCGGTGACAAGATTCCAGTTCAAACAATATTTCCATAACTTGACGAAGAAGGAAAAAACTTATTTAATCCTAATGCAGTCATGGAAATAAGAACCTGACATCTATGGAATCGATTAATTTTAGAGTATCTCATTAAGTGGAAGAACTTACCCATTGAAGATTCCACATCGGAGGATGATAATTTTATACAGAAGCATAGAAAACTACTCAAGCATTGAGGACACCACTTTTTTGAAGGAAAGGGGCATGTTCGGTCCTTGTAATACTAATGTATCCCCCTTATTGTTATTGTTGTGCCCTTACATTATTATTGCTATGTAGGCTCTAATTATATTGTGACCCCATATACTCCGACATATGAATAGGAAGTATTTTCATTTGTATCATCCAATAATTGTTCATTTATGTAATGTAAAGGACGTTTCCCCCTCAAAGAGGCTAATTTTTAAGTTGTTGATCTATCTTTTCTTGTATTTTGTGAGTTGGTTTCATAACATATTGTCTATACAACCTAATGTTTGGAAATGGGGAGTTTGGCAATAGTTGGATCTCATTTTCCACGGACCACTTCCCTCTTGGGTGGTAACCTTTTTGGCTCCCATAATACATCCCAATATGCTTGTGGAAACTCTTCCATTTGTTGTTTCTATTTATTAGTACACCCCTCCAAGGATTCATTGCTTCTTACAATCTCTTCTACAGACTAATTTTCTCTTAAACACTATAAAACATACTTCTTGCTAGAACTAATCAATTTATTGGCTTGATTGGCACTTACCAATGATATTTTCGACTTGCCTTTATGGGTGTTGATGGTGAACGACTTCCCATCCTTAACGAGCCAATACTGGTTATATCGCCACATGAATATTTCATCTTGAATGTGCATGTAGGGACTCCCAAACATGACTCCACATACATAAGGGGGACTACATCTAGTTCTACTTCATCAATAAAATTGACACTAATGGAAAATATAATTTTGCATTATTTTGTTACCTTCAACTCTGCATCCTTATTTACCCATTCCAATGAATATGGGCTCGAATGGTCACAAACTTCCAATCCGATTTTTTGACCAAATATGTTGCAATGATATTCACCTATGATACTCAATCAAATAAAATGTCAATCTTTGTCTTCTAGGCCTATATATTTATATGGAAGAGTTTGGTAATTTCTTTCTCTTCCTATTTTTAAAGGCTACTCATATTCACCTCCTTTTGCACTTACGCACAAAAACTATTCTCATCCACATCTAAGCATCATTCAACCTGGTTGCTCAAATCAGTGGCTATGAGATTATTCTTCTTATTGTATTTGTTTTTTTGGTTTAATCTCTAAATGCAACTTCCAACACTACTCCTCTTTATGGCCATCAATATTGCAATGGTTGCAGTTGTTTCTATGAACTTTGCGCTGGTGTGTTGTGGCTATTGTATTTTTACTCCCGCATTTCCAAATCTTCTTTCCCTCCTTAGAAGCATCATTTTGGTCATTCTTCTTGGATCCACTTGATTTCCCTTTCTTCAGGCTTATGTTCTCCGGGTATCATGCCTATATACAAGCCTTGTCCATTGATATGGGCTTGAACAACATCACTTGCTTTCAAATATGGTTGTGTAGACCACCAAGATACTTCAGGAGTACATATGGGTTATTTTGGGAGATAAATAGCATTATGGACATCTTTATGATCTATTTGGTGTACTATTATACCCTCTTCCCTTGCTTTTATCTAAAGTAGTGCTACCAGATCCCATGGTCCTCTACATACCCAATAGGGTAAAAAATTATGACTTTATGAGGGTTTTCATTTCCTCCCATTAGTCATTGGAGGATCGCCCTCCAACATCAAGGTCTTCATGTGGCTTTCCCACCAAGTCAAGGCATTCCCCTCTAATTTCATCCACACAAATGAAATATTTTATTCTTCCTCAATATGATGTTGAAAATGAAACAAGAAATTCCTAATTTAATTTTTTCCTTGAATTAAATTGGGAATAAAATTGTAATTCCACATCTCATGACAACTTATATTAGTTGACTAACCTAATTTGACTTAGTTGGCTTAGCTAATTCAAGTTGAGGGTCTAACTTGAGTCATTTAGAGCGTCTCCTACATTATGAGAGTCCTGGTCGAGTTTATTTTGAGTTTTAATTAATTAATTCAGTTTAACTGATTGAAAGTCAGTTAAACTAGTTCCAACTACTGGAGGAACTAGTGGGAGGTCTATTAGTGTGGTGCTTCATACAATGTAGTGTGGTACTGCCTACAATGATCAACCAGTAAATTGATGATTCACTCATAAATAAATCATGCATGTCAGATTTAAGAGTTACCTAATTGAGATTTGAGTTCAGGGATAATGTACTATCAGTTGTATAATCATCTGAACTGTACAAGTGGTGCATGCAGTTAGAGGAATGCCTATGAGGATTGTGCAATTAAAATTGAATAATTTCCTTAATTAATAGGGGGATATTCCCACAGAAATAGGGACTTGGGCAAGCAGAAAATTGGTTAAGTATTGAGATAGTACAGAGGTTGTTCACGCTTGAGCAAAGCATTGTAATCTTCTGATATTTTCTTACTAATGCAATATACAGATAGCATCAGTTTTTAGCTGTGGATTTCCCCATGAAATCATTGTGAAATGTGTTGATTGAATTCTTTATCTTATAGGCTTCGTGATTTCATGATCGTTTAATTGTTTCCACTGATGAGTAGAGTTGATTAAAATCTATTGTTTTAGCATATTACAATTAGAAGTTTGAGTCTACAAGGAATTTCTACATGGTATCAGATCATAAATCACTCTAGAAGAGGAGAATATGAGTTTTTCTTTTGCACGTGAAATAAAATTTGCAGTATCATACTTCAGAGACATCAGAATCTCATTATACAGATTGAGACTTGAATATGCCCTTGAGGGTAGTTTGAACTAAATTTATTGGAAGGACAAGATGGAGGCACTGTTGGAAGACAACGGGCTTAAGGAATTCATAGACAAAGATATTCCTAAACCTCTTGTAGTTCATGCTCAATATTTGGTAGAGTGGAGAAAATGTGTTGCAAAAGGTGAGAATGATTATCCTATAAGGAGTTTGATATCATATTGTCTCGAACCTCCATGATAAGGAGACTCCATATGCAATTTGGAAGGACTTGGCAGATCTTTTTCAAACCAACAGTTTTATGCAACCAACTCACAAAATACAAGAGAAGATAGATCAATGACTTCAAAATCAACCTCTTCGAGGGGGAAACCTTATTTACATTACACAAATGAACAATTCTTGTATGATACAAATGACAAGACTTCCTTTCTATATAGGATTCTAATGGGTCATAATATAATCAGAGCTGACATAACAATAATAATGTAAGGGAACAACAATAAAAATAGTGGGCTTCTATGGGGCACAATAATAACAATATGGGGACAACATGGGCAAAACAATAACAATAAGTGGCTACAATGAGAATACTAATAAGGGAATAAACTAGCATTATAGGGACCTAACATGCCCCTTTCCTTCAAAAAAGTGTTGTCGTCAATGCTTGAGTAGTTATGGATGGTTCTGTATAAAATTCTCATCCTCTCATGTGGAATCCTTAGCAAGTAAGTTCTTCCACTTAATGAGATACTCTGAAATTGATCTATTTCGTAGCTGTCAAGTTCTTATTTCAATGACTGCTTCAAGTTCCAATATGACTTTTCCTTCTTCGCCTAGTTCTAGAAATATTGTTTGAACTTGGAAATTTTCACATATAACCTTCTTTAAGCATGAAACACGGAAAATTGGGTGCACTCGGGAAGATGCAGGAAGTTCAAATTTGTATGCCATAGTACCAATATTTTGCAACACCTTGTATGGACCATAATACTTTAGTGATAATTTATTATCCTTCTTAGCTTGTTTGAGGGACATTTTCTTGTATGGTTGTAGTCATAGAAATATCCAGTCACCTAAATCAAAGCTTCTTTCACTGTGATGCTAATCTCTCTCTTGTTTCATTCTATTATGCGCCAAAGTCAAGTTATCCTTTAAGAGTTGGAGAAATTTTTGTTGATGCTCGATGTGATCTTCCACTGCTTGAACATTATCATTTTCTCTTAAATATGATGTGATGGATGGTGAATGATATCCATAAAGTTCCATAAATGGGGTCATTTTTGTTGTAGTATAGAAGGAAGTGTTATACCACCATTTAGCCAGAGGCAACCATTTGACCCATTGTGTTTGTTTATCATATACAAAGCAATGAAGATATATGTCCAAATATTTGTTCACTATCTCAATTTTCCCATAAGATTGAGGATGATAAGATGACCTATGAGCTAACTAAGTACTGAGACAAGAAAATAATTCTGGAAAAAAAATTCTAGTGAAAATAGGATCTCGGTCACTTACAATAATCTTTGGGTTTCCATGTAGCTTTTTAATTGTTTCCATAAATGTAGTAGAAAATTTGTTAACTTTAAATGGATGAGATAATGCACAAAAGTGTGCATAATTGGTAAGTCTACCAACTACAACCATGACAACACTCTTTCCTTTGGACATGGGTAAACCTATGATAAAATCCATTGAAACCTCCTCCCAACGTTTACTTGGAATGGATAAAGGTTGTAATAGACCCGAGGTCTTAATTGTCTCAATTTTATTTTGTTGGCAAACCACACATTCTGCCACAAACTTTTGAATATCAGATTGAAGGCCATCCCAAAAAAATTCCTTCTTAACCCTGTGGTAAGTCTTTAAAAATCCTGAATACCCTCCTAAGGGACATGTGTGTGATTCCAGAAGAATCTATTATTTGAGTTGGGAATTCTTACAGATATATAATCTATCTTTTTATCATAACGAATAATTTTTATAGCTAAATGTATCAGATGTAGTGGGATCTTTCTAAAACTTTTGAATGAGTTCCCACACTTATTCATCATTCATCAATTCATCCCTTGCTTCATTCATCCAATCTGGTTGGATAATAGAAATGGCACAAAGCAATGCTTCCACATCCTCATACTTTCTTTAGAGTACATTTGCAACAACATTTTGCTTCCCCTTTTTGTAGATGATTCCAAATTCATAACCCAACATCTTTGTGACCCATTTTTGCTGCTCTTCTAAAGATAATTTTTGTTCTAAAAAGTATTTAAGACTACCATGATCTTTTTCTACCTTGAAGTCTCTTCCCATTAGGTAAGGTCACCATTTCTTAAGTGCATGTAGTATTGCCAACATTTCCTTATCATAAATAGCTTTGTGTAAATACTTTCCTTTGATTGGACGAATTTCAAAATAAATGGGTCTTTCTTCTCACATAAAAACAACATCAATTCCATTTCCCGAGGCATCAGATTACATAATAAAGGTTTTTGTGAAGTCTGTTGAAGTTTGTAAGTTTACTTACTTAGAAACCCTCCATGCACTTTAGTTAATTTATTCCTAGCTACTTGTTATTTTCTTTAACAAGTTATTTACAATTTAAATATTGAAAATAAACACTAGTGCATGCTCAACATATTACTGATCAACAACTAAAAGAAACAAGAACAAACACACCATATGACACCATTATTTTTGGACTAATGTCCCCGGAAAAACCCAATGAAGGAAAACCAGTGCGGCTATCTGAGGGTTTTATTATTAAGCAATATCATAGTACAATCTCGGTGTCGAAACTAGCCTACCCAATAGAGAATTCCTTGGCAGTACTACCTTTGAGTTTCTGAAAAATCTACTGGCTGAAACCCCGGATAATCCTTTCGGTAGCTACTCAGCACCAATCTTCCCTAGAAACCCAGTGTCTACCCAATCTAAACTGAATTAGCCTCTCCTAACCCAGCGTTGGCCCTGCGTCAACCTATCTTGGCCAGTGTGAGCCCCAGGAGGCACTGTGTAAGCTATCTAAGCCTCTGCGTCAGCTATGCTGGCCCCTCTGGTGCTCTGCATAGCACTTAGCTGCCTCTGCGTGGCCTTGCGTGAGCACTTGCTACTCCTGCCTCTCTCTCTCTGGCTACTCTACTGCTCTCTTGGCACTATCTCTGCGTCTTTGTCACTCTGTACTGAATGCCCCCCATATGCTCTCTGATCAATGATTCTATCTCCCTTAGAAAACCCTGCTCTAGAGAATAGAATGACTAATCACTCTGGTGTATTCTCCAAGTGACCCTCAAGCCTCCTCTTATACTTTTCCTGTTGACATCTCAATGGTGGAGATTAAGTTCCTAATGAATGGCTGAGATTAGATTTGGCTTGATCCATGGCTTTTGGACTATTCTAACACAGATTCATATTAATACACATTAATATTTTATTTTCCTAAGTTTAGACTTAGGGACTCCATTAAAAATATTAATTATTCTAATATCTCCTATTTAAGGCTCTCTATTTAAGCCTTTTCCATGGTCTACCTCTTCATCTAGTCCTAATGATGAACAACACTTGTTGGTTCGAAACGCATCAGCCAAAAAATTATCTCATATGATTTCTACCGAAATAATTTGTTTAACCTCTTGAACTATTTAGAATCTCCCCAAAACCTTTCTTGGTATTGGAGATCTCATGTGCCCTAACCTCTCCACCAAAATTCACGGCTAGAGCACATTCGATGCTACTCCAAATCAACACTCCCTCTTAGCGAGGACTGTAATCTAGCAACACTCCTCACTGAGTATAACTCTGATCATTCGACATGGGTACCTGTGCTGATGCTAGGCCTTCTTGCCCATCATCCTCTGCACTGCTACATCCCGTACTATTGCCCATGGTTCTGCCACTACCACTGTTGCATTTGTAAGACATCTCACTCTACATCCATGTTGTTGTTGGTCCTTTCTCCCAACACTACATCCGCATTGCACCTCCTCTCATCATGTTGCATCCTGTTGCCCACTCCTACACTGAAACTCAGTTACTGAGAAGTAAGTAACTGATTTCCCAACTGACCTTCCTGTTGGGCTAGAGACACCCATTGATGTTGAAGCTCCCTCTGTTGCTAACAAGTTCTCCCTCTTTGACCTCTACACTGCTGCAACAACTCCCTAAATCTCGCATTGTTTCACACCTCTCTATGCCATCCGGCACTGGTGCAACACTCCTATGCCTGTCGTACTGCTACAACCTACTAGCCTTGTGTTGTCGTGGGACTCCTGCACTATAGATCTCTCTGCTGCTTAATCCACATCCATCTCTACCGACATCTGCCAGTCTTGCTACTCCTCGTTAAGGCTCCCGTAGTAAGGTATAATCCAAGAGGCTAGGTACATCAAGGATCCTGCCCCTAATCGCTTGTAGTCCTCCTGACTATAGCTCAATGTCTCCCCACTTCTGCTCAAGTGGTGCGTGTGCACTCATGGCATAGTCATCGTCTTTCAAAACTTTCTTCTTTGCCCTTGCTGGCACTGCATTAGTCTCAGAAGACTCTCCCTTACTCTTCTTCCGTGGACACTGGGTCGCATAATGACCTAGCTCCCCATAGTGGAAGCACTTGATATTGGAGATATCTTTCTTCTTCCACTTCTCCTACTTTCCCTCAGATGCTAGGGCCACATCTTCCTCCTTCTACTTGACCTTGATCCCCTTGCTGCTACTACATGTCTTTGACAGTCGTCTGATCTCTTCCGAGTGAAGAGCTTCCCACATCTCGTCCCAAGGTGGGAGAGTCCCTCTACCTAGGATACTCTAGACAAATACTACCCAATCATCTCAGACAACATTTATGGTTTTCCTCACCATAAGCTCCTAATCCGATGTCGCCCCTATAGTAGTCAACTGGTCTCGGATCTCATTTAGTCCTTCGAGGAAGGTGTCAATCAATTGTCCCTTCTTCATCTAATACAACCTCATCTGACTCTCACGTAGCATCCTTATCTTCATAGAAGTATGTTGGTACAACTTCTTGAGAGCCTCCCACATCTCAAATTCCATTTCCTTCACAACTATGTGTGGTACTACATGATCCTTTACCCCATCTGTTATCACTTATAATTTTCCTTAGAAGTTATCAGAAGAAGGAAGCATCTGACGTAGCCACAAACCAATCTTTTAGGCTTAGGCTCTAGCCAACCTAAGTCCAGAAAGGGCTCTCTCTTCATAATTTAGCTTTGTTTTTATGGGATTTTAGGCTAGTTCTTAGTGTTCACGGGGTTTTGGTTTTGAATTGAAGGTTAGGTGGTGGAATTCTTGGAGAAAATGGATAGAGCTAGGTCTTCAAGCCATTGGGATATGGAGTCAACGAATGGATAGCATAACTAAACCAGATCATTAAAGGGAATGGTCATAGGGTAGGCTAGCAAAGAAAAAAATCAAATCTTTAGGCCTAATGGGTGAAGTAATTCTAACCAGGGTGAAAGGGCACTTAAGAATCCTTGGACTGGGATTAGAATGAAGAACAAAGGATGATCATGAACAAAGGGCAATTAACAATTCTTTGCTATAGATCAAAGGAGAAGCTACGGAAGCTAAGGAGAAGTTAAGAATTCCCTAGCTAAGATAGTTTAGGAGAAAACATTTAGAATGTAAAACAGTCAAGATGGAGCACATTTAAACAATTTCTAAAATATCATTCCATGCTATACATTTAGATTTTAGAGAAACAAATAAGATTATGGAAAATACATAAGCAAAAACAACATTGAACATGAGAGAATACTTATTTGTATTTCACTTTACACAAGAATCCTGTAAAATATCTAATCTTTATTCCTTGATCCAACAAGCCAATCTAGTCATTGATATAATAGAATTTTGATTTGAGATAAAAAGTCTATAGAAATGTCTTGGAATCCACACTACATACTTTGAAATGTGAAGTATTTATACAAAAAATAACTACAAAATATCTCATAACAATTTGAGATTTAGTCTAGGGAATAAAATATCTGCATGCATGAAGATAGAGACAGATGTGAAACTTCTTCATAGTAAATCTGTCATTTTCTCCCACCATTTTGCCTCTGTGTATTTTTCAAAATTGGGCTTGGTGAGAAACAAATGTTTCACCTCATGTTCTAGGAAAAAATAGATTTTCCAATGTATCATATAATACTTTGCCTATTGGCAGGGCTTTAATGCCTGAAGAGCTGGCTTGTTCCTTGGCCAATCTCCTGAGTCTATCACTATAGTCCAATCAGGTCATGAGCTTGTCATTGATGACCATAGGACTGGGAAGACCTTTATCCCTCAAAATTTGAAATTTAGCCATAAACCTGTCAATGGCTATCTGTATGTTGTGGCACTTCTCTTCTAAGTTGAGCATGAGGTTTCTTTTGTAAATAATCTTTTTAATCTCTAGGATGGCTTCAGTCCTATCCTCTATGCCAAGCTCATGGAGATCATATCTGTTCTTACTGTTCAGGAGGTGGATGAGTCGATTTTCATGCCTAGGTTTGTCTCCTAATCCTTCCCTTATTTTTTGGATGGCTTCAGTGGCTACCTTCACCAATTTAGTTTGCTCAAATATAACTTGGATTGATGGCCAAATATCATTGACAGAGTCAATGATACTGGTCCAGAGCATCTCTTTAGTCTGTCCTAGTGGCTTATGCAGTGTCAAATCTTTCTCTAGGACTTTGATTTTCTCACCTATTCTTTGGGATTTTTGTGTTTCTTCTCTTTTCTAAATTTTGGAAAGTTTGCAATCAGTTTCCACACTTGCCACTTTCTCCTTTAATCTTCTAAGCTTTGTAGCTTGGATTGACATATCCTCTATAGCTTTTACCAGTTCTACTATTTTCTCAGTTGATGTACCTGCTACTATAGTGGACTTAGTTGTAATATGTAGTGCCATGGTAGGTGGAGCTGTAGGTGCCAATGATGTTGCCATTGTGGAAGGAACCATCGTTGATACTATGGGGATGACAGTTCTGGGAGTTATTGCGAGGTCACTTTGCTTGGACTGAATCAAAGTGTCCAACTCCTTCTCTGCATATTTAAGTGGATCATTTAGCTTTAGGACTAGGTCCATAAGCTCTTCATGTCATTCTTGTGCTTCTATGACTTCCATTGTTTGAGGGTGATGCAGCTAGGGAATTTTGAGCTACTTCTTTAGTGCAACAATGTCATCATTCTTCTTTTTAATTAGTTGCTATGTTTCTTTCACATCCTTGGGATCATGTCCCAATTCTATCACTAAATCCTCTAAGGAATCGATTCATGTATCTTTGACATGGGAGGAGGCCTTCTCCAACTGAAACTGAGCTGACATATTGTTTAAATAGTTATTCAATTGGTGGGCTGCTATGGCTTTCCATGTTAATGTAGAATAAATCACCTCACCTATTTGCTTATGCATCTCAATCTGGTCAATGGGATGAATATCCCTTGCCAGTACTTCAAAATCCATCCTTTTAAAAGCTATTGTTGTCCTTGACTGCTGAGTGGTTGGCTTGATGAAGGTCATTTGCATATTTACCTCTTTAACATCAAAGGCTGACATAAGCCTTGTTTGATTGGTATGGGTCATATTCAGACACTGTACATAGGTTTGGGATTTCAGCCTCAAATTTCTTGCCTTTATTTCTTTGTATCTCTCCATAATATCTTGGTCTTTATTTGTTGGCATTTTGAAAGAGGATACCTCAATAATTTGCTACCTTTCCAACATCTGAGTGTGTGATGTGGAAGGTTCTAGGATGCCTCTAGATGGAGTGGCAATCCTGCTCCCAATATCTTTCTGTACTTGTAACCTTAGCTGTCTCCTTTGTATATTCCTATTCAGAGACAGGATTCACTCTTTGTCTCTTAACCTGGTTTGTCTCTGCATGGGCTTATGATGTTGCTCTCTTTGAAGTAGTGGCCTGTTATAGACATTTTTTGGCATTGCAACCCCAATAAAATATGTCCATAAACCAAGGGCTCCTAAGTCCCTCAAAGTGTTGTTCCAACCCCTAAAAGAACAAGGTCAACTGATTACATCATCTCCTAGAAGTTCTCCACAAAAACTACTCAGAAATGGTCAAAACTGGACCATACTGATTGCTCAGTGCTGAGGGTGTGATGCATCCCACCTAAATGCACACGAGAGGTGTGATGTATAGTGAAAAGCCCTTCTATAGGGTGCGATGGATGAGAATAGACAAGTGGTGGAGATAGTTTGCGAGGTGGATGATCATGGAATCTTCCAGAAACTTCTCCTGTGACATTTGCCTCTCAGAATCGCCCAAGGATGAGTAAGAGATCAATGAGATCTCCAAGTGGAAACAAGCACTATCAAAGATATGACACTAATCAAAAACCAGAGCTGACTCACACCTCTACAAATATCTATATATACATCTCTCATCCCAGAGATCCGGAGGTTGGGGGCTGGAATTTTGTATCTTGTAAGGAAGTGCTGCTGGTTTCTTGGTGCAACATCATAATGTTGGGTGATCTAAGCTTTTCATGAGGTGAAGAAGGGCTTTCTTGCTGAGAGGATGATGTTGGGTCAGAACAATTGGTTGTAATCCTCTTTTCTATTTCTCTATTATCAATAAAGCTATTCAAGTTTTCCTCCACATTCTTGTATGATTGATGATATATGCATTTGTGTGGTCAATATATATCTGGTCCTATATTGTTTATGATAATAGATCTATGTTCTTGGATAATGTTATGCTGCTTTGATTCTACAGGTGCTCTTCGAAGCTGGGTAGACGAGTAAGCGAGTGGCAAAGATCTATCAGAAGGGAGAGAAATCATGCAAGGAACCAAGCGCAAGACATAGGTTGGTCTCCTTTATTCCCCTCTTATCTATTTCTCATAAAGGAAAATGAAAGTAGTTTTAGTTTGTTTGTTTCTAAGGTAGCTACCAGCCTTAGTGGGACTAGCAGCTTTGCATAGACACTAGTTTTCCTGATAACAAAATGGCGACTCCACTGGGGAGCGAATATATTGTTTGTTTATCTACATTTGTTTTCTTTATAAACTTACAGATGGAGCCTCAAGTTAAGCCAGCTAGCCTTCGAATTGCATTTGCTACGCAAGTGCAAAGTAGATCAATGCTGCTTCAGTCTATCTCTGAGTTTTGTTTATGAACTGAACAATTGATTTACAAGCTCTCTAATTTCCCTTGTGGTTGCTCTAGTAACCTCTTTAGATCTACCCCTATGATTGATTTATTGATTACCACTTGCTCAGCCTAAATCCCTGAACTGAGCTGCAAACTGTGACCCGGAACCCAGTTAAAGTCTCGTCCCTAGTCCAGCGCACTGTCTCTTCTGTAAAATGCATCGCACTTCCCGAGTGTAGTAGGTGTGCTGCATCTCTTTTTCACTATGTTACAGGTGCGATGATCAGACAAGGCCTTTCTTGCTCCTAGATTTTGGTTTTTGTGTTCACTCTTTTCAGCTCCATTCAGGAGTTTTGCTGTCTGTAGTCAGTATACCTCTATTGGAACCCCCTTCCTTACCATTATTCCACCTCCATTGTGCAAAGAACTGTAAATGTTTTTATGTATTTTGAGCCATTTTCAGTTCTCTTTTACAAAAAAGTAGTGTAATTGAACTGTCGTTTCTTGATTTGAAAGTGTCGCAAGTGTCATTTTCAATCAAAGAAGAGAATCCGATTGTTCTTGATAGTCGATTACACTGTTACTCTTGTATTTGATTTGAATTAGTAGCTTTTCAAGTGTCGAAAGCAAGTTTTCAATTCTAAATCACAAAGTGTCGTCATTGTCTTCATTTTGTCTTGAAAAGAAACTTGTTCGTAATGTCGCTTTGAAAAATAATTCAGATTTGCACTTAGCTTTCTTTTTATCATCCACACATTAAGAATGTTGAAAACAAATACATGCATGTGCATTTGCATTTAGACTCTTTGTTGGTTTGATTTAGGATAGTGCATATAGTGTGTGCTCTCTGGTCTATGTTGAAAGAATATCATCTCTCTTTCCTTAGTAGCTAGGATTTTCATTGCAAAAGGAAGATTAAACGATTATTTATCATCTTAGATTGCATTTTTAGGAATTGTATATCTACATCACGCGGTGAACCTGAAAGGAAAATTTCTTAAGCAAGATCAACTGTAAAATAAATTTAATGAATCTAAAAACGCTTTGGAACCTAACGCATAACATTTAGAATTCTAGGCTAGAGACGTATTCCGGCGTCGTAAAGCCTGGTAACTGTTGTTTTCATTGCTGGTTGGGTGATTCCTCCACTTTGAGATGATAAGTGCTAGTACGGACTTGTGCTCCCATGTACCGTTGAGTATATATTGGGAGACCACAATAGGCTTTATCCTTTATCCATAGGAAGCCGTGTCTGCCGCCCTATCGATCGCAATGCACTGAACACATCATTCGGGAAGATTGATTGCCGTACCGTAAAATGTATTCTGTAGTTTTGTGATTGGTTTGGTAATCCTTTTGTCTAGATTTCCAGAGCAGTCTCTTTCGTTCCTTTTCAGACTCCTTAAAGGAAAAGGTCCATCTGAGCACTTGTCACTTCAGGCTCATTAAAAATCAAAGGCGACTAGAGTCATCTTTTGTTTTTTCTCGCCTCTTAAAAATTGAAAAAACAAGTTGTGTCAAAGCGTCTAAAATTTATTTTAATTGAAATAACATTACTGTTCCCTCGTTGTTCTTAGAAGCTAGTCTCCATTCATCGCAATTTCTTCTAGAATCGCTAGGAAATATTTTGGATAAACTCGATATGTCTGAACAACCGTCGACATCCAGGACTGTGTCATCCAACGCAGCAGTGGCAGAGCCTCCGGCTGCTACTCCAATGATATTTCCCGGTATACCATCTGTCCCGACAAGTTATCAACAATAAGCCGGAGTCCAATCAGGGACTGTTTCGACGACATGGTCGGTTCCTATTTCTTTATCTGGATTATTGTCTGGTATTTCTTATGTTGAAACTCAACAAATTGATCCAATGTGTATTCAAAGGCCAATATACCCTTTAAGTACTGGATTGCCACCATATGGAGGGCAGTATGCCTTTTCATTGTTTCCTCCCGGAGAATAACCATATGGGAGTTTACAACAAAGTTCAGGTCAAACTCGAATTACATCCAGCGGTTGGGTACCAATACTGCCTCAACAACCAAGGGTTGTATATTCAATGCAACCAGTCCACCATGTGTCAAGTATTCCCACTATACCTGCTATGGTGACTGCATCGTAAGTACAAGCGCTACCTATTGTATGTCAACCCCAAGTTTCTCAAGTTGCAATACAATAGCCTCTTGTCTCAACGACTCAATCACAACCTCAGGTTAGTGCCTCCTTATCTGGAGCAACTCAGGCTCAAACAAGTACTATGACTCCTCATCTTGGTCAATCATCAAGTATTGGACAACAGAAAATGGTGCAACAACCATGGTTGGTTTAATCTCAACAATTGTAATTCCAACAATCATATCAAGGACCTGAGCAACAAGTCTTTGTAAGTAATGGGCAACCGCATTTCCAAAGCGGTTATCAACAACCATACTATAATGGTTATGCCCATCAACCTTATCAAAGTTACCAGCATCAAATACATTATGCTGGTATGTAAAGACACACTGCTCAGGCGATTCCATCTTATCCAGGGTATGCTTCACCTAACCTGAATCAACACTTGCCATTTGTAGCAACTCTAGAATTACCAGATCTAAACCGGCTGACGAATGATCCAATTGCTTATGCCCCTTGGTGGCCAGCGATTCTGCATAAACATCCATCATATATTCCTAAATTTAATGGAAATCCGGGTGAAGACCTGTCGAATCATGTAATGACCTTTCATCTGTGGTGTTCATCAAACACCCTAAATGATGATTCGATTAGGCTTCGCCTTTTTTAGAGAACGTTAACTGGTCTGGAGGCAAAATGGTATATCGAATTACCTAGAGCTTCGTTTCATAACTTCAGTACCATAGCCACAACCTTTCTAATCCATTTTCAGTTACCCATAAGGTACGAAACGGGAAAAAAACTTCTTACCAATTTCAAGCAGGCAACGGCCACTCACATATCTGATCATATTCATGAGTGGCAACGTCATCGCAGAATGGTAAAAACATATGTTCCTGATCAACTGCTAGCTGAATGGTTTATTAAGTCATTATTACCTTCTATCACAGAAGATGTGGCAAAGGGAGGAGTCGTCACTGAAGAGCAAGTTATTGCTCGTGCACAATATCTAGACATGATCTATACTCAGTCTAGCACACTCTACGATAAGATACCTGATGCTCCTAGACCATAATTTTCCGTTCCTCCCCCTCCTAAATCAAACAAAGACTCTCATGCTGGCGATGGCATGATAGGTATGACAAACATGAAATCAACAAAGGTTACATCTAAAAGACATAATATTTCTAGTCAAAATGAAAATGAGGAACTTCTCACGTCGAAAGTAAATGCCGTGTCGACCAACAAGGGCAAACAACTGAAGCAACCAGGGGGCAAGAAGAAAGAGAAAGGGAGAAAAAAGAAACAGGATGAGTCATCTCCTGAAAAACCTTCTGCAAACCCTTCTAGGCAAAGGAAACCCCCTTTGGGGTGTCATATATGCGATGAGGATCATTGGACGAGAGATTGTCCACATAAAGTTGAGCTTAGAAAATTCTTCAAGAATTTGAAAACCTCGGCGGTATTAACTGATCTGTTTCCAAGCCCGGGAAACAAACTAGTTGCTAATCAAAATGCTTCCCGATCCCAAGTTCTTATGTTTTCCATTTCAAAATAGCAAAATGATGCTTTGATATCGAAAAGGAATAAAGATTACGGGAATCCACAGCTGTCGAACAACAAGGCTACTAATCAACCGAGTAGTTCGACAACAACTTCAACCAAGTTGTGCCACCCATCATTCTCGAGCTTACGATAAAGCTGCCAAAGGGATTAATACACAAATCGACTTTTAATCCTCGTGCTAAAGTAGCATAGAATTATAAAATAGTAGAGGACCTGGCCCAATCGCCATCCGCTATGTCGACACTTGAGGTACCGCAAAATTGCCCCTCCCAAAAGCAGGCTCTATTATCAGTAATAGGTGGGATTGAGCCAACCGATTCCAATCTTGTATCCTTTAAACACAAAGGATATGACCCTCAGTTACCAACTCAACTAGCTTTCCTTATTCAAGTGAAAGCCCTCAACAAAACTGTTCATCGAACAATTATTGATGAGGGGGCATCTACATGTATTATGTCGATGAGTTGCTGGAAAAATTTAGGCTCGCCACCCTTGTCACGATCATCAATGATGTTAAAAGCATTTGATGGACAATCATACACTCCATACAGGATTTTAAATAACTTGCAAGTTGAATTGGGGGGGAAAACAGTAGAAATTGATGTTGAAGTAATCGACAGAAACCTCGATTACAACATCCTACTAGGAAGGCCCTGGATATGTGCCATGGCTGCAGTTGTGTCGACCTACTTCAAGAAGATTGCATTTCCCTTCCAAGGAAGAATTACAATCGTCGACCAACAAACATTTCTCCCCAACAGTACACAAGTTACGAGAAGCATTCCAATGATCCATGGAAGCAATCATTCGCTTCAAAATATTGGAGTAGGCCTCCTAAAAGACCTTGCCTTAATGGGTACTTTTGCCCTACCGCCTCAAAGTAATCTGGCGGAAGTGGCCACAGTGGAAACCTACAATATGAAATCTTCTATATCTAATGGATTCAGAAGATTCCTAAACATTTTGTCAGCATGGATCATCGCCATTTTAGAAATATTGTAGCAATCAATTTTCTTGGCCTGGGGGGCAAACCCAAATCAACGCTCATCGAGTGTTTGGATAGATAGGTCTAAGGAATATGGCACCTCTTTAGATCCTTGGTCGCATGTACATTCTACAGACGAAGGAATCATTCAATCAATGATGATAGGAGAGGCACCATGGGAAGATTACCACCATCACTCCCATCTTCGAGATTACAACAAAGATTATTCCAATGACCTTAATCATCCTTCAGTTTTTGATTGTCCATCAAATAATGTAAATACGGTGGATTCCGAGGATGGTTCTTATCTCGTGTCAACCTCGTTAAAAAATGAAACAAGGAGCCATGAGGATAGTTCTTTTACTATGTCAACCTCATTAAAAAATGAAACAAATCCCTTTCCAAATCTCAAAGGTAAACCTTCATTCCAACCACCGAGTTGAATGCAATGAAGCTTGGGGGGCATGCACCTCAATTTGCGTTATTATGCTGGGGGCATGAAAACTTATCATGAGCAGTGTTACCGCAGGGTTCAAGCTCGTCAAAAAATAAACCCGCCATCGAGCAGTTTTAACACGGAATTCAAGCTCGTTAAAAAATAAACATAAGCAATGAGAAAATGTTCCCCCAGAGTTTAAGCTCATTAAAAAATGAACCATTTTCTGGTAAATAACCATTGTGAATGTATTATCACCAGCCTTTGAAGCCTTGGTCATGTTCTCATCATCACCTCCACTCTATATTGGCCGATCATTCACCTCCATTTGATTGTTTACCCTTTTTGAGGAATAGCTGCAAAGAGTGATCATGTTAGCCATCCTTGTGACACTACCATGATTGGAAAATTCCAAACCTTACCTGGAATTAGCTGCTACCGGAATTTATCACTCGTTCCTCAAAGAACGAGTCTCCTTTAAGCTCTTTTCAACTGACTCGTAAAATATGAAAAGATTGCTGAGAAATTGGCCTCTCCAGCTCGTTAAAGGGACTGGTTGTGCTATCCCTCCTTTAGATTTTAATCTTTTTGGACTTGAGGGATTATTACACAAAAAGATCGAGCGCTTGTTTTGTTCGGCTCGTTAAAAGTACTGAAAATTCATCCCTTTTGTATTGTTTTATACATTTTCATACTCAAGGGATCATATGACGAAAAAGGATTATTGGAGTTTTCTTTACGTCTCTTTTTTAGACTCTCTAAAATTGAAAAGATCGAGTTATCCTTGTCGTTAAACTCGTTAAAACCGAATAGCGAAAAACTTGTCCATACAGACAAGAACGAGTTTCACTATCACTAGGCCCGTTAAAACATAGCGAAGGGTTTGCCCGAAGGGCAAATTATAGAACAAGCATATGTTATCCTCCTCAAGCTTGACAAAAATAAAGAGGTACTGGTCAGCAATGACTGGGGAAAAATTGGGAAGAAAACTTGAAGAAACTTTATTGGTAGCAAGTCGCTCTTGAACATGACACTTTCACTCTGCATACCAGTCGGGTTGGGTTGTTCCATTCACTGGTCACATCACCATGGTTCTGTCACACCATCCATATTTGGGTTAATGCTACCAATCCATCATGTCAGTGTCACTGATATGTTCAAGAGAATTCGCTCAAAGAATTCACTTGTGTCTCACCCACTGCAATACATTTACGCTCCATTCTTTCATGACCGCCACCCTAAACTTTATATCACCAGATCATTTTCACCTCCATTAAAATCATTTTCTCTGTTCCGTGTCATTGATGTGGGATTCACTAAGGCCCTCCTATGACGGATCGCTTCTTTTTGACATCAGCTCATTATCCAAGAAGTCGATCTAGGAACAACCCTTTCAGTACCTTGAAGCTTGCATGCCTCAATGGCAAGTTTCTCACTTCCAGCGAGAGGTTTACATCAATGACCTTCGACCGAAAGATTTTGGGTGTTGTTAGATGAAAAGTCCCTTATTCACACCAAGTGAATTGTACTGTAGTACCTTGAGGGTCATCATCATTATCGGTGATTCCTCTCGCGCATGTTAACAACTTACATCACTGGCTGGTAATCAGGCGATGTCTTTCCATGTTCGACTCCAGAACATCTCTCACATGGATCGACTTGTACTTTGAGTGAAGATAGAATGACATTGAAGACCCAGGATCTAGTTTCATACATCCAGGCTGTAATATATATCCAGGAAAATAAAGACATCAAATGTACATCACTGCTGCACAGATAATCATCCAATCTAAGGGATGATACCTCTACCAGAATCATCAGTCTTTTTGGCTCTATTCAGGAGTTTTGCTGTCTGTAGTTAGTATACCTCTGTTGGAACCCCCTTCTTTACCATTAGTCCACCTCCATTGTGCAAGGAACTGTAAATGTTTTTATGTATTTTGAGCCATTTTCAGTTCTCTTTTACAAAAAAGTAGCGTAATTGAACTGTCGTTTCTTGATTTGAAAGTGTCGCAATTGTCATTTTTAGTCATAGAAGAGAATCTGATTGTTCTTGATAGTCGATTACACTGTTACTCTTGTATTTGATTTGAATTAGTAGTTTTTCAAGTGTCGAAAGCAAGTTTTCAATTCCAAATCGCAAAGTGTCGTCATTGTCTTCATTTTGTCTTGAAAAGAAACTTGTTAGTAATGTCGCTTTGAAAAATAATTCAGATTTGCGCTTAGCTTTATTTTTATCATTCACACATTAAGAAGATGGAAAACAAATACATGCATGTGCATTTTCATTTCGACTCTTTGTTGGTTTGATTTAGGATAGTGCATATAGTGTGTGCTCTCTTCTCTATGTTGAAAGAATATCATCTCTCTTTCCTTAGTAGCTAGGATTTTCATTGCAAAAAGAAGATTAAACGATTGTTTATCATCTTAGATTGCATTTTTAGGAATTGTATATCTACATCACGCAATGAACCTGAAAGGAAAATTTCTTAAGCAAGACCAACTGTAAAATAAATTTAATGAATCTAAAAACGCTTTGGATCCTAACGCACAACATTTCGAAGTCTAGGCTAGAGACGTATTCCAGCGTCGTAAAGCCTGGTAACTGTTGCTTTCATTGTTGGTTGGGTGATTCCTCCACTTTGAGATGATAAGTGCCAGTACGGACTTTTGCTCCCACGTACTGTCGAGTATATATTGGGAGACCATAATAGGCTTTACCATTTATCCATAGGAAGTCATGTATGCCGCCCTATCGATCGCAATGCACTGAACACAACATTCAGGAAGATTGACTGCCATACCGTAAAAAGTATTCTATAGTTTTTCGATTTGTTTGGTAATCCCTTTGTCTAGATTTCCAGAGCAGTCTCTTTCGTTCCTTTTCAGACTCCTTAAAGGAAAAGGTCCATTTGAGCACTTGTCACTTCAGGCTCATTAAAAATCGAAGGCAACTAGAGTCATCTTTTGTTTTTTTCTCGACTCTTAAAAATTGAAAAAACAAGTTGTGTCAAAGTGTCTAAAATTTATTTTAATCGGAATAATGTCATTGTTCCCTCATTGGTCTTAGAAGTTAGTCTCCCTTCATCGCAAGTTCTTGTAGAATCGCTACGAAATCTTTTGGATAGACTAGATATGTCTGAACAACTGTTGACATCCAGGACTGTGTCGTCCGACGTAGCAGTAGCAGAGCCTCCTGCTGCTACTCCAACGATGTTTGCCGGTATACCATCTGTCCCGGAAAGTTATCAACAACAAGCCAGAGTCCAATCACGAAATTTTTTGACGACATGGTCGGTTCCTATTTCTTTATCTGGATTATCATCTAGTATTTCTTATGTTGAAACTCAACAAATTGATCCAATGTGTCTTCAAAGGCCAATCTACCCTTTAAGTATTCGATTGCCACCATATGGAGGGCAGTATGCCTTTTCATTGTTCCCTCCCAGAGAACAACCATATGGGAGTTTACAACAAAGTTCAGCTCAAACTGGAATTACATCCAACGGTTGAGTACCAATACTGCCTCAACAACCAAGGGTTGTATATTCGATGCAACCAGTCCACCCTGTGTTGAATATTCCCACTATACCTGCTATGGTGACTGCATCACAAGTACAAGTGCTACCTGTTGTATGGCAACCCCAAGTTTCTCAGGTTGCAATACAATAGCCTCTTGTCTCAACTACTCAATCACCACCTCCAAATCATAATCCCCAGCGGAGTCACCATTTTGTTATCAGGAAAACTAGTGTCTATGTAGAGCTGCTAGTCCCACTAAGGCTAATAGCTACCTTAGAAAAAAACAAACTAAAACTACTTTCGTTTTCCTTTATGAGAAATAGATAAGAGGGGAATAAAGGAGACTAACCTCTGTCTTGTGCTTGGTTCCTTGCTTGATTCCTCTCCTTTCTGATAGATCTTTGCCACTCGCTTCCTCGTCTACCCAGCTTCAAAGAGCACCTGTAGAGTCAAAGAAGCATAATACTATCCAAGAACATATATCTATTATCATAAACAATATAGGAACAGATATATATTGACCACACAAATGCATATATCATCAATCATACAAGAATGTGGAGGAAAACTTGAATAGCTTTATTGATAATCAAGAAATAGCAAAGAGGATTACAACCAATTGTTCTAACCTAGCATCATCCTCTCAGCAAGAAAGCCCTTCTTCACCTCATGAAAAGCTTAGATCACCCAAAACTATGATGTTGCACCAAGAAACCAGCAGCACTACCTTACAAGATACAAAATTCCAGCCCCCAACCTCTGGATCTTTGGGATGAGAGATCTATATATAAATATTTGTAGAGGTTTGAGTCAGCTCTGGGTTTTTGATTAGTGTCTTCTCTCTGATAGTTCTTGTTTCCACTTGGAGATATCATTCATATCTTACTCATCCTCGGGTGATTCTGAGAGGCAAGTGTCACAGGAGAAGTTTCTGGAAGATTCCATGATCATCCACATCGCAAACTGTCTTTGCCACTTGTCTATTCTCATGCATCGCACCCTATAGAAGGGATTTTCAGTATGCATTGCACCTCCCGTGTGCATTTAGGTGGGATGCATCGCACCCTCAGCACTAAGCAATCAATATGGTCCAGTTTTGACCATTTATGAGTAGTTTTTCGTGGAGAACTTCTGGGAGATGGTGTAGTCAGTTGACCTTGTTATTTTAGGGGTTGGAACAACACTTTTAGGGACATAGGAGCCCTTGGTTGATGTAGATATTTGATTGGGGGCATCTACATGTATTATGTCAATGAGTTGCTGGAAAAATTTAGGCTCGCCACCCTTGTTGTGATCGTCAACGATGTTAAAAGCTTTTGATGGACGATCATACACTCCATACGGGATTTTAAGTAACTTTGAAGTTGAACTAGGGGGAAAAACAATAGAAATTGATGTTGAAGTAATCGACAGAAACCTCGATTACAACATCCTACTGGGAAGGCCCTGGATATATTCCATGGCCACAGTTGTGTCGACCTACTTCAGGAAGATTGCATTTCCATTCCAAGGAAGAATTACAATTGTCAACCAACAAACATTTCTCCCCAACAGTTCACAAGTTATGGGAAGCATTCCAATGATCCATGGAAGCAATCATTCGCTTCAAAATATTGGAGTAGGCCTCCTAAAAGACCCTGCCTTAATGGGTACTTTTTCCCTATCGCATCTGACGGAAGTGGCCACAGCGGAAACCTACAATATGAAATCTTCTATATCTAATGGATTCAAAATATTCTTAAACATTTTGTCAGCATGGATCATCGCCATTTTAGAAATATTGTAGCAATCAATTTTCTTGGCCTGGGGGGCAAACCCAAATCAACGCTCATCGAGTGTTTAGATAGATAGCTCTAAGGAATATGGCACCTCTTCAGATCCTTGGTCGCATGTACATTCTACAGACGAAGGAATCATTCAATCAATGATGATAGGAGAGGCACCATGGGAATATTACCACCATCACTCCCATCTTCCTGATTACAACGAAGATTATTCTGATGATCTTAATCATCCTTCATTTTTTGATTTTCCATCAAATACTATAAATACGGTGGATTCCGAGGACGGTTCTTATCTCGTGTTGACCTCGTTAAAAAATAAAACAAGGAGTCATGAGGATAGTTCTTTTACGATATCAACCTCATTAAAAAATGAAACAAATCCCTTTCCAAATATCAAAGGTAAACCTTCATTCCAACCACTGAGTTGAATGCAATGAATCTTGGGGGAAATGCACCTCGATTTGCATTATTATGCTTAGGGTATGCAAACTTATCATGAGCAATGTTACCGGAGGGTTCAAGCTCGTCAAAAAATAAACCCGCCATCGAGTAGTTTTAAGTGGAATTCAAGCTCCTTAAAAAATAAACATAAGAGATGAGCAAACGTTCCCCGATAGTTTAAGCTCATTAAAAAATGAACCAATTTCCGATAAATAACCATTGTGAATGCATTATCATCAGAATTTTAAGCCTTGGTCATGTTCTCATTATCACCTCCACTCTGTATTGGCCGATCATTCACCTCCATTTGATTGTTTACCCTTTTGAGACACTGCCGTGATTGGAAAATTCCAAACCTTACCTAGAATTAGTTGCTACCCGAATTTATCACTCGTTCCTCAAAAAACGAGTCTCCTTTAAGCTCTTTTCAACTGACTCATAAAATATGAAAATATTGCTGAGTAATTGGCCTCTCCAGCTCGTTAAAGTGACCAGAAGTTCTATCCCTCCTTTGGATTTTAATCTTTTTGGACTTGAGGGATTATTACACAAAAAGATTGAGTGCTTGTTTTGTTCGGCTCGTTAAAAGTACTAAAAATTCATCCCTTTCGTATTGTTTTATACTTTTTCAGACTCAAGGGATTATATGATGAAAAAGGATTATTGGAGTCTTCTTTACGTCCCTTTCAGACTCTATAAAATTGAAAAGGGTTGAGTTATCCTTGTCGTTAAACTCGTTAAAACCGAATAGCGACAAACTTGTCCATATAGACAAGAACAAGTTTCACTATCACTAGGCTTGTTAAAACATAGCGATGGGTTTGCCCGAAGGGAAAATTATAGAACAAGCATATGTTATCATCCTAAAGCTTGAAAAAAATAAAGAGGTACTGGTCAGCAATGACTGGGGAAAATTGGGAAGAAAACTTGAAAAAACTTTATTGGTAGCAAGTCGTTATTGAACATGACACTTTCACCCCGCATCCGAGTCGGGTTGGGTTGTTCTTTTCACTGGTCATATCACCATTGGTCCATCACACCATCCATATTTGGGGTTAACGCTACCAATCCATCATGTTAGTGTCACCGATATGTTCAAGAGAAGTCGCTCAGAGAATTAACCTGTGTCTCATCTGCTGTAATATATTTACGCTCCATTCTTTCATGACTGCCACCCTGAACCTTATATCATCAGATCATTTTCACCTCCATTAAAATCATTTGCTCCGTTTCGTGTCATCGATGTGGGATTCACTAAGGCCATCCTATGACTGATCACTTCTTGTTGACATCAGCTCATTATCCAGGAAGTCGATCTAGGAACAACCCTTTCAGTACTTTGAAGCTTGCATGCCTCAATGGCAAGTTTCTCACTTCCGGCGACAGGTTTACATCAATGCCCTTCGACCGAAATATTTTGCGTGGTGTTCGACGCCAAGTCCCTTATTCACACCACGTGAATTGTACTGTAGTACCTTGAGGGTCATCATCATTATCGGTGATTCCTCTCGTGCATGTTAACAACTTACATCACTGGCTGGTAATCAGGCGATGTCCTTCCATGTTCGACTCCAGAACATCTCTCACATGGATCGACTTGTACTTTGAGTGAAGATCGAACGAGATTGAAGACCTCGGATCTAGTTTCATCCATCCAGGCTACGATATGTATTCCAGAAAGTAAAGACATCAAATGTACATCACTGCTGCATAGATAATCATCCAATCTAAGGGATGATGGCTCTACCAAAATCATCAGTCTGCACTCAGACAATTGTCTGTCTTATGTACATGAAAATGAATTTATAAAGTTGATCATGGGAATGCCTGCCTCAGCTAGATCATGAAAATATTATGAAGATAATGTATTATATTGTATCTTATTACAGGTCGCCTTCCAGCTCGAAAAAAATTTAGATCCTCATGATACAGCATTTCACCCGACATCAAAAGATTAACGACCTCATGCTTTAGGGGGAAAATGTTATAGACATTTTTGGGCACTGCAACCCCAATCAAATATGTCCATAAACCAAGGGCTCCTAAGTCACTAAAAGTGTTGTTCCAACCCCTAAAAGAACAACATCAACTAATTACATCATCTCCCAGAAGTTCTCCACGAAAAACTACTCAGAAATGGTCAAAACTGGACCATACTGATTGCTGAGTGCTGAGGGTGTGATGCATCCCACCTAAATGCACATGGGAGTTTGAAAGGGACGTAAAGAAGACTCCAATAATCCTTTTTCATCATATAATCCCTAAAGTCTGAAAAAGTATAAAACAATACGAAAGGGATGAATTTTTAGTACTTTTAACGAGCCGAACAAAACAAGCGCTCAATCTTTTTGTGTAATAATCCCTCAAGTCCAAAAAGATTAAAATCCAAAGGAGGGATAGAACTTTTGGTCACTTTAACGAGCTGGAGAGGCCAATTACTCAGCAATATTTTCATATTTTATGAGTCAGTTGAAAAGAGCTTAAAGGAGACTCGTTTTTTGAGGAACGAGTGATAAATTCGGGTAGCAACTAATTCTAGGTAAGGTTTGGAATTTTCCAATCACGTCAGTGTCTCAAAAGGGTAAACAATCAAATGGAGGTGAATGATCGGCCAATACAGAGTGGAGGTGATAATGAGAACATGACCAAGGCTTAAAATTCTGATGATAATGCATTCACAATGGTTATTTATCGGAAATTGGTTCATTTTTTAATGAGCTTAAACTCTGGGGGAACGTTTGCTCATCTCTTATGTTTATTTTTTAAGGAGCTTGAATTCCACTTAAAACTACTCGATGGCGGGTCTATTTTTTGACGAGCTTGAACCCTCCGGTAACGTTGCTCATGATAAGTTTGCATGCCCTAAGCATAATAATGCAAATCGAGGTGCATGCCCCCCAAGATTCATTGCATTCAACTCAATGGTTGGAATGAAGGTTTACCTTTGATATTTGGAAAGGGATTTGTTTCATTTTTAATGAGGTTGATATCGTAAAAGAACTATCCTCATGACTCCTTGTTTCATTTTTTAACGAGGTCAACACGAGATAAGAACCGTCCTCGGAATCCACCGTATTTATAGTATTTGATGGAAAATCAAAAACTGAAGGATGATTAAGATCATCAGAATAATCTTCGTTGTAATCAGGAAGATGGGAGTGATGGTGGTAATCTTCCCATGGTGCCTCTCCTATCATCATTGATTGAATGATTCCTTCGTCTGTAGAATGTACATGCGACCAAGGATCTAAAGAGGTGCCATATTCCTTAGAGCTATCTATCTAAACACTCGATGAGCGTTGATTTGGGTTTGCCACCCAGGCCAAGAAAATTGATTGCTACAATATTTCTAAAATGGCGATGATCCATGCTGACAAAATGTTTAAGAATCTTTCGAATCCATTAGATATAGAAGATTTCATATTGTAGGTTTCCGCTGTGGCCACTTCCGTCAGATGCGGTAGGGAAAAAGTATCCATTAAGGCAGGGTCTTTTAGGAGGCCTACTCCAATATTTTGAAGCGAATGATTGCTTCCATGGATCATTGGAATGCTTCCCATAACTTGTGAACTGTTGGGGAGAAATGTTTGTTGGCCGACAATTGTAATTCTTCCTTGGAATGGAAATGCAATCTTCCTGAAGTAGGTCGACACAACTGTGGCCATGGAATATATCCAGGGCCTTCCCAGTAGGATGTTGTAATCGAGGTTTCTGTCGATTACTTCAACATCAATTTCTACTGTTTTTCCCCCCAGTTCAACTTCAAAGTTACTTAAAATCCCGTATGGAGTGTATGATCGTCCATCAAAATCTTTTAAAATCGTTGACGATCATAACAAGGGTGGTGAGCCTAAATTTTTCCAGCAACTCATTGACATAATACATGTAGATGCCCCCTTATCAATAATTATTCGATCAACAGTTTTGTTGAGGGATTTCACTTGAATAAGGAAAGCTAGTTGAACTGGTAACTGAGGGTCATATCCTTTGTGTTTAATGGATACAAGATTGGAATCCGTTGGCTCAATAGAGCCTGCATTTGGGAGGGGAAATTTTGCGGTACCTCAAGTGTCGACATAGAAAACGACGATTGGGCCAGGTCCTCTACTATATTATAATTCTGTGCTACTTTAGCATGAAGATTAAATGTCGATTTGTGTATTACTACCTTTGGCGGCTTTATCGTTAGCTCAGGAATGATGGGTGGCACAACTTCGGTTGAATTTGTTGTCGAACTACTCAGTTGATCAGTAGCCTTGTTGTTCGATAGCTGTGGATTCCCGTAATCTTTATTCCTTGTCGATATCAAAGCATCATTTCGTTGTTTTGAAATGGACAATATAAGCACTTGGGATCAGGAAGCATTTTGATTAGCAACCAATTTGTTTCCCTGGTTTGGAAACGGATCAGTTAATACCACCGAGGTTTTCAAATTCTTGAAGAATTTTCTAAGCTCAGCTTTATGTGGACAATCTCTCGCCCGATGATCCTCATCGCATATCTGACACCCCACAGGGGGTTTCCTTTGCCCAGAAGGGTTTGCAGAAGGTTTTTCAGGAGATGACTCATCCTATTTCTTTTTTCTCCCTTTCTTTTTCTTCTTGCCCCCTGGTTGCTTCAGTTGTTTGCCCTTGTCGGTCGACACGACATTTACTTCCGAGGTGAGAAGTTCCTCATTTTCTTTTTGACTAGAAATCTTACATCTTTTAGATGTATCCTTTTTTGATTTTGTGTTTGTCATACCTATCACACCATTGCTGACATGAGAGTCTTTGTTTGATTTAGGAGGGGGAGGAATGGAAAATTCTGGTCTAGGAGCATTAAGTATCTTATCGTAGAGCGTGCAAAACTGATTATAGATCAAGTCTAGATATTGTGCACGAGCAATAACTTGCTCTTCAGTGATGACTCCTCCCTTTGCCACATATCTGTGATAGAAGGTAATAATGAGTTAATAAACCATTCAGCTAGCAGCTGATAAGGAACATATGTTTTTACCATTCTGCAACGACGTCGCCACTCATGAGTATGATTAGATATGTGTGTGGCCATTGTCTGCTTGAAATTGGTAAGAAGTTCTATTCCCATTTTGTACCTTATGGGTAACTGAAAATGGGTTAAAAAGGTTGTGGCTATGGTAATGAAGTTATCAAACGAAGCTCTAGGTAATTTGATATACCATTTTGCTGCCGGACCAGTTAACATTCTTTGAAAAAGGCGAAGCCTAACTGAATCATTGTTTAGGGTGTTTGATGAACACCGCAGATGAAAGGTCATTACATGAATCGACGGGTCTTCACCTGGATTTCCATTAAATTTAGGAATATCTGACGGAAGTTCTTGTAGAATTGCTAGGAAATCTTTTGGATAGACTAGATATGTCTAAACAACTGTCGACATCCAGGACTGTGTCGTCCGATGCAGCAGCGGAAAAGCCTCTTGCTACTACTCCAACGATGTTTGCCGATATACCATCTGTCCCAGCAAGTTATCAACAACAAGACGGAGTCCAATCAGGGACTGTTTCGATGACATGGTCGGTTCCTATTTCGCTTCCCAGTAGAGTCGCCATTTTGTTATCGGGAAAACTACTGTCTATGCAGAGCTGCTAGTCCCACTAAGGCTGGTAGCTACCTTAGAAACAAACAAACTAAAACTACTTTCGTTTTCCTTTATGAGAAATAGATAAGAGGGGAATACAGGAGACCAACCTCTATCTTGCGCTTGGTTCCTTGCTTGATTCCTCTCCCTTCTGATAGATCTTTACCACTCGCTTCCTCATCTACCTAGCTTCAAAGAGCACCTGTAGAATCAAAGCAGCATAACACTATCCAAGAACATATATCTATTATCATAAACAATATAGGACCAGATATATATTGACCACACAAATGCATATATCATTAATCATACAAGAATGTGGAGGAAAACTTCAATAGCTTTATTGATAATCAAGAAATTGCAAAGAGGATTACAACCAATTGTTCTGACCCAACATCATCCTCTCAGCAAGAAATCCCTTCTTCACCTCATGAAAAGCTTATATCACCCAACACTATGATGTTGCACCAAGAAACCAGCAGCACTTCCTTACAAGATACAAAATTCTACCCTCTGGATCTCTGGGATGAGGGATCCATATATATATGTTTGCAAGGGGAGTGTGTTAGCTTTTGAGATTTGATTAGTATTGTCTCTCTGATAGTTCTTGATTCCACTTGGAGATTGATGATCTCTTACTCATCCATGTAAGAATATACAAGGTAAGTTCCACAGAAAGAATACCAAAAGGACACCGCTCACAACCAGATCTCAAATCAATACACCAGTATTTTTGACGTGGTTAAAACCCTCAGAGTGCAAGGAGGGAAACAGTCCACGGCCTGTCCCAACGTGGGTACTACAGGCAATTTATTAATCAAAGAATGAAAATTTACATAAGCTTCTCTCATGCACGGATTACCCGAACAATGACCCTCCATGCGCTTTAAATAGAACTCATGGACCAATCGGGTGTCAAGCCACGGATCAAGTGTCGGTAATACCGAGGTGAGAGTGAACCGTCGGATCACTACATATCGTGACCGTCGGATTGTAAGTTACAAAATGTACAACGGTAAAGAAACACACTTTACCTAACTCTAACCTAACTCTATGCTAGACCAAGTTGAACTTAACTATATCCTATGTGTCGGAATATCCTAACATCCCCCCTTAAGAACAACTTGGGATAGGATTGAAGGATTTACAAATATGACACAATAGGAGAAGGAAGGAGGCACTAGAGCCTATCCCCCCTTAGTGACAACTTCCTGAACTCCAAGCATATATCGAAGTTTAGTGAACTTCGCCTCTGTGAGAGCCTTTGTGAAGATGTCTGCAACCTGATCATCTGTTGGACAATATTGCACTTCAAGAACATGGTCATGAATGAGCTTTCTGATGAAGTGCATGTGTAGTTCAATGTGTTTGCTGCGCTGATGCTGGACTGGATCTTTGCATAGCTGAATGGCACTTTGATTATCACACCAAAGTGTGGTTGGATGCTGCTGCTCAAAGCCAAACTCTGATAGGATCTGACGAAGCCACAAGGCTTCCTTACTAGCTTCCACGGCACCACGATACTCTGCTTCTGCTGACGAAAGAGAAATGGCAGCCTGTTTCTTACAAGCCCATGTAATAGGTCCTGAACCAAGAGTGAAGACATATCCGGCAGTAGACTTCCGATCATCAAGGTCACCAGCCCAATCAGAATCAGTGAAACCAACTAATAGAGGAGCTGCTTTGGCACTGTAATGAATCCCAAACTGTACTGTACCTCGAACATAACGAAGTATTCTTTTAGCTGCTTTCCAATGACTTTCACGGGGGTTTTGCATAAAACGAGCAACAAGGCCAACAACAAAGGAAAGATCAGGACGAGTATGAGTTAAATACAAGAGTTTTCCGACAAGTTGACGGTATAAGGTAGCATCAACTTCAGGAGAAGTACAAGAGACTGAAAGTTTGACTCCAGACTGAAAGGGAGAAGGGGCTGGCTTACAGTCTTCCATGTGAAAATGACGAAGAATATCACAAGCATACTTGGACTGGGAAAGGAAAATACCCTCTTGGGATTGCAAGACTTGAAGACTGAGAAAATAGTGTAAGTGTCCTAAGTCTGTCATTTCAAATTTCTTTTTAAGGCTGGACTTCACATGGTTTATAAGGTTGGGATCACTACCAGTAAGAATAAGATCATCAACATAAAGAACAAGGATGATAAGAGAGTTGCCCACTTTCTTGGTGTAGACAGTATTGTCAGAATGACACCTAGAAAAGCCAGATTCTAAAAGAAAGCTATCCATTTTGGCATACCAAGCCCGAGGAGCTTGCTTGAGGCCATAAAGGGATTTCTTAAGTTGACAAACGAGGCTAGAGTCTGTTTGTATGAAGCCAATGGGTTGCTCCATATAGATTTCTTCCTGCAAGTCCCCATGCAAGAAGGCAGATTTAACATCCATTTGATGGACTTCCCATTTTAAAGAGGCAGCAAGGGAAAGAACAAGGCGGATAGAGTTCATTTTGGCAACTGGAGAGAAGGTTTCAGTGTAGTCAATGCCTTCAACCTGTGAAAAGCCCTTAGCAACTAGACGAGCTTTATGTTTATCAACTTTCCCATCTGGTCCATACTTGGTTCTGTAAACCCATTTGCATCTAACAAGTTTGCGTCCCTTTGGTAGAGGAACAAGATCCCATGTATCATTTGTCATCAATGAATGATATTCTTCATTCATAGCTGCTTCCCAATGTGGATGGCCTGAAGCTTCTGCAAAAGTGTCAGGATCATGATTTACTGGAGCTTGAGCCAGTAAAGAAGAGGCTCTTTCAAACTGAGAACGTGTACGTCGCTGATCTGTAGGATCACCGGCAAGATCACCTGCTGCATCCCGAGTAGCACGGACCCATCTTGGAAGTTGAGGATCCTGAGAAGGTGGGGGAGGATTATCATCCTCGCTTTCATCATCAGAAGAAGAAATGTTTTCAAAGATAGAAGAGATAGGAAGAGGTGGCACATCCGCCAGACTAGGCTCGCAGGTCGATTTATTTTCATCAAATTTTACATCTCTTCTAATGATAACATTTTTGGACTTAAATGGAATAAGTCTATAACCTTTTACATCTTCAGAATATCCAACAAAAGTACATTTCTCACTCTTAGGTTCTAAAGCTTTATGCTTTTCATCTGGAATATGGGCCCATGCTTCACTTCCAAACACACGAAAGTGACTTACATCTGGTTTAATGGAACTCCAAGCTTCTTCTGGAGTGATATTCTCTAGAACCTTAGTAGGAGTGCGATTGATTATATAATTTGCACAATTAATTGCTTCGGCCCAAAAACTAAGACTGAGTCCTTTAGATTGCAGCATACAATTAGCCATTTCCTTTAAGGTGCGATTTTTCCTTTCAGCTACACCATTTTGTTGTGGAGTGTATGGAACAGTATGTTGCATTTGAATTCCATTTTCGGTGCAAAAGTTGATGAATGCATTTTTAACATATTCTCCACCATTATCAGTTCTTAGCTTAAGAATTTGATGTCCAGATTGTTTTTCAACAAATGCTTTGAAGGCCAAAAAAGTGGTAAATACTTCGCTCTTGAGTTTTAAGAAGTATACCCAAGTGCGTCTGGAGAAATCATCAATAAAAGTTAAGAAGTACTTGCAGCCAGAGAATGAAGCAACAGGAAGAGGACCACATAAATCACTGTGCACAAGCTGTAAAGGGGCTGAGGCGTGCCAAGAGGCACGTTTGTCAAAACTGTCCCGATGATGTTTTCCGAGTACACATCCGGAACAAACACCATCTTTGCAAGATACCATAGGAAGACCTGTCACCATATTTTCTTTACATAGATGCTGAAGGGAGCGATAGTTTAAGTGACCAAACCGCTCATGCCAAAGTTTGCTCACTTCATCATTATGAGCAACAAATACTGAGGGAAGATGGGATGACCCAAAGTTGTGAAACTTATACAACCTTTTGGAATCATCAGCAAGACCAGTAGCTAGAATCTGTTTAGGATCTTTTAGATCCTTGATTACAACATCATGAGGTGAAAATTCAACAATTTTACCTTCACCTGAATGAGTTATCTGATAGACAGATAGAAGGTTGCAGGATAAGTTTGGAACACATAATACATCATTGAACTGACCATTGTCTAGATGAACAGTTCCAGTCGCTACAACATTAAGAGATCTATCATCACCAATATATATATTTTTGGTGTTACAATCATTTAAATAAGAAAACATGGCTTGGTTTTTGGCCATGTGACAAGAGGCTCCAGAATCAATGAGCCACTCATGAGAATGAGAAGAAGAAGAAGATACATTTAATGCATAACCAGACTGAGATGATTGACGATGACATGCAGAAAGTGCCGTTCCGGAAGTTGAAGTTGAAGTAGGCTCCAGATGGATGTTATGTTTCTTCATTGCAGCTTCCAAGGCTTCCATCTTCTTAAAGCATTTAGATTCTAAGTGGCCATCTCGATTACAAAAGTTACAATGTCTATCAGTCTTCTTCCATTTGTTTTTATTGGTCTTATCATTTTGCTGAAATGATCTTTCATTTTGAGGCTGAGATGGTTTGGGACCATTCTTTTGAGGATATGACTTCTTAGGATTCTTTGAATTTGGGTGCTGCTGGGCGGCTAACGCTTTTGTGGAAGAGTTTCCAAGATTAAGAAGACCAAGGTGTAGGAGTTTTTCTTGTTCTCTTATTAAGGAATCACAAAAGGAGTCAAAGGAAGGGGCCTTGTATTCTTGTCCTTGACAAATGAAAGCTTCCCTTGTAGAATGGAAAGTGGAAACAAATACAGAGTAGGCTGGTCCTAACTTAGTAAGGATGGAATAAATAAGGTTACCATCATCTTTCTTAACTTTAACACCTTCCAAGAGATATCTAAGGGTCTTGAATTTTGACAAGAAATCTTCAATGCAAGAAAAATTATTAGGATCCAAAGTAAGCAGCTCATTTTCAAGTTGATGGGATCTAATTTCATTTTTAATCCCAAAAACTTTAGCAAGTTTTTCTAATGCTTCATGAGGAGTCTCAAGTCCTGCAATGTGGAATCTAAGATCAGGAGAAATAGACATCCCTATCAAACCACGTGCTTGATCTTGTCTATTTTCCCATTTTGCCGCCTTGTCTTCATCTGTTGGTTTCTTCTCTTGGTTTGTGGCTATTCTGAAGAGACCTTTACTTCTCAGTAAATCTTCCATGTATTCTACCCATTGGAAGTAGTTAGTGCTGTCAAGAATGACTTGGCATGGACTTTCCATTTTTTTAAAAAACCTGAAGCTGAAGATGCTGAAAGTAAGTGTACCAACGGATAGATCTCGAAAAAATAGGCGGTTTTAAAAAAAACGGCTCTGAAAAAGGCTTCCGAATGAAGAAGTTATGGCTTTTTGAAAAAAACTTGTTGACGTTGCCGGCAAAGTGCGCGAATGTGCGGGAATGAAAAAATCCGCCCCCACAAAATGGAGACTTGAACCCAAGACCTCTACTCTCTAAAAATAGTTTTGAACCAATTGATCTATACAAAAAATTTGAGAGAGAGAGAGAGAGAGAGAGAGAGAGAGGGGGGGGGGGGGGGGGCTCGGTTTGCGTGCTTGCCTTGAGAAAGCTCTTTTTCCCTACAAAACACAAAACACAAAACCCAACACGAATATGCAAAGAAAAACGAACCTTGCGGCTCGAAGTTAGCTTTAGCCAAAAAACTAGAAATTTTTTTTTAAAAAAATCTCAAGGTTAGCTTTAGCCGAAAACTAAATATTTTTCTCAATGTTTCTGATTTTCCGAGATCACACTAAGGTGCAGGGAAAAGAGCATACGCATGAGAAAAATCCTTCCTTTCTGTTTCTGATTTGCCCAGATCGCACAGAGTCGCAGGGCAAAGAGCATACGCAGAAATGAAAGGTATAGCTCCGGTAAAAAAAGGCTAAATAAACTGAGACCGAAATAAGCAGAGAGAAATTAACAGTAAACTGCAAAAAAAACACTGTATACCTCCCGATCTGAAAAATGACGCAGCTAGGGCTACCGGAAACCTTTTCGCATGAAACGAAAGGGGTTCCTCACTGGAACAGATGCTCCGAACGCAACAGAGCAGTCCTCTCGGCCCGAAAGCAGTCAGAAACAGTAGATCTAGGAAACGACAGCCGCATGCAGTTCTACCGGCTTCAGATTTGGATCACCAACGGACGCGGCCCTCAAATAGCTCTGATACCATGTAAGAATATACAAGGTAAGTTCCACAGAAAGAATACCAAAAGGACACCGCTCACAACCAGATCTCAAATCAATACACCAGTATTTTTGACGTGGTTAAAACCCTCAGAGTGCAAGGAGGGAAACAGTCCACGGCCTGTCCCAACGTGGGTACTACAGGCAATTTATTAATCAAAGAATGAAAATTTACATAAGCTTCTCTCATGCACGGATTACCCGAACAATGACCCTCCATGCGCTTTAAATAGAACTCATGGACCAATCGGGTGTCAAGCCACGGATCAAGTGTCGGTAATACCGAGGTGAGAGTGAACCGTCGGATCACTACATATCGTGACCGTCGGATTGTAAGTTACAAAATGTACAACGGTAAAGAAACACACTTTACCTAACTCTAACCTAACTCTATGCTAGACCAAGTTGAACTTAACTATATCCTATGTGTCGGAATATCCTAACAATCCATAGGCAAATGCAGAGAGGCAAGTGTCAATGGCAGGTTTCTCACTTCCGGTGACAGGTTTACATCAATGGCCTTCGACCGAAAGATTTTGTGTGGTGTTCGATGCCAAGTCCCTTATTCACACCACGTGAATTGTACTGTAGTACCTTGAGGGTCATCATCATTATCGGTGATTCCTCTCGCACTTGTTAACAGCTTACATCATTGGCTAGTAATCAAGCGATGTCTTTCCATGTTTGACTCCAGAACATCTCTCACATGGATCGACTTGTACTTTGAGTGAAGATCGAACGAGATTGAAGACCCTGGATCTAGTTTCATACATCCGGGCTGCGATATATATTCAGGGAAATAAAGACATCAAATGTACATCATTACTGCATAGATAATCATCCAACCTAAGGGATGATGGCTCTACCAGAATCATCAGTCTACACTCAGATGATTGTTTGTCTTATCTACAAGAAAATGAATTTATAAATTTGAGCATGGGAATGCCCGCCTCAGCAAGATCATGAAAATATTATGAATATAACGTATTGTATTGTATCTTATTACAATTTGCCTTCCAACTTGAAAGAACTTTCGATCCTCATTATAGAGAATTTCACCCGACATCAACAAATTAATGACCTCATGCTTTAGGAGGAAACTGTTATAGACATTTATTGGCACTGCAACCCCAATCATAAATGTACATAAACCAAGGGCTCTTAAGTCCCTAAAAGTGTTGTTCCAACCTCTAAAAGAACAAGGTCAACTGATTACATCTTCTCCCATAAGTTCTCCATGAAAAACTGCTCAGAACTGGTCAAAACTGGGCCATCTCACCTGCTCCATGGTCAAAGTGCGCTGCATCCCACCTAAATACACATAGGAGGTGTGATTCATCTTGAAAAGCCATTTTATGGGGTGCGATGGGTGAGAGTGGACAAATGGCAAGGTCAATCTGCAAGGTGGAGGATCATGGAATCTTCTAGAAACTTCTCCTGTGACACTTGCCTCTCTGCATTTGCCCAGGGATGAGTAAGAGATCATCAATCTCCAAGTGGAATCAAGAACTATCAGAGAGAGGACACTAATCAAATCTCAAAAGCTGACTCACCCCCCTTGCAAACATCTATATATGGATCCCTCATCCCAGAGATCCAGAGGGTGGAATTTTGTATCTTGTAAGGAAGTGCTGATGGTTTCTTGGTGCAACATCATAGTGTTGGGTGATCTAAGCTTTTCATGAGGTGAAGAAGGGCTTTCTTGCTGAGAGGATGATGCTAGGTCAGAACAATTGGTTGTAATCCTCTTTGCTATTTCTTGATTATCAATAAATCTATTCAAGTTTTCCTCCACATTCTTGTATGATTGATGATATATGCATTTGTGTGGTCAATATATATCTGGTCCTATATTGTTTATGATAATAGATCTATGTTATTGGATAGTGTTATGCTACTTTGATTCTAGAGGTGCTCTTTGAAGCTGGGTAGACGAGGAAGCGAGTGGTAAAGATCTATCAGAAGGGAGAGGAATCAAGCAAGGAACCAAGTGCAAGACAGAGGTTGGTCTCCTTTATTCCCCTCTTATCTATTTCTCATAAAGGAAAATGAAAGTAGTTTTAGTTTGTCTATTTCTAAGGTAGCTACAAGCCTTAGTGGGACTAGCATCTCTGCATAGACACTAGTTTTCCTGATAAAAAAATGGTGACTTCACAAGAAAACCCTTCTTCACCACATGAAAAGCTTAGATCACCCAACACTATGATGTTGCACCAAGAAATCATCAGCGCTTCCTTACAAGATACAAAATTCCAGCCCCCAACCTCTGGATCTTTGGGATGAGAGATCTAGATATAGATATTTGTAAAGGTGTAAGTCAGCTCTGGGTTTTTTATTAGTGTATTCTCTCTGATAGTTCTTGTTTCCACTTGGAGATCTCATTCATCTCTTACTCATCCTTGGGCGATTCTGAGAGGCAAGTGTCACAGGAGAAGTTTCTGGAAGATTCCATGATCATCCACCTCACAAACTGTCTTCAACACTTGTCTATTCTCGTCCATCGCACCCCATAGAAGGGATTTTCAAGATGCATCGCACCTCCTGTGTGTATTGAGGTGGGATGCAGCACACTTTGACCATGGAGCAGGTGAGATGGTCCAGTTTTGACCAATTCTGAGCAGTTTTTCATGGAGAACTTCTGGGAGAAGATGTAATCAGTTGACCTTGTTCTTTTAGAGGTTGGAACAACATTTTTAGGGACATAAGAGCCCTTGGTTTATGGACATTTATGATTGGGGTTGCAGTGCCCAAAAATGTCTATAACAGTTGCCCCCGAAATCATGAGGTCGTTAATCTGTTGATGTCGGGTGAAATGGTTTATCATGAGGATCTGAAGTTCTTTCAAGCTGGAAGGTGACCTGTAATAAGATACAATACAATACATTATCTTCATAATATTTTCATGATCTAGCTGAGGCGGGCATTCCCATGCTCAGCTTTACAAATTCATTTTCCTGTACATAAGACAGAAAATCGTCTGAGTGTAGACTGGTGATTCTGGTAGAGCCATCATCCCTTAGGTTGGATGATTATCTGTGCAGTAATGATGTACATTTTATGTCTTTATTTTCCTGAATATATATCGCAGCCCGGATGTATGAAACTAGATCCAGGGTCTTCAATCTCGTTCGATCTTCACTCAAAGTACAAGTCAATCCATGTGAGAGATGTTCTGGAGTCGAACATGGATTGACATCGCCTGATTACCAGCCAATGATGTAAGCTGTTAATAGGCGCGAGAGGAATAACCGATAATGATGATGACCCTCAAGGTACCACAGTACAATTCACGTGGTGCGAATAAGGGAATTGGCGTCAAACACCACGCAAAATCTTTCGGTCGAAGGCCATTGATGTAAACCTATTGCCGGAAGTGAGAAACTTGCCATTGAGGCATGCAAGCTTCAAAGTACTGAAAGGGTTGTTCCTAGATTGACTTCTTGGATAATGAGCTGATGTCGACAAGAAGCAATCCATCATAGGAGGGCCTTAGTGAATCCCACATCAATGACACGGAATGGAGCAAGTGATTTTAATGAAGGTGAAAACGATCTGGTGATATAAAGTTCAGGGTGGCGGTCATGAAAGAATGGAGCGTAAATGTATTGCAGTGGGTGAGACACAGGTGAATTCTCTTAGCGACCTCTCTTGAACATATCGATGACACTGACATGATGGATCGGTAGCATTAACCCCAAATATGGATTGTGTGACGGAACCATGGTGATGTGACCAGTGAATGGAAAAACCCAACCTGACTCAGATGCAGAGTGAAAGTGTCATGTTCAAGAGCGACTTGCTACCGATAAAGTTTCTTCAAGTTTTCTTCCCAATTTTTCCCCAGTCATTGTGGACCAGTAACTCTTTATTTTTGTTAAGCTTGAGGAGGATAACATATGCTTGTTCTATAATTTTCCCTTCGGGAAAACCCATCGCTATGTTTCAACGAGCCTAGCGACAGTGAAACTCGTTCTTGTCTGTATGGACAAGTTTGTCGCTATTCGATTTTAACGAGTTTAACTACAAGGATAACTCGGTCCTTTTCAATTTTAGATATTCTGAAAAAGAGAGGTAAAGATAACTCCAATAATCCTTTTTCGTCATATGATCCCTTGAGTCCGAAAAAGTATAAAACAATAAAAAAGGGATGAATTTTCGGTACTTTTAACGAGCTGAACAGAACAAGCGCTCGATTTTTTTGTGTAATAATCCCTCAAGTCCAAAAAGATTAAAATTTAAAGGAGGGATAGCACTTCCAGTCCCTTTAACGAGCTGGAGAGGCCAATTGCTTAGCAATCTTCTCATATTTTATGAGTCAGTTGAAAAGAGCTTAAAGGAGACTCGTTTTTTTAGGAACGAGTGATAAATTCGGGTAGCAGCTGATTCAGGTAAGGTTTGGAATTTTCCAATCACGACAATGTCACAAGGATGGCTAACAGGATCACTCTTTGCAGTTGTTCCTCAAAAAGGGTAAACAATCAAATGGAGGTGAATGATCGGCCAATATAGAGTGGAGGTGATGATGAGAACATGACGAAGGCTTCAAAGGCTGGTGATAAAACATTCACGATGGTTATTTACCAGAAAATGGCTCATTTTTTAATGAGCTTAAACTCTAGGGGAACATTTGCTCATTTCTTATGTTTATTTTTTAACGAGCTTGAATTCCCCGTTAAAACTGCTCGATAAAATGGTCATTGATTGTCTTGATTTCACCATTGACAACATTGTTCTTTCAAAGGTTGTATTGCTTGCTCAATTGCATAATCAAACTAGTTAGAAACGAACAATATATGTTTGAAAAATGAGTTAAAATGCTAATATTTTACTTGAATTACATGAAAAGTAATTTAAAAGTTCTTTTTACCTCTCATTTTACCATTTCATTTGAACTTTGGTTTGTTGGAGCTTTGGAGGTGCTTTCCCCCTTGATTTTCACTAGCTGATTCTGGGAGATTCTGTGGATGATTCTCGGCGCTGTCTGGACTAGGTAGGAGCTAAACCTGAGCTCTTTAATTTCATCCTTTCCTTTTTGCATTATAAGCATGTTTTATGGCTTTTCTGAGCCTCTGGGGTTTGAAAAACTCGCCTTGGCTCCATCACACCTCTTCTACATCGAAAGGTGCGATGCATGCTGGCTTGGCCATTGGCCAGTTAGCATGCATCCCACCTAGAATATTGTTGGGGGTGGGATGGGCGCAAAGAGGGCCATTTATGCACAGTTTTTTATGGAAATTTTTGCCTATTTTTCACCAAATCAGGATCTTGACTCTTCTCGTGTTTGTTTTAGAGATTCATTGGAGCAAAATGCCTGTTACATGGCGAGAACTTGAGCATGAAGAAGAGGACATGCTTGCTTTACATGATTCGGTTACGGTAAATGCACTGCGGAACTATGGCCTATTCAAGTTTTTCCTCATCTCTTGCATGAGGCAACAAATCAACCTATTGCAATATTTTCTTGATGCATGGGATCCTACCACCCAGGTGTTCTAGATTAGGGGAAAATCTATCCCCTTGACTGTCGTGGACATCTATTTTTTGACCGGCTTATCGAGGCGGGGTGCCCCTATCTCATTATCAAGTTTGGCCCGTGGGGGTGAATCTGTGAGAGATTACATTCGCAAGTATTGCAGAGAGGGATCTCAGCCGACTAAGGACGGAAAGATCATTATCCGAGATGTTATTGACAGGTCCCTGAGGACCATTCTGTTCACTTTTTCTATACTGGCTGGTAGTGCAGCACTTCACATTGCCAACAGGTCTTATATGCAGTATGCCTTGGAATTCCTTGAACCAAAGGCGTTCAACTAGTGTGATGCAGTACTCTCTATGATGAAAGAACAACTAACGAAGGTGAAAAATGGAAGATTGAAGAACTTTGGATATGGTTCTATCTTGACAGCTTTCGCCTTGGAAAAGATCCTGCTGATGCAGCCGCAGTATGTTTCACTTGGTTTACCTCCACCGACTGAGCCACGGATGTAGAGATGGGTCGACCTTATGGCCTGACATGCTGGTCAGTCCCAAATTTCCTTTTCTGATACCCTTTTCAAGTGGTTCAACCATCAAGAGATGGTTTTTTCCGAGTATCCATATGCGGGTATGGATTTCCGGGGTGATTCAGATTTGGTACTGCCTGCTGGCGAGCAGTGGGGTGTCATCAGTAAATTCTCTGACCATATATCTTTTTATCGTTTCTCTTCATAATGTTCTTGTGCTTTCTTCTATCAGGACTAATCAAAACTCATGTTCTCATGCAGATGTTGGACCAGTTCAACCACTAGTATGCCTGAGAGTGCCAGCTGCCGCTCCAACAGGAGAGGGTGCGGGAAGGGCTATCCTTCGCGACCTTGATGTGGTCGAGACTCTTTCAGTATTGCAGGATCAGGTCAAAAGCCTTACTCTTGGTATTTCGAACGCGAGGACCGACGAGCTGGCCCTTAGGCTACAGCGACATACTACTGGTGTGCCGAGTTGGTGGACTAGGCTTTTATGCATGATTGCACAGGCGGTGGCTTGTTATCACCAGCATAATTAGACTAGGGTGCCCCCTAGCATTTTGAGTTTTGGGTCATTTGACCAATTTTGTCTTAGTTACAAAACATTGTGTGTAAACCATAAATAGTTATATATATATTTTTGATTTTCGGAGATTTATTTTGGTTAAGTTACATGATCCTGATGCAAATACTGATGAAATGCTTCTTTTTATAAATGTTGCAAATGTCTATCTAACACATAATTTACCAATGAGTTTGTTAATGTGTTTAAGTTTCTGGAAATATGCTGATATTGAATAAAATCAAATTGTCTTTCCAAAATCTTGACCCTTAGGAACATACGATGGATAGCTGGATTTCAGACAGAGTAGATATCAGTGAGTTGTAGTATGACGAGCTGTGAGTCTAGCCTGACGGCAAGTCAGCTTATGCCATGTATGATGGCATCAGAGAGAATTTCTATCAGCACACTATATTCAGCGATGTTATTTGTTTACCGACCAATACATACCCCTCTGAAACTTACTAATTTGCCGCTTGGATCAAAAATGGCCTAGGCCGCAGAAGATAGGTTCTGCGAACTACAACTCGCTCCATCGTCATATCCAACGAAAGATTCCAATGGGTCTGACATCTGCGAAAAATGTAAAAAGTGGATTACTTGACCAAAACAATTACTCTTAGGGCAAATAAAAATGTAATAAAAGCATATAGGTTACCACACTGAATCATGCGTAGTAACACTTAAGGTACAACCCATTACAGGGTTGCGCCAGTGGAATCCTGTCATAATCCATTAACTCGTAGGCACCTTTTTCTAACACTTGCTTAAAAATATAGGGGCCCATCCATAAAGACTTGAACTTACCTGCTCCTAATTTATCGGATTCCTGGTCATAAAGTAAGAACAAGTCACCTTCTGAGAAGACATGGGGTTTGACATTCTTGTCGAACTGTGCCGTGAATCATTTCTTATGGGATTTTTTAGCCAAAGCGGCATCACATTGGGTTTCATCCAATTGGATTAGTTCCAAGAAACGAGCCTCCTCTTTTGAAGTTCCGGGGAGAAGGTCGACTGCGAGTTTGAGGGACGAGATTTCACACTAAACTGGTAAGATTGCTTCTAGGTCGTACACTAGTTGAAAAGGTGTAAACCCGGTTGCATTTCTTACCGATGTTCGGTATGCCCACAAGGCTGAGTACAGGATCAGGTGCCAACTCCTTTTGTGGACTCCAATCATCCTTTGCAGCATCCACTTCAGGACTTTGTTGATTGCTTCAACTTGTCCATTGGCCTGTGGGTAATATGGAGTAGAGCTGTCGTGGGACAACCCTAATTTGGCAGCGAATTCGACCATCATGTGATTGTGAAAATGCAATCCATGATCTGTGACTATAGCCTGTGGAACGCCGAATCTGGCGACTTCATGATTGAAAAAGAAAAGGGCATATGTTTCACCAGTGTTATCTAATGTACGCATCGCCTCGGCCCATTTGGTAAAGTAGTCTACTTCGACTATGATATACCCATGCCCCCCGGTCGAGGTGGGGTTACATGTCATGAAATCAATGCCCCATTTGGCGAATGGCCCAACAGCAACTATCGGTTGCAGAGGTGCAGGTGGTTTTCTAGTTTTGCTATCGAAAATTTGACATGCATGGCAACTTCTGACTGCGGTTATGCAATCTTTGAACATTGTTGGCCAGAAGTATCCTGCTCGTAAAAAATTTTTTGCCGTAGCATAACCAGATTGATGTCCCCACATGCACCTGAATGGCAATCATTCAGGACTTTTTCGCCCTCCTCGTGGGTGAGGCACCTCCTCAGAATTGTATCGACACCACGATGGTAAAGTGTATCACCGACGATCATGTAGTCTTTCGATTGGTATCGAATACGTTTTTGTTCCGAGCGAGAGGTATTAGACTTATATTTTTTGGTTTGGAGATAGATGATTATATCTCCATACCACGGATTGCTTGAAGATATCAGAAACAAAGATTCATCCACGATGGTTTCTTCGGATGTTTCATCATTGGACGACGATGGGAGATCACATAGTAATTCCGCGAAAACCAGGGATTTCTTTGATTTGGTTTTTACGAATTCCAGATCAAACTCTTGGAGAATTGCTATCCATTTTGAATATTTTCCCTCCAGCAACTGTCGCGACAATATATAAGTCATGGGGTTGCAATTTGACAAAATGGTAGTTTTTCGAAAGAGGACATAGTGTCGAAATCTCTTTATCACTTGAACAGCTATGAGAGCCAGCTTTTCAACATAGGAATACTTTCTTTCTATATCATTTAAGTTCCTACTCAAATAATATATAGGATGTTCAATTTCGTTGTCTTCTTGAACTAAAACCATTGTGATGGTTGTATCCGCTGCATCCAGATATAGGTTAAAGTCTTTTTGATAAACAGGAGCATACATTAATGATGATTTCATTAGGGATTCTTTTAAAGCATAAAAGGAAGCTTGCACGACTTGATCCCAGATGAAGGGTACTTCCTTTTTCAATAGACGTGTATAACCTTTAGCAAGTTCGGCATAATTTGGAATGAACCTCCTCAGAAAGTTTGCTTTCCCTTAGAGTTTCTGAATCTAAAGCAAATTTGAAGGTGGAGGCAAATTTATGATTGCCTGAACCTTACATGGGTCAAGACGAATCCCATCTTTTGAGACAGCAAAAGCCAAGCAAATGACCAGAACTGACACAGAACACACATTTGTGTGGATTGAGTTGTATCTTGTAGTGTCGGCAATGTAGAAATATCGCTCTCAAATGCTGCAGATGGTCGGTCCGCTTTCGCAAATGAGCCGGAAGGTCATCAAGATATGGTTGAACGATGTTTTTGATGGCATGGAAGGATAATTCATTGCCCTCTGAAATGTTTCCCCTGCGTTCTTTAAACCAAAGGGTAATTTTCAATATGAAAATGTGCCCCACGGACAAATAAATGAAGTTTTTGACTGGTCCTGTGGGCAGATATTTATTTGATTATACCCAGAGAATCCATCCATAAATGAAAAGATTTCACATCCGGCGCATTCATCAATTATTTGATCAATAAAGGGTGTAGGGTAGTTGTCTTTCAGACAAGCTTGATTTACATCCCTATAATCGACGCACACTCTAATTGTTCCTTGTTTTTTCATCACAGGAACAATGTTCGATACCCAATCGGTTAGAGTAACTAGGTAAATAAAACTAGCATGGAGAAGTTTCTCAACTTCTGCCTTGATAGCAGTGGCTTTCTTGGGGTGCACCTGACGTAGCCGTTGTCGTACCGGTTTGACCTCTGGATACATCTTGATTTCGTGTTCAACTATACTCTAGTCAATGCCTGGCATTTCATCGTATGACCAAGCAAAGATATCTTTGAATTCGCAAAAAAGAGCATTATATATTTCGAGTTCTGAAGGAGAACAACATTTTCCAACATAAATATTTTCTACAACATCCATTTTGGTCGAGATATTTATGGCGATAGTCTCTTCAATATTGGACAAGTTTCACTCAGAATCCACCGTTTTTACATTATTTGATAGGAAATCAAAAACTGAAGGATGATAAAGGTCAAAAGGAGTATCTTCTTAACAATCCGGAAGATGGGAACGATGGTGGTAATCCTCCCATGGCGCTCCTTCAATTATCATTGACTGAATACTTCCTTCATCGTTGTAATGCACTTGCGACCAAGGATCTGAAGGGGTGCCATATTCCTTAGACCTATCTATCCAAACGCTCAATGAGCGTTGGTTCGAGTCTGCCTCCCATGCCGAAAACATTGATTTCTACAATATTTCTATTGGGCTTGGAGGCAATACCTGCGGATGATCCATGTTAATATCATTTTCTGAGATCTTTTGAGTCAAGGATATCATATTGCAGGTTCCTACAGTTGCCACTTTTGCTAGATTGATTGGAGGATGGAGGGAAAAAGTCCCCATTAATATAGGGTCTTTTAGTAGGCCTACTCCGATATTTTGAAGCGAATGGGGGCTTCCATGGATCATCATAATGCTTCCCGTAACTTGGGAACTATTGGGGAGAAATGTTTGTTGGTCGACGATTGTAATTCCTCCTTAAAAAGGAAATGAAATCTTCCTAAAGTAGGTCAACACAACCGGAGCCATAGCATATATCCATGGTCTTCCCAGTAGGATGTTGTAATCGAGGTTTCCGTCGATTACTTCGACATCTATTTCTATCGTTTTCCCCCCTAGTTCAACTTGCAAGTTACTTAGAATACCATATGGGGTATATTATCATCCATCAAATGATTTTAATGTCATCGAAGATCATGACAACGTTGGAGATCCTAAAGTTTTCCAGCAACCCATCGACATAATACATGTAGATGCCCCCTCATCAATAATTGTTCTATGAATAGTTTTGTTAAGGGATTTCACTTGAATGAGGAAAGCTAGCTGAGCTGGTAACTAAGAATCATATACTTTGTGATTAAAGGACACCAGATTAGAATCCTTTGGGTCTATCCCACCTATAGCTGATAATAAAGCCTGCTTTTGGGATGGGCAATTTTGTAGTACTTCAAGTGTCGACATGGCGGATGGCAATTGGGCTAGATCTTCCACTATGTTATAATGTTGTGCTACTCTGGCACGAGGATTAAATGTCAACTTGTGTACTACTCCCTTTGGTGGTTTTATTGTTAGCTCTGGAATGATGGGCGACGCAACTTCTGTCGAAGTTGTTGTCGAACTACTAGGTTGATCCTTATCCTTGTTGTTCGACCATTGCGGATTCCCGTAATCTTTATTCCTTGTCGATATCAAAGCATCATTTTGCTGTTTCAAAACCGACAACATCAGCACTTGGGACGGGGAAGCATTTTCACTAGCAACCAGATTTGTTTCTAGATTTGGAAATGGATCAGTAAATACAGCGGAGGTTTTTGAATTCTTGAAGAATCTTTTAAGCTCAGGTTTATGTGGAAAATCTCTTGTCCAATGGTCCTCATCACATATTAAGCATGGACTTTTGGGTTTCCTATCTCCAGGAGGGTTTGAAGAATAATTTTCAGGTGATGATTCCTCCTGTTTCTTCTTCTTCCCTTTGTTTTTATTCTTACCTCCTGGTTGCTTGGTTTCTCTGCCTTTGTCAGTCGAGATGACATTTACTTCCGAGGCAAGAAGTTCTTCTTTTGCATTTTGACTGGAAATATTACGGGCCTTTTTAGATGTAGCCTTTGTTGATTTCGTGTCTGTCGTACCAATCATGCCATCGCCAGCATGAGAGTCATTGTTCGATTTAGGAGGAGGAGGGATGGAAAATTTTGGTCTGGGAGCGTCAGGGATTTTATCGTAGAGCATGCCAGACTGGGTATAAATCAAGTCTAAATATTGCGCACGAGCAATGACTTGCTCTTCAGTGACGACTCCTCCTTTTGCCACATCTTCTGTAATGGAAGGTAATAATGACTTAATAAACCATTCAGCTAAAAGCTGATCAAGAAGTTCTGTTCCCGTTTCATACCTTATCGGTAACTGAAAATGGATTAAAAAGGTTGTGGCTAGGGCACTGAACTTGTCAAATGAAGCTCTGGGTAACTTGATATACCATTTTGTTGCCGGACCAGTTAACGTCCTCTAAAAAAGGTGAAGCCTAATCAAATCATCATTTAGGGTGTTTGATGAACACCACAGACGAAATGTCATCACATGATTTGATGGGTCTTCACCCGGATTTCCATGAAATTTAGGAATATCTGACGGAAGTTTATGCAGAATCGTTGGCCACCAAGGGGCGTAAGCAATTGGATCGTTTGTTAGCCGATTTAGATCCGGTAACTCTAAAGTTTCCACGAAGGGTAACTGTTGATTCAGGTTTGGCAAAGCATACCCAAGATAGGATGGAATGGCCTGAGCAGTTGGTCTTTGCATACCAGCATAATGCATTTGATGATGGTAACTTTGGTAAGGTTGATGGGCATAACCATTATAGAATGTGGATTTCAGAGATCTGTGGCTTGAATATTTTGAATTATTGACCGGAGAATCCACAGTTTTTTCATTTTTGTACCAACATTTCAAATCCCAAATGGGATCCATCTTCAGGATAAGAGAATGATGATGACAGAAGAGCAACAGAGATCTGCTGCTCTTCTTGCTATCCTCACTCTCGATTTTTCGAGTAAAAGGATATCACTCCAAGTATCCCCTCTGTACTGGGACAAGATTATGGATTGCTCTTCTGTCATCATCATTCTCTTATCCTGAAGATGGATCCCATTTTGGATTTGAAACGTTGGTACAAAAATGAAAAAACTGTGGATTCTTCGGTCAATAATTCAAAACATTATAGAATGGTTGATTTTGATCGTTTGGAATATACGGCTACCCACTATTTGGAAAGATTTTTTGCTCAGATCCTTGGTATACTTGTTGGAATTGCGGTTGTTTGTATTGCACCAGCCATGGTTGCGAAGCCATGTGCTGTTGTCCAATACTGACCGTTTGACCAAAATGAGGGGTAATTGTACCCGTTTGGGCCTGTGTCATTCCACAAGTTGGAGATTGTGGTTGAGTCGCAGGGACAAGAGGTTGTTGCATTACAACCTAAGAAACCTGAGGTTGGCATACAACAAGCAACTCTTGTACTCGTGACACCGTCACAATAGCCGGCGTAGTTTGACATAGATAAACATTGTTGCATCGAATATACAACTCTTGGTTGTTGAGGCAGTATTGGCACCCAACCACTAGATGTAATTCGAGCATAACCTGAATTTTGTTGTGAACTCTCGTATGGTTGTCCTCCTGGAGGAGACAATGAAAGGGTATATGGCCCCCCATACAACGGTAATCTGGTACTCAAAGGAATTATTTGTCCTTGAGAATTGGACTGCCCAAATTGACACCCTGAAGGATCAATTTGCTGAGATTCAACATAAGAGTTCCCGATATTATTCCGGATGAACAAACAGGAATGGACCATACTGTCGAAATAGCCCCTGAGTGGGCCCCTTCTAGCAATTGAGAGCTAGTTGGGAGAGATGGCATGACGGCGAACATTGTTGGAGTGACAGTAGGAAGTTCTGTTGTCACTGTGTCGGATGACACAGTCCTAGATGTCGATGGTTGTTCAGACATTTCTAGTCTATCCAAAAGATTTCCTAGCGATTCTATAGGAGCTTTCGATGACGGTAGACTAATTTCTGATGAAGAAGGATATAGAGTGACCCCGACTCCAAATCGCGATGGAGTACTAGATGGAGGATCCTCCACAATCTCTTCTATAGCAATCAGACCAGGTGGCAGAGGTAGACCGTCAGGTCCGTAAAATATTTCTAGTGCCAAAGAAGGTATAGAATCTGTAGTGATAGATGTTTATGGAATAACACCTTCTGAATCAGTTGTAGATGGAGTTGGTTCAGTAATACAAGTGTTTACCTTCACACTAGGATCAGTTCCCTTTGGTGGCTGTTGAACTTCTTCTGTAAAGGCAGGGATACCAGTAATGTTTGGAGTAACCGGAGTCTTCGATGGTGTTGGGACACTTGTTCTAACTTTACCAGGGGATTTGGAACCGGTTAAATGAGTTCGCTTTGTTCGTAACAGTTTCGATTCTGGAGACAAAGACGGTTGACTCGTAATCCTCTGCGAACGACGAGGTTTCAATTGAATTTCTTCCACGATTGCGGATTACTCGATCAACTAAAAATCAAAGGGGTGGTATGTTTCAGAATTCGATGAATTTTAGACGCTTTGACACAACTTGCTTTTTCAATTTTTAAGAGTCAAGAAAAAACAAAAGATAACTCTAGTCACCTTCGATTTTTAATGAGCCTGAAGTGACAAGTGCTCAGATGGACCTTTTCCTTTAAGGAGTCTGAAAAGGAATGAAAGAGACTGCTCTAGAAATCTAGACAGAGGGATTACCAAACCAATCGCAAAACTGCACAATATATTTTACGGTATGGCAGTCAATCTTCCCGAATGTTGTGTTTAGTGCATTGCGATTGATAGGGCGGCAGACACGGCTTCCTATGGATAAAGGATAAAGCCTATTGTGGTCTCCCAATATATACTTGACGGTACGTGGGAGCACAAGTGCGTACTGGCACTTATCATCTCAAAGTGGAGGAATTACCCAACCAATAATGAAAACAATAGTTACCAGGCTTTACGACACCAGAATACGTCTCTAGCCTAGACTTCTAGATGTTGTGCGTTAGGTTCCAAAGCCTTTTTAGATTCATTAAATTTATTTTACAGTTGATCTTGCTTAAGAAATTTTCCTTTTAGGTTCACCGCGTGATGTAGATGTACAATTCCTAAAATGCAATCTAAGATGATAAATAGTCGTTTAATATTCTTTTTGCAATGAAAATCCTAGCTACTAAAGAAAGAGAAATGATATTCTTTCAATGTAGAGTAGAGAGCACACACTATATGCACTATCCTAAATCAAACCAACAAACAGTCTAAATGCAAATGCACGTGCATGTATTTTTTTTTCAGCCTTCTTAATGTGTGAATGATAAAAATAAAGCTAAGCACAAATCTGAATTATTTTTCAAAGCGACATTACTAGCAAGTTTCTTTTCAAGACAAAATGAGGACAATGACGAAACTTTGTGATTTGGAATTGAAAACTTGCTTTCGACACTTGAAAAACTACTAATTCAAATCAAATGCAAGAGTAACAGTGTAATCGACTATCAAGAACAATTGGATTCTCTTCTATGACTGAAAACGACACTTGCGACACTTTCAAATCAAGAATCGACAGTACAATTACGCTACTTCTTTGTAAAAGAGAACTGAAAATGGCTCAAAATACATAAAAACATTTACAGTTCTTTGCACAATGGAGGTGGAATAATGGCAAGGAAGGGGGTTTCAACAGAGGTGTACTGACTACAGGCAGCAAAACTCTTGAATAGAGCTGAAAAGAGTGAACACAGAAACCAAAATCTAGGAGCAGGAAAGGCCTTGTCTGATCAGCGCACCTGTAACACAGTGAAAAAGAGATGCAGCGCACCTACTACACTCGGTAAGTGCGATGCATCTAGAATCCACAGAAGAGATAGTGCACTAGACCAGGGATGAGACTTTAGCTGGGTTCTGGGTCACAATTTGCAGCTCAGTTCAGGGATTTAGGTCGAGCAAGTGGTAATCAGTAAATCAATCATAGGAGTAGATCTAAAGAGGTTACTAGAGCCACCACAAGGGCAATTAGGGAGCTTGTAAATCAATTGTTCAGTTCATAAACAAAACCTAGAGATAGACTGAAGTAGCATTGATCTACTTTGCACTTGCATAACAAATGCACTTCGAAGGCTAGCTGGCTTAACTTCAGGCTCCATCTGTAAGTTTATAAAGCAAACAAATGTAGATAAACAAACAATATATTTGCTCCCCAGCGGAGTCGCCATTTTGTTATTGGGAAAACTAGTGTCTATGCAGAGATGCTAGTCCCACTAAGGCTGGTAGCTACCTTAGAAACAAACAAACTAAAACTACTTTCGTTTTCCTTTATAAGAAATAGATAAGAGGGGAATAAGGAGACCAACCTCTATCTTGCGCTTGGTTCCTTGATTGATTCCTCTCCCTTCTGATAAATCTTTGCCACTCACTTCCTCATCTACCCAGCTTCAAAGAGAACCTATAGAATCAAAGCAGCATAACACTATCCAAGAACATAGATCTATTATCATAAACAATATAGGACCAGATATATATTGACCACACAAATGCATATATCATCAACCATACAAGAATGTGGAGGAAAACTTGAATAGCTTTATTGATAATCAAGAAATAGCAAAGAGGATTACAACCAATTGTTCTGACCTAGCATCATCCTCTTAGCAAGAAAGCCCTTCTTCACCTCATGAAAAGCTTAGATCACCCAACACTATGATGTTGCACCAAGAAACCATCAGCACTTCCTTACAAGATACAAAATTCCACCCTCTGGATCTCTGGGATGAGGGATCCATATATAGATGTTTGCAAGGGGGGTGAGTCAGCTGTTGAGATTTGATTAGTGTCCTCTCTCTGATAGTTCTTGATTCCACTTGGAGATTGATGATCTCTTACTCATCCCTAGGCGAATGCAGAGAGGCAAGTCTCATAGGAGAAGTTTCTAGAAGATTCGATGATCCTCCACCTTGCAGATTGACCCTGCCATTTGTCCACTCGCACCCATCGCACCCCATAGAAGGGCTTTTCAAGATGCATCACACCTCTTGTTTTTATTTAGGTGGGATGCAGCGCACTTTGACCATGGAGTAGGTGAGATGGTCCAGTTTTGACTAGTTCTGAGCAGTTTTTCATGGAGAACTTCTGGGAGAAGATGTAATCAGTTGACCTTGTTCTTTTAGAGGTTGGAACAACACTTTTAGGGACATAAGAGCCCTTGGTTTATGGAAATTTATGATTGGGGTTGAAGTGCCCAAACATTTCTATAATAGTTTGTCCCAACAGTTCAATACATTATCAAGAAAACTAGTGTCTATGCAGAGCTGCTAGTACCACTAAGGCTAGTAGCTACCTTAGAAACAAACAAAATAAAACTACTTTCATTTTCCTTTATGGGAAATAGATAAGAGGGGAATAAAGGAGACCAACCTTTGTCTTGCGCTTGGTTCCTTGCTTGATTCCTCTCCCTTCTGATAGATCTTTCCCACTCGCTTCCTCGTCTACCCGGCTTCAAAGAGCACCTGTAGAATCAAAGAAGCATAGAAATATCCAAGAACATAGATCTATTATCATAAATAATATAAGAGGAAATATATATTGACCACACAAATGCATATATCATCAATCATACAAGAATGTGGAGGAAAACTTGAATAGCTTTATTGATAATCAAGAAATAGCAAAGAGGATTACAACCAATTGTTCCGACCTAGCATCATCCTCTCAACAAGAAAGCCCTTCTTCACCTCATGAAAAGCTTAGATCACCCAACACTATGATGTTGCACCAAGAAACTAGCAACACTTCCTTACAAGATACAAAATTCTAGCCCCCAACCTCTGGATCTCTGGGATGAGAGATCTATATATAGATATTTGTAGAGGTGTGAGTTAGCTCTGGGTTTTTGATTAGTGTCTTCTCTTTGATAGTTCTTGTTTCCACTTGGAGATCTCATTGATCTCTTACTCATCCTTGGGCGATTCTGAGAGGGAAGTGTCACAGGAGAAGTTTTTGGAAGATTCCATGATCATCCACCTCACAAACTGTCTCCACCACTTGTCTATTCTCGTCCATCACACCCTATAGAAGGGATTTTTAGTATGCTTCACACCTCCCATGTGCATTTAGGTGGGATGCATCACACCCTCAGCACTGAGCAATCAGTATGGTCCAGTTTTGACCATTTCTGAGTAGTTTTTCGTGGAGAACTTCTGGGAGATGATGTAATTAGTTGACATTGTTCTTTTAGGGGTTGGAACAACACTTTTAGTGACTTAGGAGCCCTTGGTTTATGGACATATTTGATTGGGGTTGCAGTGCCCAAAAATGTCTATAACATTTTCCCCCTAAAGCATGAGATCGTTAATCTTTTGATGTCGGGTGAAATGCTGTATCATGAGGATCTAAATTTTTTTCGAGCTGGAAGGCGACCTGTAATAAGATACAATACAATACATTATCTTCATAATATTTTCATGATCTAGCTGAGGCAGGCATTCCCATGCTCAGCTTTATAAATTCATTTTCATGTACATAAGACAGACAATCGTTTGAGAGTAGACTGATGATTCTAGTAGAGCCATCATCCCTTAGGTTGGATGATTATCTGTGTAGTAATGATGTACATTTGATGTCTTTATTTTCCTGAATTTATATGACAGCCCGGATGTATGAAATGGTGACTCTGCTGGGGAGTGAATAGACTGTTTGTTTATCTACATTTGTTTTCTTTATAAACATACAAACGGAGCCTGAAGTTAAGCCAGCTAGCCTTCGAACTGCATTTGCTATGCAAGTGAAAAGTAAATCAATGCTGCTTCAGTCTATCTCCGGGTTTTGTTTATGAGCTGAACAATTGATTTACAAGCTCTCTAATTTCCCTTGTGGTGGCTCTAGTAACCTCTTTAGATCTACCCCTGTGATTGATTTACTGATTACCACTTGCTCGGCCTAAATCCCTGAACTGAGCTACAAACTGTGACCTGTAACCCAATTAAAGTCTCATCCCTGGTCCAGCGCACTGTCTCTTCTGTGGATTCTGGATGCATCGCACTTCCCAAGTGTAGTAGGTGTGTTGCATCTCTTTTTCACTGTGTTACAGGTGCGCTGATCAGACAAGGCCTTTCCTGCTCCTAGATTTTGGTTTCTATGTTCACTCTTTTCAGCTCTATTCAAGAGTTTTGCTGCCTGTAGTCAGTACACCTCTGTTGAAACCCCCTTCCTTGCCATTATTCCACCTCCATTGTGCAAAGAGCTGTAAATTTTTTTATGTATTTTGAGCCATTTACAGTTCTCTTTTACAAAGAAGTAGCGTAATTGTACTGTCGATTCTTGATTTGAAAGTGTCGCAAGTGTCGCTTTCAGTCATAGAAGAGAACCCAATTGTTCTTGATAGTCGATTACACTGTTACTCTTGCATTTGATTTGAATTAGTAGTTTTTCAAGTGTCGAAAGCAAGTTTTCAATTCCAAATCACAAAGTTTCGTCATTGTCCTCATTTTGTCTTGAAAAGAAACTTGCTAGTAATGTCACTTTGAAAAATAATTCAGATTTGTGCTTAGCTTTATTTTTATCATTCACACATTAAGAAGGCTGAAAAAAAATACATGCAGGTGCATTTGCATTTAGATTGTTTATTCGTTTGATTTCGGACAATGCATATAGTGTGTGCTCTCTGCTCTATGTTGAAAGAATATCATCTCTCTTTCCTTAGTAGCTAGGATTTTCATTGCAAAAAGAATATTAAATGATTGTTTATCATCTTAGATTGCATTTTAGGAATTGCACATCTACATCACGCAGTGAACCTGAAAGGAAAATTTCTTAATCAAGATCAACTGTAAAATAAATTTAATGAATCTAAAAACGCTTTGGAACCTAATGCACAACATCTAGAATTCTAGGCTAGAGAAGTATTCCAGCGTCGCAAAGCCTGGTAAATGTTGTTTTCATTGTTGGCTGGGTGATTCCTCCACTTTGAGACGATAAATGCCAGTACGAAATTTTTCTCCCACGTACCGTCGAGTATATATTGGGAGACCACAATAGGCTTTATCCTTTATCCATAGGAAGCCGTGTCTGTTGCCCTATCGATCGCAATGCACTGAACACAACATTCGGGAAGATTGACTGCCGTACGGTAAAAAGTATTCTGCAATTTTTCGATTGGTTTGGTAATCCCTCTGTCTAGATTTCCAGAGCAGTCTCTTTCGTTCCTTTTCAGACTCCTTAAAGGAAAAGGTCCATCTGAGCACTTGTCACTTCAGGCTCATTAAAAATCGAAGGCGACTAGAGTCATATTTTGTTTTTTCTCAACTCTTAAAAATTGAAAAATCAAGTTATGTCAAAGCGTCTAAAAATCATCTAATTCGGAAACATACTCCCCCTTTGATTTTTAGTTGATCAAGTAATCCGAAATCGTGGAAGAAAGTCAATTGAAACCCTGTCATTCGCGGAGGCTTATGAGTCAATTGTCTTTGTCTCTAGAATCGAAACTGTTACGGACAAAGCGAACTCATTTAACCAGTTCCAAATCCCCTGGTAAATTTAGAACAAGTGTTCCAACACCATCAGAGACTTCAATTACTCCAAACATTTCTGGTATCCCTGCCTTTATAGAGGAAGTTCAACAGCCAGCAATGGACAGTAGAATTGATCCTAGTGTGAAGGTAAACACTTGTATTACTGAACCAACTCCATCTACAGCTCATTCAGAAGGTGTTATTCCCCAACACCTTCCGGGGTCTATGCAGAGCTACTAGTCCCACTAAACTAGGAAGAAAACTAGTGTCGGAGAACGAAGCAGCCCAGATGTATGAAACTAGATCCGGGGTCTTCAATCTCATTCCATCTTCACTCAAAGTACAAGTCCATCCATGTGAGAGATGTTCCGGAGTCGAACATGGAAAGACATCACCTAATTACCAGCCAATGATGTAAGCTGTTAACAGGCGCGAGAGGAATCACCGATAATGATGATGACCCTCAAGGTAGCACAGTACAATTCACGTGGTGTGAATAAGGGACTTGGCATCAAACACCACGCAAAATATTTTGGTCGAAGGCCATTGGTGTAAACCTGTCGCCGGAAGTGAGAAACTTGCCATTGAGGCATGCAAGCTTCAAAGTATTGAAAGGGTTGTGTTATAGACATTTTTGTGGCTTACAGCTATAAGCATGAAATGTCCATAATTCAAGGGATCCAAAGTCCCTAAAGGTGTTTTTACAGCTCCTAAAGGAACAAGGTCAACCAATGACAGCTTCTCCCAAAAGTTCTCCACCAAAAATCACTCAGAACTAGTCAAATCAGGATCAATTCAAAAGCTCCACTAGCTGCCTGCGTTGCAAAGCACCCAAATGCACTGGCTAGGTGCGTTGCAATGCACTTGGATACACTACCCAGGTGCGCTAAGCGGGAAATGACAAATGGCAAGCTCATTCAATGAGGTGGAAAGACCACGGAAGCTTCCAGAATCTTCTCCAGTGACACTTGCCTCAATGAATTCGACTAGTGATGAGTAAGAGGCTCTCAACCTCCAAGTGAAAGCAAGAACTGACAGAGAGAAGCCACAAGTCAAAACATAAGCTGACTCATCCTCTCTGCTTACATCTATATATGGATCCCTCATCCCAGAGATCCAGAGGCTGGAATTTTGTACTTTGCAGAGAATTGTTGTTGGTTTGAGATTGAGATTAGTACATTGGGTGATTTATGCTTTGTTGGAGGAGAGGAAGGGATTCCTTTGCTGGGAGGCAGATGCTGGATCGGCACTCACTTGGTTGTATCTCCTCTTGGACTTTCTTATTCTATCAATAAACTATTTGAGTTTCTCCTACATGATGTGTATCAATGATGTTTTTGTTATATTTGCATGTTTAGCTTAATCTGATCTTGAGATTTTTATGAATGTATATCTATATCTTCGTGTAGTTTCTCTCTCTTGTGATCTTGCGGGAATTCGGTGAAGCTGGGCCGGTAAGGGAGCAGAGAGCTGGGAAATATTGAAGAGAGGAGCGATTGGATCGAAAAACTAGCGGAAGACACAGGTTAGTTACATCCTTTCTCCTCATTTACATTCCATAAAGAAGAATACTCAATTAGTTTTCCTTGTTTGTTGCTAAGGCACTATCACACCTTAGAGTGGGATAGGGGCATTCCGAATGGATACTTTTCCCAACAAAAAATTGGCGACTCCGCTGGGGATCGTATCTAGTTAGTTTATTTGTGTTTCTATTGTTGTTCTTCTCATAAACTCAGGAGTGCCGAATCGAACTGCATTTGCCATTTACAAATGCAAAGTAGAGATCTGCTACTCTAGTCCATTCACTGGGCCTGTTTTTATGATCTGAACAGCTGATCCACAAGTGCTCTAACAGCCCTTTGTGATAGATCTTAGTCCTCCTTTAAATCATCCTCCTAATTGTACCTAATTGATAGCTTTTATCCGGCCAAAAACTGTAGATTAAACTGCAAACCGTGACCCAGAACCGAGAGACAATTCTCGTTTTTGTTTCAGCGCAGGCTCTGTGAAGAGGTTCTGCATTTCAACGCAGGTCCCGAGAGGGCTACCTGTGCTGAAGTTCAGTTTCTCTATGCTGGGGGTGCGCTAATCAGCCTTTGCCTTGTGCAGCTGTCGTTCCCTGCTTCCTTTTGCTCAGTTTTATCTTTGTTTTTTTGCAGCCTGTTATCAGTGTGTGTACCTATCTAAAACCCCCTTTTCTTTGCCTCAATTCCACCTCAGTTGTATAAAGAAACTATATTTGTTCTTTGTGTATTTGTTACATCATTTGCAGTTTCCCATTACAAAATTAAACTAGTCATATTGTCGCCCTTAGATCTAGACCTGTCGTAAGTGTCGTTTTGATCTTAGGAGTAAGTTTATTGCTGTTGACAGTTGATTGCACTTTTACTTTTGTATTTTGGTTTGAATTTATGAATTTATAGTGTCGAAACAAGTGTTTACTTCAAAATCATAAAGTGTCGTAATCGTCTTTTTGAGTTCAAAAAGAAACTTGTTTGTGTTTTCACTTGAAATCGAATTCAAATTTTGTACAACAGCTTTCTTTCTAGGCATCAATATTAAGAAAGTGAAAAACAAATACATGCATTTGTGCATTTGCATTTTGACAGTTTGTATGTTGATTTAGGAAAAGTGCATTTACAGTGTGCTCTATGCTCTTTGAGAAAATATTGTGTCTTTCTTTTCCATTTGTAGCTAGGATTTTCATTGTTGAAAAGATATAAAAGCTTGCTTATCATCTTTAGACTGCATTTAGGAGTTGTATCATACATCTCATGGTGATCCAAAAAGGCAAACTTCTAAGAAAGATCAACCTAAAATAAATTGAATGAACTTAACAACGCATTGGAACTTAACGCACAACATAGAGGTCTAGGCTAGAGACGTGTTCCGGCGTCGTAAAGCCTGGTGACTGTCGATCTCGCTGATGGTTGGGTGATTCCTCCTGAGAGACAATAAGCGCCAGTACGGATTGTGCTCCCACGTACCGTCGAGTATATATTGGGAGACCCCTATAGGCATAAAACCTTTATCCATAGGAAGCCGTGTCGGCCGCCCTACTGATCGCAATGCACTGAACACAGCATTCGGGAAGATTGACCGCCCATACCTTAAATAGTATTCTGCGGTTTTGATAAAAGTTTGGCACACCCTCTACCTAGAACTCTAGAGCAGTTCCTTTTGGCCTTTCTCAGACTCTATAATGGAAAAAGTCCATTCGAGCATTTGTCACTTCGGGCTCGTTAAAACATCGAAGGAGACTAGAGTCATCTTTTTCTTTTTCTCGACTCTTTAAAATTGAAAAAGCAAGTTGTGTCCAAGCGTCGTTAAAATTTATTTTAAACGGAATATTCATCCCCTTTTTCCTGCATTGATCTTTAGGTTGAGAAAATGGAGCCTACCAACCAAGGAATTCCCCTTGGTGGAAATCCTAGTCCCTTCTCCTCTTGGGGAGATGTTGGTGCGCCCCATATGGCCACATTGTCGCTTCCAGGACTGACAATTGGCTTGCCGGTCTGGCTCTTCTCAACCAATGTCATTCAGAACACCACTATTCCCAAACAGTGGAATCAGCAGTTAGACCAGTCCAGAGTTACCCACCAGCCTTCTACTTCCTCTAATTCTTCCTCTCCTCCTTCCTCTTTGCTTGACGAAAATGGTAAAACAAAAAACCAAGTTCCTAAGGAGAAGAAGGAAAAGAAGAAGAAAGAGAAGAAGAAGAAGGAGCCAAAAGCGACTGGGGGCAAACAAGTGTCGTCTAACAAAAATCCACACACTGCACTGACCAGGCCTAAATCTCCATGTGTCATTTGCAAGGGAGACCACTTTCACAAAGATTGTCCCTACATCCCTCGAATACTAAGGGACTGGTCTCCCCGTTTGCACAATTCGGTGGCATCAACCTCTGATAGCCATGTTGAAAGCACACCGTCAACTAGCGAGAGTGAAGTCCTTGGACAAAAAGGGAGAGCTAGATCTCCCTGTAGACTATGCGAAGGCAACCACGCCATCCACCGTTGTCCCTTCTTAGACGAAGCGAAAAGAGTTTTGGATGATCGTTCGGTTTCACCGTTACGACTTCCTCCTGGATATAAAAAACTCTTGTCGAGTCCTTCGTTAGTTGAAAATCCAGCTAGCCCGCTCAAGTGGTCAGCTGAAGCGTCGGTCATTGAAGATGAACCAGTTGAATCCATACCCGGCGAAAGTCAAAAGGTCGAGGCGGCAGTTGACCCAGTCTTGCCTTCAGAGGATTTATCTTCGGATGACACAGTCACTGAAGAGGATAAAGATGACACCATCCAAATTCTCTTCATCAGCACAGACTCCGACGAGCACAGGGGCAACCCCCCCATTCCTTTATCGCAGGAAGGAAGTTCGTCAGAGCGATACCCAGCCGTCTACTCGGTCCCACCACCAAGCAACCTAGTTGTCTCCTTCGACTGGAACCAACTAGGCAGACCCCGTTTGCCAGCAAGCATACCATTCAGAATTATCGTCCAAATATACAGAATGGTCATGGCTGGCACCATCATTGATGAGGGGGCATCTGTGAGTATCCTTTCCTCTATTTCTTGGAAAGCGCTTGGTTCGCCATCGCTTTTGCCTGAAATGAGAAATCTGACAGGCTTTGATAAAGGAACCAGTCGACCTTTAGGGATCCTCCCCAATGTGCCCATAACATTGAAAGGGAAGACCGTTCAAATGAACGTGATGGTCATTAAAGGACCCTTGGATTATAACCTACTCCTTGGACGAGACTATATATATTGCATGGGAGCCATCATCTCCTCACTCTTTAGAGTAATGTGTTTTCCGCACGAAGGAAGAGTGGTCAAGCTCATGGACCAACTTTCATTTCCCAGATCATGCATCGCAAATAGTCATATACCATCCCTAAATGGTCTCTTCACGCAAGAAATGTCTCAACCCACATTCCGTCCTCCCGATGAGCGCGAGTAATTCGGAGGGATATGACTGGAACCCAGGTGGCATGCATCCTGGTCTGCTTCGGCAGGAAAACTTTGGGTATAAGGTAGGCTTCTGCGGGAGAATATGACTAGTCTATACCCCGTCCGTGATTGAGATAGGGGTTATTCTAGAATAAGATTCTTTTGTCAAAGTTATGTGAGTTGGCGGGCATCGTCGCTCACCTTTATTTATCTCGGTATACATCGCCGAAGAAGTGTTTTGTTTGAAAGATTAACAGAACAATCTTTGGGTAACCTGAAAGAGGTAGGCCTCTCTCGGTAAAACAAATGTTTTGATGGAAGTGAAGTAGAGGTAACCTTGAAACTTTGTTTTATACCTGGGGGCATGCAAACCTTTTGGAGTGCAAGCAAGGGGTGGCTATTTATTTTTTAAATTTTTAGGTCCTCCCTTTAAACCCATAGGTGTAACCCTTTAAACTCGTAGGATTAGTCGTTTCTGAACTTGCATAACAAAAGGATGTGGGGCATAGCTTTGTAAGGCGCAAGTTCCATAAAAAATGGAATCTTACATGAGACATTCTTATCATATGACTGGATAATCGAGTAGTTTTAGCGCATAGTTCATGCTCGTTAAAAAATAAACATAAGATCGAGCAAGTGTTTCAATCCGCGTTTAAGCTCGTTAAAAAATGTACCCTCCGGTAAATAACCACCGTGAATGTAACATTATCAGCCATTAAAGCCTTGGTCTTGCTTGCACCGTCACCTCCACTTTTCCATTGGCCGATCATTCACCTCCATTTGATTGTTTACCCATTTTGAGGAACAGCTGCGAAGAGTGATTTCACTAGCCATCCTTGTGACACTGCCGTGCTTGGAAAATTCCAACCCTTACCTGGAATCAGCTGCTACCCTTTTTATCACTTGTTCCTCAAAAGACGAGTCTTCTTTAAGCTCTTTTCATCTGACTCGTAAAATATGAAAAGATTGCCGAGTTTTGGCCTTCCAGCTCGTTAAAATGACCGGAAGAGCTATCCCTCCTCTAGATTTTAATCTTTTTGGACCTGAGGGATTATTGCACAACAAGATCGAGCGCTTGTTTTGTTCGGCTCGTTAAAACTATCGAAAATTCATCCCTTCTGTATTGTTTTCTACTTTTTCAGACTTAAGGGATTAGATGATGAAAAAGGACTTTTGGAGTTAACTTTACCTACCTTTTTAGACTCTCTAAAAATGAAAAGGACCGAGTTATCTTTGTCGTTAGACTCATTAAAAAGATTAATAGCGACAAACTTGTCTTTAGACGAGAACGAGTTTCACTATCGCTAGGCTCGTTAAAACATAGCGATGGGTTTGCCCGAAGGGAAAATTATAGAACAAGCATATGTTATCCTCCTCAAGCTTGAAAAAAATAAAGAGGTACTGGTCAGCAATGACTGGGGAAAAATTGGGAAGAAACTCAAAGAACCTTTATTGGTAGCAAGTCACTCTTGAACATGACACTTCCACTCCATGCCTGAGTCGGGTTGGGTTGTTTCATTCACCGGTCACATCACCATGGTCTTGCCATACCATCCACCTTTGGAGTAAATGCTACCAATCCATCACATAAGTGTTTCCGATATGTTCAAGAGAAGTCATCCAGAGAAGTCAACTGTGTCCCATCCACTACCATACATTATCCTTCATTCTTTCATGACCGCCACCCTGAACCATATATCATCAGATCGTTTTCACCTCCATCAAAATCATTTTCTCCGTTCCGTGTCACTGATGTGGGATACATCAAGGCCCTCCTTTGACAGATCGCTTCTTGTTGACATCAGCTCATTATCCAAGAAGTTGATCTAGGAACACCCCCTTCAGTACTTTGAAGCTTGCATGCCTCAATGGCAAGTTTCTCACTTCCGGCGACAGGTATACATCAATGACCTTCGACCGAAAGATTTTGCGTGGTGTTCGACGCCAAGTCCTTTATTCACACCACGTGAATTGTGCTGCAGTACCTTGAGGGTCATTATCATTATCGGTGATTCCTCTCGCGCTTGTTAAAAGTTTACATCATTGACTGGTAATCAAGCGATGTCTTTCCATGTTCGACTTCAAAACGTTTCTCACATGGATCGAATTGTACTTAGAGTGAAGATCGGGCGAGATTGAAGACCCTGGATCTAGTTTCATCCATCCGGGCTGCGATATATATTCAGGAAAAATAAATTCATTGACATGTACAACACTGCAGAATAGATAATCATCCTACCAAAAGGATGATGATTTCATCAGAATCATCAGTCTACCATCAGACGATTGTCTGTCCTATGTACATAAAAATGAATTTATAAAGCTGAGCATGGGAATGCCCGCCTCAGCTAGATCATGAAAACAGTATGAAAAATAATGTATTGTATTGTATCTTATTACAGGTCTCCTCCCAGCATTGAATGAACTTCGGATCCTCCTAATAAAGCATTTCACCCGATAAACGGCCTCATACTTTAGGGGGCAACTGTTATAGACATTTTTGTGCCTTACAGATCTAAGCATGAAATGTCCATAATTCAAGGGATCCAAAGTCCCTAAAGATGTTGTTACAGCTCCTAAAGGAACAAGGTCAACCAATGACAACTTCTCCCAGAAGTTCTCCACCAAAAATCACTCAGAACTAGTCAAATCAGGATCAATTCAGAAGCTCCACTAGCTGCCTGCGTTGCAAAGCAACCAAATGCACTGGCTAGGTGCGTTGCAACGCACTGGGATACACTACCCAGGTGCGTTGAGCGGGAAATGACAAATGGCAAGCTCATTCAACGAGGTGGAAAGACCATGGAAGCTTCCAGAATCTTCTCCAGTGACACTTGCCTCAATGAATTCGACTAGTGATGAGTAAGAGGCTCTCAACCTCCAAGTGGAAGCAAGAACTAACAGAGAGAAGCCACAAGTCAAAACATAAGCTGACTCATCCTCTCTGCTTACATCTATATATGGATCCCTCATCCCAGAGATCCAGAGGCTGGAATTTTGTACTTTGCAGAGAATTGTTGTTGGTTTGAGATTAAGATTAGTACATTGGGTGATTTATGCTTTGTTGGATGAGAGGAAGGGATTCCTTTGCTGGGAGGCAGATACTGGATCAGAACTCACTTGGTTGTATCTCCTCTTGGACTTTCTTATTCTATCAATAAACTATTTGAGTTTCTCCTACATGCTATGTATCAATGATGTTTTTGTTATATTTGCATGTTTAGCTTAATCTGATCTTGAGCTTTTTATGAATGTATATCTGTATCTTCGTGTAGTTTCTCTCTCTTGTGATCTTGCAGGAATTCGATGAAGCTGGGCCGGTAAGGGAGCAGAGAGCTGGGAACTATTGAAGAGAGGAGCGATTGGATCGACAAACTAGCGGAAGACACAGGTTAGTTACATCCTTTCTCCTCATTTACATTCCATAAAGAAGAATACTCAATTAGTTTTCCTTGTTTGTTGTTAAGGCACTATCACACCTTAGAGTGGGATAGGGGCATTCCGAATGGATACGTTTCCCAACAACAAGTTGTTCCTAGATTGACTTCTTGGATAATGAGGTGATGTCAACAAGAAGCGATCCGTCATAGGAGGGCCTTAGTGAATCCCACATCAATGACACGGAACAGAGAAAATGATTTTAATGGAGGTGACATATATCAGAGATCCTTGATAGGGTAACATTGATCTATTATCATAAACAATATAGGACCAGATATATATTGACCACACAAATGCATATATCATCAATCATACAAGAATGTGGGGGAAAATTTCAATAGCTTTATTGATAATCAAGAAATAGCAAAGAGGATTACAACCAATTGTTCTGACCCAGCATCATCCTCTCAGCAAGAAAGCCCTTCTTCACCTCATGAAAAGCTTAGATCACCCAAGACTATGATGTTGCACCAAGAAACCAATAGTACTTCCTTACAAGATACAAAATTCCAGCCTCCAACCTCTGGATCTCTGGGATGAGAGATCTATATATATATATTTGTAGAGGTGTGAGTCATCTCTGGGTTTTTGATTAGTGTCTTCTCTCTAGTAGTTCTTGTTTCCACTTGGAGATCTCATTGATCTCTTACTCATCCTTGGGCGAGTCTGAGAGGCAAGTGTCAAAGGAGAAGTTTCTGGAAGATTCCATGATCATCCCCCTCGCAAACTGTCTCCGCCACTTGTCTATTCTCGTCCATCGCACCCTATGAATTAATGAGTCCTTCCCTATTTCTCTTGAGGACTTTCTCCTCATTTATAGGAGTATGTAGAACTAGAGGGGTACTCATGGTGGTTTCTGGTTTATCTAATTTCTATGGTATGTTTGTTTCATCTGGCACCTTTGATAGGTCTGGTACTTCTGATCCCTTGGCACCTATGATCCTTCTGGTACCTATGATTCTTCTGGCACCTGCAGGAAAGAACCCTCATCAAGATGTTTCTCTAAGTCAATGAGTACATTCTCAATGTCTACTTTGGTGCTGTCCTGATCTACTAAGGTCCCTTCTACCCATTCTGATTGGTTTGAAAAGGATTCAATTTCAAGAATGGGGTGATGAATGGAAGGTCCTAGCTTGACCTTTTGCCTCTTCTTGGTTATGAATTCCAAAGGGTCATATGTCCAGGTAAAGCTTTTTTGGAATTTCATGCTCTACAATATTAATCTACTTCATGGCTTGCTTCCCTTGAGTTACATATGAAGGGGCCTAATTTGTCTTTGATTTTGAAGTTGGCCTTCTTCTTAGCATTAACAAAATTTGTTTCATTTGCAATGATAATCTTCATGCGGTACTCTAAAGCAAACAACCTCATTAGGAGGTATTTGGGGAGTTTGTATGGTGCCAACATGCAACCATAGATTCTAATCTCTGTATGCTTTTCATACAAGTACCAATCGCCTACCTTGGACTATTTTGACAATTGCAAGACCCTTTTTATGTCTGAACCGATCCTTGGAGGAGGTCTTCCTACCAACATTGTCACAATTGGATGCACAAATAGGTCAATAAAGTCAGAATATAAATATGGGGAGTGAAATTGTGGACCAATGGAGTCCAGAAAATGACTGATCAGGTTTGACCTTTTGTATCAAGCTTCTGCAAGGTGAAGGGAAACTTATCTGACTGAAAATATAGAAAATGGTGGTACAAAACAGAGGAGTATTTGAAGATTCTCTCATCGCTCATTCTAAGAAACTGGTCATGCATCCTATCAGCTATAAGTTTGGCATAGTCATAGATAACAGTAGGAGGTTGTCCTAGAGTGTATATGGACATGAAGTCTAGAATAATCTCATCAATATATTCACTGGCGATATAACCTAGGACTCTAGATATCATATCTACAATACTTCTGCCCCAAGGAGAAAATAAAGCTGCTACATATGGTGGGGGGTGTTTGGGGGTATACTTCTCTTCTAGGATTAAGGTTTGGATTATTTGGGCCAATATTGTAGGGCTGCGCTTGGGAAATGAGTCCAACAAATCTCCAATGGAGAGGGGAGTCAAGTTTTGTCCAGACTAGAGTTGTGGCATCTCATTGATAGATTCAACAGTGATGGTGAAAAATATGGTTTGGTTAGGGGACATCACTGCTCTTTGACTTGGGATATAATTGGCATGATAGTAGTGGACAATTTCTGGGAAAATGTGGACTTATGGGAACTAGTACTTGGAAAAACTAGACTCCCATAGACCAATTTTATCAATCTAGTTCAAGTATATATCCCTGCTTTGGCAGTGTACTTTGAGTGGGGATTCATGGACCATGGTGTCCTTTATCTGAAAATACCTATCAGCCAGGGGAAGGTGGTCCAGGTCTAAGTGGGGTGTAGAGATGGGTCTCACATCCATGGCAATTGGGGCAACCATTCTCAGTTCTTATGGATTTGAGAGTGGGAGAGGTGATTTTCAGTATTTTAGGGCAATGGTGGTTTAGTACACAGTAAGATTAAGTTTCTTGAGTTTCTTTAATTATTTTTTTACTTTTACTAATAAACTCAGTAACTGGTTCTGAAATTGATAGGTTTTCCAGTGAATTATGGCTTAAATACCTGGAATTTAAGGAAAACTAGCTCTGAACAGGGCGGCTGGCAACTACGAACGATCGAAAAGGATCTTTGTAGGCTGGAAAGTGAACTGGGTGCTCTGTGGTGTCTTTAGGGTGCAATTGGACGTAGGTTGATAGCTTCCACGTTCACAGGTGCATGCATGGAGGTTTAAAGTTGAAAAAACAATAAAAACAAATGATTTGGGGATTTTTAGAATTATGCGCGAAAGTCAATTTTGGTGGGTATGGGTGAACAGTGGTCATTTTGTCATGTAGCGGGCGGGTGGTAAGTGGTTTCCATTGCATCGCTTTTGGGCGCTTGGTGGTATTGGGGGGAGGCCACCCGATTCCATATGTTGAACGACACGTAGCATTAGGGGCCCGATGGAAAAAAACTTTATTGGGTGGGTATTGTTCGGACATCGGGCCCACCCGATAAGGATAAGGGTTGTTGGATGTGGAGGGAGGTGATCGTACAGTAATCAGGCGAGGAAGCCACACAGAGGCTTGTGGAGGGTTCGATGATTGATTAAGTGCAATGATTTTTTAGTTAATGACGGACTAAAGTGGGGTTAAGGCGTTGGGATCATTAGCGATGAGTTTAAATAGGGGATTATCTAACTTAATCGCAAATCGATTAGTTAGTGGGTTTTCGGGGTTTGGGTGAAATTATAGTTTATATTTTAAACTAGGGTATAGGGCCAGTTAATGTGCGGGTGTTAAACATATATGGGGAAAAAGGATTTTTTTTTTGTGGGATTTAATAAATAAAATTATTAATTAATAAAATGAGCGGAAAGGGGCACAATACCCTTAAGTAAATGCTTTTTCACATTTGAATGTTTTTCGCATATTAACATAAATACTTAGGATAAGGTGTTTTTGTGGGCTTTTTTAGAAAAGGGGGTTTTACATGGGGGTGATTGCTTTTCCTAGGCAAGAGTGTTTAAACCTTAGGAAAAGGGATTTTATTAGGGAAATGAGGGGAAATGAAGGGGGAGATGAATTTTTGTGAGGGGTTTTTAGTACTTATTACCTATAAGTCATTGAGCCAAGGGTTCATTCCCTCCAAAAGTAAGAGAAATGCTGTGAGCCTATTTGACATAGGGTATTTAAGTACTTTGAACTTTATTATGGGAAATTAGTTAAGTAAAAGGTGAAAGGAATGAGAGAATTTAATTAATTAACTTTGATATCCATTTGCACGTTTGATTGCCCACTCACATTTGGAACCTTCATGATGAGAATGATAAATATGTTTTTTTTCTAACCAATCATCATAATTTCTGCAACCTTTCTTCTACTTACCCATCTACTCATCCTACCATTTTTACTTCTCTTTATTAAGGTGCATTTGAGCTAGAAAACCCTTATCAAACATTTTTCTTTCTGTTTACAATAGTGAACTAACTAAATCTAACCTTATTACATCTAAGGGCTCAGGTTAAACAGTTGAGCTCTTTTTATTTACTCTACCTATCTAATTATCTGCCAAGCTTACACTATTTGGCCATATTTTTATTCTCTATTTATCAACATGAAATTTAAAGCATGGCATTATCAAGATTAAATAGTTTGATTACCATGGATTGTGGCAAGGATTACAAGATACACACAATCATTTATTTTGCACAAAACTAAATAGTAGTGGCATTTTAGCTTGCTCACTTTCATGGTCTTTTTCCTTTTCTTGGGGTTCATATTTTTCATAATTTTTTTACCTTTTTATTCTTTTTTTCCTTTGATTATTCTTTTAGGACATACCCTCTTTACATTTTTTAATTTATCAATATGGAAAACATTTGCACGAAGCAAAGGTATGTACATATTACAAGTTTTAATATCAGTCATTCAAAAATTATCACTCCTATTGTTATAGGAACCTAACACCATCAAGGATGATGCTCTTGACCCTCACCATTGCCTCCTCATACCTCTCATTATCACTGGGGTCGACTAGGATAACTGTTACCTTCAAGGAAAATTTCTTGACATGATTCCTATCAAGCATGGATAAGATTCTAGCCTTCCAGAAAGTGAAGTTCGATGCTTCTTCCAGTCTATCCTCCTCTCTTACTCTGTGTAGTGACATGATTCTCCTCTACTTCCCTCCTCGAATTTCTCTATTTGACTCCTCTAAGTCTCTACTTCACGTGTGGAAGTTCTCTTCTGGACTCCCTTTGAGTCCTGATTTCCCTCTTGGAAATCCTTCTGCCAGCTGTCGAGATGCCCCCTACTTTGATCGTCTTATGCAACTGCACTACTGATCCGGGTTCCTCGGCTAGAAACCCTTGGTAACAACTCCTTTGGCCCTGCTCTGTCAAGTACTCTTCTGACTACAGTGCCTCACCAACTCCACTCTGTAATATTCCTACAGCCTTCTAGACCCCAACAACTACCTCTCTCTGAACTGCGTCATCCCCTCTCTGTCTCATGCTGGCTCTACATCACCCTGGATGGGTCTGCGTTAGCCCTAGGATGCCCTGAATTAGCCTTCTAGCCCTCTGCGTCAGCAATGCTGGCCTCTCTAAGGCTCTGTACAGCTCCCAGCTTCCTCTACATGTCCCTAGCTAGCTCTGTGTCACACTCCTTGGCTTCTGCACTATAAGAAATAGCATCTGTCACCTCGGGACAGTTGTTTTCTACTGCTATTGCTTCACTCAGTTGATGTCTTTTAGTCCTCATGTGATCTGGAATCACACTCTGATACCATGTTGAAGTTTCTAAGTTTACTTAGTTGGAAACCCTCCATGCACTTTATCTGATTTATTCCTACCTACTTGCTATTTTCCTTAACAAGTTATTTACAATGTAAATACTCAAAGTAAACACTAGTGCATGCTCAACATATTACATATCAACAACTAAAAGAAAGAAGAACAAACACACCATATGACACCATTATTTTTGGACTAATGTCCCTGGAAAAACCCAATGCGGGAAAATCGATGCAGTTATCTGGGGGTTTTCTTATTAATCAATATCAGAGTACAATTGGGGTGCCGAAACTTGCCTACCCAACAGAGAATTTCCTTGGTAGTAATATCTCTCAGTTTCTAACAAATCTACTGGATGAAACCCCAAATAATCCTTCTAGCAGCTACTTGGCACCAATCTACCCCAGAAACCCTAGTGTCTGCCAAATCTGGACTGCGTCAGCCTCTCCTAGCCAACCAATGGCCCTGCGTCAGCTACACTGGCCCATCTGGTGCTCTGCGCAGCACTTGGCTGCCTTTGCGTGGCCCTGCATGAGCATTGGTTGCTCCTGCATCTCTCTCCGACTGCTCTGTTGCTCTCTCGACACTATCTCTACCTATTTATCTCTTCGTACTCGTTTTTCCTTAGTTTTTGTATGATCACTGATTCTATATCTCTTAGCAAACCCCGCTCTAGAGAATAGAATGACTAATCACTCTGGTGTATTCTCCAAGTGACCCTCAATCCTCCTCTTATACTTTTCTTGTTGACATCTCAACGACCAAGATTAAGTCCCTAATCAATAGCTAAGATTAGATCTGGCTTGATCCATGTCTTTTCGACCATTCTAACACAGATTCATATTAATACACATTAATATTTTATTTTCCTGAGTTTAGACTTAGGGACTCCATTAAAAATATTAATTATTTTAATATCTCCTAAACCATTTAGAATTTTCCCAAACACTTTCTGGGTATTGGAGATCTCATGTGCCATAACCTCTCCACCAAATTTCTTTACTAGGGCAGATGCTACCCCAAATCAACAAAGTCTAGCGTAGCTAATACTAGTGGTTGGCACATTGCCTCTTTAAGATGTTCAAAGGGCTTCATTGCTTATGGAGTCTAAGAACATGCATATTGTGCAGTAATGTTGTTAGAGGTGTTGCTGTTCTCCCATAATTCTTAACAAACTTGCGATAATACCCTGTCAACCCAAGAAATTCTCGTAGATGCTTTATGGATGTGGGGATTTTCAATTCCTTAATAGCTTTGATTTTTCTAGGGTCTACCTTAGCACTTCATGGGATACAATATTACCCAAATGTTCCACCTCTTATACTCCAAAAAGACATTTGGAGGTTTTTGCAAATAATTGTTTCTCCTTCAATAGTTTGAGCACTCTATCAACATGTTGAACATGATCCTTCCAAAAAATGTTGTAGATTAGTATATCATCAAAAAATACAAACACAAATTTTCTGAGGAAGGGTTTGAAAATGGAATTCATCAAACCTTGAAATGTAGAAGGTGCATTGGTAAGTCTAAAGGACATGACCAAAAATTCGTAATGACCCTCATGAGTTCTAAATGTTGTTTTCAGAATGTATTCAATCTTCATTCTGATTTGATGATATCCTGAACAAAGGTTCAACTTGGTGAAGTAAATTGCTCCATGCAATTCATCCAATAATTCATCAATGACAAGAATGGGAAATGTATCTTTAATAGTGAGCTTGTTGAGCTCCCTATAATTCAGACACATTCACCATGATCCATCCTTCTTGTGCACCAATACTACTGGAGCAGAGAAAGAACTTTGACAAGGTTGAAATATACCAACCTCTAGCATTTCTACAACCATCCATTCAATTTCACTCTTTTGGGCATATGCATATTTATAAGGCCTGATGTTTGGAGGAACACTTCCTGGAATCAAATGAATAGCATGATCATGATCACAAATATGTGGGAGGTCTTTGGGAGTCTAGAATACCTTGGAATGATTGTCCAAGACTTTTTGGAGATATGGATAAATAGATGATTTCGATGTGGGAACCTCTAGTGAACATAATTGTGAAATTACTCCATGTTGTTCTTTCTTTAGAATATTTGTCATGCCATTAGAGCTTATTATATTTCTTGGTTTCCATGTGATACCCCTAAATTAAACTTCCTCTCCTTTTGAAAAAAATTCAAGAAAAGTTCTTGAAAATTAAAAGCTATCGTACCCAAAGATTGTAGCCATTGGACTTCTAGTACAACATCAGCACCACCCATTGGAATGGAAAGAGTTGGACTATTCAACACATATTGTACCATGGATAGCTTGATATTATGGAAATTTCCTCATAGATTTATGGTTCCTCCATTTGCAACCATCACTTGAAACTATGGTGTTGGATATGTGAAGCAATTCAATTCCTTCTCTATCTTACATTGACTAGAATTATGGGTACTACCCGAATCAATCGACACTATTACCTTTTTATTCTTGATATGTCCTTCTACCTTGATAGTTTGAGGAGTGATAATTCCAACACATTGAACATATGGTCGGATTCATTTCTTCTTTCCCTAGGGTTTGTTCATGGTGTGTACCCTCTTCTTTTGATGTTTCTTGTTACTTTTCTTCTTCCTCTTCACAATCTATGTAAAATAATTTCTTCTCAACACACTTATGCCCTTTGGTGCATTTTCTATCACAACACTAACAAAGCCCTTTTCTCTTTTTTCTTCTAGATTTTGTGGTGTCAACCTTGTAGGTTGTGGAAGGCTAGGGGAAACAACATTTCCATATTTATAGTTGTGATTGGTAGGCTTCCTTGTTGCCATAATTTTGCTTTCAATTTTTCTTGCCAACCTGAATACCTTCTCCAATAGATTAGGTTCCCAAAGGAGAACCTCATGTTGGAGGATATATTTTAAATTCCCTGTGAACACATTAATCCTATGCTCCTCTATAATATATTTTACCCTTCTATTCAATTTTTGGAATTCCTCAGTGTGCTCCACCATTGAACCCTCTTTTTTTAGATTTATCAATTGGATAAAAAAGGTGTTGCTTTTTGTATCCTCTTAATGTGCTATCATTTCTTCCGTAAACACTTCCCAAGTGAAAATTTGTTTACGAGAGAAAATCCATCGATACCATACAAACTGATTGGGTTCCAAATATAAAGTCGCAATGTGTACCTTTCGTGTGTTTTTCACATTATGGAGATCGAAGTAGTGCTCTATCTGTAGTATACATGTTACGGGATCCTTGCCATCAAAATTCTCCATATAGATCTTTGGAACATGGTGGGTCTTCAATCCAATGTTAGAGTCTATGAAATCATAACTAACATTTATATTGTTCTCATTATGAGTTTCCTGTACTACCTTTTTTCCACTAAGAAGCATTTCTTGTAGTAACTTTGTCAAACCTCCTTTCAAACCTTCTATGTCTTTCTTCAAATATTCAATTTTCACTTCTAAACCATCCATATTAGCTTCCATGTCATTCATTTTAGCTTCCATTCCATTCTTTAAACCATCCATATTAGCTTCCACACCTTTCTTTAAACCATCCATCTTAGCTTCTGTTACTTTTTGTGAGAGTGAAATTTGTTGAACTTGGTGTCGTAATTTTGATATATCCTATTGCATTTCTTCCTCTTCTTCATGTGTCATGCTAGATATTTTAAGTTTCTTACTAGGTGTTTCCATTTTCTTTCTTCAGGGAATCAATTAATGATAATTATGCTTCACTATGCCATTTGAATTCCCTCAAACTAATTTTTCCAACCAAACTTATGCAAAATTTTAAAAAGGCTACACACTTTTTTTTGCTTTGTAGGAGCTCAATATTTAATCTGTTGTATCTCTATAATTTCGAATCTCCAAGGTCTAAAATTTAATCCTAAGGTATCCCTATCAGACCTCTGTCCAACCCCACAAGGCTGATCAAGATTGGATTCTCCAAGAAAGCGTTATTCTAAATCTCCCACGATGACTGGATTATAGACTCCTTCAGTAGAGTGAAACTGTACAAAGTGCCACGGGTCACTTTTTCGACCTTCAGACCTAGAAATGATATACATAAAACAAAATTTCATCTTATTTCTGTAACTTTTTATGAATTTCAATTTGAAGCTCAGAGAAAATGTTATGATGATTTTCCCCAGGTCACAAGTTTGCCATATAATTCAGGAACCTGTAAAAACCCTAGCTTTCTTAGATCATATATCCGAAAATATAGTGCGACAAGATCAGAAATTCATACCCGAGGTTCATCAATATTTCATCTCAAATGGGTTTTAACTTCATCTTCTGAAACTTTGTAGAAAAAACGTTATAGTGACAATTCCAGAATGACCTGTTTGAAGCAGTGAAACCCTAGAATCCAAAGCTCTGATACCAAATGTTATGCAAGCAGCTCACAAAATAGAAGAAAATATAGATCAATGACTTCAAAATAAACCTCTTAGGGGGGGGAACCTCCTTTACATTACACAAATTAAATTCTTGGATGATACAAATGACAATACCTCCTTTCTATATATAGGAGTCTAAGGGGTCACAATACAATTAGAGAGGACATAAAAATAATAATGTAAGGGAATAACAATAACAATAACAATAGTAGGCTTCTATGGGGCACAATAATAACAATATGGTAACAACATGGGCACAAAAATTACAATAAGGGGATACAATGACAATAATAATAAGGGAATACACTAGTATTATAGGGACCTAACAAAAAGTTACCACAAGAAGCTAGCACTAAAGGACAAGCTCAGTAAAATCAAGATGGAGAAGGGTGACACAATACCAAAGTAGTTGACCAAGTTCACCCAATGTTGGGATGAGCTTGGAAGTTTCGGTGTTACAGTTGTTAAAGATGATCTAGTCAACCTAGAACTTGTAGGCATTCCCAAGAGCTAGCACAACTACCAGGAATCAATGAATGGGAGGGAGAAGCTACCAAAGTGGGAGTGTTTGTGGTCCAACTTGGTATAATAAGAGATTCGGAAGAACACCAGAGATGGATCCTCATCCAAGAATGATTATGAGGAGAATTGTGCCTTTGATGGAAAGGTGAAGAAATGGAAATGGAAGTCATCCCATTCCAAATCATATTTTAATCAAGGCAAAAAGATAAAGGACATGTTGAATATTAGATTTTTTCATTGTCATGAGTTGGGAAACTATGCCACGAAGTGTCTGCACAAGAATCCCAACAAGAAGCCATCACAAGGAGTGGCAGGTGAAGCTCTTGCTTCAAAATTCAAGTTGGATTTCACCCTCATCACTTGCATTGTGACATATATGATGGGTAGTATGTGGTATATGGATAGTGAGGCCTCATTCCATATGACCAAAAACAAATAATTCCTTAGTGACTTGGATGATAAGGAACTCCAGATGCCTGTGGAAATGGGAGATGATGGGAGTCATAGCACGACTGATATCACTATTGTTTCCTTTAAGAGGGATTCTAGTTCTCCTCTCACATTAAAATATGTCATGTATGTTCTGAGTTTCAAGAATAATTAGGTTTCAGTTGCCATTTTGGAGGACCATGGATACGATGTGATATTTAGCGAAGGAAAGGATTTTCTTTGTCACATACCATTAGGACAAGTGAAGTGGATCATGGTTCGAGTGAAGAAACTCTATAAAGTAGATGTATAAGATTGTGCTACTTTCAGCACAAAAGAAAATAAGGTGTAGAGATGAGACATCGGTGATTTGTGTCATAGAAGATTGGGTCACTTCCACCATGGAGCTTTGAAGATCATGCAGTGAATTTATATAGGACTTCCCAAGGGTACACTAGAGTAGAGAGACACATGCAAAGGGTGTACACTGGGGAAGTACACAAAAGATATCTTTCACGATAAGGATAGTCAACCGCAAGAAATATTTGAAAGAGTTCACTCAGATGTGTGTGGACCGTTATCGAAAACCTCCATGGCCAAGCACATATATTATGTAATATTTGTAGATCATTTTTCTCGTAAGTATTGGATATTATTCATGCATAAGAAATATCATACATTCACTATATTTTGTGAATTTAAAGCACTTGTTGAGAAATAAAATGGTAGGAAAGTTAAATCTCTTAGGGGTGATAACAATGGAGATTATGTGTTGAACGAATTCAAGAAATTAAGTTCATCAGAAGGAATTCGACGAGAGTTAATAGAACCCTATAATGCATAGAAGAATGGGGTGGCTAAATGGAAGAACAAAAGTATTGTGGGAGATTCACGAGTGATGTTACATGATCAAGACCTATCGTTTCACAGTGTGGGTTGAAGCATACAACATAACTATATATGTGCAGAACAAGAGTCCTCATCGGATTCCCACGATGAGTACATCAAAAGAAGCATTTTTAGGTAAGAAACAAGATGTGGCACACTTCAGGATCCTTGGTTCATCAGTCTACTATCATGTTACTAAGGATGCAAGGAAAAATCTAGAACGAACAACTGAATTGGGCATATTTTTGGGGTACACTGATACACCTCACAACTATTGGGTGTACCTACCATCTCACAGCATGACACTAGTTTGTAGAGATGCGAAGCTCAATGAAGAGAAGGCCATGAGATGTTTCCTTAAGAGGGAGATTAATTTACATGTAAATGAGGATAATTTAGCTCCAAAGGAAGAACCTTAGGATGATGTGGAGCAACCACATGTAGAGGAGCAAAGAGTGGAAGCACACACTCATGCAAAGACTTCCAGAGATGGAAGGAAGTGCACTAGAGAGGCTGACATATTGATGCATGATGTTAGAGAGAATTTGGGAGCACCAACAACACAACCTAGGAAGAGGAGGTCACTAGATCAGTACACTGGCTACATGGTTGTGATGAGCGAGAGTGTAGATATTGAGACATCCTCATTCAAGAAAGAAGTGAAGAAACTAGCATGGGTTGATACCGTGGTAGAGGAGTATGACTTCATTACTAGAAGAGGAGTATGAGTCCATCCAATAAGAAGAGAGCATCAGGGGTAATCTTTAGTATTGGGTCATGTTGACAGTGCTAGACCCAACAACATTTAGGGAATCTCCCCAGAATAATTTCCCAACTAGAGCTCAGACTGTTTAGTGTAGGAGTCCCATCCGATATGATGGCCCAATTTCCATTGTCTTAAAGGTTTACCTTAGCTCTTTCTTGTCAGCACATGAGAGTGGTCAACTTTATCTTTGAATAGCGAGGTTCGAGTGCCTGGTGAGTGATTAGTGTTACTTGTGTCAAGGTTCTTTCACCACAAAAGGATAGGGTGGAAGTGAGCCTCAAGTTTAAAGGGAGTAGTCCCAACTTTGTTAGAGACACACAACACAAAAGGACATGTGAAACTTCTTGCGGAGTAGTACACATGGATGCAGTAGTCATAAACACAAAGTGAATGGATAACACACACAACACACAATAAAATCTCTGGTAGGATAGCCCATAGGGCAAGATATCTTTAACAACTTATACAACACATTTTACATAAGAATATGTGTTATAACAACCAAAATAGTTCAATTTTCTTAATACAGGTTAAAGAAACATACATCACACGTGCTCAAAGAATAGTCTTACAAACAAATACAATACATGTGTGAAAACGTGCTAGCCTATTATCAGGCTTCTGAATTAAGAGAATGTTCCAAGACACATCGATACACCATTACATCACTAACCCTGATAGTGGGGCATTGGAGCCACTGCTCGCTCCTCAAAGAAAATACTACAGACTCTCAAGACTATATTGTAGGAGACAAGGTGAAAAAGTCCTTTCGATGTACAAATGAGGGGTATATATAGCCAAGGGTGAAACTAACCCTTGTGACTGTTTAACTTCCCTCATGACTGTTTGAGTTACATGACTCTTCAACTTTACATGTGGGTCTCTTGGACTTCCACATTACATTACATTTATTACAACAGTATGGTCCATAGTAGTGATGTGGTGAGATGACTCATGACATGACTCGACATGATAGAGATGGTATGTTCATGGCGTTGGTGGTGCCAATACTGATCTGTAGTGCTGCTCAGTGATGGATGTGCTCTTGATGTATGATAGCTTCACCTCCACATCACAAGGTGTACTAAGTCTTTGATGGTATTGGTGTTCGCTTGATGTTGCACGTGCATGTCTCTCCTTCACTTGTACTTGGCATGATCCATGTGTTCGTCCATTCGCGAAGAAGTCACCTTGCATGCGCTAATTGTTCACCCCATTCATCATCAAGCCATGTCTCATCCATGTACCTATATCTACAATCACTCATGATGAGACGACATCAAATCTAGAAATATCTTAGTCTACCATGATCCATTATCTTCCGCTTTGAGGTGCAGGTGACCAGGAGAGAGGACATGACCCTAAAACCACGCAAAACACATTTCAGGATGGAATGCAAGCTCTAGACATTGTCCATGAAAATTGCGCAGAGGTCACTAGGAGGATGGGATGGGAAATTCGAATCAGGAGTTACTATCTACAGGATCTGGCTTAGGTTGAGGGAAGATCTGCGCAATTTTTCCAGGGAGACTGGCAGTGAAAATTGCACAGATCATCCAAGGAGGCTGATAGTAGGTTGTGGGAGGATGCTGACCAAAACTGCACAGAGCTGGGAGACTGGCCTACAAGACATCCCTGCGCAGTTTCTAGGTTGAGTGGGATGCTGGGCAAATGGGAGACTGCCCATGAAAACTACACAGTTTCAGGAGGAGCAGTATGCCGACTAACAAGGTGACTGGTTGAGAAAAATGCATAATTTTTTAGGGCAGTGTAGTGAGAGGAAGTGGGTGTCTATCTAGCATGTTTGCAGAGTTTCTTCAGCTAGTGAAAGCGGGCATGCTTGGCATATTTTGCACAATTTTTTTGAGGAGTGAGGCTCAAGATCACTGGCCGGTAAAACCCTCTAGTTAAGCAGCTGGAGGCTTGATGACTTTGCTTGCAAGTAGCGCAGATTGAGATGTTTTGCTAAGAAACTTCTATGTTTTTATGAGTGACAGGTAGTTGGGCTGATTTTAGGGTTTCCAGTGTAGACTACCTGGGAAGTAGCCTCAAACTCGTCATAATTCTGGGCAACAGTACACGTTCACTGACGGTTGATACTGTGGAGTGCATCTCATTGAGGGTCGAGTTGTTAGAGGGTGGTCCTATAGACAAATTTTCAACAAAATGACCAAGTGTGTGAATAAGTGACTTCGTACATGCATGACCTTGAGAACACACATTCAACATAACTTGATGACAAGACACCTTGAACCATCAAGACAACATGTACTCAATGTGACTAACCAACGATGTGAGCGCCAAGTGCGACACTTGTGATAGATCGTTTAACGATTGTGATGACACTTGTGTCACAGTGCATACGACTTCATGTGTGAGTGTGACAGATGCTTCATAGCGAATACGACTTGTACACATGAAGAGGGACCTTATGCATAGCCAAAACATGGATGCAAGCATGACATTGTGACCAACATGCTAAAAGATGTCTTGTCAATGGTCAAGTGAGGAGGGTGTAAAGACTCAACATGAGCTCACGGGATGAGCCTGAGTGCTTGAAAACATCAACGAAAAACCCAAGGAAGGCTTCGAAATTAGATGCAGGCCAAAATTTTGGAGGGCATTGTAGCCACTACAAAACTTGGCGACACACTCATCAAATCCTAGCTTCTCTGTTTTGGTCCATTCACAACACAGGGCCTTGGTCTTTCATGGAGTATTGAATCATTGTGTAGGCTACTATAGCTTCCCACTTACCCCATGGATAGACATGGTTCACATTTCTCCAACTCAGTCAAACCAAACAATAGGTTTTAGCTTGATCACAATGTTTCAAAATCAAGAAGGGTAGTTTGGCTCGCGAGTTAAAAATTTTCAGAGTATAAGTTTTCATCTTCGGTGTTGCTCCACTCCCAGTAGGACTGGAGAGTACCCCAATGGAGTCACGCAGGAACACATGCATTGCTCCATTGCTAGCTAGCATAGTTAGTACCTTGGTGGAGTTGCATGCTTCACCTCTTTACGCATGAAGCCTTTCCCTTATTTTGCCTTTCTATTTTTTATTTTTTTTAAGAGGACTATGCATAGGTACTTATTTGTTTTTTGGGCAGAAGAGGTATCCCATCTTATTGAGAGAATAAGAGGTTGTTCCTTCGAAGAATCATATAACACCTCTAACATAGCTTTGCTTGTTTATATTTTCCCCTTCTCTATTTATACTAGTTGGATGAGCTTGGAGACACACAGTAGAAGGCTGAGTACAGGCATGGGGTTTCCCTCTGTGGACACAAGTTCACGGTTGTACCCAATCTTCCCTTACATAAGTCTCGTATTTTTCATCAAGATTTCATTGGCCAATGCTTGTAACCAAGCACAAAGAAGATAGACGCAGGACTGGCCAAGTGCTACAATGTCTCAAGGCTCTTTGGATCTCAGCCACATACTCATTCAAAAGCTAGAACTCAATAGAGGGTAACATTTATTTTAAAAACCAAAAATAGCATGATACTAAGTAAACAAAAAAAAAATGAAACAAAAATAGTAATTGAAGCGAAAAAACAAAAAGCACTAAACAAACTATGTACATGGCTCGGGGCGCAGCCCCAACTTACTGAATGTAGTGTTTGAGATCTTGGTTGTTGAAAGGAAGGTTATCAACTGTTGCCTTTGCGGGGCCTGACCCAGGTTTTGCGCTAGTTAGCCAAACAAATCCCTACAATACTGGCCCTTTCGACATCAGCCTGTGGAGCGTGGACCGAAGTCTCACCTGAAGCAGTATAGGGGGATGCTGGAACCAAATTTCTACACCGTGATATGGTTGTGATGTTGGTTTACACCCTCTACCCCTACTTTCATGTAGGTTGCTAAGCCTTAGGGTTATGTCAATCCACCCTTTATTCCACCCTTCAGTACCTCCACGAAGCTGTATGATTGACCTTCACGTAGCCCTAACCTGTGGTAGGGGTACTTTTGCATAGCTATAACAATTTATTGTATAGGTTCCCAAGCTATCTCAAGTGTTTTACTTATCTTACTAATCAATCACAATTAGTGCCATGTAAACTAATCTCCTTACTTACATTCAATTAACCAATACAATCACATATATTCATGCATCAAATAAACATTGTAAATTAAACCCAAAATGCAATATAATCAGATGCATTAACAAGAACTAAATACATAGTAATTGCAGTATACTTCTCTTTATTGATATCTTTCAGTTTAATACAGACTCTATTCGCCTTGCACACATAGATGCAAGGGTATGTGCACTCAGCTGTGGACTTCCACCCTAGGCCTCTGCACACTTAGCCGTAGAGTCTCTACCTACACTAAGGCCCGAAACACTTAGAATTCTCTACCAAAACTCCAATGTTTAACTCTTCTTCACTTCATAGAGCTTACTTACTTAGCTCTTTTTTATACAATCCCATGGTCCACGGACCATGGGTAGATCTTTACAGCCGAATTTACACTCTACAAAATAAGGGCGAACAACCCTTTATGACTCTTGACACCTTCGTGCTCCGCAACCACAAAATTCAGAGACTTTACAACTCTATTACAAAATTGTCCCAAAACATGGGCTTTTAGCCCCAAAAATGCCCTTGGGGGAACCCATTGCCAACAGGCCCCCAACACAAACATGGCGACATTCCCTTTGAGTCACTCTGTGGGCACATAAATATTGGCTTGAAGACCTCCCAGCTCGACCTATATGAGAGCAACCTCGGTGGTGCACTGTGAGACCACTTGCTTCACTTCTTGAACCAACTACTTTTTCATTGGTCTTGAATTGTCAACCTGAAGCTTCTACTGAGTCGCTTGCAGATTAGCAAGCTTTCTTTCAATGGAGGCCACGACCAAATAACCTTCATCCAATCGGTGCTTCAACCACACCTTCAACACTACCTCTTTGTGTTGTGCTACATCGACCTGTTCCTTTAATGTTTTGGCCTCCTGCAGCTTTGCTAGTCTCTATGTGAGAGCGAGGGTGCACATTTTTCCCTTTACTTCATAATAGATATGTTGTAGTTCTCGTGCCTCTGTCTCTAGCCACTGTACATTAGGATCCTCCTGCAACCTCGTCAAGACCTCGAAAAACTGTTCAAAAAGTCATGTGTAGTCTGCTACTGCACTGTCTACCACCACTATCACCTCTATGACAACGGTTGCACGTTGCTCCTTTACTTCTGGTGAAGTTGAAGGTTGGGCCTTCAACTGCAAATCTGCAATCCGTAGGTTCAACTCTATTTGAACCTTAGCCAACTCTGTGCGAGCATCATGCACCCCTATAGAAAGCTTGCGAATGCACACCTCGATTGGTTCTCCCTCAAGAATGGCCAACTCTGCGACCATTCGGCATGCCTCATCCATGACCTAAACTATGCGCTTGTTTTGGTCAGTTACCTCGGTCATGGCGACGATGGTAGAGTCACGTTGTAGGGCAAACTGTACATTATTGTTCTATTGTTCACTGATTACCTGTACAACATGTTGTTTGCGGGCCCTCAGCTCCACGATCACTCCATCCTGCAGTAGGTGAAGCACCTCAATAGGGAGCACTGCCAAGTTAAACCCCACGCCCTTGAGCGCACTGACAGCATGCCTGTCAGATTCATTTTCTTTGGTCAGTGCTCCATCCGGCAACACTATCACTCGGGAGTCCTTCACATGGAGCATCTCAGTAGCTTCTGAGGTACCGATAGCGAGGTTAGTGGACACCATGCTAGCCTATGATGCGTAGATTTGCAGCTCATGCAGACCCGTTTGGATGGCCCCCAATACTTGTTTCTGTTGTTGCTTGAACTGCTGCAGTACCTTTGTGGTAACATCCTGCACTATGTCTCTAATTTCATGCAACTCTTCCTTTGTGAGGGTGATTGGGTCCAGCGACATCTTACTGGCCTTGGATTTCTTCTGCGGCCCACTTTTTATAATTATCTTGGATGTTTATTGTGGTACAACAATGTCTGTCGGTCCGTTCCATGCTGCTATATTTGCTCATTAGCTTCTTCCCCTATTTTGGGTGAAGGCAACCTCACACCTTTGTGTGAGCCACGCTCTTTTTTGCCTGTCTTCTTTTCCACCTGCTGGAAGGCATCGCGCTCTGCCTGGTCCTTGTCAACGACCTCCTTCTTCCTTTTCTCGACTAGCTGTGCCATCTTGAGCTTGGCCTCCTCCTTTTTCTGTTGCATGACAGACTTGCTCGACCCCACCACCAAGTTTGAGGCAGTGTGTCACTCTGTCAGCGAGTGATCAAGAACTACACCAATCATGTCATCCATTGCCAAGTAAGGTGAGTCATGCCACATCTACTTAAGGTGCCTATGTGCCCTTATCAATACACGTTTAAAGTCTGCCTTGAACTCCGTGTACTCCTGTAGTTTGGAAAACACAATAGGTGACAATCACATTTTTTGATTGATAGCCATGCTATGTGCATTTCCATCAAGATCCAAAAGATCTTGCTATCCTTGATGCACTGAGCATCCTTGGTTGCCCACAGTGAAGCATACTTCACTACTTCTGAAAGGTCTGATGCGACCGAGGGGAATTTACTGTCTTCTGGTAGCTCCCAGGCTACTAGGACAATGGATATCAAGAGCCACACATAGTGGAATGTCTTGCTGAGCTCCTGTGCCTCATGGTAGTTCGCAAGGAACTCACCACAGAGATAGTGCACCCAATTAAACTCGACTCCTTCGGCATATTGGGCTGCTAGGGTGATGATTAGTTGTGGCACTTCATCTGCGCGACACTTCCTCATAACATTTCCCGCCAAAATCTACGTGGCCACCTTGACCACAGGATCGTAGATACTTAAGATGGCATAGCCTCGCGGCTTCTTCACAATCTTGAATTTCTCCTTCATGGCCTCTGCGAGGGCCTTCTTGCCACCTTTTCCAGCAAACATCATGGCCAGATTTTCCCCTGTATAAGCTAGCCGCATGATCCTACGGATCAGCCTGTCAGTGATGGGTATCAGCTCCTCCAGCCATAGACACCCATTTTTCACCAAGCATAGCAGCTGCTTGATGACCAATATTGTAATGGGGGTGCGATTGTAGTGCAACACCCATAGCATGTTGAGAAGACCTACCTTGTCTACTCCCCTGAGCCACTTCCACGATTCTAATGCAATCATTTCGGTGGTTGTGTGAACAATACGGTGCATGAGATGTTCTGTCGCCAAGTGCAAGAACTTTTCATGGTAAACTAAGTACCAATCTTCCAGTTTCAATAGAGGAACCCACCCCAAGTTTGGTCCTTCAAAGAAAATCTCATCGGGAAGCATAGGTGTGTGCAAGGCGACCTTCATTTCATCAATGTCCTTCAGCACTTTGGTCTTACGTTTGCATGGAGGGACGTATTCGAGCAACTTAGTGATAGGGTTAGAACCCTCAACTTCAACTTCATCCACTTCCACCCCAAAATCCTCATCATCCATCGGGATGTCCTTAATTTCTTCCTCCTCTCGCTCTATGTTAATGGATTTTCCCTTTTCGTGCTCTGTGGGCTTGTCCTTCAGTGTGTTTCTTCTAGGCGTCATGCACACTGGTATCGCAGCCCGCTTTCCCTTCTTATCCTTCGCACTTACCTTGTAGAGGTAGGCCTTGGTATAGGCATCCGTGGTGATTTGGGGACTTCATCTAGTACCTCTACAACCTCTAGAGCAGCTCCCTCTACCTCCCTAACAACTTCCGACACAACCCCCTCGGCTGTCACTGCTTCAGTGTCCATAACTTCAGATTCTGGGATAAAATCATGGATGAAATTGCAGTTGGACTCTAGAAACCGATCAAACACTAGGTAGTCAATAAATTGTTCGAAAAATGCATGGGTCATGCACGTCTAAGAGCTCACCAAATCGATGTTCAAAATGCCAAGAGTTTTTCATTGGACCTCCACTTATAATTTATAGGTCATTTTGAATTCAAATATGACCATTCCCCCGACATTTGGTTCATTAATTCTAGATTGGAAACAGATTTCCAAGGATTTTACCCATGAATTTTGTCTTGAATGCTAGCCGCCCACTCCATTTGGCCACTTCCTTATCATCAAATTATGAACAATTACTTTAACGGTCACTTTCCAGCTGACCTGCACAATTTTTCCCAGGGTAGCGTAGCTCTCTTCATGTTGTCACAAGCCCTGTGACATTTCCTCGTTCCACACAATCCTCCAATCACGTAGTTCCCCAACCTGGGCAATGTAGTTTATATTCTCACACCTCCTTTCAGCTACCTAGAGTGGTAAGACTATGCTACCTTCATATAGTCACCTGGCCGGATCATGGTGTATGGCTTCAATCAGTTGCCATTCACCTTTCCTGGGAAGGGATCTCTGTTGAATTTAACCAACTGAACTACTCCACCATCAGTAATATCCTTAATGACATAGGGCCCTAGCTAGTGCATTCCGAATTTCCCTAGAAATTTATCAAACTTGCTATCATATAACAAAACAATCTCATTTACCTTAAAGGTGCACAACTTAATGTGTTGATCATGCCATGCTTTTTCATGCTACTTTTGGACTTGTTGGTGAAATCCAACCATAAATATTTCTTCATCATGCTCAGAAAGCTGCGTGAGCCTCTCTTCTAGGACTCCATGATCCATCATACCCGTGAGTGCCGTTATGCATAGACTAGGAACAATGTATTCCATGGGCATCACCACTTCAAGATCGTATACAAGCCTAAAGGGTGTATGTCCAGTCAACTTTTTGCATGTCGTTTGACAGGCCCATAGTACTGCGGGTATGTGCAGGTCCCAATCACTTTGCTGAGCATTGAAAACCTTGATCAGGGGGTTCTCCAGTACCTTATTGAATGCTTCCACCACTCATTAGCCTATGGGTGATAAGACATGCCTTTCCGGTGATATACCTAAAATTCCTCCATCAACGCATTAATTGTTTCGTTTAGAAAGTTTGTACCATGATCACTCATCAAAATATTTGGACACCCAAATCGTGCTAGTACATACTCAAAGAGAATCTTCGCAGCGGTCATGCCTGTGTAGTCCTTCGCAGGTTGTGCCTCTGCCTATCGAGTAAAATACTTAGTCACTGTGATAATGTACCGCACTCTCGTCTTCTTCCCTTGGGGCTGAATGGGTCCCACAAAATATATCGCTCATTTATTAAAAGGTTCTAATGTCATTTGTGGATTTAGAAGCATCTCATCTCTCCATGATGGCCTGCTAGTCCTTTGACACATGTCACATGCCCTACAATAGGCTTTGGAATCCTGATGGAGGGTTGGCCAACACAACCCTGTGCGTAGAATCTTTTGCATGGTCTCCCTTCTTATGTAATGCCCTCCCGCAGCACCCCCATGAGCATCCATGAGGATATTGCTCCTTTCAAACTTTGGTACATATCGTCATAATACTTCATCAGACCCCATTTTGTACAGATGTCTGGAAATAAAAAAAAGTCTTTTGTGCGCACTACTAAATCCTTCTTCTATTGGGCAGTGTAGCCTTTCGGGGTGGTTCCTGTCGTTAGGAAGTGTATGATGTCTTCAAAGTGACCATCTACAATGCACACTATAAATAGCTACATGTCAGGCAATCCCTCCTCCAAATTAGTGGGTTCTTCCACTGTTTTGATGCATGACAGATGGTCTGGTCTCAGGTTCAGTCATCCAGGCTTCACAATAACTTCAAAATCATACTCCTGGAACAATAAAAACCACCTATAGATTCTCCCCCCAACACAGGCTTATTGACCAAGTATTTCAACATAGAATGATCCATATAAATCTTAAAATGTCCACCTAGAAAATAGTGTCTAAACTTCTGGAGCGTGTATACCATGGCTAATCCTTCACACTCGTTGATGGAATAATTCTTCTCAACCTTGGATAACCTTCTTCTTGCGAACGCTATAGGATGGTCCAATTCTCCTCCGCCAACCCAAGTCAGTATTGCTCCCAGTGCTATACATGATGCATCTACATGTACATGAAACTCCTTCTTCCAATCCGGGAAGACTAAAATCGGTGCGGTGACCATTTTTCCTTTCAATACATCCAAGCTTTGTTGACAGTCCTCGTTCCGACAGAATGTGAGATCCTTTTTCAACAACTTCTCCATAGGCATAGTGATTTATGCATAGCCCTTAATAAACTTCCTACAGTACCCAGTATGTCCCAAGGCTGCGTGTAGCTGTTTCACACTTCTTGGTTCTTCCAAGTTAAGTATCATTGTGATCTTCGCGAGATCTACCATCAGTCCCTGTCTTCAAACCACATGGCCCAGAAGAGTCCCAAAAGGACCACAAAACAAACAATTCTTCAAATTTAGTGCAATCTGGTACCTTCGACAAGTATCCAACATTGAGCACGTTTTAACAACCCAAACATAGTCCAGTCATCGAAGTACACCTCCAGAAACTTATGAATGGAGTCTTTGAATGTAGGAATGACTACGTGTGAAAAAATCCCAGGCGCATTCTTCAATCTGAAAGGCATTACAATGTACTGAAAACATCCCCATTCAATTCTGAAGGTCATCTTGCTCCTATCTTCAGGCATGATTTTGATCTAATGGTACCCAAAAAACCCATTAGTGTAGGAGTATGCTTCTTGGCCACCTAAATTATCAAATACCTCATGAGTGAATAGAGTCGAGAAAGGATCATGCATGCAAGCATCATTCAACTTCCTGATATCTATGTATATCCTTATTTCATCCTTCTACTTCTTTTCCTATACCACCATTGGGCTTACATAGTCAAATTCTTCCACGGGCTCAATGATGACTGCCGCGAGCATCTTATCTAACTCTAAGCGGACCTTCTCCTTATACATCAGATTGAGATGGTAAGGTCTTTTCGTAACTAGCTTCGCATCAGGTTTTAACATGATCTTCATAACACCTAGTTCTCCTATTATCCCCTTTAACTCAGTAAAATTGGTAGAGAACAAATCCTGGTATTTGCGAAGCAATTTGACGACCTTATCTACCACCACATCATCCCAATAATCTCCAATATTCATGAATTTTGGCTCCACCTCCGTACCAATATTTACCTGTTTCGTTTTCAGTGGCACAATTATATTAGGATTTTCGATCTACGGTCCCTCAACCTCACGGTGACCCTTAGTCTCAGGGATATTAATCTTTTGTGGGTCCTCTTCTTCTTCTTCAGCAATCATGTTATAGCATTCCAGCGCGTGGCTCAGCTAAGTGGTCCAATCAGGTTGAACCAAATCCAAAGGATCCTACAGTATCCTAAATATTTCTTCTTTAACTTCTTGTAGCGCTTCGTCAATATAGTCAAACCTATCTTCAAAGTTGAACGTCATTATGAATCCTTCATGCAGAATATCCTATTCACCTGTTCCATGGTGGAGCTCTGTCTCCAAGTACCAGTTCATTGGGATGACATCAAAGGTGTGACAGAACAAGTGCACCCATTCAGTTTGGAGCTTCGCTCCATAGGCATTAACCAATTTGGCCAAGGGTGCACACGGATCATCCTTTCTGTCATACTTGCCTATCATTCATACCTTCAGCTACCCAAAGCATGTTCTCATCATCCTCCTACACTCATGCCAATTGTCAAAACTACCCCTGTGCGCACCCCACCATCTTGTGGGCATAGCACGCAGTGCCGAATCCAAAGCCTGGAAGAACTGCGTCTCTGGTACTTCCCTCTCAAATGTGTCCAAAAACATGTCCACATCATTCAAGACATCATAAGTGGGTAGATTTCTTACCTCTGATGACACACAGCACAACGACTAGGTCATCATGTTACAACTCAATGCGGTTACTTCATGTAGTCGATTCTGCCAGCGCTCTAATTCTTCATCTGAGCCTGAGTTGCAAGAACTCTCACGATCCCATGTAATTCATCCATCCACTTTCAGATTCACCCAATCTTGGTCTCGCGCTATTATCTTATATATGCAGTCCAAATCATCATCACTCTCTTAATCATGGACTAGTTCTGTATAGCACGATCCTTCAACAAGATCTAGGGGTACTATTATGCGAAGTGATTTCTTTTCAAATATCATCTTTCACTTCTTTGGGTTGATTACCCCTTTCATGCTAGTAGCCCAATCAATACCAAGGAGCGCAGGGTAGGGGTTTCTATCATCCACAATTTCTATTACCTCAAAATCAGCCAATGCACTCATGCCTTCAATATCTACAATTACTCCTTGCAGTCATCCCATGGGGATGATCTTCTGTTGATTTTGCATCCTTAACTGAATCAGAGACCACTGCAGTGTGGGTCTTCCCATTCGCTCCCAAGTCTGCTTCGGAAAAACATTCATGTCTAACCCCAGGCCCAGAATAACCTAATCCATTTCATATTCTCCTATCTACATGGTGAGTCTCGTCTCACATCTTGTCCTTGCTTTATGCTTACCAATCTTTCGTACCATGTGTTTTTCACCCGAAGTGTTTTCGATGCATCTGTTTATAAGTTCCTGTAACCACTTTACAGCCTTGCGATCATGCAGTAGCTTCATGCAGGTCTCTAGAAAGGTCGTAAGCATAGAAGGGTCCATTTCCTAAACAGGTGTTGTGGGGGAAAGTATCCAACTCGGAATGACCCTAACCCACTCTAAGGGTGACAGTTCCTTAGCAACAACTGAAAGCAAAGCTATCTAAAGTTTCTTCTTTATGACATGCAAGAGATAAAAGGAAGAGATCCACTTACCGATGTCTTGCGCAAATGGTCGATCCAATCTCCTTTGTTTGCCGCTTGCTCCTAGCTCCAAGTCCTTTCACGGGCCCAGCTACACGAGATCCTGCAAATAAGACAAGAAAAGGAAACTACAAGAAGCATGCATTCATAATCGATTCAAGGATTAGCATAAATCAAAGACGCAAGTAAGACAATACACCATTGAAACACATGCGAATAGAAGAACCTCAAATGCTTTATTAATATATGGAAGTAAGGTTCAGGCGGTGATACAACCATGAGAGGTCCAATCCAGCATCACCTTCCCGACGGAGAGAAATCTCTTATTCACCTCCCTCAAGCAATCACCCAATACTCTCGACTGTAAACCAACAACAATTCTTTGCACTAAATTCCGGCCTCCAGATCCCATGGGATGAGATCCTTATATAGAGTTTTGGAGTGAAGATAAGTCAGCTTGATGTGTGACTTGTTGTCCTCTTCAACTCCAGTTGTTCTTCAGTCCTTCACTCAGAGTTTCTGCCTTCCACTTGGAGTTTTAGAAGCTCTTAACTCATCATTAGGCGAATCTTATGATCAAGTGTCTTTTTGGAAGCTTCCTGGGCACTGGCCCATTGAGAAAAATTTTCCTCCACATGTCAAAGTACACCCAACGTAGGTAGCCTTTGTTGCACTTGCTATGCAGCGCAGGTAGCCTTTGTTGCACTTGCTATGCAACGCAGGTAGCCTTTGGAGCAGCTGCTTTGATCCAGAATTGACCTGTTTTTGAGTGTTTTTCAGTGGAGAACTGATTTGTAGTGTTGTGGTTTGCTGACCTTGTTTCTCTAAGGGTAAGAACAACATGTTTAGGGAATTTGGATCCCTTAGATTATTGACATTTCATGCTCTATGCTGTAAGGCACAAAAATGTCTATAACAGTTGCCCCCTAAAGTATGAGGTCGTTTATCGAGTGAAATGCTTTATTAGGAGGATCCGAAGTTCATTCAATCGTCGGGAGGTGACCTGTAACAAAATACAATACAATACATTATCTTTTCATACTTTCTTTTCATGATCTAGCTGATGCGGGCATTTCCCATGCTCAGCTTTATAAATACATTTGTTGTACATAAACAGACGATCGTCTGATGACAGACTGATAATTCTCTGCTTTTAATTATCATCCTTTCTAGTAGGATGATCATCAGCTGCACATGTTTATGTTTTTGTCTCCTGAATATATATCGCAGCCCGGATGGATGAAACTAGATTCGGGGTCTTCAAACTTGTCCAATCTTCACTCTAGTACAAGTCGATCCATGTGAGAATTTCTTGAAGTCGAACATGGAAAGACATCGCTTGATTACCAGTCAATAATGTAAACTGTTAACAAGCGTGAGAGGAATCGCCGATAATGATGATGACCCTCAAGGTACTGCAGCACAATTCACGTGGTGTGAATATAGGATCTGACGTTGAACACCACGCAAAGTCTCCTGGTCGAAGGTCATTAATGTATACCTATCGCCGGGAGTGAGAAACTTGCCACTGAGGCATGCAAGCTTCAAAGTACTGAGGGGGTGTTCCTAGATCAACTTCTTGGATAGTGAGCTGATGTCGACAAGAAGTGATCCGTCAAAGGAGGGCCTTAATGAATCCCACATCAGTGACACGGAACGGAGCTAGTGATGATGGTGAAAACGATCTATGAAATATAATTCAGGGTGGCGGTCATGGAAGGATGAAAGATGATGTACGGTAGTGGATGGGACCCGGTTGACACTTTCTGAATGACATCTCTCGAACATATAATGACACTGATGTGATGGATCGGTAGCATTACCCCATGTATGGATGGTATGGCGAGACCATGGTGAAGGGACCGGTGAATGATAATAACCCAACCCGATATTTACGGAGGTAAAAGTGTCATGTTCAAGAGCGACTTGCTACCATTAATCTTTGAGGTTCTTCCCAATTTTTCCCCAGTCATTTCTGACCAGTACCTCTTTATTTTTGTCAAGCTTGAGGAGGATAACATATGCTTGTTCTATAACCTGCCCTTCGGGCAAGCCCATCGCTATGTTTTAACGAGCCTAGCGATAGGGAAACTCGTTCTCGTCTAAAGACAGGTTTGTCGCTATCTAATTTTTTAACGAGCCCAGCGACAAAGACAACTCGGTCCTTTTCATTTTTAGAGAGTCTGAAAAGGGTACATAAAGTGGACTCCAGGGGTCCTTTTTCGTCATCTAATCCCTTAAGTCCGAAAAAGTATAAAACAATACAGAAGGGATGAATGTTCGATATCTTTATCGAGCCGAACTAGACAAGCGCTCGATCTTTTTGTGCAATAATCCCTCAGGTCCAAAAAGATTAAAATCTAGAGGAGGGATAGCTCTTCCGGTCCTTTTAACGAGCTGGAAGGCCAAAACTGGGCAAACTTTTCATTTTTTACGAGTCAGTGAAAAGAGCTCAAAGAAGACTCGTATTTTGAGGAACGAGTGATAAACAGGGATAGCAGCAGATTCCAGGTACAGGTTGGAATTTTCCAATCACGGCAGTATTACAAGGATGGCTAGGTGGGATCACTCTTCGCAGTTGTTCCTCAAAATAGGTAAATAATCAAGTGGATGTGAATGATCGGCCAAATGAAAAGTGGAGGTGACGGTGCACAAACACGACCAAGGCTTTTATGGCTGATGAATTTACGGTCTCAAATGGTTATTTACCGGTTCATTTTTCCTGAATGAGCTTGAACTCTAGGGGAAAGCCTGCTCACAAGCTTATGTTTATTTTTTAACGAGCATGAATTTCTGCATCAAAACTGCTCGGATCTTGCGTTTATTTTTTAACGAGCATGAACTTTGCCAAAACTGCTCGTTTTTACCAGTCATGAAGTAGGAAGGTCTCATGGAAGATCTCTATTTTTTAAAAAGCTTCATCTCCCTACGCTTTGCTCCATACCCTCTCTTTATGCAAGCTGGGTATCGGCTAATCCTACGAGTTTAACGGGTTAGACCTACAGGTTTAAAGGGAGGACCTAAAAAACTAAAAAAACAAAATATCCGCCTGCGCTTGCATTCCAAGAGGTTTGCATGCCCCCAGGTGTAAGTCTAATTTCAAGGCTGCCCCTACTTTTCCGTTAAAAACCTTTGTTTTCGACAGGTGAGGCTTACCTCTTTCAGGTTACCCAAAGATTGTTCTGTTAATCCTTTCAAACAGAACTTTCTTCGGCGATGTCTATCATTAGGTTACACAAAGAAGGTTACGATTTGTTGCAGCAATAGAATCTCTTTCTTTGGAGGCTGCCCCTACTTATCCTTTAAAACATTTGTTTTAATGGGTGAGGCTTGCCTTTAATCCAAAGATGGTTACTACTTGCTACCGCAAACGGATCCCCTTCTTTGGCAGAGCCTACTTTTTAGATAAAGGTGAATGACGACGCTTTGCCACACACTTAACTTTAACAAAAGAATCTTTTTCCAGAACAACCCCATTCCCAATTATCCCTTCTGAGAGCCCATCTCTCTCTTTGTCTTCTTGTCCTTCTTCTCTACGAAGATGGCTCAGAGGAAGATTCTCAAAGATGAAGGAGGGGATGGGGTACGGACTAGTCATATTCTCCCGCGAAAATTCTACTTTACACCCAAGGTTTTTCTGCCTCCAGAGCAGACCAGGATGCATGCCCCCTGGGTTCCGGCCTTCCTCTCCCGAATTACTCGCGCTCATCAAGAAGAAGAACCGGAGGTAGAGACCTTTCTTGATCAAATAGACCATTCAGGATAGGTATGTGACTATTTGCGATGCGTGATCCCGGAAGTGAAAGTTGGTCTACGAGCTTGGCCATTCTTGCTTCGTATGGAAAACACATTATTCGAAAGAGTGAGGAGACTATTGCTTCCATGCAATATATGTAGTCTCATCCAAGGAGTAGATTATAATCCAAGGGTCCTTGGACGACCATCAAGCCCATCTTGACAGCCTTCCCTTTCAAGGTAATAGGCACATTAGGCAGAATCCCTAATGGTCGACTGGTTCCTCTGTCAAAACCCGAGAGATTTCTTGTCTCGGGCAAAAGCACCGGGCAACCCAGTGCTTTCCAAGCAATAGAGGACAAGATACTCACATATGCCCCTTCATCAATGATAGTTCCAGCCATCACCATTTTGTATATTTGGACTATAATTCTAAATGGTATACTGGCTGGTAACCGGGGTCTGCCTAGTTGGTTCCAATCAAAGGATGCAACTAGGTTGCTTGGTGGTGGGACCGAATATACGGCCGGATATGATCCTGACGATGCTCCTTCCTGCGATAAAGGAGTGGGCACATTGCCCAGATGCTCATCAGAATTGGTGTTGATGAAAAGAATCTGGATGGTGTCATCCTTACTCTCTTCAGTGGGGGTGTCAACTGAAGATGAATCCTCAGTGACTGTGGTATTTGAAGATGAAACTTCTGAAGGGAGAACCGGGTCAACTGCCGTTTCGACCTTTGGACTTTCGTCCGGTCCGGATTCAGTAGGTTCACTTTCAGCGACTGACACTTCAGCTGGCCCTATGAGCGGGACAATTGTATTCTCAACCAACGAAGGACTTGGCACAAGTTTTTGATATCCAGGAGGAAGTAGCAACAGTGCCATCGGTTGATCTTCCAAAACTCTCTTTGCTTCGTCTAAAAAGGGACAATGGCGAAGGGTGTGATTTCCTTCACACAGTTCGCAGGGGAATCTCATTCCCCTTCGTCGTCTGCGACCTTCACTTTCGTTGTTCGACGGTAAGCATTCAACCTAGTTGTCAGAGGTTGACGCTTCCGAATCGTGCAAACGAGGGGACCAGTCCCTTAGTATCCGGGGAATACTGGGACAATTATGGTGGAGGTGGTCTCCTATACATATGACACATGGCGATTTGGGCCCGGTCCGTGCTGTGTGTGGGTTTTCATTAGATACCTTTTGCTTGCCCCCAGGCGCCTTTGGCTCCTTCTGCTTCTTTTCTTTCTTCTTCTTTTCCTTCTTCTTTTCTATGGGAGACGCACTTTTGGCGGCTTGACCTTTCGAAGAAGAAGGATCGGAGGAAGGCTCATAAGAAGTGGAAGGCTGGAGGGTAGCTCTAGACTGGTCTAACTGTTGACTCGACTGTTCAGGAACCGTGGTGGTATGAACTACAGCGGTTGAGAACAGCCAAACTGGCAGGCCAATTGTCAGTCCTGGAAGCGACAATGTGGCCATGTGGGGCGCACCAACTTCTCCCCAAGAGGAGAAAGGGCTAGGGGTCCCATGTTGTGGAATCCCTTGGTTGGTGTGTTCCATGTTCTCATGATCCAGGTGGATGTTGGTGGCCACCCACCAACCCATTTGGACCCCCACAACTGTCTCTTTCAGCATTTTCAGTTTCCTTAATTGTAGCACAACTTACTATTTTTAGCAGTTTTTCGGGTCCTGAACTTCCGGAGCCGTTTTGAGGCCCTAAACGATGTTTTTTTGGGAATCTGGGGGCAACATGGGTCTATAGATCGATGTTGCCCTTCCCAAAGTGGTAGTGCTCGGATAGATCTTTCTAACGAGCTATTGTACGCGTCAAACGGAGATCGTATGCCAAAGTTACGACCCCGGGAAATTGATGTACCAATTTACCCAAACGGGGCCCACAATTTGGCGTTTCATCTTCTAGGGTTAGGTTTCGGGATGTGAAGGGTTTTCCATTGTTTCTCAACAATAAATAGGCCTTCGAGCCTCATTGTAATACAGTTCGGAACAGTTCAGAGGCATGTAGCCGCACATCTCTTCTCAGAGATAGCTACCATCGCCCTAGCTGGTTTATTTCCATTTCTGGTTGTATTCAGTATTTTCCATTAATGAAATGAATCATTATTTCCGCTGCATCTATGTGTTTATGGTTATTGCATCTCTGTATTTATGGTTATCTCTGTAATCTATTGCGTTCCTGTTTAAATCCGGATCAGTGGTATCAGAGCGGTCTGCTTTTTCTCTGTTTTTCTTTGCATGTCCCCAACGAGGTCGGGATATAAGGAGTTAGGGCTTGAACTGGTCGAACCTTTGCAAGACCAGCCTCGCAAATCCCGACGGCCTCCCATGGCGGATGAGAAGAAAGACGAGGGGGCAGGAGATCCTATCAAAATCTTGCTCGAAGAAGCGCTCGAGCGGCAAAGGAACGCGATGATGGATAGCTTTGCGCAGATCCTTCAGCAGCTACCCAGAGGTGACGCATCGGCTTCCAACAGCGACTCTGGAAACGCCACACCGTTTAAGGTACAAGTTAATTTTGAAATCCCCATCTTCGAGGGTCAAATAGACGCAGATGCCGTAGATAAATGGTTAAATCTGCTAGATGGGTATTTTTCTGTTCACGAATTTTCAAGTCGGGAAAAGATTGTTTTCGCTCTTCTCAAAGCAGCCCCCCACGTCAAGGACTGGTGGGAAACCTACTGCGAGCAGAAGGATGAAAGTACAGGCTCACTATTTTCAGCCGCACCCACTTGGAATGACTTCCGGGATGCCATCAAGGAGAAATACTACCCTGTCGGAAGCTATGAGGACAAATACATCAAATGGACCACACTGCGGCAGGGACGAGACCAAGATGTGTCGGAGTTCACAAACATTTTTCATACCCTTCGAACACAGTTGGGTATCAAAGATTCCGAGCTGCATCTGGTACTCAAATACCGTGGCTGCCTACACAAATACATCCAAGAAGAGATGGGGTTCTTGAACATCCCCTCACTCGGCACAGCATACCGATATGCTGTCAAAATCGAGCAAAAGTTCAAACAGAAGAAGCGAGACTTTGGATCTGCAAATCCGAAGCCCAAAGGACAAAGCCAAGGCGGGGTGACCCAAGACAACCCGTCGAAGCCGCAAGAAAAGAACAACACCACGAAGCCGAAGAAGGACACAGGAAAGTGGTGTGAGTTCCACAAGAGTCCCACTCATAACACAAGTGAGTGTCGGACCAAGCAGTCGCTGGTGGCCGAGTTGAAGGCTTCCGAATCAGATGCATGTTCCGACCCTGAGCCAGAACTCGACAAGGGGAATGGAAAAGGGAAGCAGATCATTGATGCGGACCCCAACGCCACTGTTGCCACTGCCAAGATCAAGAAAAATGAGCCCGAAGATCCAGAGGAAGGGGAGCGTCTTTTCCACTCACAGATGTGGGTGAAGGGTTCACCGCTGCGATTCATTGTCGACAGTGGTAGCCAAAAGAACCTCATTTCAGCAGAGGTCGTGAAGCGGTTGGGCCTACCGACTACACCACACCCACAGCCGTACAGTATCGGGTGGCTTCATGAAGGACGAGATCTCAAAGTTCGCCAGCAGTGCCGCCTTCCCTACAACATCAAACCCTTCACAGACGAGGTATTGTGTGATGTTACACCTATGGATGTGTGTGATGTATTATTAGGCCAGCCATACTTGTGGAGGAGACATGCTGTGTATGAGTCAAGGCCTCGTGCTGTCATTATTTCTTTGAATAATTCATTATACAGGATACCAGAGGTAGCCCCACCTACTGCCACATCCTTGATCACTACCAAGAAAGGCAGCAAGCTCATATCACAGACCAGGAAATTCATTTGTCTGGTTCACTCCCAAAATAAGGGGAAGATCGTTGCTACATCCATGACCCCTGCAAAGGGTTCCTACACGCAGCAGCAGCAACAAAGGGATACGGTCATGACAGAACACAGGAACAACTTCTCCTCACCCACAGGGGTACCACATAAGTTTCAGGTGGGCAACAAAGTTTGGTTACATCTGCAGAAAGAACGCCTTACAAGAGCCCATCAGAAGCTCCGACCACTCCGACATGGTCCTCACAGCAGTACCAAGGCTATGGGCAACAATGCTTTGAAGCATAGCATTCCTCCATTCCTTCGCTTGCACCGAGTATTCAATGTGGACCATCGTCGACCATGCTTTCCACCATCACTGGACACATCAGAGATTGCAGGACAAGTTCAGCAGATGGAGGAACTCAACGCAATGGGGACCATTGCTTCCTAAGGGGGGAGGAATGATCCAGGTGGATGTTGGTGGCCACCCACCAACCCATTTGGACCCCCACAACTGTCTCTTTCAGCATTTTCAGTTTCCTTAATTGTAGCACAACTTACTATTTTTAGCAGTTTTTCGGGTCCTGAACTTTCGGAGCCGTTTTGAGGCCCTAAACGATGTTTTTTTGGGAATCTGGGGGCAACATGGGTCTATAGACCGATGTTGCCCTTCCCAAAGTGGTAGTGCTCGGATAGATCTTTCTAACGAACTATTGTACGCGTCAAACGGAGATCGTATGCCAAAGTTACGACCCCGGGAAATTGATGTACCAATTTACCCAAACGGGGCCCACAATTTGGCGTTTCATCTTCTAGGGTTAGGTTTCGGGATGTGAAGGGTTTTCCATTGTTTCTCAACAATAAATAGGCCTTCGAGCCTCATTGTAATACAGTTCGGAACAGTTCAGAGGCATGTAGCCGCACATCTCTTCTCAGAGATAGCTACCATCGCCCTAGCTGGTTTATTTCCATTTCTGGTTGTATTCAGTATTTTCCATTAATGAAATGAATCATTATTTCCGCTGCATCTATGTGTTTATGGTTATTGCATCTCTGTATTTATGGTTATCTCTGTAATCTATTGCGTTCCTGTTTAAATCCAGATCATCTCAACCTTAAGATCAACGTAGGAATTAGGGGTAATTATGTTCCGTTTAAGATGAATTTTATATGACGACGCTTTAGACACAACTTGCTTTTTCACTTTTTAAGAGTCGAGAAAAAGCTAAAAATGACTCTAGTCTCCTTTGATGTATTAACGAGCCCGAAGTGAGAAATGCTCGGATGGACTTTTTCAGTTATCGAGTTTGAAAAAGGCCAAAAGAAACTACTATGGAGTTCTAGGCAGAGGGTGTGCCCAACCTTTCGCGAAACCACAGAATACGTTTTACGGTACGAGTGGTCGATCTTCGTGAATGCTGTGTTCACTGCATCGCGATCAGTAGGGTGGCCGACACGGCTTCCTATGGATAAAGGCTTTGTTCCTATAGGGGTCCCCCAATATACGCGACGGTACGCGGGGGCACAAGTCTGTATTAGTGCTATCGTCCCTCAGGAGGAATCACCCACCTTCGTAGAGATCGACAGTCACTATGTTTAACGACGCCGGTTCACGTCTCTACCTAGACCTCTACTGTGTTTCGTTATGTTTCAAAGCGTTGTTAGATAAATTCAGTTCTTTTTAGGTTGATCTTGCTTAGCAGTTTGCCTTTATGGATCACCACGTGATGTATGATACAACTCCTAAATGCAGTCTAAGAATGATAAGCAAGCTTTTTTCAATTCTTTCAACTCATGAAAACCTTAACTACTGAAGGAAAAGAAAGACATCATCTTTTCAAACAGATCATAGAGCACACACTGATGCACTTTTCCTAAATCGACATGCAAACTGTCAAAATGCACATGCACAATGCAAGTATTTCTTTTTCTTCTTCCTTAATGTTTGGTGTATGACAAAAAGAAAGTTGTTGTACGATTTCGAATTCAATATCAAGCGAAAGCAAACAAGTGTTTGTCCAATAATCAAAAGAACACCTTAAGATTCACTCGTTTCAACACAAGAAATACTGAAATTCGAACCATATAACGAAAGCAAATGCTCAAGCAGCTATGAACAGCAATAAACTAGCTCTTAGAATCACAACGACACTTTCTCATAGGTCTAGATCCAAGAGGTCATAGCAAGACTAGTTCACTTTCGCTATGGTAAACTGTGAATGACAGCAAGAAATACAATAAGAACAATCATGGTTTCTTCATACAACTGAGGCGGAATGAAGGCAAAGAGAAGTGGTTTCAGCTGGGTATACAGGTTGACAACAGGCTGCAAAAACAATACTGAAAACTGGGCAACAGACAGTGGGGAATCCCAGCTGCACAAGGCAAAACTAGATCAGCGCAGGTGCTGCACTGTCAATCTGAGATGCAGCGCAGGTAGCCCCTTCGGGACCTGCGTTGCAGTGCAAGTAGCCTTTGTTGCAGCTGCACTGATGAGACAACTCTTGTCTCTCTCAGATTCCGGGTCACAGTTTGCTAAAAAATGAACGGTTTTTGGCCAAATCAGAGGCTATCAGTCAAGTATACACTAGAGGATGATTAAAGGAAGATGAACACTATCACAAAGAGCTTTAAAGAGTCCTTGTGGATCAGCTCTTCAAACCATAAACACGCCCAACACTGGGCTAGAGTAGCTGCCTTCTACTTTGCATTTGAAGGACTCGAATGCAGTTCGATTCGGTACTCCTTTGTTTAAGAAATGAATAGCAAGAAACACAAGCTACCAACAAGACACGCTCCCCAGCGGAGTCGCCAGTCTGTTGTGGGGGAAAGTATCCAACTCGGAATGACCCTAACCCACTCTAAGGGTGACAGTTCCTTAGCAACAGCTGAAAGCAAAGCTATCTAAAGTTTCTTCTTTATGACATGCAAGAGATAAAAGGAAGAGATCCACTTACCGATGTCTTGCGCAAATGGTCGATCCAATCTCCTTTGTTTGCCGCTTGCTCCTAGCTCCAAGTCTTTTCACGGGCCCAGCTACACGAGACCCTACAAATAAGACAAGAAAAGGAAACTACAAGAAGCATGCATTCATAATCGATTCAAGGATTAGCATAAATCAAAGACGCAAGTAAGACAATACACCATTGAAACACATGCGAATAGAAGAACCTCAAATGCTTTATTAATATATGGAAGTAAGGTTCAGGCGGTGATACAACCACGAGAGGTCCAATCCAGCATCACCTTCCCGACGGAGAGAAATCTCTTCTTCACCTCCCTCAAGCAATCACCCAATACTCTCGACTGTAAACCAACAACAATTCTTTGCACTAAATTCCGGCCTCCAGATCCCATGGGATGAGATCCTTATATAGAGTTTTGGAGTGGAGATAAGTCAGCTTGATGTGTGACTTGTTGTCCTCTTCAACTCCAGTTGTTCTTCAGTCCTTCACTCAGAGTTTCTGCCTTCCACTTGGAGTTTTAGAAGCTCTTAACTCATCATTAGGCGAATCTTATGATCAAGTGTCTTTTTGGAAGCTTCCTAGGCACTGGCACATTGAGAAAAAGATTCCTCCACATGTCAAAGTACGCCCAATGCAGGTAGCCTTTGTTGCACTTGCTATGCAGCGTAGGTAGCCTTTGTTGCACTTGCTATGCAACGCAGGTAGCCTTTGGAGTAGCTGCTTTGATCCAGAATTGACCTGTTTTTGAGTGTTTTTCAGTGGAGAACTGATTTGCAGTGCTGTGGTTTGCTGACCTTGTTTCTCTAAGGGTAAGAACAACATGTTTAGGGACTTTGGATCCCTTAGATTATTGACATTTCATGCTCTATGCTGTAAGGCACAAAAATGTCTATAACAACAGGCTTATCCCAACTCCCTGAGGTAGAGACGTCATCAAAGCTCCTTTTTTCTTCCATGAACATTTTGCGTGCATGCTCTAAATCAAATTCATCCTCCTTCGCCGGAGCTTTGCGAAACCATGGGCTATTTTCGAGTTTTTTCCCCTTATCATTGCCTGTTGCAATTCCACTTCGGAGAGCTATATTCACATTCAGATCATCTTCACGAGGCTCAGCCCTCATCATTTGTAGGTTCTGAGTCGGCTGCGGTGGTACCACCCCTTTGTCATGTATCCTCACTATTAGTGTAGGAAAATCCTTTGTCTCATGATCAAACTGAGTACAATATTTTCACGACAGACGCGTTGGGTTAGTGCATTCATGGGAATAGTGTCCTGGTCCTCCACAATTATAACAGATCAACTGTCCCTGACCTCTGCCTGGTCCTCCTCCACCTCGGCCTTGTCTGTGCCCCCGAAATCCTATTCATGCCATCCCAGCGCTTTGGTTAGGAGGCCGCGTTTCTTCCTAAACTATATAAGTGGGTGTTTTGTCCATCATCAATTCATAACTTTGGCAGTTGTTCTCATCATGCCTGACCGACTTGCAGAAGTTGCAGAATAGTTGTTTCCGTGTTTGTACAAACTTCTGTAGATAATGACAGTTATCAGTTGTATGTTCCCCTGCTACCTAACATATAGTGCACCACAACACGCCCCGCACTTGGTCCTACTTGGGCTTCCAACCTCTATGGTATCGGTCCTCCTTCTGCAATATTGTTCGCAAAGACCGGGCAGTGGTCTTTGTCATGCCCTTGACATTTACATTTCAGGCACCATATCTCTTCATGCGCCTCTAGTCGAACTATTCTAACATGCTTCACACTTTGCATTTCAAGGCAAATATTTTGCAACTGCACATGGATCTGCTGAACCCCCAAATTCGGATCTTGCATCAGTGTTTCATACAATATTATGGCAATATCCAAGGCCTCTTCCTGAGTCGTAATCTTCTGTTGTGACAGTGCAACCCTTAGGTGAGGCAGGAGCGAAGCCACAAACAACTCGCAGTGTTTTCCATCTGTTAAGTTCATATTAGCTTCATGGATTTTACACTTCAATCTTTGATCCAATTCCCAGGGTGTCTCACCTGGTTTCATCGCGATTTCCTTGAACCCCATAATCGACTACACCTTGGATTTAGGCCTACTGAACTCTTTATTCAGTGTGGTTTGGATCTCTGCCAACCCATCATTTGGGTTATCATTAGAGTACTTGATGTACCAAGATATAGCTTTTACAATGAACTAGAACTGGTCTAGGTCCTCATTTCTGAAGCCCTTAAACAAAGGAAGCTTCACTGAATTCGCCATGTTGAACTGTGGTGGAGGCGGTGGTGGTGTGGCCGAATTCATAGGGTCCGATGGTGGTGAAGGTGGATGTGGTAGTCGTGGTAACCCTCATTTTATCAACTATACTGCACTTTGTGGAGAAGCCTGCGCTACTCCCTCTTCGTCACTCAAAGGAGGTGAAATAAGTGGGCTATAATTGGGACCCTTTCTTTCTTCATTTCTCTAAGTCTTTCTAATTTGTGTAGCTACAAACATCAAGGTAGTTGCATAACCCGTTTTTTGCAGAATAACATCTTAATCCAAGTGTTTAAAGACTTCAAGTACTTACCTCGCGGACCTTTGAAAAATCATCACTCTGCCTTGCTATAACTGACTGACGTATCGACCGCGAATTCAGTTACAAACCTTCCTATGATGTGATCAAGCCAATAACTAACTCCAAGGTCCAGACAATAGGACCATCAAGCCTCCACCTTCCTTGGCTATTCGTTAGCTTTACGATCCACTTGTATAACTTAACTGGAAAGGAACATAAAAAGATCTCGTGGATTTCGGTATATAGGTACCTGTCTAGCCATTGTTCCTTTTGTCAGCCATGGATTTTTGTTCTCCTGCGCCGCAAACTTGTGGATCTTCCTATTCAACCACTCTTCAACCTCTTTCTTAGTTGTATTCTAGTGATACAACATCACACATCTCTCATGTAGATTCTGGTCCCAACAACGGAACCATTTCTTGGCTTTGTGGAGCCTGACCGAGGTTCAGCGTTAGTTAGCCAAACAAATCCCTACACTACTAGCCCTTTCAGTGTCAACTCGCAGAGCACAGATGTAAGTCTTACCTGAAGTAGTATGGGGAGATGTTGGAACCAATTTTCCTCACCGTGAGATGGTCATTATGCCAGTTACAACCTCTGCCCCTACTTTCGTGTAGGTTGCTAAGCGTTAGGGTTCTGCCAATCCACCCTTTATTTTTCCATTCAATGCCTCCACAAAGGTTGATGATTGACCTTCACGTAACCCTAACACATGGTCTGGGTACTTTCATGCAGCTATAACAATGTATTGTATAGGTTACCAAGTTATATCAAGTGTTTTACTTATCTTACTAATCAATCACAGTTAACACCGCGTAAATTGATATCCTTACTTGTGTTCAATTAACCAATACAATCACATATATTCACGCATCAAATAAACATTGTAAATTAAACCCAAAAATTAATATAATAATATGCATTAACAAGAACTAAATACATAGTAATTCCATAATACTTCTCTTTATTGATATATTTCAGTTTAATACAGACTTTATCCTCCCTGCGCACAAAGCCGTAGGGGTTCGCGCACTCAGCTGTGGAATTCCACCCTAGGCCTATGCATACTCAGCTGCAGAGTATTCTCTACCAAAACTCCAATGCTTAACTCTTCTTCATTTCTTAGATCTTACTTACTTAGCTCCTTTTTATACAATTCCATGGTCCACGGACCATGGGTAGATCTTTACAGCCGACTTTACAATCTACAAAATAAGGTGGACAACCCTTTATGACTCTTGACACCTTCATGCTACACAACCACAAAATGTGGAGACTCTATGACCTTATTACAAAATTTTCCCAAAACACGAGCTTTTAGCCCCAAAACTACCCTTGGGGGAGCTTGTTCCTAACATCAACCTTCCCGTTAAGTGATTGCAGATGGTACATGTGTGGGCCAAGATTCTTGTGAACCAATATCAAACTATCAAGTTCTACTATCGGAACTTGGTGGTATCCTGAAAGACCATTAAGCAAAGACAATATTCCTAATCCAAATATTGTGTGTAACATAGGTTCCAATGATGGCAACATGTAGTTGTTCTTATTCTGGGAGTGTTTAAAGTTTCGGAAATCAATGGATAACTAGATTTCCCCATATTTCTTGTGTATAGAACTTAAATTAGAATCCCATGGAAAATAACAAATTCTATAATTGATTTGAGCATCCAAGAACTTAGTCAGTCCTTTTTGTATAAAGGGTTCAAGTGACAGATGTACTTTCCTCAGTTTCTGCTGCAATGGCTTGACCCCGTCTTTGATTGGAATCAGATGTTGGATTATTTGTGTCTTATGTACTCAGGACATCATATGTCCATGCAGACACATCCCAGTACAGTTCTAATTAGCGAACACAAACTTTTCACTCTTGCTGTGTGAAAAACATACCAAGACTAACGAACATCGGATCATGGTCTACTCCCATATTGATCTGTTCATTCATCATGGTGGAACTATGGGATTTTCTGTCTCTTAAACCTTGAAAGTGATTCTCCAAGTCATAGAGCCTTTTGAGAGAAACTACACCCTTGAGGATGAGGGTTATTTTCTTGTCATCAGCTGTAGCTTGCAGGGACTGCTTGTGCTCATCTTCATCAGCCACTGCATCCTTGAAGTCATTAGCATTGTCCATGGATTGAAGTATCTGTTGATCATCGTCAGAATCACATAAATTAGTTATTCTATCACAGATAGAAGGCTTATACAAAAATTTCAATAGTAAATCTATCCCTAAGAGGTGACATGATAGTAGTTTCGTTTTCTAAGGTATTGGTAGTTGCATTACGCGTTCTTGGCACAAAAATGATATCGAATGCTTTGAAGTTAGAGATTGGTCACCATACCTCTTGCTGGTAACTTTTGAGATGAGGTGATAAATAATGTATGGTGTTACGTACCTGTTTTACTATGATTTTTGCATCACCTACCACTTTGAGTGCAATAACGTTGAGTCTAATGGAATTTTGCAAACCCAACGCGAGTGCTTCATATTCAACAATGTTGATTGTGCACTCGAACTCCAAGCGGATCGAGATAAAATGTTTCTTATGTTTTGGGTCAATCAAGGCACACCTTGCTCCAAAGACATCCTGTGTCTTTCATATGTCAAAGTACATGGTTGACAACGCATCTGTACACGGGCCATTTGAAGTGCTTGTACCACTGCTACTCCTACTAGTGTTACAATGTACTGTACAAGTTTCATTTCCATCAGTTGAGCAAGAAAGGAGACCCACCTACATGGCTGGTGGGGTTGGAGCTGGCTTTGTGAGATAACACCCCAGCATTATTTCCAAGAGGCAGTTGTCAAACACGAGCTCTACGAAGGAAAATGGTTCTTTCTCACCATTGATGGGAGTGATGTTATGCCTCATGTATCTTTCGAATAACACCCATATTTGATTGATTTTTCCCTGATACAAAAGCCATAAGTGTGACCCGTGTGTAGCAAAGTACCCATTCAACGTGATAGACCAGTGTCTACTGAGAAGTAAGCCATATGCTTCCAGTATGTCCACAACAAAAATGTTTATGAACTCGTGATGTCGATTGTCATCGGATAGTCGGATGATCACATCGCTAAGTTCACCAATGGGTGGTACACATGTTGGATCAAGTTGGTTGATCTACGTAGATGTCTTGCTCCATTGCACGTTGATCTTCTTGGCAATGGAGAGCGGCATGACATTAGATGATGCGCCAGAATCAAACAAACAATTATGAGCATTACAATTAAACATTTTGAATGAAAGAAAGAATGGAGGGAAAACAGAGTTTGCTTCTTTCATCTGGACTGTGTTGAGAAAAGTTGTGAGTGAACCGAGAGATGTGCTTGCTCCCTTACTAGTAGAGGTTTCAATGTTTGTAGATGTTTGCCCAGTGCATGCAGTACAATACACCACTTACTTTGAATCTTATCCAACTCGAACAAACTGATGTTTGCTTGAGTTTTCTTCATGTCTTCCACAATGTTGTAGTCAAGAGCACGTAGACTCACCGAGATGTCTGTGGCTAGACTCATGTTTGTACTATTTGATGGAGTATTCTGTACTTTGTTTCTCATGTACGTACTCTTGTCCACCACTATCTTCCTGATCTTGATTTGTGTTTCCTATTTTTGGATGCTTGGTGGATCAACATGTATCGAGCATTTTTCTTTTGGGGCTACTTCTCAATGTTTGTTTTCTACACTTCTTACGAGCACTGATACATGTTGATTACCTTCCCAATGATGGGTGTCTCATCAGGTGCAGCATCTTCGTCATTGTCTGTGTCTCTCAGCTGGCACTGCGCACTTCTCATTACATTTAGCATATGGTTGCATACTAAATTTGCAACTCATTTCCAATCCGAACAAGACCCTTCTTGGTGATCATCTCTATGGAATGAGAAAAATTCATCATTCGTGCACTTTTAATGAGTTGGAGCTCTGCACAGTTTTAGCTAAGAAGTAGTTGCTACCTGATGACATGCTTCCTTTCTATTGTCTGGGTGGCCGACTACTAGAATATGTGTCAATCATTTGTTGTTTGAGTTTAGACACTTATATTGTCAAGTTCTTGACAAGACGAGTAAGCATTTCAATGTCACTTACTTCCTTGTCTTTACCCTTTCTTGCTCAATGCAACCTGGGGCTTCCTACTCACATCTTTGGATCCTTTTGCAGGTTCATCATCCTTGATGACTCCAATTGCATGTAGGTCCTCCTCTACATTAATTCCCTCTTCTCATTTTTCTAATAATATTGGTTTCACAGATCGCTTGACAAATTGCACAATACTAGTTGGAAGTGTGGATGTGTAGTAGTCAACAGCGATGGAGCCATGAGCTATTGTGTCCACTGCAAACTTATTCAATATCCAAAAAAACCTCTGATTGAAGTCTTTTACATTTTCTTTCGACTCCATCTTCAGACTGCCCAACTATTTGAGCAACATGGTCGGGGTCTTGTTGTCAGTGAATTTTTCCAAAAATATTCGTTTGAGCATAACCCAGTTATGGATGGAGTTGACAGGAAGGCTATGATACCATACTATTGCTCGACCATCCAAGGACATGAAATTAATCTACATGCAATGTCTTCATGTTTCACCTCGAGTGTCTGCAGCTATAGGTAGAAGTTTTCCAAGTGGTATTTTTCCTTCACTCTGATGTCAATGTCATACTTTATGAGCATTCTCTCTGAATGCTTCGGAATCCTATGCACACACCCGGGAGAGACAACGGTCTCTGAGTCATCCATTCAAATTTTTCATCAGCCATGTCTTCTTCTTCTTTGTCCTCCTTCTCTTCTTCAAAATCTAACAGTTCAGCTCTGAGTCTAATTGTTTGTGTTTGCCTCTACCTCCTTCGTTGCCTTCCCCTCCACCTCTTATACCAAAATCTAAGCCCAAGATCATGAGGGTGTCTCATTCTCCCTGTTGAAATACTGGAGGTTCCCCTCCATTCTCAACAACTTATGCCAAACCTTCGAGTGTGGCAAGGACTTATTCCATCGATGATACAACAACACCTGTGGGAGTGGTCTTTGGATTTCTTGATGCTTATGGAAGATATTGTATTCCTGGGATCAGTCTGAATGGTTTTTCAAACTAACAAGTTATGGGAAGGACAAAGAGGAGGCGATGAAAAGAAATTTCATGTTCACGTCTGGGAGGTGGGGAGTAACCAACTTCATAGTTTCACGTAGGTGAGAGGGAGTGTGAGATACTACCTTGACCAGATGATTGATGAGTGGGGATGAGATGACATTCAGCCACAAACAACTGGTGTCCCATGTTCTAGTGCCAGTAATGTTTATGGTTCTAGACTCGAAAACATTTAGGGGATCTCCTCAATATGAAATTCCAACTAGACCTCACACCATTTGGTGTAGGAGTCCCATCCAGTATGATCGCCCAGTTGCCATTGTCTTAAAGGTTTGCCTTAGCTCTTGCTTGTTAGCACATGAGAATGGTCATCTTTGTCTTCGAACAACGAGGTTCATGTTCCTGGTGAGTGATTAGTGTTACTTGTGTCAAGGTTACTTCACCGTAGAGGGAGAGGGTGGATGTTAGTCTCAAGTCGAAAGGGAATAGTGCCAAATCTGTCAAAAACACACAACACAACAGAACATGTGCAACTTCCAGTGGAGTAGTCCACACGGATGCAGTAGTCACAAAAACAGAGTAAATGGATATCACATATAACACCCAGTGGAATATTCTACATGAGTGCAATGGTTGTTATAACAAATTTAGGGGAATGGTTATGTCTAGTGTCTGACAGGATAACCCACAGGTGAGATAGCGCTAACAAATTATACAACACATTTTTGTAAGCATATGTATTAGAACAACCAAAATTGTTCAACTGTCTTAATACAGGTTAAAGCTACATGCATTACAAGTGCAAAAGAATAGTTTTACAAAAAAATACAATACATGTGTGAAAATGTGCTTGCCTATTATTAGGCTTCTAAACTAAACAAAATTTCCAAGACACATCGGTACACCATTACATCACTAACCCTGATAGCGGGGTGTTGGAGCCAGTGCTCACTCCTCAAAGAAAAGACTACAGACTCTCAAGGCTATGTGGGAGGAGACAAGGTGAAAAATTCCTTTGCATGTACAAATGAGGGGTATATATAGCCAAGGGTGAAACTGACCCTTGTGACTATTCAACTTCCCTCACGACTATTTGACTTACATGACCCTTCAACTTTACATGTGGGTCACTTGGACTCCCACAGTACATTACATTAATTACAATTGTATGGCCCATAGTAGTGATGTGGCCGAGATGACTCATGACATGACTCGATGTGAGAGAGCTGGTATGTTCATGTTGTTTCTAGTGTCCATTCCGAGCTATAGTGCTACTAAGTGATGAATGTAATCTTGGTGTGTCATAGCTTCACCTCCACATGGGAAGGTGTGTGGAGTCTTCGATGGTCTTGGTGTTCGATTGATGTTGCATGTGCATGTCTCTCCTTTGCTTGTACTTGGCATGCTCCATGTGTTTGTCCATTCGCAAAAAAGTCTCCTTGCATTCACTCCTTGTTCATCACATTCATCATCGCACCATGTCTCATCCATGTACCTATATCTACAATCACTCATGACAAGACGACATCAAATCTAGAAATCGCCTAATCTACTATGATGACTTATCTTCTGCTTTCAAGTGTAGGTGACCAGGAGAGAGGAAAAGGCCTTGAAACTACATGGAGCACATTTCAAGCTGGAATGTGGGCTCCAAGCACTGTCCATGAAAATTATGCAGAGGTTACTAGGGGTCTAAGATGGGTAATCTAGATCAGCAATGATTGTTTATGGGATCTGCCTCGGCTGGAGGGAAGATTTGCGAAATTTTTCTAAGGAGATAATGCAAGCAGCAGGGGGAGACTGGCAGTGAAAATTGTGTAGATTCTCCAGGGAGGTTGGCAATAGGTTGCAAGAGGCTTCAGACCCAAACTATGCAAAGATGGGAGGCTAGCATACAGGAAATACCTGTGCAGTTTCTGGGCTGAGTGGGATGCTCGGTAGCTGGGATACTGCCCATGAAAATTGCATAGTTTCAGGAGGATCAACAAGTCGACCGAAAAGGTGACTTGCTGAGAAAATTGCACAATTTTTTAGGGCAGTGCAGTGAAAGGTAGTGGGTGTTTATCTATATTTTCTGTGCAATTTCTTTAGCCAGCAGAAGTGGCCATGCTTGGTAGCTTCTGGACAATTTTTTGGAGGACTGAGGCCCGAGGTCAGTGCCCGACAAAACTCTCTGATTGGCCAACTGGAGGCTTGATGGCTTTCCTTGCTGGCACCATAGGTTGAGATGGCTTACTAAGAAACTTCTACGCTTTTCTGGGTGATAGTAAGTTGGGTTGATTCCAGGATTACGCAGTGCAAACTTCCTGGGAGGTAGCCTCAAGCTCTACACAATTCTAAGTAGTAGTACATGTTCACTAAGGGTTGGGACTACGCATTGTAGCTAAGTGAGGGTTTGACTATTGGAGGGTGGTCAAGTTGATGGAGTTTCAAAAAAATGTCCAAGTGTGTGAAACAATGACTCCGTACATGCATGACCTTGCAAATACACACTCAACATGACTTGACGACAAGACACCTCAAGCCATCAAGACAACATATACTCAGTGAGATTGACCAATGGTGTGAGCAACAAGAGCGACACTTGTGATAGATCATTGAACGACTACGATGACAGTTGTGTGACAGTGCATACAACTTCGTGTGTGAGCGCGACAGATGACAACATAGAGAACATAACGTGTACACACGAAGAAGGACCTTTCACATAACCAGAACATGGCTGCAAGCATGACATTGTGACCAACATGCTTAAGGATGTTCGGTGAATGGTCAAGCAAGGAGGGTGCAAAGACTCAACATGAGCTCACGGGATGAGCCTGAGTTCTTGCAAACATCAAGGAAAAACTGTTAGAAAATTATATATCACAGAGCAATGGAACACATAAAATATTGCAGAAATATAAACACAGAAAACGAACAAAACAAGAGAGACACAGATATACGTGGTTCACCCAGTTTGGGCTACGTCCACCCCGAACAGCCAGTCCTTCCTTTCTATTATCCAGTGAAATGAAGAGACACAACCTACAACAAATCCGCTGTAATATCCTCTGTTTTCTCTCACAGTCTCACCTCTCTGTTTCTCACTCACAGAATACACATCTATTTCGTAGCCTCAAATACAGTACCCTCATACAAAAAGAGGGGTTGCCTTCTAGGGAAAAAAACCCTAAACTAAACATAAGTTCTACCATCAGATCATCCACCTAATGAACGGCCCAGATTGACTATAAATTACTATACTTTTACAAGGCAATTTTACATTTGTTTTTAGCTTCGGGGGCGCTGCCCCCGAGCCCCCGCTGGGGGACCGCTGGCCCCCGGATCCCCCAGCCGGGGGGGATCGCCCCCCCCACACCCTTGCGGGGTGGACAAGTCCCCCCCGCACCCCCCCACGTGGAGGGGTGTACAAGACTTCCTGGGGTATACATCCGGTTGAAACAAAGACCTTTGAACAATCATGCTCCACACACAACAATCTCCCACTTGGAGAATGATTGTAGCAACTCCACTGCTGCTTCATTTGCTGGACAATGACTCCTCTTTGGACCTGGCTGTTTTTCATCTTCATCGTCATCCTTGAAGACAAATTGAAACTGAGCATGTTCTCAGTTTCTCCCTAGTTACAACTTTTGTTAGCATATCTGCAGGATTCTTGCTAGTGTGTATCTTTTCCAGCTTCAACTCTCCATCTTCCAACACTGATCGTATGAAATGGTACTTGAGCTGTATGTGTTTAGTCCTGGAATGAAATGCTGAGTTCTTCACAAGATCAATGGCACTTTGGCTATCACTGTATAACGTGCCCATATCATGCTCCTTACCCAATTCACCCATAAACCTTTGTAATCAAATCATTTCTTTACTAGCCTCTATAGCAGCAACATACTCTGCTTCTATTGTTGAAAGTGCAACAACAATTTGGATTTTTGAAATCCAACTGACATTTGTTCCACCAACAGTAAATACATATCCTGTAGTGCTCCTCCTATTATCCCTGTCACCTGCCATATCTGCATCAACATATCCCTGTAGAGAAATGTTTGCACCACCAAAGCATAATGCTTGATTTGTGGTACCTTTCAAATATCTGAGAATCCATTTCACTACCATCCAATGTTCCTTTCCTGGATTGTTCATGTACTTGCTTACAACTCCCACTGCATGTGAAATATCAGGCCTTGTGCAGACCATTGCATACATTAAGCTTCCAACTACTGATGCATATGTAACTTTAGACATATAATCCATGTCTTCTTGGGTCTTTGGGCGCATTTCCTTACTAAGATTGAAATGGCTAGCAAAAGGTGTACTAACTGGTTTGGCATTGTGCATATTAAATATTTTCAACACCTTTTGTATGTACTCATTCTGAGACAATGTTAATTTGCAATTTTTCCTGTCTCTAGTCATTCTCATACCAAGGATTTGTTTTGCAGCTCCCAAATCCTTCATTGCAAATGAATTTTCCAATTTTATTTTGAGCACATTTATTTCCTGCATGTTAGATCCTGCAACAAGCATGTCATCTACATACAATAACAATATAATATAGCTGCCATCATTTTGCTTTTTCAAATAAACACAATGATCAGAGTGACATCTAGTATAACCTTGTTCAGACATAAACTTGTCAAATTTTAGATACCACTGCCTTGGAGCCTGTTTTAAGCCATACAAGCTCTTCTTCAACCTGCACACTAGTTTCTCCTTCCCTTTCACCTCATATCCTTGTGGCTGCTGCATATATATCTCTTCCTCCAAATCCCCATGGAGAAAGGCTGTCTTTACATCTAACTGCTCAAGATGCAAATCTTCAGCTGCTACAAGATGTAAAATAGTTCTTATTGAAGTCATTTTAACAACAGGAGAAAATATTTCATCAAAATCAATACCTTTCTTTTGTGCAAACCCCTTCACCACAAGTCTAGCTTTGTACCTCTGTTTTCCTCCATCTTCTTCCTTCAACCTGTAAACCCATTTATTCTTCAATGTAGGTTTTCCTGCAAGCAACCTGACTAAATCCCAAGTCTGGTTATGCGTTAAGGAGTCCATCTCCTCTTCCATGGCTACCTCCCACTTCTTCCTGCTTTCAACCTGCATTGCTTCTTCATAACATTCGGGTTCACCAGAATCAGTGAACAATAAATAATATAATGAAGGATAGTATCGTTCAGGGGGTCTACTTATCCTGGTAGATCTTCTAACACCACTTTCAGGTGTTTGGGGTGCCTGTTGTTGTTGTGGTGGTTGCTGTTGTTGATTATTATTATTTTCAGGCACCTTTACCTTTTCAGTGATTTCACCAAGAACTGTGTATTCCTTGTTTTCCTTTTCATGTTTCTTTTCCTGCAACTGATTCTTATACAAGACCTTTTCATTGAATATTACATCTCTTCTCCTAATGATTTTGTGATTTTCGTAATCATATAAGCGATAACCAAAATCATTAACACAATATCCAATAAAGGTACATTTCTTTGACTTTGCCTCAAGATTTGTTTTATTTTCTTTATCAATATGGACAAAGGCCTCATAACCAAAAGGCTTTAAAAAGGACTAGTTTACCTTTTTACCTGTCCATGCTTCCTCTAGAACACCACCATCCAAGGAACTTGAAGGCCCTCTATTTATTAGATAAACAGTAGTATCTACAGCATCTGCCCAAAACTATAAAGGCAATCCTGCATGCAATCTCATGCACCTTGCACGCTCCATGATTGTTCTGTTCATCCTTTCTGACACACCATTTTCTTGTGGTGCTCTTGGAACTGTCTTCTCTCTGCGAATTCCATGTTCTGAACAGTACCTATCAAACTCTTTGCTACAATATTCACCTCCATTGTCTGATCTAAGACACTTCAATTTCTTTCCTGTCTCAATCTCAACCAAAGCTTTCCATTTCTTGAAAGTATCAAATACATCAAATTTATTCTTAATACAATAAATCCAAGTTTTTCTAGTTGCATCATCAATAAAAGTAACATAATAACAAGAGCCACCGAGAGATGATACCTGAGCAGGTCCCCACACATCTGTATGCACAAGCTCTAGTTTTTCATTCTTCTTTTCTTTCCCAACTCTGAGAAATCTAACTCTCTTCTGTTTTCCATAAATGCAATTCTCACAGAAGTCCAAATCAACATTCTTCAAACCCGGCAACAAATTCCTTGAGTGAAGAATCTTCATCCCCTTTTCACTCATGTGTCTGAGCCTATGATGCCATAATTTTGCATCTGCTCCTTTGGAAGTTAAAGCATTAACAGAGTTAGAAATACCATTGCATAAATACAATGTACCAACCTTTTCACCTTTTGCTATTACCAGGGCTCCTTTGGTGAACTTCACCACCTAACTACCCTGTTGAAATCAGATTTTTCTTTAGATCTGGAACATGCCTTACCTCCTTTAATAGCCATTGGTTTCCATTCTGCTGTTTTACAAGAACCTTACCCATTCCAACAATCTTACAGGGTTTATCATCACCCAGATGAACTTGTCCAAAATCTCCTTGAACATAGTCATGAAAGTATTTCTTATCAGGTGTGGCATGGAATGAAGCCCCTGAATCTACCACCCAGGAATCAGTAATATTTTCGAAAGAAAGAATCAAAGCATCTTGTAACACCTCACCTGTCACATTTGCTTCATGATTGTTTTCTTGTTGTGCATCTCCTTCTTTTCCCTTCCTAGATCTACAGTATTTCTTTAGGTGTCCTTTCTTTCCACATTTCCAGCACACTATCCCCGATCTGGACTTGGATCTGCCTTTCCTTGATTTACTGCGATATCCTGAGCTCTTTCCTCTTTCCATTTTTCTTCCTCTAGACTCTGAACTCAAAGCATTTCCCGATGTCTCACCGGAGCTTTTCCGTCGCATTTCCTTGCTAAGGATAGCACCGACAACATCATCAAACTTTAAAGTACTAGATCTAGAAACGGAGTTACTAATGGCCATTACCAAACTATTCCAACTTTCTGGTAGTGAGCACAAGAATAACAGAGCTCTAACTTCATCATCAAAGTTTACCCCTACAGAACATAACTGACTTGTAACTGTATTAAAATCATTTAAATGGTTTGCAACAGATCCACCTTCCGACATATTCATATTAAATAACCGTTTCATAAGAAATACCTTGTTTGAGGCCGAGGATTTTTCATATAGTTTCGACAACGTTTGCATCAAACCCTCTGTCGTGGTTTCCTTCGAAATTTTGAAGGCGACTGACGCAGCAAGGCACAACCGTATTGTTCCGAGTGCCTTTCTATCGAGAAGGTTCCATTCTTCGTCTTTCATACCCGTCGGCATCTTTGTTTTTCTGCCCAATGGTAGGTATAGATCTTTCTGATACATATAATCTTCCATCTACATCTTCCACAGCAAGAAGTTTTGGCCATTAAATTTCTCGACCCTAAACTTACCATCTTCCACCATTGCTCCCACTCAAACCAGGAACCCTTCTTTCTTGCGAGTTTATCAGCCAAATAGACCTTCGGCTCTGATACCAGTTGTTAGAAAATTATATATCACGGAGCAATGGAACACATAAAATATTGCAGAAATATAAACACAGAAAACACACAAAACAAGAGAGACATAGATATACGTGGTTCACCCAGTTTGGGTTACGTCCACCCCGAACAGCCAGTCCTTCCTTTCTATTATCCAACAAAATGAAGAGACACAACCTACAACAAACTCGTTGTAATATCCGCTGTTTTCTCTCATAGTCTCACCTCTCTATTTCTCGCTCACAGAATACACATCTATTTCAGAGCCTCAAATACAATACCCTCATACAAAGAGAGGGGTTTCCTTCTAGGGAAAAAAACCCTAAACTAAACATAAGTTCTACCGTCAGATCATCCGCCTAATGAACGGCCCAGATTGACTAGAAATTACTATACTTTTACAATGCAATTTTACATTTGTTTCTAGCTTCGAGGGCACTGCCCCCGAGCCCCCGCTGGGGGACCGCTGGCCCCCAGACCCCCCAGTAGGGGGGGATCGGCCACCCCGGACCCCCGTGGGGGGGACAAGTCCCCCCTACACCTCCCCGCGTGGAGGGGTGTACAAGACTTCCTAGGGTATACATCCGGCTAAAACAAAAACCTTTGAACAATCATGCTCCACACACAACAAAAACCAAAGGAAAGTGCCAAAATTGGATGCAGGTCAAAATTTTGGAGGCTATTGCAGCCACTACAATAGGTCAGGAACAGTTTCTTGGTACAATATGAAGCAGAGATAAATTGCACTCAATTTGACAGAAGCAGAGTACATGGCTGCTAGTCAAGCAACTTATGAGGCTATCTAGCTGAGGAAGATCATCGTTGGGTTATTTGGTTAGCAGATAGGTCCTACAGTGTTTTACTATGACAATAAAAGTTGTATCAAAAATCTCTTAGAATCTATTTTTTCATGATCCTTACAAGCATATGGACATCCAGCATCACCATCTACAAGATTGTTTGCAGAGGAGAATCATGTTACTAGAGTACATTCGTATAGAGGAACAAGATGCAGATATTTTGACAAAGACATTGTCAATATTTAAATTCAAGTTTCATAGAGGCAGGATGAGGGTAGAGGATAATCCTTTCTTTTTGAGAGAGAGTGTTGAAAATGCAACAATAAAATCCTAATTTAATTTTCTCCTTGAATTAATTTGGGAATAAAATTTTAATTCCACTTTCCATGATAACTTGTATTAGTTAAATAAGTTAATTTGAATTTTCTGGCTCAGTTAATTCAAGTTGAGCATCTAACTTGAGTCATGTAGAGTTTCTCCTACATTATAGGAGCCTTGGTTGAGTTTATCTTGAGTTGTAATTAATTAATTCATTTTAACTTAGTTAAAGTCAGTTAAACTAGTTCCAACTATTGGAGGAACTAGTGGGAGGTCTAGTATTGTCGTGTTGCATGTAGCGTAGTCTAGTGATTCCGGCAGTGATCAACCATTAAAGTTATGATTCATTCATAATTAAATCATGCATGTCATATTTGAGAGTAACCCTGTTGAGTTAGGAGTTCATGGGAAATGTACTATCAGTTGTATAATCATTCGAATTGTACAGGTGGTGCATGCAGTCAGAGGAAGTCTTATGAGGATTGTGCAATTCCAATTGAGGAATTTCCCTAATTAATAAGGGGATAATTCCTGAGGAAACAACGCAATAAAATAGGGACTTGGGAAAGTAGAAATTTGGTTAAGTATTGGCCTGGGCTTGTCTAAGAGGTTGTGAGACAGATAGAGATAATGTAGAGGTTGCTCGAGCTTGAGCAAAGCAATATAATCTTGTCATATTTTCTAACTAATGCAATATACAGATAGCAAGGGTTTTTGGTTGTGGCTTTCCCCAGGAAATAATTGTATAATGTGTTAATTGAATTCTTTCTCTTGTATGCTTCATTATTTTGTGATTGTTTAATTGTTTCCACTGGTGAGTAGAGTACATTCAATTCTATTGTTTTAACACATTATAATTAACAACTTCAATCTACAAGGAATTTATACATATGAAAAATATTGAAATACACTTCTAATTGTTGAAAACATTAGATTTAGAGTGTCAATATCACCTTGGTACCATTTGATATTCACCTTCGCTTCCATTTTGAATAGGTACTATGAATGATTCATGACACTCAAATTGGGTTGATGTTTTCCATGTCCTTTCTCTGGTTGGTTTGTTGTTTCTTCTTGATCTCTTGATCTCCACACTCATCTATATTTTTCATTAGAACCCCCATATTCTCGAAATATGTTGATATTATTTCTCAAGGCTGACATTAGGAGATTCATATTATGGCTTATATCTACAACTTGTGCTTCCAGATGCAAAAACCTCTCCTCTATAGAATCACAAGGGTCATTCACAAATTCGTTCACCATCATTAGGGTTTTATGAATTTTTGCCTAAAATATTTAAGTACCTTGCAAATATTCATAATATACCCAAAAAATCATGCTCTGATTCTAATATGATCTGTAACCATCATGGATATTTCACTGGAAAATCTGTCATAATAGATTTGATAAAAACTATATTTAAAAATTAGAAATCTACAGTATTAGGGCCTTTTATTTCTCCTTAAATTTATGGATTTGTAAATTATTGTTAATTTCATATGCATGAAAATTAAAATTATGTACAAAATAAATAACAGCGAAATAAAAAACACAAACCATGATCTGACACAAGATATGACCCGGGAGACCCTTTTGGGAGAAAACCTAGCGAGAAGGTGAGGTCACTATTCTCTCTTTCTCTAAATAGAAAATGGTTGATTATAAAGAAGTATGGCCTATGGCCTCTGGGATACTACATTGCAAAAATACTCTCTGTGTGCTTTATATCTATCCCCCTCGGCTATTTTTTCTCATCTATGGAACCTAGCCTAGTAGTGGTTAGGTTTGACTACATAAACTCTTAAACATACTTACAATATGGAATATTCTAGAGTCTTCTTCATCATAATCATATGGCTAGCTCCTTTTCCATAAATAAGGGGGCTGATGTAGCATCCTCTCAATTTATGGTGGTGAAAACAACAAGGTTAACTTTTCAGTGGATCAACTTTTGCATACAGACTCTGATTGATGTGATTCTTGCATCATTGGAAATGTATCATTTATAGTGTATGAAAAAAAGGTGTGGCACTAAAAAGAGAAATTTTTACCCCCCAAAAATGTCATTTGATGCCTCAAAATGTTCCCAAAATATTTAGACCCCAATTTTCCAAACTGGGTCCCACTAGTAAAAATGATCATGTGAGTTGATTCCTCCACTTTTTCCACTCTAAAAGCATCAAGATGGATGAAAAAATATAATGATGCAATCCAGATTAGTTATGGGATAGTTTTATTGGCTCTTAATATTTTAGGAGATTGAACCTGTTCTTGTTCTTTATTCTAAACTTCCTCTTTAACATTTTTATTAAGAGTCATCCTTGACCTAACATGAATATCGTGACAATCGAGGGAAGAGATAGGGTAAGTGTGGTGAGTAGGAAGAACAATAGCTTTCATTGTTGAGCTACCTTACAATTATTTAGGTTAGGAATTGGTTATGCAGGAATTTGAGGCCGGGGAGGGGCTAATATGGATGGTTTCAATAGTGGACAAGGAAAAAGTGGCATATGTGGTTAAATGAGGTTTGTTGTGGGACTCCAAAGGATGGATTTCTCCACACTTTCTACCAAAGTTGGTTTGGAGGGGGAGATATCCATGGATAAGTAAGTATGCACAACTATGGAGAAGTGTATTACATTTAAGGGTCAGGCCAACATAAATTATAATATTGTGATTGATTTAGAACCATACCTTGAGGTTTAACCTACCTTGTAGACCTATGGGATATGAAACACAATTTCTCTAGTTCCTCAACCACTTGGTATATAAATTTCAGTGTAGACTGAGATGGAAATTTCATTGTCGCATGGTTCATAAGGATCTAGCCAAGCCCAAATGTATCTTTTGGTATTTTTCCCATAACGTTTCAGCCCAAACTCAGATTTGGGAACTCTTGCTGTCAAAATAAATCTATTGAAGATCTCTATAAATTACTTGTTATAAGTTTTTGAATATTCCACACATATTTTCCTGTGCATTTGTTTTAGTACTCAAATCCCAAAATATAATCTTTTCATAGTGGCAAATAATTCATTCTTTGGTTGTCAGTACTAAAATGAACGACCTAGAAAATGTGTGAAGAATCATGAAAAACTTATAATATAAAAATTTAATATCTCTTCAATGGCTTTCCTTTTATACCAAGAGCACTCAAATCTGAGTTCGGGGTGAAAAGTTATGGCCAAAATATAGAAGGTGTCTAAATATTCCTATAAAAAGCTTCTTTCTTGAAGAATGACAAAAATCGACCTTACAATGAACAACCTTAAAATTCATAAGGAATCAGCCAAAAAACATCATAGAGAAGTTTTATATGTCTTCAAATATTTATTTTGACACAAAGAACACTCGAATTGAAGTTCGGGATGAAACTTTATGCCCAAGATAGCCCAGATATTCTTTGGTTTTTTCTTAATTAGGATACATGTTTTGAAGGGCTAGAATCTTATGTGCTCACTAAATATTGCACAAGCCTCAATATGGTCCAATGAGCACTCCTTCAATGAGTGATCTCTTGTGAATTTTGGACAAAATATCTCCAAAGCTAGGTTTTCCCCTTCCTTCTTCTTATTCATTTGTAACATGCCCAATTGAGAACCCAATGAGCTAAGTATGTTAGCTTTGAAGTCTTCCAACATATTTTCAATTTCTTCTTTAGTGACTCCATGAATTGCAGCCTTGTTGACTTTTTCTTATAGTTATCTCAATCCTCTTCCATTCTTTGATGTTTATCTGAAATACCTTCAACATAATTAGACAATATCAACATAATATTGTTGGCAGACATCTCCTCCATCATTTAGCTTTAGGAGTTCAATACAATCATCAAAAATTCCAAGTATCAAAAAGACACATAGTTTTCGAAGTTATAACTAGTGTCTGTCTTCATAATGTAAGCATTAATGTATTTATTATACTCAGTATTATAGAAATTCCTTTTAGATTCAAACTTCTTATGTAATATGCCAAAACGAAAGACTTGAATCTATTATACTCATCAGCAGAAACAATTAATCGATCAAGAAATCACAACACATGAGATAAGATTCAATCACACATGCTCAAAGATTTATCTAAGGGGAAATATTTCTGCTCAAAACCCTTCGTATCTATATATTGCATTAGATCAAAAAAATAGATAAGAAATACAATGCTTGTTTAACTTGAACAATCTCTACATAAGTACAATCTATCCCACTACCTCGTAAGTTGGCTCTGGCCAATGTGTAGCCAATTTTGCTGCCTTGTCGAACTCCTATTTCCTTGAGCTATTTCTCAAGGAATTAGCCACCTATTAATTAGGGAAATCCCCATCCTGAATTGTGCAATCTCTATAGGCCCTTCTCTGACTACATGCACCACCTGTACAACTTGGAAAATTATACAACTAATAGTACATTGCACTTGAACTCAAATCTCAACTCAGTAAATCTAATTTCATGCATACATGAGTTAATTATGGCTGATTTATCAGTTAACTGGTTGAACACATGAAGTTGAACCCCACTCCTAGACCTCCTACTAGTTCCTCTGACAGTTGGAACTAGTTTAGCTAACATTAACTCAATTTAACTAAATTAAACTATTACAACTCAAATTAAAATCAACCTAGGCTCCTAAAATTTAGAAACCACTCTACATGACTCAAGTTAGGCCATCATATTGAATTAAATGATCCAACCAAGTGAAAATAACTTATTTAACTCATTCTCATTGCCTTGTGATGTAGAATTACAATTTTATCCTAATTTAATTCAAGGGAAACTTAAATCGGGATTTTATTTTTGCCATTTTCATCACTCCCTCTTAACAAGAAATGGATTATCTGCTACCCCAATCCTGCCTTTATGAAACTCAAATTTTCATCTTGACAATGCCTTTGTCAAAATATCTACATCATGTTCCTATGTAGGAATGTACTCCAACAACATGATTATCCTTTACCCATAATCTCGTAGATGGTGATACCGAGTGTTGATATGATTGGATGGATCATGAAAAACTGGATTTTCAAAGAGTTTGATACCTCTTTGATTGTCACAATAAATCACAATGGGATCCATCATCTGACCAAATAACCCAACAAGAATCTTCCGCATCCATATAGCTTCACAAGTTGCTTGACTAGCATCTGTGTACTCTACTTCTATTGAACTAAGTGCAATTGATCTCTGCTTATTGTTGTACCAAGAAACTAATACTGACCCATTACTCAATATTCCTCCTGATGTGCTCTTCATGTCTGATGAATACTTGCTCAATATACATTTCTCAAGCCTTGCAGCTTCACTCCCTCTGTCTGCCTGTACCAAAGACAAAATAGACTGGTGCCTGTGAGTTATCTCAACAATTGTTTGGATGCCTTCCAATATAGTTTGGTTGTATTAACCATTGCTTCACTAAGTTGGTTAAATTCATAACAGATGTTTGGTCATGTGTTCACCAAATACATAAGTGAAGCCACAAGCTTCTTGTAAATAGTAACCTCCACTACTTCACCTGAAGTATCATATTTCTTCCTCCAAATCCCTACTAGAGGAGTCTTCATGGGTGTGTTGCTCTCCATGTGGAACTTATTTAGTATCTCGTTGGAATAGTTTCTCTAAGATACAAACAGTTCCCCATCTCCTTTCCATACTTCCATACCAAGGAAATAATACATGAGCCCTAGGTCCTTCATCTTGAATTCTCTTGCAAGATCCTCTTTGCAAGATTTGACCATCTTCTCATTACCTGTTAGAAATAAATAATCGAAATATAATACAATAATCAATAGTTTACCTTCAGCCACAATATGGTAAAGGTTTTAATTTTCTTCACTTTTGGTGAAGCCCAACCTAGTGAACTAATTGTTAATCCTAGTGTAACAAGCATGGTGATCTGAAATCTTGGGAAAACTTTTTAATGCTATGCAAGCTCCCTCATCAGTTAAAACATGTTTAGGATCGTCTCATTTACCCAGTTATGCAAGAGGTTTATGTGTCAAGTTATATCTCTTTTATGTGTCATGTGTGAGAAAATTATGAGTTAGTTAGTTGATTAAATGACATGAACAACAAGTAAAATTGCATAAATAATACACAGCAAACTCACAACACAAAACTAATCAAGGATTTCACCTAGTACTAGGCTACATCTCCTACGACCTCCTTCAATGGGTAGGCCCTCTTAGGAATTATTGGTCAAATGTCTGATTACAATCTTTTTCTCAACTCCAATGGATTTTAAGACTCTACCTGGTTTAGAGGACCCAAAAACCCCAAAAATGACTATTAGATCTTCGAAAACTGAATCTAGCTGATCTGGGAATGACCTCCTTCCCTAGTGGCGCTAGGCTTCCCTAAAATTCCGTATGGAAAAATCACATGTAGAAGTCTTCTATTCCCTCTACAACCTATTCTATTAGCTTCAAAACTACAAATCATCCAAAATTGGTCGAAATCCCATCAAGTTATGGTCTTTTTAATTTTTCCCTAGGAATCTCCTCCAAATCTTGAAGACTTTCGTTAATCCCGCTAAAATTGGGGGCAACTCTGGATTTTCTGGAATCCACCAAAATATTCGCCAACTATAAAGCACGTTTAATTAAGGATAATCCTGGATTAATTATCCATAAATGCGCTTAAGCGCTAATCCTGGAATTAGCACCAATTGGGATTAATTAGGATAATCACAGTTTAATTAGTGCTAAACTCCAAACCAATCCACATGGTTAAGCTTTTATGTTAGTGGTTTAAGAGTGGTGGTCACACGTGCATTGAATTTTAGTGGTAACTACTAGTGGTTAACCCCTATACCTTTAGCGCTATGCATTTAGATGTAACATCAAACCATAATATGTTAAGTCTTAACATGTAGCGGAGTTGGTAAGGCACGCAATGAGTGGAGGGGAGGTCATGGGGTGAAACCCCAACACCTCCATAAAAATTTTCTGTGTGCCAAATGTGCCATTTGACCTATGGGAGGGATACGTGGCGACCTCCAGGCTTTCCACGTGTCACCTTCTCATTGGTCACCACGAACCAATCAAGCTGTGACAAATGACCAAGATGCAAACCAATAACATAGTGACACTTGGCGAGCCTTCATTGGGAATTTACTCCGTTGACCTGCACACATTACCTTCCCAATCACCTGGCACGTCAGTAGTACAGATTGTTGACTAGGCAGTATCTTCAATTTGTTTTGTTGTTTGGTGAAACGTCAGCAGGCTCTAACTTCCTCATACAAACTCCGTTTTGGATGAAACAAGTTGCATTGGGATCATTTTTCTAAGATGGACGCAGTCGTTTAGCTTTCGATCAATTCCATACACTTTCATTTTTTAGAAAAGTTTGGCCCCTAATCCAAATTTTGATCACATGGGGTGCTTATTTCAATCCATACAGTGCTCGATTGAGTCTGCACAGATGCGACTCTCTATCAAAGGTCTCAAGTCCTTTCGGTTTATCATTGTACACCTCTTCCTCAATCACTCCATTAAGGAAAGTTTTCTTCACATCCATATGATGTATCTTCCATCCCATTTGCGCAGTAAGCACTAGAATTGATATGATTGTAGAGTACCCTTCTACTTGAGCAACGATCTCCTCGTATTCAATTCTATCCACCCGAGAGAACCCCTTAGACACAAATACGGCCTTGTGTTTCTTGATGCTTCCATCTGCTACTTGGTTCACCTTGTAGATCCACCTTGACCCTACCATTGACTTATTTTCTGGTCTTGGGGAAACTTCCCAAACACTGTTTTTGACTATGGAATCATATTCCTCTACCATGGCATCAATCCTTATTCGCTTTTGCACTTCTTCTTCGAACGAGGATGATTCTGTCTCAACATGCTCACTCATCAGAGCCATGTACATAGTGTACTGATTTGGTGACCTCCTATGTCTGCATCGTGATGTGGTTGCTCCCACATTCTCTCTAGCATCATGCAATAATCTGTCATCTTCCCTAGTGCGCTTCCTACCATCTCTAGATGTCTCTGCATGAGCGGGCACTTCCACTCGCTTCTCCTATGCTTGTGGTTGCTCCACATCATCCTGAGGTTCTTCCTTTGGAGCCAAAATATCCTCATGTGCACTGAAGCTCCCTCTCAAGGGAACATCTCATGGCCTTTTCTTCATCAAACTTCACATCTCTATGAATAAATTTCATCCTGTGAGATGGAAGGTACACCTCATAGATTTAGGTGTATCAGTGTACCCCACAAATATGCCCAACTCAACTATCGGCCATAGACTTTTCCTTACATCCTTTGTAAAATGAAAGGAAACTAATGAACCAAAGATCCTGAAGTGTGATACAACTAGTTTCTTCCCTAAAAAAGTTTCTTCTGGTGTACTCATCCTGAAAATCCGATGAGGACTCCTGTTCTACACATATACAGTTGTGTTGCATGCTTCAGCCCACAAGTGCAATGGTAGACCTTGATAATGTAACATAGCCCATGCAACTCCCACAATAATTATATTCTTCCTCTCAGCCACCCCATTTTGTTGTGCATTATTGGGTGTTATTAACTCCTATCGAATGCCTTCTGATGCACAAAATTTATTGAACTTATTCGACACATATTCACTGTCGTTATCACTCTTGAGAGCCTTCACTTTCTTCCTAGTGTATTTCTCAACAAGTGCTTTAAATTCACAAAATTTGGAGAATGTTTGGTCTTTATTCTACATGAAGAAAATCCAGTACTTACATGAGAAATCATCTAAAAATATAACATAATACCTATGCTTGGCCATGGAGGTTGTCAAGAACAGTCCACACACATCTCAGTGAACTCTTTCAAGGACTTCTTGTGCTATATTGTCCTTATCATGAAAGGTGGCTTTGGTGTACTTCCCCAGTGTACACCCTTTACATGTATCTCACTACTCTATTGCACCATTGGGAAATCCTATAGAAATTTGTTGCATGATCTTCAAGGCTCCATGCAACAAATGGAAAAGTCTCCTATGCCATAATTCACTAATGTCTCGTCTCTACACTTTCCTTGTTTTTTTCCTCAAAGAAGCATAGTCTTCTACATCCAATTTGTAAAGGTTCTTCACTCGAACCCTAAACCACTTCACTTATCCTATGGTGATATGTCTAAGGAAAGCCTTTTCTTTGCTAAATATCACATTGTATCCATGGTCTTCCAAATAGAAACTTAAATTAAATTATTCTTCACACCCAGAACATACATGGAATATTTTAATATGAGAGGAGAACCTGACTCCCTCTGAAAAGTATTTGCACAAATACCAGTTGTGTTATACCTTCCATCATCTCCCATCTCAATGTGCATCTGGAGGTCCTTCTCCTCCAACTCACTGAAGAATTATTTGTTGCGCATCATATGGAATGAGGCTCCACTATCCATATAGCACACATTACCCATCACTAATTTTACCATGCATGCAATTTCACCTACTGCTCCTCCTTAGGGTTTCTTGTTAACCTTATTGTGCAGACACTTCATGGCATAATTTCCTAGCTCATGACAATGAAAAAATTTAATCTTGGACAAGTATTTCTTCTTGCCCGCCTGACCAGAATATCCTTTGGATTGGGATTTCTTCGCTTTCCCTTTATTTTATTTTCCAACCAAGACACAATTCTCCTCATCATAATGCTTGGATGAGGTTCCATCTTTGGTGTCCCGCCTTATTTATTCTTGAACCAAGTCAGACCACAAATGATCCCAATTTGGTAGCGTCTCCCTCGCATTTACTAAATCCCGTTAGTTGTGCTAGCTCTTGAGAAGGCATAGAAGTGTTAGGCTTACTAGATCATATTCAATGACTGTAATACCAACACTCCTAAGTTCATCCCAATATTGGGTGAACCTGCTCGAGTATTATGATATTGTGTTTCCCTTCTCCATCTTGATCTTCTGAAGCTTGTCCTTCAATGCCAACTTCCTGTGGTCACTATTTTTCTAAATCAAGTCTATCAAGGCTTCCCACATTACATATGGAATGTTGTTGGGAACAGGTTCCCCCAAGAGCTAGTTCTGGGGCTAAAAGGCCATTTTTTGGGGAAAAAGGCCCAAATTTTATAATAATGATGTAAAGTATCCACATTTTGTGGTCACGGAGTGTGACGATGTCAAAGGGTTGTCCACCATTGTTTTGTAAAGTCTCATGTTGGTTGTAAAGATTTACCCATGGTCCATGGACCATGGGATTGTATAAAAAGGTAGTCTTAAAAGAGTCTAAGAGGAGGAGAAGATTTTTGGGTAAGAATTTCTAAGTGTTCTTAGGTCTTAGCGTAGGTAGAGGCTCTGTAGCTGAGTGCGCAGAGGCCTAGGGTGGAAGTCCGCAGCTAAGTGTGCAAACCCTTGCAGCTGTGTGCGCAGGGTGGATAGAGTCTGTAATAAACTTGAGATATCAATAAAAATAAGTATTCTGCAAATGACTGTGTATTTTGTCTTTGTTTAATGCATCTCATTATATTACGATACAATCTGGGTTTACATTATAATTCTTATTTAATGTGTGAATGTATTCGATTATATCTGTTAATTGAACGCAAGCAAGAATAAAGGATTATGTGAAGGTAACTGTAAATGCATGGTAGATTAGGTAACACTTAAGATAACTTGGGAATTTATATAGTAACGTAGTCACAAGAGGTGTGTAAGTGCCCGGACCTCAGGTTAGGGTTACGTGAAGATCAACTGGGTACCTTTGCATAGGAACTTAAGGATGGAAGAGAAGGAACATCGATAAGTCCTAAACGCTTATCAATCTGCACAAAGGCAGGATCAAAAAGTATATATTGACATCATGACCATCTCAGGGTGTGGAAACTTGGTTCTTGCATCCCCCCATACTGCTTCGGGTCAGACTTCAGTCCGCACTCCAAGGTCTAATGCCGAAAGGGCCAGTAATGTAGGGATTTCATTGGTTGACTAACTCTGAACCTGGTTTAGGGCCCATCAATCCAACAAATGTTTTTGTTGCCAGGACTGGGATCTGCATGAGAGATGTGCGATGTCGTATCATTGGAATCTAACTAAGAAAGAAATTGAAACCTAGTTGGACAGAAATATCCATGAATTTGTGGCACAAGAAACAAGAATCCACGATTGATGAAAGAACATTGGTTGGACATATACTTGTACACAAAAATACATGAAATTTTCTTATGTTCCTTCCTGATTGAGTTATACGAGTGGATCGTGAATTTGGTAGATGGTTAAGGAAGCTGGAGGCTTGAAAAGCTGATTGTTTGGACACCGGAGCTAGTAAGGAGGTTGGAAGCTTCTAAATATAAGATTGTGCATGTTGTCGACCATTGGCTGGACCACATCACAGGAGGATTTGTGACCGAGTTCTCGGTCGATACCTCTATCAGTTATAGTGAAGCAGAGTGCCACTTCTTCAAAGGACTGTGAGGCAAGTATTTAAAATCACTAAATACTTGGATTAAGATGATCTTGTGTGAACAACGGGTTATGTAGTTACCTTAATGTTTGGAGCTACCCAAAGTGGAAAATTTTTCAGGGACGAAGGAAGAAAAGGTCATGAGTATACCCCACTAACTAGACATCCTTTATGTGATGACGAAGGAACATCACAGATTTCTCCCCTGAGTGCTAATTAGTTGATAAGACAAGGGTTCCCAAAAATACCAACACTGCCTCCACCCTCATCACATCCATTCACACCACCTCCATCCTCGACTCCACCACTCACCCCATCACGCACACCACCACCACCTCCACTTTTAAATATGGTGAAGTCCGTAAAATTATTTGTCTTAAAGGGTGTAGGTAATGAGGACTCTGATCAATTTTGGTTCATCATAAAGGCTATATGGGAATCTAAGGGCATCGTGGATGATCACATGAAGAAGGAAATGTTGGTTAGTGCTTTGCAGGATAGTGTGCTAACCTGGTACATCAAGTACTCTAATGAAAACCTGGAAGCCACGCTGGCAGAGATACAAACCACGCTAAATAAAGAATTCAGTAAGCCTAAGTCTAAAGCACAGTCGATTGTGGGATTCAAGGAAATTGCGATGAAACTAGGTGAGACCCCTTAGGAGTTAGATCAAAGATTGAAGTGTAAAATCTGTGAAGCTAATATGAATTTGACGGAGGGGTAGAACTGCGAATGGTTCATGGATTCCCTCCTACCTCACCTAAGGGTTGCACTGTCACAACAAAGGATTACAACTCAGACAGAAGCCTAGAGATTGCAATGAGACTGCATGAAACACCGATGCAAGATCCAAATCAAGGAGTTCAACCTCAAAATGCAATGTCTGAAGTAGGACATAACTGCTCGACTAAAGGCACGCGAAGAGGTTTGGTGCTTAAAATGCAAGGGTTAGGGGCATGGCAAGGATCACTTCCCAGTGTTCATGAACTATGTTGCAATAGGAGGACTAATGCCTCTATGACTAGAAGCCTGATCCAAGTGGATGTTTGTGGCCACCCACCTATCCCATTTGGACCCCCACAACTGTCTCTTTTAGTTTTTTTCAATTTCCTAAATTGTAGTATAGTTTGCTATTTTTAGTAGTTTCTCGGGTTCTAAACTTCCAGAGCCGTTTTGAACCCCTTCCCAAAGTGGTAGTGCTCGGATAGATATTCCTAATGAGCTATTGTATGTGTCAAACGGAGATCGTATGCCAAAGTTATAACCCCGGGAAATTGATGTACCAATTTACCCAAATGGGGCCCACAATTTGGTGTTTCATCTTCTAGGGTTAGGTTTTGGGATGTTAAGGGTTTTCCATTGTTTCTCAACAATAAGGCCTTCGAGCCTCATTGTAAGACAGTTCAGAGGCATGTAGCTGCCACATCTCTTCTCAGAGATAAGCTACCATCGCCCTAGCTGGTTTATTTCCATTACCATTTGTAAGCATATTTCAATATTTTACATTAATGAAATGAATTATTATTTCCGTTGCATCTATGTATTTATGGTTATTGCATCTCTGTATTTATGGTTATATCTGTAATTTTTTGCATTCCTATTTAAATCCGGATCAGTGGTATCAGAGCAGTCTGCTTTTTTTCTCTGTTTTTCTTTGCATGTCCCCAACAAGGTCGGGATATAAGGAGTTAGGGCTTGAACTGGTCGAACCTTTGCAAGACTAGCCTCGCAAATCTTGACCGCCTCCCATGGAAAATGAAAAGAAAGATGAGGGGGCAGGAGATCCTATCAAAATATTACTTGAAGAATCCCTCGAGTGGCAAAGGAAACCGATGATGGATAGCTTTGCGCAGATCCTTCAGTGGCTACCCAGAGGCGACGCATCGGCTTCCAACAGCCACTCTTGAAATGCCACACCGTTTGAGGTACAAGTTAATTTTGAAATCCCCATATTCGAGGGTAAAATAGATGCAGATGCCGTAGATAAATGGTTAAATCTTCTAGATGGTTATTTTTCTATTCATGAATTTTCGAGTCGGGAAAAGATTGCTTTCGCTCTTCTCAAAGCAACCCACCAAGTCAAGCACTGGTGGGAAACCTACTACGAGCAGGAGAATGAAAGTATGGGCTCACTATTTAAAGCCACACCCACTTGGGATTCATTCCAGGATGCCATCAAGGAGCAGTACTACCCTGTCAAAAGCTATGAGGACAATTACATCAGATGGACGACACTGCGATAGGGGCGGGACCAAGATGTGCCAAAGTTCACCAACATTTTTCATACCCTTCGCACACAGTTGGTTATCAAAGATTCTGATCTGCATCTGGTACTCAAATACCACGGCTTCTTACACAGATACATCCAGGAAGAGATGGAGTTCCTAAACATCTCCTCACTCAGAACGGCATACCAATACTCTGTCTAAATCGAGTAAAAGTTCAAATAGAAGAGGCAAGACTTTGGATCTACAAATCCGAAGACCAAAGGACAAAGCCAAGGTGGGGTGACCCAGGACAACCTGTTGAAGCCACAAGGAAAGAACAACACCACGAAGTCAAAGAAGGACATAGGAAAGTGGTGTGAGTTCCACAAGAGTCCCACTCATAACACAAGTGAGTGTCGGACCAAGCAGTCGCTGGTGGCCGAGTTGAAGGCTTCTGAATCAGATGCATGTTCTGACCCTGAACCAGAACCCAACAAGGGGAATGGCAAAGGGAAGCAGATCATTGATGCGGAGCCCAATGCCACTGTTGCCACCGCCAAGATCTAGGAGAATGAACCTGAAGATTAAGAGGAGGGGGAGCGTCTTTTCCACTCACAGATGTGGGTGAAGGGTTCACCGCTGCAATTCATTGTCGACAGTGGTAGCCAAAAGAACCTCATTTCAGTAGAGGTCGTGAAGTGGTTGGGCCTACCGACTACACCACACCAGTAGCCATACAATATCAGGTGGCTTCATGAAGGACGAGATCTCAAAGTTCACCAGCAGTGTCGCCTTCCCTACAACATCAAGCCCTTCACAGACGAGGTATTGTGTGATGTTACACCTCTATATGTTTGTGATGTGTTATTAGGCCAGCCATACTTGTGAAGGCGACATGCTCTGTATGAGTCAAGGCCTCACACTATCATAATTTCTCTGGGTGATTCATTATACAGGATACAGGAGGTAGCCCCACCTACTACCACCTCTTTGATCACTGCTAAGAAAGGCATCAAGCTCATCTCCCAGACTAGGAAATTCATCTGTTTGGTTCGCTCCCAAAGCAAGGGGAAGATCGTTGCCACATCCATGACCCCCGCAAAGGGTTCCTCCATGCAGCAGCAGTATCAAAGGAATATGATCATGACAGAACACAAGAACAACTTCTCCTCACCCACAGGGGTACCACACAAGCTTCAGGTGGGCAAAAAAGTCTGGTTGCATCTGTAGAAAGAACGCCTTACAAGAGCCCATCAAAAGCTCCGACCACGCTGACATGGTCCTTACACCATTACTAAGGTTGTGGGAAATAATGCTTTGGAGCATAGCATTCCTCCATTCCTTTGCCTGCACCAAGTATTCAATGTGTACTACCCTCAACCACACTTCCCACCATTACTGAACACATCAGAGATTGCAGAACAGCTCACCAAAGACCCAGCTCAGCAGAACCCTCCTCATCGCAGGGAGGAACTCAATGCAATGGGGACCATTGCTTCCTAAGGGGGGAGGAATGATCCAGGTGGATGTTGGTGGCCACCCACCTATCCCATTTGGACCCCCACAACTGTCTATTTCAGTTTTTTAGTTTCCTAAATTGTAGCACAGTTTATAATTTTTAGCATTTTCTCGGGTCCTGAACTTCCGTTGCCATTTTGAGGCCCTAAACGACATTTTTGGGGAAATCTAGGCACAAGTTTCTTTTCCCAAAGTGGTAGTGCTCAGATAGATCTTTCTAACGAGCTATTGTACGCGTCAAACAGAGATCGTATGCCAAAGTTACGACCCCAGGAAATTGATGTACCAATTTACCCAAACGGGGCCCACAATTTGGCGTTTCATCTTCTAGGGTTAGGTTTTGGGATGTTAACGGTTTTCCATTGTTTCTCAACAATAAATAGGCCTTCGAGCTTCATTGTAACATAGTTCAGAGGCATGTAGCCACTACATCTCTTCTCAGAGATAAGCTACCATCGCCCTAGCTGGTTTATTTCCATTACTGTTTGTAAGCATATTTCAGTATTTTACATTAATGAAATGAAGTATTATTTCCATTGCATCTCTATATTTATGGTTATCGAATCTCTGTATTTATGGTTATCTCTGTAATTTATTGCATTCCTATTTAAATCCGGATCAAAGCCATGACAGGGCCAAGTACAGGGCCTATGCTATGGCGTGCTATATGTCAGGTAGCAGGACTGATAATTGACATTTGCTACATAAATTTGTATAAACACTGCAACAACTATTCTACAATTTTTTTCAATCAGTAGGCCATGACGAGCGCAATTGCCAAAGTTATGAATTCAGGATGGAAAGGACACCCACATACAAAGTGCAGACGAAAACGCGGCTTCCAGAACAAGGCGTTGGGGGAATGTGAGGTGAGTATCAGCGGCGCGGCGAAGGCCGAGGTGGAGGAGGGCCTTGAGGAGGCCGAGGACAGTTGATTTGTTACAATTGCAGAGGCCGAGGACATTACGCAAGGGACTGTCTAAATCCGACGTGATTTTCATGCCGCTACTCTACCGAGTTTGACCATGTGACTAAGAATTGCCCAACATTGTTGGCTAATATTCGCAAAAGGGGGCACATCCTCCGCAGCCGTCGCAGAACCTCTAGATGATGAGGGCTGAGCGTCGTGAGGAGAACCCTAAGGTAAACATTATGTTGTAGAGCAGAACCATGGCTAGGGAGGATAAAGGGAACCAGCATGCAGAAGGTGAATCGGTCCACAAAGCACCAGAAAAGGAGTCTGGGTTTGATTTGGAGTGCGCAAAAGAAACATTTATGGAAGTGAAAAAAAGCTTCACTAAGGCCTCTACCTTCGAAAGTCAGGAAAAACCAGTTGAAGAAATGGACCCATCCATGATTACCATATTCTTGGAGACCTACATGAAGCTGCTCTGTGACAGTAAGGCTGTGAAGGGCGTGCAAGAACTAATCAATCGATGCGATGGTAAGGATGGCGCTACTGGTGAACCGGTGCGTGATCAAGAAGCATGTCAAGCATAAGGCAATGACCATACGAGAGATGAGACTCACCACGTAGATAGGGGAATATGAGATGGACCAAGTAATCCTAGATCTGGGGTCTGACGTGAATGTTCTGCCAAAACATACCTAGGAAAGTGGGGAGACCTGAACTCTAGTGGTCTCCGATATAGTTAAGAATGGAAAATCAACATAAAATTATCCCAATGGGGAGGCTACAAGGGATCATAGTTGACATCAAGGGCGCAAGTGCACTAGCGATTTTGAGGTAATAGAGATTGTGGATGATAGCAATCCCTACCCTGCACTCCTTGGAATCGATTGGGCCACTGACATGAATGGGGTAATCAACCTGAAGAAACGGAAGATGATATTTGAAAACAAGTCACTCTAAGTAGTGGTGCCACTAGATCCCACAAAGGGAGTGCGCTATATAGAACCAGTCTGAGATTATGAAAGCGATGACAATCTGGACCAGATTTACAAGGTAACGATGCAAGACCAAGATTGGGTGAATCGAACAGTGAATGGATGTATTGCATGGGATCGTGAAAGCTCCTACACGTCAGATTCGAATGAAGAATTGGAACATTGGTAGAACTGGCTGCATGAAGTTTCGAAGCTGCATTGTAATATGATGACCAAGGCATTGCATTGTGTGTCATGTAAAGTCAAGGATCTGCCTCATTGTAATGGGCTAACCGATGTTGATTTCCTTTTGGATGCATTTGAAAGAGAAGTACCAGAGAAACATCGCTTCTAAGCATTAGATTGGGTACTGTGCGCTATGCCTACAAGATGGTAGGGTACGCACAAGGATATTTTCAGTGATTGGCGCGACTATAGGAGGATGATGAGAATACGTTTTGGGCAGCCAAAAGTGCAGATGACAAATAAGTATGATGGAAGAGATGACCTGGGTGATCACCTAGCTAAATGGAATAAGGCTTATGGCACGAAGCCCCAACGTGAATGGGTGCACCTATTTTGTCATACCTTGGGCGTCATACCGATGAATTGGTATTTGGAAACCGAGCTCTACCATGGAATTGAAGAATGCGACATGCTGCACCAGGAATTTTTAATGACGTTCAACTTTGAGGATGAGTTTGATTGTATTGACGCGACACTACAGGAGGTTAAAGCAGGATTATTTAGGATACCACAATATCCCTTAGACCTGATCAAACCTGATTGGACTACCTAGTTTAGCCATGCACTGGAATGTTATAACATGACCATTGAAGAAGAAGACGAGGATCCCCGAAAAGTTAATATTCTAGAAACTGGAGGTCAATGTGAGGTTGAAGGTCCATAGATAGAGGATCCTAACATAGCTGCACTAGTGAAAACATGACAGGTCAACATTGGCACATAGTTGAAACCAAAATGCGTAGAGATTGGGGACTATTGGGATGATGAGATAGTAGACAAGGTCAATGAGATCCTCCGCGAATATCAGGGTTTGTTCCCCAAAAAGTTTTCTGATCTAAAAGGGATAATAGGAGACCTAGGTGTCATGAAGATCACCCTAAAACTGGATGCGAAGCATGTAAAACAAAGACCTTATTGCCTTAATCCTAATTATAAGGAAAGGGTTCATGCTGAGTTCGATAAGATGCCTACAACAGGAATTATTGAACCAGTAGAAGAATCTGATTGGGTAAGCCCGATAGTAGTTCAGGAAAAGAAACAGAAAGAAGAAATAAGGATATGAGTGGATATTTGGAAGCTAAATGATGCTTGTGTGCATGACCCCTTCCCAACCCCATCCACTGATGAAGTCCTCGATAATGTAGGTGGCCAAGAAGCATACTCTTTCACTGATGGGTTCTTTGGGTATCATCAGATCAAAATCACGCTTGAAGATATAAGAAATATTACCTTTGTGATGGAATGGGGATGTTTTCAATATACTGTAATGCCTTTTGGGCTGAAGAACGCGCAAGAAATATTTTCGCACGTAGTCATTGCGGCATTCAAAGACTTCATTCATAAGTTCTTGGAGGTGTACCTTGACGATTGGACAGTGTTTGGATTGGTCAAGCGTTATGTGGCACAATCTGCGCTTAATGTTAGATATGTGTCAAAGATACCATATTGTGCTCAATATGAAGAAGTGTCTATTTTGTGACCCTTTTGGGATCCTGTTAAGGCATGTGGTGTGGAGATAGGGATTGATGGTAGACCCCGCGAAGATCGCGGTGATAATCATCTTGGAGGTAATAAGGAATGTGAAACAGTTGCACGCAACCCTGGGGCATACTAGATACTATAGGAAGTTCATCAAGGGATATGCCCAGATCACCGCGCCCATGGAGAAGTTGTTGAAAAATGATGCTACATCCTGTTGGAGTGATGAATTCCAGAAGAGCTTAGACGTGCTAAAAGAGAAAATGGTCACCACGCCAATCCTAGTCTTTCTGGACTGGATGAAGGAATATCATGTGCATGTGGACGCCTCATGTATCGTACTGGGATCCATGATAACACAGGTGGGCGAGGGGGAATTGGACCATCATATAAGATTCGTGATCAGAAAGTTTTCGAAGGTTGAGAAGAACTATTCCACTACAGAGCATGAAGGACTAGCCATGGTATACACGCTCCAAAAGTTCAGGCAGTATTTGCTGGGTGGACATTTTAAGATGTATACGAATCATTCTACATTAAAATACCTATTTAATAAGCCTATGTTGGGGGGCCGAAGATTTGCAAGTGGTTGTTATTATTCGAGGAGTATGATTTTGAATTTATTGTGAAGCCTGGACGATTGAACATGGGACCAGATCATCTGCCGCGCATCAAAACAGGAGAGGAGCGCACTAATTTGGAGGAAGGACTGCCTAACGTGCAGCTCTTTGCAGTACGCGTCACAGACGGTCATGTTGAAGATATCATAAAATTCTTGACAATGAGGACTACTCCAGAAGGGTATACAAGCTAGCAGAAGGAGTTAGCAATGCATGCAACAAACTTCTCTGTCATTGCAGGATATTTGTACAAAATGGGGTCGGATGAAATATTGCAACGCTATGTACCTGAGTTTGAGAGAACCAGCATCCTCATGGAGGCTTATGGAGGATCTGCAGGAGGAAATTATGTAGGAAAAGTGACAGCACAGAAGGTTCTGTGTGCTGGATTGTGGTGGCCAACTCTGCATAAGGATTCGAAAGCATATTGTAGGGCCTATGATGCATGTCAAAGGACTGGCAGGGCATTGTGGAGGTACGAACAACCATTGATACCACAAGTGACATTGCAACTATTCGAGAAATGAACGATCGACTTTGTGGGACCAACTCAGCCTCGAGGAAAGAAAACATGTGCGTGGTACATCATCACCGCTACAGAGTAATTGACCAGGTGGGCAAAGGCGCAGCCTGTGAAGGATTGTACTGGCATGACAACAACAAAGTTTCTCTCTAAATATGTATTAATGAGATTTGGCTATCCAAAGATCTTTATGAGTGATCGCGGTACAAACATCCTTAACGAAACAATCAACTCATTGACAGAAGAATTTCATGTTTATCATCAAAAGAGCATGCCTTATCACTCGTAGGCTAATGGAATGGTGGAAGCATTCAATAAAATATTGGAGAATGCACTCACAAAGGTCTGCAACGCTCAGAAAAGTGACTGGGATGTGCGCGTACCAGCGGTGTTATGGGCCTACAAAACAACTTGGAAGAAGTTGATTGGGAAAACGTCTTTCAGACTTGTGTATGGCATCGAAGCTGTGATGACAATGGAATACATTGTACCTAGTCTACGCATAGTGGCACTCACAAGAATGGCGGACCGTGGCACCTTGGAAGAGAGTGTTACAGATTCAGTTGGGCACATCAATTCCCAACATCTAGTTCAGTGTTTTAGGGCTCATCAAACCCTAATTTCAGTTGCTTCATGCCCTAAACAAGTCACCCCTTTGAATGTCTCCTTCCCAGATAGTTTCATGACTTGAAGACGTCTAGAAATAGTCTCTAGAGGGACCAGCACAAGTAAGCCCTTATAAAGTTGTGCTACAGAGCAGTTGAGTCCACTGCCAGGGTGCTTTGCAGAGCACTTAGGCTTCATTTCACCTACGTTGGGCGAGAATGAGCAAAATTCACATAGGGTTTGGGGAATATTCTTATATTTTGTAGTCATCTAAAAGCTTCCCTCACTTATCAACTCCTATGAGCTCGAAAATGGATGAGGAATGAGTTAAGGTGCATCCCGTCCTCTCATCCCTTCCTCCATGGAACTAATTCTAAGAATGGAAGGCCATTCAATGCCACCATTTATGACAAAACCTCCTTCATCTTCCTATAAATTGACCACTCATCTAAGCGATTAGGGGCTGGATTATGTTTAATTGTAAGGAGATAATGCTGCTATGAGATTTGGCTTTGAAGCAAGTATTGTAATGCTATATGTTTGTCATGCTTTTGATCTGATGTGGATGGGATCCAAGTTGGAGGAATTGCTTTGAATGAGACACCAATGGTTGTAATTCCTTCTTCTATCTAATAAAGTTTTTGAACCTTTTTCCCATATGTTTGTATTGTTTCATAATGCTTATATGTGTGAATTGTATCTAATTCCTTTCACTTGTATTCAATAGATCGCATTCTTTGATCGGTTATTTGTTTTCTATTTTGTTTACAAGGTATTTCTCAAGTGTATTAAGTATGGGAAGGAGGGATGGGATCGATACAAGGGAGACAAGAGGAAAGTGGAACTACAAGTAGATCTTCTTATCTTCTCATGTTATCTATTTCTTATAGGAAAAGTCTAAAACACTTTAAACTATTGTTCTAGATACAGCTACTTATCTAGGGAATTAGTATTTATCTGTAGATACCAAATTCTCCAAAACAAATTGGCCACTCCACTGGGGAAAGATCCTATTTCCTAGTAGCTTATCCACCTCCAAGGACATCCTTGCAGACCTTATTTGTCTTCATAGATTGTAATTCAGCTCTTTACATTGAAAAATTGGTCAAAACTATGTCAAAATGCCTGTTGAAATGGTTTACTATCTCTAGCATAGGCTTGTGAGGGACACAGTGCGCTGCAGAGTACCCCTGGCTTAGGGACAGTGCTTTGAAGCACACTGTCTCCCACTCTGGGATGCGCTAATCCTCCTAGGATCAGTTTCCCATCTTTGGAGAGTGTTTTTGCCAACTTTTCTCTGTTTTTTTGTTTGTTGATTGATTAATGAATGTTATGTCTCAGAAAATAAGTTTCTATCTCTTGGTCTAGCCCAATTTTGATTTTTATTGATTAATGTTTATTAATGTTTTCTTTATCATTATCTATCAATAGTCAAAGTTAGAATATAATTGATTAATCTACATTCGAAATAAAGTGTCATAAATTCTTCTCTTCCTTCGAATTAGAACTATCGTAAAAGTCTTCGTTCTTATGAAAGATTGATTGATTATATGTGCATATTTACTTTTGTTCATATTCACATTAAGGAAATCAAAAAGAAATACATGCATGTTGCACTAAAAAAGTTTGTGTGTGTTCATAGTAACAGTGTAGGGAAATTGCATTATATTGTGCTCTTTGCTCTTTGATCGAAATAAATCTGATTGCTCTATCCCTAAGTAGCTAGGATTTTCATTATTAAATTGAATGGAAAGAATGCTTATCATGATAGTTGAATTCCTAGGAATTTCATAATACATCATGTGGTGAACTTGAAAGGAAAATTCCTAAGCAAGATCAACTTAAAATTAACATCAATTTACCTAATGGAGCATTGTCGTTAACGAGAACATTTAGTGGTTCTGGGCTAGAGACGTGTTCTGACGTCGTAAAAAAAAGAAGAAGTCACTAACTTGTTTGCAATACATCCCGAGTGTGATACCTCATTCCATGTACGTGAGTATATCATAGCTCGTCCACGTACCTTAAGGTATATCGGGCAATGTTACGGTACGTAAAGTATATGGGAATGTTCTCACTGTGTGGTTTTACATTAGACAACGCTTATACGAACTGGGCCTCCACATACCTTCAAGGATATATGGGGGGACAACTCTAGATTTTTATCCATCCTTGAGTAACTGAGTCGGCCACCTTGTACACTGTGATACACTGAACATAGCATTCTGGGAGATTACCTGCCCGTACTTCTTGGTTAGCCAGGAGGTGTTCTGCAGTTCATAGTTGCTTGGTTAACCTTTTTCCTAGTATACCTCTTTTTGTTTATTTCTTTTTTGATAATAAAATTAATCAGAAATCATGGGAGAACATCAACCCTTACCCCATCGTTCACAAAGAAATGCGAGCAAACCACCTTTTCCACCTGAAGCTACACCTATTTGGTCAAAGTGGTCTCACTTATTTGAGTCTGGTACATCAAAAACTCCTAGTTCTTCATCTATGTTACCTGAATCATCTATTTCAGTAAGTAATGAGACTCAAGTTACTCCAACCATTTCTAGTACATCTGTTTCTGAAGGCGAAGTTTCACAATTACCTGAGGACATTAGCACTGATCCTAGTGAAACAGTAACCAAGGTTGCTCAACAAAAAGTTTATCCTCAACTTGAAGTTGCTCAACAAGAAATTACTTCTGAACTTGAATCAGTTCAACCAGAAGTTAATCCAGAACCTATCACAGTTCAAACAGAAGTTACATCAGAACCTAAAGTTGTTCAAGAGCCTCTTTCTAAAACTGTTATTCATTTACTCGAACATCTGGACTTTGAATTTGAACATTCAAAAGTTGTTTCTTTACCGGAAGATGATCAACTGGTTATTCCTCTAACATCAATAACTATTGAAACTTCAACTTTATCAACGCCAAAAATATATTATGGACCAGATGGTTAATTTCTTCTACCAGGTTTAATTGCTATAGAGGAACAATTGGAAGAAGATTCTACAAATGGAACCCCATTCCACTTTGGAGCTGGGCTTTATCTTTACCCGCATACTCCTCATTTTACTCCTCCATTTGATCCTACTTATTTTCAAGTACCTATTGATTCTTTAGGACAACTTTTGGGTCAGTTAACTATGGCTGAACAACTGTCAACATCCCAGACTGTATCGTTTGATGCAGCTTCGGTAGAATCTTCTGTCGCTACCCCTTCGATGTTTTCTACCACTCCTGAGTCGCACCTATATGGTGAATTGTCCGTCCCTGTTGGTTACCATTCTTTATCTAGAACCCACTCAAGGGTGGCTTCTACACCATGGTCATCACCATGTCCTAAACTAGAATTCTACCTGGTTCTTCTCTAACGGGAACTCAATAGTTTGATCCTACATATTAATATGAAGCTGGGAAATCCAGTCAACAAAGACCTATGTATCAATTAAATATTGGATTTCCAGCATATGGAGAGCAATATGCTTATTCACCATATCCTCCTTATTCCGGAGGACCATCATATGGTAATATCCCACATTATTTAGGTTAACCTGAAATTAGACTTTGTCAATGGTAACCAACAATGCAAGTTCAACCAAGGCTTATGTATCCAACACAACCAATGCAAATTGTGTCAACTATTCCTACTACACTTGTTTTTACTACTATACTATAGTCACAAGTTCAAACTGTTATATCTCAACCGGTACAAACGGGTCCTTTTACCTTGCAACCACAAGTTTCGGGTCAAGAAGTTCAAGTTTCTTAGGTTGTTGTACAACAATCACTTGTTTCTGAGGTTCAACAACAACGTCAGGTTAGTATACCCTTATTTGGACAGACCCAATCTTACATTGGTATAGTTTATTCACAACCTAGCCAACCATTCATAGCTAGGCAACAACAACTATTAAATCTAAGTATGGGGGATTTACGCAGTGCATTATATTAGATATCATTTTTTTTGGGATTCAACTGCGTTAAGTAAGTCATTCAAACGTATGACCATTTCCATGAGAGGTAGTCGTAACTGACTAATTTTTCATGATTTTTGAATAGTTCACTTAGCACTCATTGCATCGGGTGATGCTCACAGGGGTGAAGAAGTGGGATTGAAACTAGTGAAATGTGGAGAACGAATCACATAGCATCAATCATCACTTCTGGGGCTTGCGCCCGGTAACCAGGACTTCCCAGGAGGTCACCCAACCCAGAACTCCTCTGGCTCAAGCGCGCTTAACTGTGGAGTTTTTCCCCACAATCAAGCCCACTTAGCTTGCTACCCCATTTGCGAAACCTTAGCAAGTATTGTGCCTCATGAACCATTCAAGTAGATATCCCTTGACAACAACCGTGGCAGCCTCAATTTCAACAACCCTAATTTGGACTTTCCCAATAGGCTCAACCTGGGTTTAAACAATATCAAGCTTACCAAGGACTTGTTCAAAAAGGCTTTGCAAGTTATGGACAACCACCTGTTGAGGCCTCGAAAATCGCTGCAACAACATTGGGGGATAACCACCCGGTCCGGACCTTAAAAGCAGCTCCTTTTCCATTTGGTTTGGTGTGGTGATTGGTAAATGATATCATTGACCAATGGATCTGCAATTAGAAGAGGCTTTGGACAAATGAAATTGAAAACAATAACTCAGAAAATTGATTTTGTTTTCAAAATTCGGAGCCTGATATTCTGCCTGATTTTTGGCCCAATAAATGATTAAATCTGTTGGTGAAACCTCCTTCAAAATTTTATCCTTGATTTTCTCTTTCCAATGAGCCGTCCTGGGCCTCATTTGCCCAAGTAGAACTCAATTTATGAGCTTCCAAAGTTGATGGGTCAAATCTGATGTAAATCTGGAAATTCTGTTGCTGGGCTAAAAATGAGAATTTGAATTAAAATTAAATCCTAAATTAGTCCTTAATTAATTCTTAATTTAATTGCTAATTATTAAACTAAACTATTTTATTAATTTATTTACTAACTAATGATTTAATAAACATTGAAATGGATCCATTCTTACATTAAAAACTAATCAAAATATTAAATCTAATTAAAAAAACTAAAGTTAATATTTCCAATCTAAAATGATGTTTAAATTTTAATTTAAATCAAATTAAATTAAATGTTATTAATATATTAATTAACTCTGATTAATTTAAAATTTATTAATTAAATATTATATTAATTAATTTAAATAATTTAATAATACATTACATTTTATTTATTAATTAAATAATATATTAATAAATAATACATTACATATTTTAAATAATATAATACATACATTATTAATATTACATATACAACTCAACCATATTAACATATCTAATATATATAAAATACCAAAACTTACCATATACGTTAAATAACTAACCTACATCATACGTAAGAGTCCATGAAAACAAGTCGTTTGAACCACTTATAAAACTTGTTTTTATTCGTTTTCGCATCGGCACTTGGGAGAACGGCGGGGTTCATTAAAACGTATCAAGTGAATTTCCCCGATGCGATATCGCATCGGGGTTATGGGAGTCCCGATATCGCATTGAATTTTTGTCTTTTAAACTTCGCTTTAATGTGTCATGCCGACATGTATTTCGGGGGTTTTCAAAATTTCGGCAATCGGGAGAATGGAAGGGTTCATAAAAATGTGCTAATGAACTTCCCCGATGCGATATTCCATTTTCGCTTATCAGCACTTCGCATTGGGAAGGGTAATGAGGTTTTTAAAACTGTGTTAATACAAAAGTCCCGATGCGATATGTTTTTTGATTTTTTATATTTTTCATATATTAAATTTTAATTTAATTAAATTAATTATATTTTTAAATAATAATTAATTTAATTAATTTAAGATTTAATATTAAAAGTTAATTTTTTATTTTGGTTTATTTTATTTTAAAGAATTTTAGTTGAGTTGTGAAATTATCTAAACTACAGCCACTTGAATGTTTGGATTTTGGGATTAGGATTTGATTTGGAAATTGGAGTGAATTTCTTAAAATCCTGATAATTAATAATTTGGCTGCATATCTAAAAATGAAAAATGTTAGTAAAAACTCGCTACAGGTTAATATTTAAAGTGAATGCCTTATTGAACTAATTTATTTACAAAATGCAATATTGTACATTTTATGCAATTTTAACCCAGACTAGATAAATGATGAGACTTCAAAGGAGTGCCATTTTCAAACCAGTTGACCAAATGAGGCGAAACAAGCGTCAATGGGAAGTTGATAAAAAATCGATTCTAACAAAGCAATCAAAAAAAGAATCCAAATAAATTTAAAAATTAACGAAAACGTGGGGCAATTAACTAAAATAAAAATAAAAAAGGTGCTTCGCCAAAATTTTATAGAAAGGGTCCCCATTATTCGAAGTGAACACATCAATAATGGGGGGTGTTGTGTTTTTACCACAACAATTGGCGACACACGGGAGAAGAACCAGTTATCTCTTTTTTTTATGAATGAGATTTTCCTAAAATTAAAGTAAAAATAATTAAAGAAGAGAAAATTATGCTTGAAATGCTTGACTAGGTTCATTAGTCTGACTAAAAGCAAGAATCATCTAACTGTAATTTTTCTTAAAATTTCTCATAAATTAAAATATTTCAAAACTCTATATCAGTCATTAATTAGCTGAAGGGATAAAGCAGGGGTAACTTTACAGCTTAGCTTTTAAGATATACTCATTTGTCACAGGTAGAACCGTTGTTGCCAGCAAACATCTATAGTTTCGACAGGGTTACCTTTTAATCATAAATGATTCAGAATCCCATCTGTTTAAGAATTATTGATCTAGAGATAAATCCATTTATATGTATATATATATATTTTTTTTTTAAATCTTAAAAGCCATTGTCCTAGTATGGTAGCCAGATAGTTGACAATGCCATTCACTGGTTAAAATTGGACTGAACAAGCTGGCTCGTGATGAGACCCCTTGTCTTATAATTGTTTGCAATCATAAGCCATTACCCTGGTTTGTTTAGCAGTGTTGGTAATGTCAGCCTATTTTCCCCTATGATCATGGTAAGCAGGCTCACGATGAGACCTCTTATCTTTTAAGTTTAAATATTTTTCTGGATTATTCTCTAGAAAAATAAGACTCCTTGGGGACAGGGAGAATCATTGACTCCTTAAGAGTTAAGAATGACAATTTCAAAGTTAAAGGTGCTTTGCTGTAAAGTATCTTTACTTGGTTAAAAATAACTTTTCTTGACTGATAATAGAACTTTGAAAGATCCTAATAAAATTTTGAAATCTCAAAATGATTACAATTTTGATGAAAAATGAATTTTTGCAGATTTTATGATACTTTGTCAACTTCTCTTGATTGATAATCTCTTCCTTAAGTATATCTACTTTAATAATAAGAAAATCAAACTTTACTAAGAGATTTAAGAAAAATCTAATAGGTGACTATTAACAATTTTTCTCCACGTATCCTGATCATTGTTAGATAAGAAATAGGCCTTCCATATAAATAATGGTAAAGTCACCAAAATCAAAGCTGAAATCCGAAGGAAAAGAATTCTTATGCTAAAATGAGAAAAGAAATCAGCGAGCAAAAATCAAAACCAAGAAATCTCTAAAAATGGAAAGGAAAATCCAAGTTTTGCAAGATAAACTCAAACAAGAATGTTTATACCGATGTCTCCAACAATATGAAGAAAAAGGAAATAAGCACGTAATCATTCCTTTTTATGTTGAGATCTAGAAAAATATACCTTGCAGAGTTATGAATGCTTTAGGCTTTTAGATAACAGTGATCGTAGAATTCAGCCACAATGAATAATTTCTGTTTGATATGAGTCTTCTTGTTTCCAAGCATCATCTTAATCATTTTCTAAAATGAATGCTTAAAGAAACAGATTAAAGGTTCAGAAACTTCCTGATATAGCTGTTTCGATGAAGATTATCGCTGCTTATTGAAATAAAGCCAGGAGAAGAGTATGGACTTTGAAAATATGATTCGGCAGAAGATTGAAAAATTTTGTGAAGAGCTGCAAAACAGAGTTTTATATCAGCATAATTTAAAAACAAAAATGAAACTAGAGTGATGAAATGGAAATTAATGAAAGTGGGTACATGAATCTTACCATTGGATCATTGCTTTTGATGTTACCTGAAAGGTATCAGTTTTTCCAAAGTGGCTGACTTCTTATTTTAATTAATATTAAAAACATAAAGAAGTCAAGCTAACCAATATCATATAACCCCAAAATCATTATTTATTTTATTTAAACTAAAGTAAGCAGTAAAAATGGAATGCTTAGTGCTCAAGGGAATTGAAATTAAAAGAAATGCATCGGAAATGAAAATGAGAATTTGCAGTAATGACTGTTTCTCAAAATATTATTAGTTTTATATAAACTCCATGATTTTATAAATTGTCCAGAATCAAGACCCAATCCAAGATAATAAAACTTAAATATAAAGATAGAGGTCTTGAATTCCATTTTTAATTATGGAATTATATATTTAAACTAAAATGTATGAGAAATTGAAATAATTTGAATATGCTGCAAATTGGTCATTAACTGCTTTCTTACCATAGTGGTTACCCAAGCTCGCTTTTAAAATAACACATCATTGTATCGGATGATTCGCATCAAATGTCTCTTCACCATGCTTGAATTTTAATTTGCAAGACTTTACTTTTGTTGCTATGCCATAAATTGATTGAATCTTAATGGCTTAGAGGCATGCATTGGGAGCTATTGCATCGGAGATTGCAATGGCAAATTGCTGATAAGAACATGTGCAATGAAGTGAAGCGATTGCATCATTAAAGAAATATTATATCGGGGATTAGAAAATATTTACATTGTGCTTCCCGTATCGCAAAACGCACATCACAGATTCAAAGAAGTGACGTGAGCATAAAAATGTGATGAAATGATTGCACTATTGGCGATGCGATGGATGTCGTAGCTAATCGGCAATCGGGAAACTTTGGGTACCCGATGTAACACATTATATTTTTTTTTGCGATGCCGATATGCAATGAAGAGCGGACCCGATTACTTTTTTTGATGGGATTTTAATAACATATCGGATCCGAGACATCGGCCATAAATAAAACTGCAAGGAAGCGATTGCGATATCGGCGATGCGATGGATGACGTAAATCGGCGATCGGCAATCTTTAAGCACTCGATGTAACACAATATGATTGTTGCGATGCCGATATGCGATGAATGACGTGGCTAATCGGCGATCGCGATCGGCAATGTTATGCGCATGATTTAACAATTCTTAATATGTCGATATGCGATGAAGAGTGAACTCGATAATTTTATGTTGAAAATTTGATAACATATCGGATCCGAAACATCAGCCTCCTTTAAAGTTATACTCCTACCATTATTGCGATTGAAAAGACGCGATATTTTTTATGAATTTGCTTTGAATTTCATATCGGGTCTGGAATTATGTGTTTATCGCAATATCGGTAAAATCGATTATCGGCGATTCATGTTCATGGAAGTATACTTTACTTGGAAAACTCCGATATGTGAAATGCAATATGGCATATGAGTAAGATAATACATCGGAGGTCTTTGATGAACAATTTTTTATCAAAAGAAATACTAAAAAACTACTTCCGATGAAATCTTATGATGCGAATGGTCTTATGATATTTCTTGAAATTTCAATTGGGTTTTCTAATGAATGAAAGCAAAATTATAAATGCTTAAATTCTAATCCATCACAAATAAAATTTCCCTGAGCCTATTGCAAATTTGAATTGGGTTTGTTGCTTACTTCAAGTTTTGAAAACAAATGAAAACCTGCAAATAAAACATAACACAAATCAAAAATAAACTAAGGAAAAGATGAGCTAATAATGGATGAGAATAAAGTTGTAAATACGTACCTGAAAGGAATTTGTCTGTAAATTTTACCTGATAAATCCTCAAATTTTTCCTTTGATTAAAATCATCTCATTATTTATTCTAATTCTAAGTGTGGAATCAGCCTAAATGAAATCAATCATTCATGTTCATGGAATATAGAATTTACCAAAAATAAATATTAAGCTATGCTTCCCTTTCGAAAAGAAACAACAATTTATTACCTCTGCTCCTTCCGAATTAATCTTGAGAAAAATCTGTATTGTTATAGTGACTGTTCAATAATGCCTTCAGTAAATAAAGATGATGCATTTTACAGCATCAGATAATAAACTAAAGATTAGAATGAGATTAAGCCACTAATTATAGAAAAATATCAAAACAGATTTGAATGTGTGCACTTGGCAAAATGGGCATCCTTAAGATCAGCTTTTGGCAAATTCCGAGGAATATAATATGAACTTCATATGATTGCTGTGACAGGTTAGATTGACTGATAATGATTGAATTAGAATTAGGCTTATCATAGTCAATCATACATCTCATAGGATAATGGGATCATGAAGCTTTTATATCCTCAAATCCTTACCATATAAATTTCAAAAGAAAATCTTAGAAGGAAATCCTGAAATGAAGAAAAGTGGCTTTGAGGAAATCGATGCCAAGTGTAATTTTAATTGACTTTGATCAAGACATTATTAAAAATAGGCAGAGTAGAGAAATTTCTATAAGAAATTTCAAAAAGGAAAGAAAGAATTAAAATTTTCTGATAAGGAAAAATGTTTCCACTGAACATGTATGAGAAGGCTGATTGCTTTGTTTTATTTTTTAATCTACAGAACTATTGCAAATAAATTAACTACATAAAACAAGCTAACTAAATTAATTCTACTCCTATTCTAACCATATACATGAAAATGACTAGGTATAGTCATATTTCCAGTGTAACCATTCTCTCATTTTTATTCCCGCGTTTATGTACAGTTCAAATGTTAGCAATAAGAATAAAAATCTAACTAAACTAAGGAAAATAAATCTGAAATAAGAATGTACAGTTATTGTTAGCAACTTAATTAAAATCTCTTTCTCATGAAATTTCCTTTCCGATTCGATACCAATTGGATCGCAAAAATCTGGATGGATTTCCATTAAGGATGGGGAAATGTTCAAGGAAAGAGATAACAGGCCGAATTGTGGATATGAGTTTTGAAATTCAAAGGCCTGGAAAGAATTGTTAGTATTATGTACAAATGTTAAATCATTGACAATTTTCCTTGAAGGAAAAACTTCCAAATAATCTTCAAATGAGTCAATGAAAAATGAATGGAAGTTTGTCAAATGACATGGAAAATTATTAATTAAATTGAATAGCTGGCCAGATTGCAAAAATACACTCTCTTGTTGATATTGCCTTTGAAAAAATTGAAGCTTCTGATGAAACATTAGCATTGATTTAAATTGGAATATTAATATCTTTTGATGCTGATGATTATAATATGAAACTTGAATTTCCCAATTGGGCAATGCATCGATTGAGTGTTTGATAGTAAGGCACTCAATATGCCAACGAAGAGTGTGAAAATTTTGCAAAATAAAATCAGAAAATAAATCTAAGTTTAAACAAAATAGCTGTGAAAGAAAAACTAAAATGAAGTCACTATTTGTACAACTAATGTTACAGCACATTTGGGATCGTTTTGAAATGATTTCATTTTCACAAGGAATGGCCAGAATTATGGAATTTGAATAATTTTGAATTCCAACTTGTGAAATAGAAAACGAATTATGATTATGAATAGGAATGGGAGTTTGATCCTCATATGAATCATAAATTGGAATGATTTCTTGAATGGTGAAATCATGAAGATAATTTGTTGCTCTAAAATGAGGATTAGTTGAGATAATTCCTAAATTGAAGCGTTCCTCATTCTCAGATGTTATTTGAATTTTATCATGAGGATTCTCTTGAGAAAAATTAAAATCAACATCCTCAATATCAGAGTAATCATCATAAATAACCTCACAAGACTCTCTAGAATTCCCTTCAATCTCATCCAATGTATCCAAACAAGGAGGAACAAGCATTTCATGTTCATTAATGGCAAAAGAATGATCAATTATTGTTTCTTTATCTTGATAAAAATTTAATGGTAATTCATTTAAATCATCCTCTTTAATTTCTGAAATATCATTGATATTAAGAGGAGAAAAATTACTATCATTAAAAATATCAGGATAAAGGGAAAAATGTGAACCTGAAACAATGCATTTAAAACTGTCTCTGTTTGAGAACTCTTGTGCATTATGCTCATTGTAAATTTCAGATTGTTGATCATTCCTTTGTGTGCATATGCTTTCTTGAAGAAGGCTGCTTTGCTGCTCTGATTTTGGCATTTGCTCATCATGGAGAAATTCAGAAATTTGTACAGCAGTTTTCATTTTATTTACTTTGATTGCTGCTTGTACTTGCTGATTTGCGATTTGATTTTCCGAATTTACTTCAAAGTAGCTTTCAGATTTCAAGGCGGCTTTTTCTCCAAAATTGTTGCTGTTGTCTTCTTGCATTTGAATGGAAATATTTTCCAAGCTTTGTGAAACCACTTCATCACCATTTATTTGCACATCCATATTGGAATTCTCATTTATATTGAAAGGGGATGGAACAAAGCTTAAATTAATTTCATATGGATTGGGAATGGGTGGAAGAGAACAAATATATTCAAACCAATCTAATGATTTTTCTTCCGTAGGCTTATCTTCATCTTTAAATCTTAAGCAATTCAAGTGAAATCGAATATGAAAAACATTAACAAACTCATTTTTAAACCTTCGTAAATATTCAATTTCTTCACATACCTGTTCATAATTGTAGCCGTCAAATTTACCAATGAAAATTGTAACAAATTGATCCCAGCTATGGATTGAGGCAACTGGAAGAGTTTTGCACCAGTTTCTGGCTTTTGCCGCAAATGTGAGAGTAAAAATTCTGCATAAAATGCCTTCATCAATTCCTTGAAAATCGTAATTTGAAACATTTTGAATAAATTGAAAGACATGGTTAAAAGCAGAAGAATTTCTCTTACCATTAAACTTTGCCTGAGACAAGAGTCTTACCACTTCGGGTGGGGTATTGGAGGATGCGCGTCCATGGATACAACTCCATATTGGAAGTTTAAGAGGAGCCATAAACAAAATGTTAAAATTGAAAAGACTCCAATAGACAAATTTCTCAGCCCTCCTTCTAGCGCCAAAAATGTTGAGGCCTCGAAAATCGCTGCAACAACATTGGGGGATAACCACCCGGTCCGGACCTTAAAAGCAGCTCCTTTTCCGTTTGGTGTGGTGGCTCCGACTGTTCATCTAGGTCCAGTTACCTTCTCCCTATTGCTATTGGTTTATAATGTATCTTTAACTACCAATAGACAGGGACATCAGATCACTTCTTCTTGCTGATCAGGCAAGAGAATGACCCTAAAGCTGATTTGGGGTCAGCCAAGCCACAACTAAAGTTTTGCCTCTTTGAAGAGAGGACTTAACAGAGTGTATAATTTACTCTAAATGCAAGCTTACTCTATGATGCAAGCAAAAGAAACTAATCTAAATCCTATCTTAATTAGGTAAATATAGATCTAACCCAACTAAGAGCAAGATAATTAAAGTATTGGGATTTAGATATGTCTTGTTTATAATGAATATCAAGTTAATGAAGTAGTTCAATTAACTGATATTATGGATATCAAAACACATCCTATTGAGACCTTTTAACTGAAATAATGAATCAAAAACACTCTGGAAGTAGTTCACATAAATTATATTGATTATCAAATCAGCGAATCCAATAACTAAACAATAATATGTGGAAATAGTTCTCAACATATTACCATTCAATAAATCAGTTTTAATAAGGTAGATTTCTGAGTAAATAGTTACTCAGAAATCAAAAATTAATCCATAAGAACAGAGATACATGATAACAACATTGAGACAAACTACCCATATTGACAATAGTGCACAAACATGAATAAAATGACACATTCCTGTTACCATAAAAATGAAACTGCTATTTGAAATAGTAGTATTAAAAATACCAATTTATTGCATCCATTTCTCTGATCTTGGTCTCCAACAGTCCTTTACATTGCTTGAACTTCTGCCTTTAAAACTAGAGCCACAATAGTGCAAACTCTGCCCCTCATACATAATCCAAGATACAAAGGAAAAATCCTCAATAATCCCCAGATCTGAGATTTTCTCTCCTCTCTCCTACAACTCTAAATTCCTATTACATTAGTGCTTTTAGAAGTCTAGCATTGCAGAGGAGAGCAGCCCTTTGTTCCATTCTGCAATCTGTTATTTATAATATTTGTAAAAGAATTTTTGGAGAGGAGAGTTTGTTCAAGAGAAATCTGCTAAATCCAATTTTAATTGCTCATAATTCCAATCTTTAATTGTTGTAGCATTCTTATTGCTTGAGCTCCTTTTCTCCATATCTTTTCCACTGTTTTCCTGCAAAAGAAATCAAAATAAATTAAAATGAAATCAAAATATCATTTCTGGCAATTAAATCAAACCCAATCAAATTCTATTTAAATAAATAATTAAAAACAAAATATAAGCTCTGTATTGATGCTTGGAATGGTTTGATTGGTAAATGATATCATTGACCAATGGATCTGCAATTAGAAGAGGCTTTGGACAAATGAAATTGAAAACAATAACTCAGAAAATTGATTTTGTTTTCAAAATTCAGAGCCTGATCTTCTGCCTGATTTTTGGCCCAATAAATGATCAAATCTGTTGGTGAAACCTCCTTCAAAATGTTCTCCTTGATTTTCTCTTTCCAATGAGCTGTCCTGGGCCTCATTTTCCCAAGTAGAACTCAATTTATGAGCTTCCAAAGTTGATGGGTCAAATCTGATGTAAATCTGGAAATTCTGTTGCTGGGCTAAAAATGAGAATTTGAATTAAAAATTAAATCCTAAATTAGTCCCTAATTAATTCTAATTTAATTGCTAATTATAAACTAAACTATTTATTAATTTAACTAACTAATGATTTATAAACAAATCCATTCTTAATTAAAAACTAATCAATATTAATCTAATTAAAAAAACTAATTAATATTAATCTAAATGATGTTTAAATTTTAATTTAATCAAATTAATTAAATGTTATTAATTAATTAATCTGATTAATTTAAAATTTATTAATTAAATATTATATATTAATTTAAATAATATAATACATTACATTTTATTTTAAATAATATAATACATTACATATATTAATATTACATATACAACTCAACCATATTAACATATCTAATATATATAAAATACCAAAACTTACCATATACGTTAAATAACTAACCTACATCATACGTAAGAGTCCATGAAAACAAGTCGTTTGAACCACTTATAAAACTTGTTTTTTATTCGTTTTCGCATCGGCACTTGGGAGAACAGCGGGGTTCATTAAAACGTATCAAGTGAATTTTCCCGATGCGATATCGCATCGGGGTTATGGGTGTCCCGATATCGCATTGAATTTTTGTCTTTTAAACTTCGCTTTAATGTGTCATGCCGACATGTCTTTCGGGGGTTTTCAAAATTTCGACAATCGGGAGAATGGAAGGGTTCATAAAAATGTGCTAATGAACTTCCCCGATGCGATATTCCATTTTCTCTTATCGGCACTTCGCATCGGGAAGGGTAATGAGGTTTTTAAAACTGTGTTAATACAAAAGTCCCAATGCGATATGTTTTTTGATTTTTTATATTTTTCATATATTAAATTTTAATTTAATTTAATTAATTATATTTTTAAATAATAATTAATTTAAGATTTAATATTAAAAGTTAATTTTTTATTTTGGTTTATTTTATTTTAAAGAATTTTAGTTGAGTTGTGAAATTATCTAAACTACAGCCACTTGAATGTTTGGATTTTGGGATTAGGATTTGATTTGGAAATTGGAGTGAATTTCTTAAAATCCTGATAATTAATAATTTGGCTGCATATCTAAAAATGAAAAATGTTAGTAAAAACTCGCTACAGGTTAATATTTAAAGTGAATGCCTTATTGAACTAATTTATTTACAAAATGCAATATTGTACATTTTATGCAATTTTAACCCAGGCTAGATAAATGATGAGACTTCAAAGGAGTGCCATTTTCAAACCAGTTGACCAAATGAGGCGAAACAAGCGTCAATGGGAAGCTTATAAAAAATCGATTCTAACAAAGCAATCAAAACAAGAATCCAAAGAAAACTAAAAATTAACGAAAGCGTAGGGCAATTAACTAAAATAAAAATCAAAAAGGTGCTTAGCCAAAATTTTATAGAAAGGGTCCCCATTATTCGAAGTGAACACATCAATAATGGGGGGTGTTGTGTTTTTACCACAACACCACCTTATGTTGGGTTTGTTCAATAATAACCCTACCAAGGTTATCAAATGCAGATGCCCTATGTTGGTATGAAAATACCTATTGCTCAGGCAATTCCATCATATCTTAGGTATGCTCAACCTGACTTGAATCAACAATTTCCATTTGTAGCAACTTTAGAATGACCAGATTTAAATCGTCTCACTAATGATCCAGTCTTATATGCACCTTGGTGGCCGATAATTCTGCATAAGTTACCATCTGACATTTTGAAATTCAATGGAAATCCCGAGAAGAGCCATCAAATCATGTCATGACCTTTCATTTGTGGTGTTCATCAAAGTCCTTAAATGATGATTCACTTAGACTCAGTCTTTTCCAAATAACACTTACTGGTCTGGTTACTAAATGGTACATCGAGTTATCAAGAGCTTCTTTTGACAACTTTACGACTTTAGCCACTATATTTCTGACCCACTTCCAGTTACCTATCATATATGAGACTGGAACAGAACTCCTAAAAGAATTTAAACAAACTACTTCTACCCATATATCAGATCATATTCATGAGCGGTGGTGTCATCGTCGAATGGTTAAGACATATGTTCCCAATCAGTTTTTAGCTGAGTGGTTCATAAAATCCTTCTTGTCATCAATCACGAAGATGTGGCAAAAGGTGGAGTTCTCACAGAAGAGCAAGTAATTGCTCGTTCCCAATACTTGGATTTGATTTAAACACAATTCGGCATGCTCTACGACAAAATTCCCAATGCACCCCAACTAGCTTTCATTGATCCCACTCCTCCACAATTGAGTAAGGACTCTCATGCCGACGATGGTGTGATCGTTTCTTCGAGCACGCAAACAATAGGTAGACCATCTAGTCAAAATCTTGCTGTTACCAATCAAACTACCAATGCATCAAAAAATACCCTTGCATTTGAAATTAATGCCATGTCGTCTGACAAAGGCAAAAATCAAAAGCAACCAAGAGGCAAGAAAAAGGGGAAAAACAAAAAGAAACAAGATAATTCCCCTCAAGAGAAATCATCTAAGTCCTCTACTTTCGCAAGGAAGCCTCGTTATCCATGTCTAATCTATAATGACAAACATTTTACAAGAGAGTGTCCACACCGCTCAAAGGTTTCTAAACTTTTAAAGATTTCAAAGACATCTATAGTGTTGACTGATCCGTTTCCAAACCCAAAGACACATTCACATTTGGTTGCGATAGACCATGCTTCAACATACCAAGTACTCATGTTGTCCACCACAAAGCCACAAAGTGAAGCTTTGGTGTCAATGAGAAACAAAGATTATGGAAATCCACCATCATCATCGAATAATCAGGCCACGGATCAACCTCATCCTTTGACTTCAACTTCATCTAAAAATATTCCACCTATTGTACCAGAATTGACAGTAAAACCATCAAAGGGATTTGTACACAAATCAAAATTTAACCCTCAGGCTCGAGCAGCTCAGAAATATAACATAGTAGAAGATTTTGCTCAATCACCTTTTGCTATGTCAACACTCCAGGTCTTACAAAAGTGTCCCTCCCAGAAGCAGGCTTTACTATCAGCAATAGGCGGAGTAGTTCTTATGGATTGTAATCTTGTGGTTTTTAACCATGCGGGATATACACCACAATTACCAGTGCAGTTAGCTTTCCCAATTCAAGTAAAATCTCTCAATAAGAATGTTCACTGAACTATTATTAATGAGGGGGAATCTACTTGAATTATGTCAATGAGCTGCTAGAAAATACTTGGTTCACTGCCATTGTCACAATCACCAACCACGTTAAAATATTTTGATAGAAGAACATATACTCCTTGTGGGATTTTGAGTAACTTGCAAATTGAACTAGGGGGAAAATCAGTTACCGTTGAAGTTGAGGTAGTTGACGGACCCCTTGATTACAACATTTTACTAGGAAGGCCATGGGTATATGCTATGTTTGTTGTGGTTTCCACGTACTTTCATACTATTACATTCCCTCATAAGGGTGGAATCACAGTCATCGATTAGCTAGCCTTCTTTGCAAATAGTTCATAGGCTACGGGAAGCATTCCATTGGTACACGGACCCCCGCTATCCCTTAAAAGTGTTGGAGTAGGTCTCTTTAAATATCCTTCGCTAATGGGTACTTTTACGCTACCATCACCATCTGATTTGGCGGAAGTGGTAAGAGTAGAGACTTGCAACATGATTTCCTCCACCTCATCTGATTTAAGGAGGATTACCAATAATTTTGAAGTTGATAGTAATATTGAGGTAATTCTGCTAAGCCCCATTCAATTAGCATAGCGATCAATTTTTTGGGCTTGTAAGGCAAACCCAAATCCAAATTCACCAATTGTATGGGTAGACCATTCATTAGAATATGGTACTTCTTCAAATCCTTTCTCACATATACATTCTACGAATGAAGGAATCGTCCAATCAATGATGATAGGAGAAGAACCTTGGGAAGATTATCATCATTGTTCCCATCTTCCAAATGACATCAAAGATTATTAAAATGAACTAAACCACCCTTCAGTTGTTGATTTCCTTTCGAATTCAGTTTTCATAGACATAGTAGAATCTGAGCGAAACTTGTCAAATATTGAAGAACAATTTCTATTAATATTTCGACCAAGCCTAATATTGTAGAGAACATTCATGTCGACAAATATTGTTCTCCATTGCAACTCGATAGTTACCGTGCTCTCTTTCATGAATTTAGAGATATCTTTGCATGGTCTTATGAGGAGATCTCAAGCATTGACTCTAGTATTGTTGAACATGAAATCAAAATGTACCTTGATGTCAAGCTAGTTTGACAATGGCTTCAACCAGTTCATCCAAAGAAAGATGTTGCAATTAAAGCAAAGGTTGAAAAACTTTTGTGGGCTGGTTTCATTTACCTTATACCTCTTACTAACTGGGTTTCCAACCTTGTTCCTATCATGAAGAAACAAGGGACAATTCTAGTGTGTGTCAATTATAGGGATGTTAATCAGGCATGTCCGAAGGATAATTATCCTAATCCTTTTATTGACCAAATTATTGATGAATGTACCGGATGCGAAATATTCTCATTCATGGATGGTTTTTCCATCTACAATCAATTCAATATCTACCCAAAGGACCAATCGAAAACAACCTTAAATTGTTCATGGGGCACATTCACCTATAAGAAACTCCCATTCGGTTTGAAGAATGTAGGGGCCACATTTCAGAGGGAAATGAGCTATGCCTTTCATGACATCAAGAACATTGTTCAACCTTACCTTGAAAATTTACCTGCTCATTCACAAAAGCGGACTGATCACCCGTAACATTTGAGAGAAATATTTTTATAGTGCCGACACTACAAGATACGACTCAATCTGCACAAATGTATGCTTTGTGTTGGTTCTAGTCGATTGCTCGGATTTGTAGTGTCTAGAGAGGAGATTTGACTCAATCCATTAAAGGTTTAGGCAATTCTAGATTTGCCTCCACCTTCAAGTCTTCTATAGTTACAGAGACTCCAAGGGAAAGCAAACTTTCTGAGGAGGTCCATTCCTAATTACGTTGAAATGGCTAAAGATTTTACACGTCTTTGGAAAAAGGAGATACCCTTCCATTGGGATCAGGTTGCGCAAGCTTCCTTTGATGCTCCTAAAGATACCCTGATTAGAGCTTCGTTAATGTATTCTCCAAATTACCAAAATGACTATTACCTATATCTCGCCACTGCAAATACAACCATTGGCATGGTTTTAGTCCAAGAAGAAAATCAGATTGAACATCCAATTTATTACTTGAGCCTAAATCTCAACGATACATAAAGTAAGTACTCTTATGTCAAAAACCTAGCTTCGGCAGCTATGAAAGCTATTCAAAGATTTCGGCATTACATCCTGCAATGGAAAACAACTATCATTTCATATTGAAACCCTATGACATACATTTTGTCATGTCAATTGCTAGGGAGAAAATACTCAAAATGGATAGTTATTTTACAGGAATTTGATTTCAAATTCATCAAGTCCAAATCAAAGAAATCTCTAGTTTTCGCAGAGTTACTTTGTGACCTTCCCTCAACCTCCATTGATTCAACATCTGCACCATCGATTTTGGATGAGTCTCTATTTCTAATATCATCATCTGATGTGTGGTATGGAGATATACTGATCTATCTCTAGAGCCAAACTTTCCGGCCTGCTACCTCTCACTCACAATAGCAATGTATTCGTTAACAAGCCAAAGATTATCTAATCGTTGGCAACACTATTTACCATCGTGGTATCGATAAGTTTTATGGAGGTGCCTCATGCATGAAGAAGCCGAGGAAGCATCGAATGATTTCCATTTAGGTGCTTGTGGTGGAAACTTATCTGGATATGCAACCACACATAAAATTCTCCGTGCTGGTTACTTATGGCCAACTATATTCAAAGATTGTATTATTGCTGCCAGAAGCTATCATGCATGCCAGATATATGACCGAAAAACCAGATTACCACCTGCACCATTGCATCCAGTCATTGTTGTTGGCCCATTCGCCAAATGGGACAATGAGTTTATGACATGTAACCCCACCTCGATTGGGGGACATGGGTATATTATAGTCACCGTTGACTATTTTACCAAATGGGCCGAAGTGATGCCAACATTGAACAACAGTGGCGAAACGACTGCTCTTTTCTTTTTTAGCCATGTGGTTGCCCAGTTTGGTGTACTACAAGCCATAGTTATAGATCATGGGTTGCATTTTCACAATCACATGATGGTTGGGTTGACTGCTAAGTTACGACTATCACATGATAGTTTTGCCCCTTATTACCCGCAAGCAAATGGACAAGTTGAGGTCATGAACAAAGTCTTGAAGCGAATGTTACAGAGAAGGAAAGGGGTTCATAAGAGAAACTAGCACTTAATCCTGTACTCTTCCTTGTGGGAATATCGACCCATGGTGAGAAATGCAACTGGATTCACACCCTTTTAGTTGATGTATGGTTTGGAAGCAATCTTACCGATACAATTTGAAATTTCATCGCTCAAACTCACAATTGACCTTTTGCCTGACACTTCTGAAGAAGAAGCATGTTTCTTGGAATTAATCCATCTGGATGAAACCCGTCATGATGTTGCATTGGATAATGAAGTGCATAAGGAACATATTAAGGCGCAATATGATAGAAATGTCAAGCCTCGTATCTTCTCAGAAGGAGACCTGGTCCTGCTTTACTATCAAGAAGTTGATAAACTTGGAGTAGGGAAATTTTAACCAATGTGGATGGGTCCTTACATTGTCAAGCGTGTTCTCGCAAAAGGTGCCTACGAGTAGATTATGATGGGATTCCATTGTCACAGCTCCGAAATGGGCTGTACCTCAAACATTACTATGATTGATTAAGTGTGGTAAAACTCACTTTATGTATTTTTTCATTGCGTGTGTGTGTGTGTGTATCTTTTAGAGATTTTTATCTAGTTAGTGTTCTGCTTTGCATTTGTTGCAGATTTCAGCGTCTTTAGAACCTTTTTTTGGTTACGCTGATGGTGCTAACTTTAGTACGCAGAACTTGTCTTCTGCAGCATGGGCTATTTTTGCTCCAAGTGGCAATTTAGTAATTTTCTAAGGGATTTGTATCATTCGATACATGAACAACATCGTTGAGTATATCGTGTTGATTGAACTACTCTTTGATGCCATTTCACTTGGCATTCACCGAATCATCATTAGGCTAGACTTGCAACTCATTGTACTACAACTAACAAACATTTATACTGTCTGAAATCCAACAATTTTTTGTATGTTCCTTAGAGTTCATATCTTGGAAAGACATTTTGAACACATTCAATATCAACATATTTCCATAAATCTTAACACATTAATTGATTCTCTAGCAAATTATGTGTTAAATAGAAATTTGCAACACATGTAAAAGTAATATTTTCAATTCACATCATCAGTTGAATAGGATTGCATATAACCGTAGAAAACTCTGAAAGTAAAATAGATAGGTGCTTCAAAAGTTTTTACAAAATTTGTGTCCAAGACACATTTGGTCATCTGACCCAAAAACTCAAAATGCATGCAAAACATCCTAAGTACATCTAGTGGTGCTCAGTAACAGGTCACAGCCTGTGCTATCATGCACAAAAGCCTCGCCCACTGGCTAGGAACACCAACAGTGTGGAGTTGCAGCCTCATTGGTAACTCCTCGATCCAGATATCTAGAATACCAAGGTTTAATCCCTCTATGTGATCCTACAACTCTACTAAGGTCTCGGCCAAATCCAAGTCCTGGAGAACTGCTCTCCTAATGTTTCTCTGCACTAGCCCACCTGCAACCTATTGGTGTCCCACAGGTCAAATAGTACCCACATTTTCATGCATGAGTAATTTTAGTTTAGTCTTGGAAACATTAAAAACACAAAAAACATGTAGAATCTTGAAAAAAAAAAAAAAAAACTTTGGTCAAACAACTTACCCATAAAACCCCATTGTGCTCCAACTGGTAGAATCAAATCTGGGTTTGCATGGAAATCCATCCCTGAGTATGGATGCTCCTCGATGACAAGATGTTTTCGCTCGATCCAACTGAAGAATGTAGTGGAAAAAATGATTGTTGACTAGCCCGCATGTCGAGCCATCAATTCAACCCACCTCTGCATACGTGGATCTCTAGTACTAGCTACACCCAATGATACAAGTTGTGGTTGCATCAATGGGATTCTCTCTAAGGTAAAATCGATCAAGATCGAACCATAGCAGATTCTTTGTCTTACCACTTTTTACCTTAGTCAGTTGTTTTTTTAGTGATGAAAGCACAACCTTGCACCAATTGAAAACTTTTGGCTCTGAACACTCTAGTGCATACTACATATAAGATCTGTTCGCCAGATGTAGTGTCACACTGTCAGCCAATTTTGCGATTGTGAAGAGGATCATTCTCAAATGAAAATCACCTACATCCCTAATGTTTATTTTCCCACCCTTGCTAGGTTGTGTACCTAGTCGACAGAATTGTCTAATATAATCTCTCACAAATTCACCTCCACGGGAAAATCCAGAAAGTGAGATGGGGGAACCTCGCACCGATAGTCTGGTAATAAAGTAAATATCATCAATGGTAATAGGGACCATCTTGTCCCTAATGTGAAAAGTCTGATCTGTCAGATCCCATGCATGAACAAGGAACTGCAGAAGTTCTATTTGTTGCCTCATTTCGGACAACTTAAAGTATTTGAGTAACCCATAGTTTTTGAGGGCCTCAACTATACCCAGATTGTTTATAGCAACCATGTATTTTTATTCATGCTCTCTTTCTCACCATGTAATCGACATTCTGATCTGATGAAAGCCTAAAACACAATCATAAGCTTAATTAGGATCCTTTCCATGCAAAAAATAGGACAAATTTTGGAGAAAACAACTAAATCAAACTTGGGAAACTCGCCGAGCGTAACTCATGCACAGAGACAGTGTATTGCAGAGCATGCAACCTTTTATCTAGGTGCTCTTTAGCATAGTTTTCGATGTGAAAGACTGCGCTGATCCCAGCGCAGATAAATGAAATCTTAGGGGCCCCAAAAAACCCCTAAAACTTGCATGAAATGAAAAAAGAATGACTTGAAAAGAAAGTAGAGAGGTTTAGTTCCTACCTGGTCCAGACATCTCGAGAAATGGTCCACAGAATATCTCGCAATCAGCTGGTGAAGATCGAGGCAAAAACTAGCTCAGAGCAAAAAACTGAATGGTAAGTTCCAAATGGTAAAATGTCATGGTAAAAACTTGTTTTATGTTTATTTCATGTTCATTAATCGAGTAAACATTAGTATTTACCTATTTTTTCCTATGAAACAGATATTTTTAATCCATTTGATGGTGTTTTGAGTAGGTTTCTCCACTGACTTACAGAATTCAATGTGCTCGAATGTAAATTGTACCTTTGACCACAAAGCACACTTTTATCGCTTTTTTTAGCTCTGTTGAAAACGAAAAATGAACCCCCTTGGGGTCCTCTTTAAACACTTTTCAGACTCTCTAAACATGAAAATATTTCCAAGCGCTTGTCCTTTCCATCTCGTTAACGGATTGGAAATGATATCTCTCTTGTATTATTTTACACTTTTTCGGGCTTAAGAGATTAATTTATGAAAAGGAACTTGTGGAGTTTTCTTTTTTTCCATTTTCAAACTCTCTAAACATGAAAAGGACTGAGTTATCTTTGTTGTTAAATTCGTTAAAACATCAAATAGCAACAAACTTGTCCATCTAGACAAGACCGAGTTTCACCTTCGCTAGACTCCTTAAAACATCAAATAACGATGGATTCGCCCGAAGGGTGAAATTATATGACAAGCATATGTTATCCTCCTCAAGCTTCATAAAAATAAAGAGGTATTAGCCAACAATGACTAGAGAAAATGGGAAAAAGGGGAAAAACCACTTTATGGTAGTAGGTCGCTCTTGAACATGAAACTTTCACTCCATCATATGAATATTTGGGTTGGGTTATGCTGAAGCCCCGAAAATCGGGTCTACAACAAGGGGGATACCCACCCGGTCCGGACCTTGGTTAGCAGCTCCTTTTCCATTTGGTATAGTGGGTCCGACTGGGGATATGTGACCAGTTTCCCAATTTGTGTATGTGTGTGTGACGGACTGATATTTCTCTTTCTAACAGTTTCTAAATGGAATACTTTTACTCTAACTCTAATCTAATAATAAAAAAATTGTATTCTAATAAGCAAAAATATCTAAGTCTACACTAACCCGTGGTGTAATCTTCCCGTTATGCGACCTAAAATGATTTCAAATAACAACTGGTAATAATGATCATTCAACTGTTATGAGAAAAGAATTTAATAAGGATGAACCACTTCGTATAAAAAGTTAGAAGAAACAGTTGTGAGAAACATACTGCACAATAAGTTATCCATACACCAAGCATAAATAAATAGCTATCATCACACAAAAGTGCCAAATGATAACTCAGGCATTCATGCATCAATATATAAACAACTGGACATAAAAATCATTTTAACACAAAGGCAGAAATAGTTAAGAGATAGAAGTACAATTTATAACTAGTCCTACTCATGAGCTTCAAGCGATAATGATTTATCTCTTCTTGATATAACATCCACTAAGAGTACAAAAGTGCAACATCAGTAGCAGATATTAAATGCAAATATCAATAAATCCTGTTCCATTCATTCATCAAAACCTCCTCAGAGGGTACAAAAGTGCATGTTTTGAGGATTAGTTTTTGACAAATTTCAGGATCCTTCTCTAAATGCATGAGAAGGGTTTAAATACTACTAACTAATTCTAAAAATAACTTATTACAAAAATGTAGGATGCAGTTTAAATTCCCGTCCTCATTTTAGGAAAATAAAACAAAATTAAAACTAAAATTGAATCTAAAATTAAAACTACTTCTGTATCTGCGCCTTGAAATCGCACGCATGCAGCATCTGTTTGAGAAGAGTCAGCTGGCCGACTTCCAATTTTAGCTGAGCTGAGAAAACAGAATCAACAAGAGTTGGCACCATCTTTTCAGCCAAATTGATGATACACTTGATAGTCATCCACTGGCTATGTGGCTTTACCAAGTATGCCCACTAATAATCCCAATTCAACTTGGTTAACCCTTGGATTTCTTCTGCCTTTTCTTGAGCCCTCTGTTTCCAATTTGTCTCTAGTTGGTATAAGTTAGGTAAATAGCCTGGAGTGGTTTTGTGATCAAATTTTCCCTGTGGAAATTTTCATTTACACAATCAATAATACTGTTTGCTTCCATGGTTGCTCCTTCTGTTGCTTGCTCTGCCTCTCTGATTTGTTCGTCCTATTTGTTAAAGAGCATTTCTTTGTGATTTTCATTGATCCTTGGTGCACCTGCTCTTTTCCCCTTGTCTGTTTCTTACCAAGCCAAATATTTAGTAACCCGTTTATCATGTAAATCATAATCACTTCTTAAATCTACAACTTGATTAGTGGTTTTATCACTTATCTCACAATAATAGTTCCACTGTGATATTTTTTGGCCCAACGCTTCCTGCTGCTGTAGTGATTGTTCATTCAAGGAAATGGATTCTGTGGTAAATTCCATGAGTTTAGGATTGTCCTTTTGCATTTATTGTAAATCCTGTAACTGATTTCCTTTCTCATCCAAACTTTTCTGGTAGCCTATCTGCATTTTTTGGAAGTCTTGTTGTAATCTTTCAAGCTGTTTCTGTGCTTCATTGTTGGCATTGGCTTGTTGCAATTGTTGTTGCAAAACTTGTACCTGGTCTTCCTTTTCTTTTAGCAGTTGTTTTACCTCAGATGCTTTATCAATAGTCGTAGAGGCATATGCTCCTGCGATATGAGATAGTTTGGTGAGATTCTCAGTGGGACTGGTAGTGGGATCTTGCCATAGGACGTCTAATTGTTCTGCGTCATAAGATAGCATGTTTTCCAATTTCCTTTTCTTCCTCTGTCTTCTCACTACTGCTTTGTGCTATGGGCTATAAAATACATCAAGAGGAGGAATTTCTTCTATTTTGAGCATAAGCTCAGAGGATGGGGCAATAGAAATATGCTCCATATCTGAGACATTGGTAATTGTTCTTGTGACTACTTCTTTTGTTGCATGTGCATTGCTCACAGGTGTCTTTATGGTTTGTCCTTCAAGATTGATCAAGTTGGTGGGCTCCAGTATTGTAGCAATAATGCTATAACTCCTGGAGCTTCCTGTCTCTTAATTTTATCAACCCGGTAGTTCGTACAAACTTGGAAGCGACGGTGTTGTATGCACAAGTACTAGCTCTTGTCGCAGCTGTCACTTGGTCAGCTGGAACAAGTCCGCTAGGGCTCAAGCCAACTTCTATAGGCTCACAGAAGAAGCTTTATCAATGATGGATGAAAGCTAACTCAAAGGAGACTAGTCTAATTGCAGAAGGAAACTGAAAACCAATAAAGCATGTAAACCCTAGTAAACCCTAATTTGACTAGGCTAGACCCTAACTATGCAAAAATGTGAATGAAACAACTACCAATAATGCCATTACTTGCAGTGAACTAAAATACATGCATCAAAGCTACTTGCATCTGAAAAGACATGTTTTTGTATTTTTTTCATTAAGTGGTTGGATTTATTGTGATGATGCTTTTGATTAGGGTTTGGTTGTGCAGGAGCGGTTGGAATGGAAGGAAAGCGTGGGCAAGGTCAGGATGGCTAAGGGAGGTCCCAGAGGGTCTCCAGCATCAGTCCACAGAAGCCTACCACGTTCGGATGCTCAGCAACCGAGTTTGCATGTTTCTACAGGAAGTCTGCAGGGGATCCTACAGGAAACTCAGGGGTTTCTACAGGAAGTCTGTGCAATTCTACAGGATGGTTGGCGGTGGAGGTTTTGGGAGATGGTGAAGTGTTGGAGAGGTGTGGAAGGATAGGTGAGATGGAGATGGAGCTGGTGATGGCTTAGGAGCAGAGAAATCAGATGGAGGGAGAGTGTATGCAGTGGATTGATGGTTGGAAGGATGGGATCAACGAAAGTTGGAGTAAATAGAGCTAAGTGAATAATGGATGAGTTGGAGGGTAAATGAGTTGGACAGAGGCAGAGTAGGGCTTGAGGAGAGATCAAGAAGAAGAAGAAGAAAGTGGAGTGATAAGGAGCATCGTAAATGAAACAAATGACTTGTGCACCAAAACGAGAAATTCATTAACCTATGATAACTGTGCCATGAAACCTATGAACAGGAATGGCGAACCAATAAATGAAACTTATGTGTGGAAGTGGAATGTAGAAGTGTGCTTCAATGTCAAAAATGCATGGATGGATCTTCAACGAAAATTTCTATGTTGCAGCTTGCATGGAAGTGAGAAGAACTGCTTTCCTTTTTGGTGGTTGGTTATGGACTGCACCCCAATCCCTAAGAGAGATGGCAGTGGGCCTTTACAACCTTTTTGCTAGAGCTCCAATAATTTATTTCTACCCTCCTATCGAATCTAAGCAACTGAAACAAATTCACCATAAAGTAATCCTAACTAAGCTTATGAAAAAGACTAAACTAACAAACTGGAAATTCGAATTGCATGTGAAAGCAAAAACTCAAAGTGCTGGAATGAAATGCAAACACATTACAACACCGAGGAGATCTATTGCTCTCAGGTTGGGCCCTAACCTGAGAGCTATAGCTCCCTTAGAAACTCATAATGAAACCAAAATCTGACTGCCTTTATTCATAAACGAAAGTCTGATGACATGCCAAAATTGGCTAACAAAACCGAGCTGTAGCTCGTACTTCCAAATTACAAGAATAATACCAAGGTTCAAAAAGCTTCTATCCAAGGCTACGGCCTCAGTATTTATGCAAAATGTTCATCCAACAGGTGTCCTTGATTTTAGGAGCTCGGTTGTCCAACTGAAGTTTAAATTGCTGATCCTGTAGGACAGTCATAATTGTTGTTCCTGTAGAATAGTTATAACTGTTGTTCCTGTAGAACAGCTGGCTGCTTCTAAGCTCGGTGGGGAGATGGGTTGGAGCTCGGAGCTATGGTGGGAATCACGAGGAAGGTCCCCAAGACCGTGGACATCCTCTCCTAAAAACTAGCAGTGCCACCTCATTGTCTCCTTGTCTCCTTTCTCTTTGTCTTTTCTCCCTTTTAATGCCAAAAACCTGAAAGCATCATGCATTAGTCACGTAGATAGAATGTCTACCCTTCTTCCTACAAACAACACGAATAAACCAAGAAATGAATGCATAGGCAATAAAAAATTAATGGTTTGAGCAGAGCAAGTAGGCCAAATGAGCCCAAATTGTACCAAAAATTGGGGCTCATCATCACCCCCCAGCTAAACTATTTGCTCATCCTTGAGCAACCTTGCCCTGGCTCCTCGTCTTTGGCCGAGAACTAGAGCCCGGAGCGTGCTTTTCCTTCCCTGTTTTTGGTGGTTCTGCCTTTTCTGTCGAGGGTGGCACTTCTTCCTTTCCCGTTTTTGGCGGCCTTGCCTTTGCTGCCTCTGGTGGTGACGAAGGTGATGCTTCTTCCCCCTTTCCTATTTCCCTGAGCCGGGCTTCGGAAGGCGACTGGCCCATTTTTCGTGTCCAGGAAGTTATTTTTGGGCTCCCCTTTTCAGGGGTGGCTGATGTTTTAGAGGGGGTTATTGCACTGGGTGAAGTAGGGACATCCCCTGAAATGGTTTGGCTGCTGGGTGGAGGCTGTGGCTTGCCCATGGTCATCCTCTTGCTTCTCCTGGCTTCAGATGGTAGAGGGGTCTCCCTCTCCCTTTTCTCCTTCGGTTTTGGAGGTGTACTGAGGGAAGCCAGCGCCGCTACTGCCTCCTTTTCGAGAATGCCAGCCTTCTCTTTCTTGCGTTTTTCTCTCTCAGAGCGCCTTGTAGAGGGCCCCTCCTTTTCAGATTTCGGGCTTCCTGTAGAAGACCCTGCTTTGCCCACTTCCGGGCCTCCTGTAGAAGATCCGGCTTTAGCCACTCCCGGGCTTCCTGTAGAAGGCCCTCTCTCTGTCTTCAGACCTCCTGTAGGAGGCTGTGTCTCAATGACTTTCGGGCTTCTTGTAGAAGCCCCTTTTTCCAATTTCGGGCTTCCTGTAGAAGCCCTTGTCTCTGTCTTCGGGCTTCCTGTAGAAGCCTGTTTTTGCACTTTCGGGCTTCCTGTAGAAGCCTTTGTCTCCGTTTTTGGGCTTCCTGTAGAAGCCTGTTCTCCAATAATTTTCGGGCTTCCTGTAGAAGCCTTGGTCTTTGCTTTTGGGCTTCCTGTAGAAGCCTGCTTCTCAATGATCTTCGGGCTTCCTATAGAAGCCTTTGTTTTTGTTTTTGGGCCTTCTGTAGAAGCCTTTTCCTTAAAGATTTTCGGGCTTCCTGTAGAAGCCTGTTTTTGCTTTCCTGTAGACACAGGTGTCTCCACTTCCGCTTGCTTGCCTGCCTGAGTTTTGCTTTTTGCTTTGGGTGCAGGTGTTGTTGAAGTACTTGGGCTGACGTGGACCACCTCAGCTTTGTCCATTCTGCTCTTCATCCTCTTCTCCCTTGCTGACAGGATAGGTGTGCCACCCTTTTCTTTGTCCTCTTTTTCCTCATGCTTCTTCCTCTGTTCTCCCTTCTGTACTGTTGTCGGGGTCTCTTGGCCTTCTTCTCTCGGTTCCTCGACCACTGCTTCGTGTTCCTCACTGCTAGAGGAACCTGTTTCTTCGATCAACATTTTGATGTCCCCATCTTTTGTTAAATTCTGGAAGGATTCCCATGAGAGCGGGACCTTATAGGAGTGCAATGCATCTTCCACAAGAAGCTTTATCAGCCCATGGTGGGCTATCTGATCTGGTATACCCTCTTTCAGCTTTGTAGCACACTCCATTAGAGACTGCAGGAGGTAATAGGGGATGCTCAGTTTTTGTTCTACAGGAAGGTCAATTCGGTGCCTCAACTCAGTGAGCAGCCGAAAGTGATATGCATACACGATGCTGAAACGGCCTTCACAAGTAATATATTTCATGATTTGCAAACTGACTTCGTTCCAAGGTGGTGACCGGCTCATTCTTCGCACCCTGTTTTTGTCCTCCGAGAATTCTTCCTCAGGTGGAAAGAATTCCTTCTTTGCCTGCTGACTCAGCTTTCTCTCCTCTTTATCCCACGGCAGACCCATAGGAAGTTCTGTGATCTGACTGATATGTTCTGGGGTGAGCTTGAGGCTTAGACCTCTGAAGTTCACTGTGGCCAGTGTCTGAGATTTAGGCTTCAGAGCCTGCAGGAATTCTTCGGCCACTTCATCATCGTAACCGTGCAGCTTATCACAAAAAGGCATCCATTGTGCTCTGGTGAAGAGCTCTACCACTGCCGGGTTTCTCCTTAGTTTAGTTGAATCAGTGGGTTCCCGTCTTATAAACCCACTCGGCATGATGAACACAGTCGTTTTAATTAAAGGTGGCAAATGCAAAAGAGAGTTGGTCTATGAAGACAGAGCATGCACATACAAAATTCAACACAGTCTACTTATACCGACATCCTGTAGGATGGTAGCATAGGCACAGCAAACAATAATTCCACCAATATCTTTATGACCCGACTGTGGACGATGGTCTTGCCACTTCTACTAACCAGTTACATGAGAAGTTCAGGGTTACCTCTTTAATTGGCCACCCTTTTCGTGAGGCACCCGCTTTCCTGTAGATCACTGTGTTCCTGTAGACTGCGTTCCTGTAGACTGCGTTCCTGTAGAACTGCGCTCCTGTAGAACTGCGTTCCTGTAGAAATGCGTTCCTGTAGAAGCCGTGCGCAATTCTCGGGGAGGACTGTAGTTGGCCGCGCTCGAGGTGTGCTTTACCGACATTCTAGTAGCCAACAGCTCGGCGTATCAAAGTGCAGAGGAGATCATAATAGCCACCCGAGTTTGAAGTGTTGGATTATAAATGTATGCGCATGATCTAGCCGATTAGATTTTGAATCGGCGCAATCCGTGGCGCGGGGGATGATCTGTCTCCGCCGGACCGTTGGGCGACGTCATCCATCATTCGCCTGCGTATTCACTTGCTGCCGCATTCATTCCCACAGATTTTCCGCCGCCTTTTTATGTTAAACTCATGCTTCTCACGAGAGTGTTCTCACGTGCGTGCAGTTCATTCTCTCTGTCGTGGCCACCACCCAAACATCCAATTACACTTTAACTAGCCGACGTGGCTAGTCGACTGGCCATACGGCCGCTCAATCATTCAATTTTACGCCATGCAAACAATTTCAAGGTAAAATTCATGCGATTTGATGGAAGGAAGGGTTGAGACACTTACCTGCGTGGCTGCACACGATTTTTCAGTTCCTGGACGATGGTGAGTAGATCTACCTGCTGCATGCGACTTACACAGACCCGGAGGCTCGTGGTTACAGGCTGCCGACGATGGAATGGATGTTTTGCTTGCATGCACCCGCGTTTCATTTCAGATGGCGGTGCTGTGAATGGTATCCACTCGAGTAGGTTGAACTGTTACAAGATTCCCGCGAGGTGTCTTGTAACAGTCCTTTCTCCTTGGGTGCATGCTGCACGACGGAGGTTCTGGCGTTTCAATCACATTCCCGGAGCTCTTCGATGCCTGCGGTATGAGATCCAGCCTTTGTTTGACTTTGAAAATTGCTTTCCCGCGAGAACTCATCGATCTTCTTTGTTTGTGCAGGGAACTTGGTCGCATGTCGACAAGGATGGTGGAGCAAGGTGACAGCAATGTGCAGGGGTGCCAACAGAGGCTTGCATGCATCCAAACCAATCCATAGTCGCGAAATCTCTTTTTAAGATGAATTCTGGCCGTCCAAAACTCCTACAGGAAGTTTCCTGTAGAACACAGAGCTTCCTGTAGAAAGTTCGGCCTTCCTGTAGAAAGTATGCACTTTCCTGTAGAAAATCCGCGCCTTCCTATAGAAAGACTGCATCTTCCCGTAGAAAGACAGCATCTTCATGTAGAAGATTCAAACCATGATAAAATTGCACATATCTTGAAAAAAAACATGGGTACTCTTGGAGGAGGTGCTGGTGAGGTTCCTTGACAGTATGATAAGGACCCTTGGCTGTGAGTTGAAGGGCTTCCTCTTCTCCATAGAGCATCTGTAACCTGCATGCAATTTTTACCATATTTTACTTATTGTGTTTTTTTCTTTTTTTTTTTCTCTTTTTTCTCTTTTTTTTTTGAAAGATAACAGGGGCGCCTCAAAGAGGTTTTCACCCGTGCCATCTGCCCTGAGCGCCTCAGAGAGGTTTTCACTCAAGGATCGTTTTCAACCTTTTCTCTTTTTTTTTGAAAGACAATAGGGGCGCCTCAATGAGGTTTTCACCCCTACTACCTGCCTTGGGCGCCTCAAAGAGGTTTTCACCCAAGGATCTTTATTTACTTTTCTTTTTTTTTTCTTTTTTTCCTTTTTTTTTTTCTTTTTTCATCATTTTTTTCTTCAGGGTATGCCAAAAGCAGAGGCAGAACCCTTCTCTATGACCAATACAGATTTCTCCATAGTTTTGATGAACTCTTGTCTTGAGAAAGGTCTCCTGTAGATCTTCAAACGATGCCCATTGACAAGCATGGGAATGGCTTCCTCATCAATGGTTCAAATGAGGACAGATCCATTGTCATGGCATTTCTCCACTGCATATGGTCCTAGCCATCTGGTTCTCAGCTTCCCCTTGAAATCTTTGTATCTTGAGTCATACAACAAAGCCCAATCTCTCGGCTGAAATTGCTTGTCATGGAGATGTTGGTCATGCCACACCTTTCTCTGAAGTTGAACCACTTCTGAGTGGAGGAGGGCCTGCATTCGGTGCTCATCCAGGCCATTCAGCTGCAGCAGCCTTTCTTGTTGTGCATGGCTGAGATCTAGATCCAGCTGAGCTGCCATCCTCAAAGTGTTGTATTCAAAATCAATGGACAGCAAAGCTCTCTTCCCATAGACCAGCTCATACGGTGTGAAACCAGTGGTGGTCTTCCAAGTGGTGTTGTAAGCCCATGTGGCTTCAACCAGGCGATCTGCCCAGTCCTTTCTACTGTTGCTCACCACTTTAGTCAAGGTCCCTTCTAATGCTCTATTGGTGACTTCCACCTGCCCATTTGCTTGAGGGTGATAAGGGGTGGAAGTCCTATGCTTGATCTTGTGATGAGCTAGGAGATCTTCAACCAGGTTGGAGGTGAACTGGCTCCCTTGATCGGTGACCAGCTCTCTTGGATAGCCAAACTTATAGAAGATGTTCTCTCTTAGGAACTCGGCCACCTTTTCTTCTGTTGCTGCTTTGATTGCTTTGGTCTCTGCCCACTTTGTCAAATAGTCAGTACACACAATGATGTAAGTCCTTTGCCTTGAAGAGGGGTTGATTGGGCCCACAAAGTCCATGCCCCACTTCTCAAATGGCTCAAGAGTCACTTGAGGTTGGAGAGGCATCTCATTCCTTTGGGTCGGTTTCCCCATTCTTTGGCATTGGTCACACTGACTGACATATCTTCTGACATCTTGATGAAGTGTGGGCCAATAGTAGCCTGCCTGCAAGATCTTGAAGGCAGTTCTCTTTGCTGCAAAATGTCCTCCACAAGGCCCATCATGACAAGTGAGGAGGATATCAAAGACTTCCTCCTCCCTTACACAACGCCTTAATATCTGATCGGGGCCAAGCTTGAACAGATTGCCCCCGATCCAAGTGAATGAGGCACTTTTTCATATGATTCTGCTCTTCTCTCTGGAAGATAGGTGTGGAGGGAACTGTGCTGAAACAAGATAGTTCGCTATATCAGCAAACCATGGAGAGAGTACTGAAATAGAAAACAAATGTTCATCAGGCATCTGGTCATCCACCGTTCCATCCTCATCTGCAGAGAAATCCAATCTAGATAAAAAGTCAGCAACAACATTTTCTCTACCTGGTTTGTCAACAATGGTCAAATCAAACTGCTGCAATAAAAGTAATCATCTAATAATACGAGCATTCACATCTGGTTTATTCATTAAATATCTAATAGCAGCATGGTCAGTATGTACAAAGGTCTGGTAACCAGTAATATAATGTCAGAACTTGTTCAATGCATGGACCACAGCCAAGAATTCTTTCTCGGTTACAGTGTAATTCAGCTCATCTTTGGACAAGTTTTTGCTAACAAAGTAGATGGCATATGGAAGTTTCTGCTCAACTTGTCCTAAAGCTGCACCTATGGCTTTGTTCGAGGCATTAGTGTGGATGTGGAAAGGTAGGGCCCAGTTTGGACCTCTCAGGATTGGGGCTGACACCAACTTGTCCTTTAATTCATTTAAAGCCCTCTGACAATCGTTAGTCCAATTAAACTCCACATCTTTTGCCAACAGGCCAAACAATGGCGAGGCTAGCTTGCTGAAATCTTTAATGAATCTCTGGTAGTATCCTGCTAATCCCAAGAAACTCCAAACATCCTTGATCGTTTGAGGAGGTGGAACCCTCTTGATGAGAGCGATTTTGTTAGGATCCACCTGCAATCCTTGGCAAGAAATGGTATGGCCTAGCACGGTCCCTTCAGTCATTAGGAATTCACATTTTTCAGGACTAAGGGACAAGTTCATCTCGGTGCATTTGGTTAGGACTTTTCCCAGGTTGGACAATGCTTCCTGGAAGTTGGCCCCATAAGGAGTAAAGTCATCCACATAGATTTCTACTGCATCATGGACCAGCTCCGAGAAGATGCTCAAGACAGCTCTCTGAAAGGTAGCAGGAGCATTGCATAGCCCAAAGGGAAGGACTCGATAGGCAAAGGTACCCCAAGGACAAGTGAAGGTGGTCTTATCTTGGTCTTCCGGGCTAATTTGGATTTGATTGTACCCGCTAAACCCATCCAGGAAAGAGAATAACTTCTTTCCTGCTAGTCCATCCAACACCCGATCTATGAAAGGTAGAGGGAAATGGTCCTTCTTGGTAGCTTTGTTCAGTTCTCGGTAGTCCACATAGATTCTCCATTTCCCATTTTTCTTGGGAACCAACACTAGAGGGGACACCCATTCACTATCTGAGATGGGGTAAATGAATCCGGCATCCAACAGTTTTTGCAATTCTTCCTTAACAATGTCCTTAAGGGCTGGATTCATTCTCCTCTAAGGTTTCCTAACCGGTTTACAATCCTCTTTGATGTATATATGATGGGTACAGACCGAAGGATGGACTCCTTTCATTTCCTTATAGCTCCAAGCAAAAGCATCTAGGTGGTTGGCCAACAGACTACACAACTCCTTTTCCTGGGAAGGAGATAGGGAGGAGCTGATCTTCAATGCTTTCTCAGGGCGGAACTCCACATTCTTGACTCTGGGAGTAACAGGGTTGGTTGTACAAAGATCCACTAAGGTGCTAGCTTGGGCATCCTCCACCAACTTCTCTAAGGGTAGTGCACTGGAAGGTGGATTCTGGATCAAGGTCTCGATCAAGTCATCCTCGGTTGGGGGATCTCTTCTAGTGGTATCTAAGGTGCACAGAGGTGCTGAGTACACCTCGTCTTCCTCTCCTTCTTCTAACCAGAGTGGTAAGTCATGCTCTAAGGAGGGTTGGGCAGGAGGGTATAGGACTAGCTGCTTGGACATGGGACCATTTTTGATGGTCATGTTTCCTGCACGAAAACTTATGTAAGCATCTGCAGTAGCTAACCAAGGCCTTCCCAAAATGAGAGGATACCCAGTAAGCTTGGCCTTTGGTTGCAGAACCAGGAAGTCTGCAGGGTATTCCCAAGAGTCAATAGAGACAAAGACATCCTCCACAATCCCTTCGGGAGTCACGGTGAAGCGATCTGCTAATTGCAGTACTGTCGAGGTCTTCCTCAAGGAACCCTGAAGATTAATCTTAAGCATGGTATCCCTAGTCATCACATTAATGGTGGCCCCTAGATCAATCAGGGTGTGAGGTATAATGGTGCCATTGATGTGAACATCTACTACAGGACTTCCAGGATCTAGGTACTTTGGGCAGATGACTTGTCCTAGCATAAGGTCAGATAGTTGTCCTATGACATTGATAGTTGAGGCATCTTTCTTCCGTCTGCCTGGGTGTTTGAAACACTTCTCCTTAACCAGCTTGTTGTATATTGGCACATACTTGATGGCTTGGAGAAGTGGTATTTTTACACACAACTGCTTGAGCTCACCCAGAAGCTCGTCCTCCTCTGGGTTGGGTTGTGTGGTGGCTGTTAGTCTCTCAGGAAAGGGTGGAATAACCTTTGGTTCACTTTCCTATTTATCTTCCTCATCCTCTGGGGGAGGAGGTTGGCGATCTGGTAGAGTCTTTCCAGATCGAAGATTGATCTCCTGGATCTCCACAGCATAGGTAGGGCATGAGGTTTCCCCAGTGTATACCTGCTGGGCCTGTCTATTGTTGGGGTTTGGGTTCGGTTGAGTAGGCATTTGAGGCTGCCTTGGAGGAGCAGGAGGTAATGGCTGAGGTTGAACTGGTGGTGGAGGCAAGATGGCAGGAGGAGGGTTGTATTGGGGCCTCCACCCCGACTGAGGTGCATTCCATTGAGGCTGTGGCTGGGTATGTGAGTGATATGAATGAGAAGTAGGTTGAGTGGGGTACTGAGGTGGATAAGACCATGGAGGAGGCATGGACCATGAAGGATGAGCAGGGGGACCCCAGGAAGGCATAGGAGTCGATTGGTTGGGGCTGTAATAAGCTTGAGATGCCCCTTGCATCCCCTGCTGATAAGGTCTAGATCCCTGTGGCCTCCTTTGGTTGAGGTAATAGAGAGGCTCTGTGGGAGCTTCTGTCCCTTGGTACATGGCTTTAAACCCAAGTAAGGTTGGACACTGATTTGTGGGATGGTCCTCCTCACAAACGAAACACACTTCAACCGAATGCAATGGACATTCGTTCTTAGGGTGCCTCCTTGTGCACCTAGGGCAGAAGACAGCCAAGGCTCTCTCAGCCTCTTCTTTCTTTTGCTGAATCCTGAATGTGTCAAGCTGCATGGCAATGGTTTGTCTCACCTCACTCTTAAGGTCTTCTAGTTGATTTGCAAGTTCATGTTTGGAGAAAGGGACACTAGTTGAGAGGTGGTTTCCTCTACCTCGTTTTCGAGCTGCCCTGGAGTGGTTTCTAAACACTGTCTTGATGTCCTCATAAGGCAGTTGGTAAATGTCCCCCCCAGCTAACATGTGAAGGGTGTCCAACAGGTCTTCAGGGACTCCTCGGAGCAGGACCAACTTGAGGGATTCAGGGTCAAGTTTGCACCTGGCCCGCTTATAGCTTAGTTGGAACCTCTCCTCATAATCCTCTAAGGACTCATCATTTCCCATGGACATCCGAAAGATTTCCCCCTTTGTTTCCTTGGACCTACAGTAATCCCGGTACTTGGTGTTGAAAGCTTGCTGCATCTGAGCCCAAGTGGTGATACTATTCCTAGGTAAGCCCATGAACCAGCGTAGTGCTGCATCCTTGAGAGTGGAAGGGAAAAGTTTCAACTTTTGCTCATCTTCAGTATAGTCACAGGTTCTACAAAGGACAGCAAACTCAAACAGGAAGGTGTCTGGATCTTCAGTGGTCAGCCCATGGAAGTGAGGTAAGGCAGAGGGGCTAATGTTCTTCATTTTCATCTCTCCATTGGTATCTCGGATGGGGAAGGCACCTTCTATTCTCTCATCTTCTCTTCTATTGTCAGCCATAGCTTCAGATGGATTGGTCTCTAACTCTTCTTCTACTATAGGGTCTTTGGATATCTCAGGTTGTTCACCTATAGGTTCTTCTGGGTCACTGTCACCAAAGAAGAGAGAAGGGTGACTCAGTGATGTGGTGGGGGTGTTTGGTAGGAATTTGCCTGATCTATCTCGGTTCCTACGAGGCATGAAATGGAAAAGACTTTCTTTTTCTTTTTGCTTGCTTTTGCTTTGCTTTTCTTTTCGTACCTGCAAAACTGAGACAGATTGATCTACAACTAACTATGAAAGATGCAAAATCAACTGAAAGCAGGAAAGAACTAATCTACTTTGCTCAAATGAAATTGCAGAAAGGAAATGCTAGTCTACGCTTGCAGAAAGGAAATGCTAATCTATGAAAGCAGGAAATGCTAATCTACTTTTGCAGAATGGAAATGAAGTAAACTACTCAGCAGAAGGCAAGAGTAAGGAAATAGAAGAAAAGCAACAATTACTAATACTCTGACACTTTCCCGGCAACGACGCCAAAAAGATGGTGGGCTCCAGTATTGTAGCAATAATGCTACAACTCCTGGAGCTTCCTGTCTCTTAATTTTATCAACCCGGTAGTTCGTACAAACTTGGAAGCGACGGTGCTGTATGCACAAGTACTAGCTCTTGTCGCAGCTGTCACTTGGTCAGCTGGCACAAGTCCGCTAGGGCTCAAGCCAACTTCTATAGGCTCACAGAAGAAGCTTTATCAATGATGGACGAAAGCTAACTCAAAGGAGACTAGTCTAATTGCAGAAGGAAACTGAAAACCAATAAAGCATGTAAACCCTAGTAAACCCTAATTTGACTAGGCTAGACCCTAACTATGCAAAACTGTGAATGAAACAACTACCAATAATGCCATTACTTGCAGTGAACTGAAATACATGCATCAAAGCTACTTGCATCTGAAAAGACATGTTTTTGTATTTTTTTCATTAAGTGGTTGGATTTATTGTGATGATGCTTTTGATTAGGGCTTGGTTGTGCAGGAGCGGTTGGAATGGAAGGAAAGCATGGGCAAGGTCAGGATGGCTAAGGGAGGTCCCAGAGGGTCTCCAGCATCAGTCCACAAAAGCCTACCACGTTCGGATGCTCAGCAACCGAGTTTGCAGGTTTCTACAGGAAGTCTGCAGGGGATCCTACAGGAAACTCAGGGGTTTCTACAGGAAGTCTGTGCAATTCTACAGGATGGTTGGCCGTGGAGGTTTTGGGAGATGGTGAAGTGTTGGAGAGGTGTGGAAGGATAGGTGAGATGGAGATGGAGCTGGTGATGGCTTAGGAGCAGAGAAATCAGATGGAGGGAGAGTGTATGCAGTGGTTTGATGGTTGGAAGGATGGGATCAACGATAGTTGGAGTAAATAGAGCTAAGTGAATAATGGATGAGTTGGAGGGTAAATGAGTTGGACAGAGGCAGAGTAGGGCTTGAGGAGAGATCAAGAAGAAGAAGAAGAAAGTGGAGTGATAAGGAGCAGCGTAAATGAAACAAATGACTTGTGCACCAAAACGAGAAATTCATTAACCTATGATAACTGTGCCATGAAACCTATGAACAGCAATGGCAAACCAAGAAATGAAACTTATGCATGGAAGTGGAATGTAGAAGTGTGCTTCAATGTCAAAAATGCATGGATGGATCTTCAACGAAAATGTCTATGTTGCAGCTTGCATAGAAGTGAGAAGAACTGCTTTTCTTTTTGGTGGTTGGTTATGGACTGCACCCCAATCCCTAAGAGAGATGGCAGTGGGCCTTTACAACCTTTTTGCTGGAGCTCCAATAATTTATTTCTATCCTCCTATCGAATCTAAGCAACTGAAACAAATTCACCATAAACTAATCCTAACTAAGCTTATGAAAAAGACTAAACTAACAAACTAGAAATTCGAATTGCATGTGAAAGCAAAAACTCAAAGTGCTGGAACGAAATGCAAACACATTACAACACCGAGGAGATCTATTTCTCTCAGGTTGGGCCCTAACCTGAGAGCTATAGCTCCCTTAGAAACTCAGAATGAAACCAAAATTGACTGCCTTTATTCATAAACGAAAGTCTGATGACATGCCAAAATTGGCTTACAAAACCGAGTTGTAGCTCGTACTTCCAAATTACAAGAATAATACCAAGGTTCAAAAAGCTTCTATCTAAGGCTACGGCCTCAGTATTTATGAAAAATGTTCATCCAACAGGTGTCCTTGATTTTAGGAGCTCGGCTGTCCAACTGAAGTTTAAACTGCTGATCCTGTAGGACAGTCATAATTGTTGTTCCTATAGAACAGTTATAACTGCTGTTCCTGTAGAACAGCTGACTGCTTCTAAGCTCGGTGGGGAGATGGGTTGGAGCTCGGAGCTATGGTGGGAATCACGAGGAAGGTCCCCAATACCGTGGACATCCTCTCCTAAAAACCAGCAGTGCCACCTCATTGTCTCCTTGTCTCCTTTCTCGTTGTCTTTTCTCCTTTTTAATGCCAAAAACCTGAAAGCATCATGCATTAGTCACGTAGATAGAATGTCTACCCTTCTTCCTACAAACAACACGAATAAACCAAGAAATGAATGCATAGGCAATAAAAAATGAATGGTTTGAGCAGAGCAAGTAGGCCAAATGAGCCCAAATTGTACCAAAAATTGGGGCTCATCACAAGTCATTAAAGGTTTCCCATTCTTTATCTAGTTCGATTGTGACTGACTACGGCTGAACGACAAGAGGGGGAGGATCTCTTTGCGGGAAGGTAAAAACCTGTTGCTGTAGAAGTTCCATTGACTGGGCAATATCTTTTACTGACCCTTCGCTCTTATCTTGTTCAGTTTTGGATCTTTTAGAATGTTCAGATGTTTATTTTCCAGAATTGGATTTAGATCCATTTGTGCCTCAACTTCCACTAAGACTAACACTTGGAGTTGGTTCCCTTACGGGTTCTAGGCGTAGTTTCTCCAAAGGAATACTAGATAGCCTTCTTTCCCTGTATATTTTGAACTGTTGAAATTCTTATGGAGAGAATTGCATTTGGGCTGCATGCAAAATTTCTTCAAGTGTGCTTTTCTGTTGGAATATGTCATCGAACAGATAATCTTCTCCAGAAAACATCTTTATCTTGACTACAGTAGCGAAATTCTTAGCAACATCATGAGGGTCGAATGATCTTCTTGAAAATTTGAATAACTGTAAACATGTTATATTTTTTACTTCTTTGAATGCGTGGCCTACATCAAATAGAGAAAAGGCCCCACAAGCTACAGGAAACTGCGGCCAGATAGCCTTCTTTTTGTCTTTCAAATCTTTAGTCAAACCTCCTTCTCCACAGGTTTGATAAGAAATTTCTCGAGCCAAGAGTTTATCAGGGACATACAAAGGTAGGACGTGAGGGGAAGCAGAACTTCCAAATACACTGACATAAGTAAAAAATTCCTCCTCGAACCATCTTGCGACTGGGAGTATGTCTACCTCTGCTTCAGAAGAGCATCTTGGAGCATATTTATCATACAACATTATGTACAAGGGCAACATGATTCCATGACAAATCTGGTAGAAGTGTGGAGCGAACTTAGAGTCCCATAATTCTTTATGATAGATATGGATGGGTAAGGGGTCTTGAGTTGTCCATTTCCAACCCATAACAGGAAACTTATAAACATAACATATCGCATCCATTACATACGCAGATAAGTAAAAGGGGGATAAATTCTCTGAGCAACAGTTCTTTTGGACTGGTAATTTACAATGGCCGTGACTAGGTTATCAGATAATATTCTAGCCCAATCTACAATAGTGGCATTATTGGCGCATCCAATAACGGTAGCCATTCAGATGAAAATTTGTTAATATCTGGCATTCCAAACAGTCTACAGAGCATGGCAGCAGCAAAGCAATATGGGGAGGTGAGAGAACGAGTACTATACATAACATGTTTATCTTTCTTCAGCGGTTCATCCCTCCTCGACCAGTCTTTGGTGGTTTCTGCCAGGTCTTGATTTTCTTTTGCAAATTTTTCCATAAACTGCTTGTTATAAGTTGCTTGTGGCTCTGGTAAATGATACATGAGCTTTAAATCCTGTGCAGCGAATGATCCGATGAGTCCTTGACCCTGAGTTTTAAACTGTCTATTTTTGATATCAACGTTGTCCAGTATCCACTTAACCATGTCCGTGTATGGGAGAATTTTGGGCCTTGCTGCTATCCGGTATAAAAAATAACAAGCTAGATCTGTGATGGATGCCTCAGAAGAACTATGTGAGCCTGCAGTAGCAGTAACTTCCATTACTCTGGGATTCTCCTCTCCAAGTAGATTATACATGCCTTCCCATGTAGCTATACCAACGTCTCTGTTACAGGCTATGTTTGTATACAAGGGTGCCATTTCTTTCTCTTCAGAGCTCGGAGCTTTGCTTTTCTTTCCCATTTTATCCTGCATATTGCTTTGTGTCATTTTATGTTCTCTGTTCCTGCAATTCACAAGTGAAGTGAAAATAATGGTAAGGCAGGGTGATGGGAAAGTTTTAAATGTTGAAGACGTATCAAATATACCACCTTACGTAAGATGATTTTTCGATAAGAACAAAACCATATTCCATTAATCACTAGCAACTAACTCATTTATTAGCATTAAAGCGCATAACCAGGTGTCAGTTTATGGAAAATACTTTTTTGGACCACGTGCCCGAAATATCTGTGATGAAGCGATTTTGCGATTTGCTTCGCAATATCGCAGAATCACAATGTTACAGAATCGTAACATCACAGATTTGATCACTCGTGACATCGTATTATCGTATTGTTGTTGTATCGCGAAATTGCAATATCACAATATCATAGATCGCAGGAACGTGATATATGACAATCTTTGTTATTTGTTTTCTGCGCAATGCAATTTGCGATATGCGTCATCGCATATCGGCAATTTAAGATGTTTCAATGTAAGTTGTGCTTGACGTATGCGATACGATATTTTATTATCACGTATCACGATCTCGGAATGTTTGAATTCGGCTTGTAAGGTGGTATCCTGTCATCCTTTTGCAATGCGATATTTCCTAAGGAAAGTTTTTTTCTTACCTTATCATAAAACGTATATTTTTTAGATTTTGCAAGGGGGTTTCCTAAGCTTATGTTGGTAAGCTTTTATTCGAAAAGGAAATTTAAGCACTAATTGATTTTTTTAATTTTTTGCTAAGGGTCCCCACTTATTTAGTATTAGGAATAACACTAAATAAGAAGGGGGGTTGTTGCTGGTCACAACAATTGGTGATTCACTTGGGAGAACCGGTTATCTCTGATGTTCTTTTGAATTTTCAAAACTTCCAAAATAGAAAATTTTCCAGAAAATTAAACTTTACTATAGAAAGACTAAGTACATTATGCTTTTGCCTATCAATGATATTTCGTTTCTTCTTTTTTTTCAACTTTAATTATTTACTCCCTCAAGCTGGTCCTTGTATCTACATCAGTCATTACTTGGTTTATAAGGATAAAAACAAAGTCTTCTCTGTAAATCAGTTTTAAATATGCTCATTTGTCATAGCTAGAGCCTCTGCTGCCAGAAAGCGTTTATAGCTTCGACAGGGTTACCTATTATCCAACAATGATCCTGTATCCTACTTAGAGAAATTTACAACTTTTCAAAGAAAAATTCATTTCCACACTTTTTGCTTTCATTTTCTTTTTATTCTTAAGGAACAATGTCTTGGTTTGGTAGCCAATTCATGACACAGTCATTCACTAATTTATAATTTTGCTGAACAAGTTGGCTCGTGATGAGACCCCTTGTATTTTGATTGCAACAATCTTGAGTCATTGCCCTGTTGTGGTATGCAGTATTGGCAAAGTCAGCGAGCTGTAATATCTATGATCATGATAAGTCGGCTCATGATGAGACCTCTTACTCTTTAAGTTAAAGTGTATATTTGGATTATTCTCTGAATATTGTAGTTTCGTAGGTGGCGAGGAAGTCATTGTTTCCTTAAGACAGCTCTGGACGACAATGATAGAGTTTTTGGAAAGAGCTTTTCTATAGAGAACCTTCATTTTTTTTGTTGATACCTTTCATTTGACTGAAATAAAACAATTTCTAACTAAAGGTGGCTTTTCATCAAAAATTATAAAGTTGAAATTAATATCATTTCTAGGCCTATAGTCTTTAACTGTATCTTTCAATAGTAATGATCAATTTTTTAGAAAGGATTCTATTTATACAAGTGAAAAAAAACAAAATCCAGAAGAGAATTTTTGTCCTTTTCATGAATCTCAAATGTAACCATTTACAACTGGTTTTATTATGAAAAAAAAACAACTAGTCTATAAAAATAGAAGAATGATCCTCTATGGAAAATATTTTTTGAGTATCTGACCATTAACAGGTAAAGAATCTCTTCTCCCTGTTAAATCCTGTAACATGAAAGTTGACACAGCCACATTCTTTGAAATTTTGTATCTTTCCCTTTTTCCTCATGAGCCTTGTCCCATTTTAAAACTAGATGTCCTATCTGAAACTATTTTATAGATATCGTATTAGAATCAAAAGAGGCTTTCACTAATGCTTGATGATGAGCGTGAGTTATCTTAGCCCTTTCTCATTGTTCTTCTAACTTAATCAATTTTAGTTGCCTTAGTTGTAAGGAAGAAGTTGGTGCTTCATCAATATATTGAACCAAGGCTAAAGAAGGAATTGCCAGATGTGTTGGAAGAACCACTTCTTTCCCATAAACTAAATTAAAGGGAGAAGTGCCGATAGAGGCTTTCTGCGTTATTCGATCTGCCCATAAAGCATATATTAAGGACTTATGCCAATTTTTATGATTTTGATCAATGGTTCACTTAATGATTCTAATTAAGTTCTTATTTGTAGATTTAGCTAACCCATTCCCTTGTGGGTAATAATTAGCAGAGTATTTAAGCTTGAAACCCATTTTGAGTGAAAATCAAGTCATTGCATTACCAGAAAAATATGATGCATTATCAAACATTAAAGTAGAAGGCAATCCAAACCTGGTGATTATGAACTGATCTATGAATTCAATGATATTTTTAGCGTTAGCCGTCTTGAGTGGGACTGCTTCTACCCATTTAGTAAAGTAATCTATTGTTGTAAGGATATATCTATGATGTTTAGAAGAGTGAGGAACGATCTCACCTATTATGTCCAATCCCCACTGATCAAAAGGTTGTTCAATGTTAACTAGTTGCAGTGGCAAGGATGGTTTCTTTTGTCTCCCAGCAGCAGTTTGACAGACTTGACATTTCCTCACGTAATTATGTACGACTTTGAATAATGTGGGCCAGTAATAGCCTGCGCGTAAAATTTTGTGAGCAGTTGCATCTCCAGCATAGTGTCCGCTTGATGGCCCATCGTGGAGTTCCTGCAAGACTTTTTCAGCTTCAAATTTCTCAAGACATTTAAGGAGAACAAAATCATAATTTATTCTAAAAAGAACATCATTCACGAGTTGATATTGTTTGGCTTTTAACCTTAGGTCTATTTTCTTGGTATGATTGAGGTTTAAAGGAGCATATCCATTCTTTAGATAATAAATAATATCAGCGTATAATGACTCAACATCGTTTAGGCTTACCTCATACACTTGTACCTCTGCAGATGGATTTTTGGATATTAGCGATGCTCCAGCTAGCATTTTGCAAAAGCCTTCACCTTTTACAGAACTTGTTGGTTTGATTTTTACATCATATTCCTATAAGGCAGTAACCAATTGGCCCTTTTCTCACCCACATCCTTATGTACTAGAAGATTTCTTACCGCTGGAAATGGTACTATGATCTTGGTATGTGTTTTTTGTAAAAAAGGTCTGAAATATTTAATTGCTTTGAAAACAGCATAAGCTTGTTTCTCCACATCTAAATAATTAAACTCAGCTCCTTGTAAAGTGGAACTAAAAAAAGAAATTGGGGCTTCAGCCTTTTCTTGATTTTCTTGAGTGAGTATCGCAGCATATGATCTATCCGAGGCAAATGTATACAATATAAAAGGATCGGAAAAATTTGGAGTTGCTAAAGATGGAGCATTGATAATTGCTTGTTTGATCAGATTGAATGCCTCATGTTCATCTTGGCCCCATTTAAAATTTGCATTCTTTTTAATCATTTCTTGTAAAGGAGATACAATTCTTGAAAAATCTGGAACAAATCTCTTTACAAAGTTAATATGGCCAAGGAAAGATTGCATGGCTTTCTTTTTGTGAGGTAGGGGTACTGCAGAAATTTCCTTGATTCTGTCAGGATGAACGTGAATTCCAGATTTTGACACTATGAATCCTAGAATTTTTCCTTCCCTTAATGCAAAAAAGGATTTTTTCAGGTTAAGCCAAATCCCATACCTTAAACAATGTTGGAAGATTTGTTTTAAATCTCTGAGATGGTTTTTTCGTTTCTTGGAATAAATAGTTATATCATCCAAATATATTACCACTGATTTATTAACTAACCCCTTGAATGCGATGTCCATGGCTCTCTAAAATGTGGCACCCGCGTTAATCAAACCAAATGGCATCTTTTGATATGCGTATGTGCCCCATTTAGTTCTGAATGTAGTTTTTAATTGATCGTCGGGATGTACCAACACTTGATTGTATCCTAAGAATCCATCCAAGAATGAAATTAATTCTGAGCCCGCAACTGCCTGTAGTATTTGTTCCATGGGGGGCAAAGGAAAATTATCCTTTTCACAGGCCTTGAAGGTTTCGAAAGTCAATGAAGATTCTAATATCTCCGTTTTTCTTTCTAACAGGTACCATATTGGAGATCCATTTAGAATGTCTAACGGGAAAGATTATTTTGGCTTTCAATAACTTATTTAGTTCAGTTTTGATCTGGTTTTCTAAATTGGGATGGACCTTTCTCAACTTTTGTTGGACAGGTTTTTCATTATCGATCATTGGGATAGTATGTTGGATGAATGAGGTGTCGTATGTTTTGAGTTCATCGTAATTCCAAGCAAAGACACTTTTGTATTGTTTCAAGAGATGGATATACGCTAATTTTTCTTCAGGGGGTAGGCCCAGGCCTAGGTTGATATTCTGCGGTTTGGCATCAGTTCATAGATTTACTAATTCATAATTCAAAGTTGAACTTTGGAGTTTTGAATTGGTTGATCTTTTGCATCGATCTTTCAAATCATAAAGGTCTTCTAATTTGACTACTGATTTAGGTATAGCATTGTTAGTACTATCCTGTTGCAATTGTTGGTCATGTTGGTCTTCGTCAATTATTTGATTGGTGTAGGATCCTTCAGATGTGAGAAAAGTCACGATATCAGGATCGTCATTGAAAATCCTCCAATTGGTAATGTTATCAAGAATAGATGGTCCAAAAATTAACTCAATTGAAAATCGATCAGGGCTAAAATCTTCTGAAGGAATGAGCTTGGAAGCTATGTTGGCTAAGAGGTCTGCACTAGCATTCTAAATTCTGGGAATTGATGAAATGTTAAATGCTATAAAGTGTTCAGTAAGATCTTGAACTAAAGGTTGGTAATGCTTTAAATGACCTGATAAACAATGTATAGTATTACGTACCTGTCAAATTACAATTTCATAATCTCCAAAAGCTTGCAAGTATTTGACGTCTAATCTGATTGCTTTGTATAACCCTTGGATTAAGGCCTCGTATTCTGCGGTATTGTTAGTGCACTCGAATTCGAGTCTGCAAGTTAGCATAGTTTTATCTCCATCTGGACTTACTAACACACATCCTGCTCCTGTTCCTTCATTAAACTTAGACCCATAAAAAAATAACTTCCAAAACAAAGATTTATTTACAGGATTATTTATAAAATTAATGCATTTAGAACTATTTGTTTGAGAGAAATTTTCTACTTGAGATAAAACAAAATTTTCTAAGTAATGTGAAGTATGAGCATTAAAATTTCCTAGGAAAGAATCTATTGAATAGTTGCCAATGATGTTAGAATTATATGCTACTGGTTCATTTTCTTCCTCAAGTTCCGTTACTATGTATTTCTGATGTTTTTCCTGCTCAACTTTTATATGACTTGGTTTACCATTGTAAGGGAGCCACATGTGCGACCAGTTAGTTGCAAAGTATCCATGAAGTTTTTTTGACCAATCTCTGCTAAGAATTAAGCCATAAAATTCCGAGATATCAGCAACTAAAATGTCGATAACTTGACATACCTTCGGGTTGGATGACAGCCTTATTGTAACCTGATTTAATTTGCCAATCACTTCGACTTGCGATCGATCTAGCTAAACTATGTGCGCAACGGATTTCTGTGGTTGAACGTTCAATTTTGCACATATTGATCTTGGTAAAATATTCGATGAAGCTCCAAAATCTACTAAGCAATTATGCACGTTTTTATTGAAAATTTCATAAGTAAGGAGAAATGGGGGAGTATGAGATCTTGATCTTCCTCCAATTAAGGCAATATCGTTTAGATCAACCTTATTCATCGTATTTGTTGGAGGTCTTCCCAAATCATGGGAAGCTTGATAGATTACAATGGCTGGTAAAGGTGCAACTAGTACAGCATGTAATTCTTTCAAAATTACTTTTTTTTGGTGTTTTAACTTGCTGAATTCAAAAAGAGTAATATTGGCCCTAGTCTTTTTCATATCTTCTATGATATTATACTCCATTTCATCCAAAATGATTATGGTTTTAGATGGAGTTGATGTGTCTGTTTGGACTGGGCTAGTTTGAGTCACTTTAGGTGATGTTTTCTTGGCTGCGACTTTATCCTTAGTCATCGAGCTTGCGCTCTTTGGCTTAGGTGTAGGTTGAGGAGGATCAAGTTGATTTCTACTGTGAGTACTAACCGGGAATGCCTCTTGATCCTCTTCATCTGGAAGGATGAAATCCCACATACCTTGTAATTCTACAACTTCTTCTTCATCGGTATGTTCTTCAGTAGCGTTTTCCTCTTCTTCTTCTTCTGATTCAGCATTTGTAATAGCGTTAGGGGGTTTGGAATCGGTTGAAGGATTTATTTTAAAAGGCCTATATGGCTTTTTAGAAGAATCATCTGCTACTTGTTTCTTAATGTCGACCATTTCTTTAGACATGGTCTTCAAAACTTTTTGTAATCCTTCTAAATCGAATGGATCTTTTGGTTGTTTTTTCTTGGGATCTTCTTTGAAAGAAACCTTCTTAAGTTTTCATTCTTCTATCGCAATTTTCTTTTCTAGGGCCATAATACGTTTCTCTACTGCTATTGCTTCTTTCATATTTTCAACTAAGGTTGTTTTGTTAGCCCTAGCAACAAAGATTGCTAAGTTTGATGGTAAAGCGGTGATGTACCATTCACTTCACACTTCTTCGCTAGGCTGAGAAGCAGTAGGAATTTTGTTTAAGATTTTATTGAAACGTAAATTGAAATCTTTGATAGGTTCTCTTGACTCAGCCTTAAGGTTAGACAAGTGATTGATCAGTGTCGTTGTAGACCTGTCATCACCAAACTTGGTTAGGAATTGTTCTTGGAAGATGTCCCAACTAGTAATAGATCCAGATGGTAATGAGAAATACCATGATCCGGCTGTTCCTTTCAAAGTATAAGGAAAAAGTTGAACAACAGCATCTTCGTTAACAATTCCATTGAGATTTATGGATAGCATAAAGTTATTTATATGTTCTTCCACTAGCATGCCTACCTCAGGATTAAACTTAGGTAGCCATTTTTCAGGATGGGCCAGTAACTGACTCAAGGGTGCAGGCATTAAGACTGCCCCTGGGTTATTCCATGGAGATTGGGCCATCGTTGAACTACTAACAGAGGAAAGTGTAGAAGATGATCCCCGCGGTTGAGAAGATGAGGGTATTACGACTCCAAATGGTTGAGAAGGAGTTGTGGAAGTTGCAGTAGGCTGATGGACAATGATCTGAAATGGAGGAGTGGATGGTTGACTTCACAGTGAAGAGGTTGAGATGGATGATGATGATGAAAGAGTCTCGCTATCAGACCCTTTAGGAGACTTCCTTGCTCTCTTCCTAGTGGGTAGAGGTAATTCGTTGGCTGAACACCAAACTTTTCTCTCTTTAACCTAGTAAGAGGATGAGCAGGGTTATATTGCGAAGTCATGTTGCCTTGAGATTTATCAGATTTTTGAGGAGATATAGAAAATCGCTGAATTTTGTGAATCAAAGATTCAACTTCAGGAGGTTCAATAGTAGATTGTTCTAAAATGATAGGGTTTGTAGCAGCGGCTGTTGCTCCAGCAACTTCTGACTCTGGATTTAAATGTAAAGGAGAAGTCAGTGGAGATGGTGAGGGCGATTTACTCTCAGAATGGTATTTAGATTTAGATTTACTTGCCATTCACAGTTTGGGGCCCTCCTTCTAGCACCAAATATGTGGAAGCCCCGAAAATCAGGTCTACAACAAGGGGGATACCCACCCGGTCCAGACCTTGGTTAGCAGCTCCTTTTCCGTTTGGTATAGTGGGTCCGACTGGGGATATGGGACCAGTTTCAAAATTTGTGTATGTTTGTGTGAAGGACTGATATTTCTCTTTCTAACAGTTTCTAAATGGAATAATTTTACTCTAGCTCTAATCTAATAATAAGGAAATTGTATTCTAATAAGCAGAAATATCTAAGTCTACACTAAACCGGGGTGTAATATTTCTGTTATGCAATCTAAAATGATTTCAAATAACAACTGGTAATAAAGATCATTCAACTGTTATGAGAAAAGAATTCAATAAGGATGAACCACTTCGTATAAAAAGTTAGACGAAACAGTTGTGAGAAACATATCGCATAATAAGCTATTCATACACCAAGCATAAATAAATAGCTATCATCGTACAAAAGTGCCAAATGATAACTCAGGCATTCATGCATCAATATAAAACAATTGAACATAAAAATCACTTTAACACAAAGGCAGAAATAGTTAAGAGATAGAAGTACCACTTATAACTATTCCTACTCATGAGCTTCAAGCGATAATGATTTATCTCTTCTTGATCTAACATCCACTAAGAGTACAAAAGTGCAACATCAGTAGCAGATATCAAATGCAAATATCAATAAATCTTGTTCCATTCATTCATCAAAACCTCCTCAAAGGGTACAAAAGTGCATGTTTTGGGGATCAATTTTTGACAAATTTCAGGAACCTTCTCTAAATGCATGAGAAGGGCTTAAATACTACTAACTAATTCTAAAAATAACTTATTACAAAAATGTAGGATGCGGTTTAAATGACCGTCCTCATTTCAGGAAAATAAAACAAAATTAAAACTAAAATTGAATCTAAAATTAAAACTACTTCTGTATCTGCTCCTTGAAATCGCACGCATGCAGCATCTGTTTGAGAAGAGTCAGCTGGCCGACTTTCGATTTTAGCTGAGCTGAGAAAACATAATCGACAAGAGTTGGCGCCATCTTTTCAGTCGAATTGATGCTACACTTGATAGTCCTCCACTGGCTATTTGGCTTTACCAAGTATGCCCAGTAATAATCCCAATTCAACTTGGTTAACCCTTGGATTGCTTCTACCTTTTCTTGAGCCCTTTGTTTCCAATTTGTCTCTAGTTGTTGTACGTTAGGTAAATAGCCTGGAGTGGTTTCTGCGATCAAATTTTCCCTGTGCAAATTTTTATTTACACAATCAATAATAATGTTTGCTGCCGTGTCTGCTCCTTCTGCTGCTTTCTCTGCCTCTCTGATTTGTTTCTCCCATTTCTTAAAGAGCATTTCTTTGTGATTTTCATTGATCCTTGGTGCGCCTGCTCTTTTCCCCTCATCTGTTTCTTGCCAAGCCAAATATTCAGTAACTTGTTTATTAATTAAATCATAATCACTTTGTAAATCTACAACTTGATTAGTGGTTTTATCACTTATCTCACAATAATAGTTCCACTGTGATATTTTTTGGCCCAACGCTTCTTGCTGCTGTAGTAATTGTTCATTCAAGGAAATGGATTCTGTGATAAATTCTGTGATTTTAGGATTGTCCTTGTGCATTTACTGTAAATCCTGTAACTGCTTTCCTTTCTCAACCAAACTTTTCTGGTAGCCTATCTGCATTTGTTGGAAGTCTTGCTGTAATCTTTCAAGCTATTTCTGTGCTTCATTGTTGGCGTTGGCTTGTTGCAATTATTGTTGCAAAAATTGTATCTGGTCTTCCTTTTCTTTTAGCAGCTGTTGTACCTCAAATGCTTTATCAATAGTCGCAGAGGCATACGCTCCTGCGATCTGAGATAGTTTGGTGAGATTCTCAGTGGGATTGGTAGTGGGATCTTGCCATAGGATGTCTACTTGTTCTGCGTCATAAGAGAGCACGTTTTCCAATTTCCTTTTCTTCCTCTGTTTTCTCACTACTTCTTTGTGCTGTGGGATATAAAATACATCAAGAGGAGCAATTTCTTATATTTTGAGCATAAGCTCAAAGGATGGGGCAATAGGAATATGCTCCATATCTGAGACATTGCTAACTATTCGCGTGACTACTTCTTTTGTTGCCTGTGCATTGCTGATAGGTGCCTTTATGGTTTTCCCTTCAAGATTGGTCAAGTCATTAAAGGTTTCCCATTCTTTATCTAGTTTGGTTGTGACTGACGATGGCTGAACGACGAGAGGGGGAGGATCTCTTTGTGGGGAGGTAAAAACCTATTGTTGTAGAAGTTCCGTTCACTGGGCAGTATCCTTTACTAACCCTTCACTCTTATCCTGTTCACTTTCGGATCTTTTAGAATGTTCAGATGTTTCTTTTCCAAACTTGGATTTAGATCCGTTTGTGCCTGAACTTCCACTAAGACTAATACTTGGAGTTGGTTCCCTTACGGGTTCTAGGCGTAGTTTCTCCAAAGGAATATTGGATAACCTTCTTTCCCTGTATATTTTGAACTGTTGAAATTCTTTTGGAGAGAATTACATTTGGGCTACATGCAAAATTTCTTCAAGTGTGCTTTTCTGTTGGAATATGTCAATCGAACAGATCATCTTCTCCAGAAAACATCTTTATCTTGACTGTAGTAGTGAAATTCTTACCAACATCATGAGGGTCGAACGGTCTTCCTGAAAATTTGAATAATTGTAAACATGTTATAATTTTTACTTCTGTGAATGTGTGGCCTATATCAAATAGCGAAAATGCCCCACAGGCTATAGGAAACTGCGGCCAGATAACCTTCGTTTTGTCTTTCAAATCTTTAGTAAAACCTCCTTCTCCATAAGTTTGATAAGCAATTTCTCGAGCCAAGAGTTTATCAGGGACATACAAAGGTAGGACGTGAGGGTAAGCAAAACTTCCAAATACCCTGACATAAGTAAACAATTCCTCCCCAAACCATATTGCGACGGGGAGTATGTCTACCTTTGCTTTAGGAGAGCATCTTGGAGCATCTTTATCATAAAACATTCTATACAAGGGAAGCATGATTCCATGACAAATCTAGTAGAAGTGTGGAGCAAACTTAGAGTCCCACAATTCTTTATGATAGATATGGATGGGTAAGGGGTCTTAAGTTGTCCATTTCCAACCCATAACAGGAAACTTATAAACATAACATATCGCATCCATTACATACACAAATAGGTAAAAAGGGGGATAAATTCTCTGAGCAACAGTTATTTTGGACCGATAATTTACAATGGCCGTGACTAGGTTATCAGACAATGTTTTAGCCCAATCTACAATAGTGGCATTCATGGCAGTGTCCAATAATGATAGCCATTCAGATCAAAATTTGTTAATATCTGGCATTCCAAACAGTCTACAGAGCATGACAGCAGCAAAGCAATACGGGGAGGTGAGAGAACCAGTATGTTGGGTCCCTATAATACTAGTGATTACCCCATTACTATTGTAGTTATACCCCTTATTTATATTTTTGTGCCCCTATTACCCCCATGTTGTTATTTCTGTGCCCCATATAATCCCTCTATTATTATTTTTGTGGCTTTATATTATTATTGTTAGGTCGACTGGATTATATTGTGACTCCTTATACTCCTATATATAGAAAGGAGGTTTTGTCATTTGTATCATCCAAGAATTATTCATTTATGTAATATAAAGTAGGTTTCCCCCTCGAAGAGACTAAATTCTGAGTTGATCTATCTTTTCTTGAGCCGGTTTCATAACATTTGGTATCAGAGCTTTGGATTCTAGGGTTTTGCTGCTCCAAACAGGTCATCGTCGAATTTTCGCTATAACTTTTTTTATGTGACGTTTTAGAAGTCACAAAGAAAACCCATTTGAGAAGAAATCACGCTGAACCTTGGGTCCAAATTTCAGAGATTTTCGTGGGATATGTGCGGAGCTATGATTTGAGGAAGTTAGTCCTTTTGCAGACTCTTGAATTACATTCAAAACAGGTGACCTGGGGAAAATTGTCATAACTTTCTCTCTGGGTATTGGATTCAAATTTCATAAGAAGGAGAAAAAATAGGACATACTATAGTTTCTCTTATATGTGTTTCAGATCCAAAGGTTGAAATAGTGACTCGTGGCACGTCGTACAAGTTCGCTCTACTGAACTAGTCTAAAAACAAGTCACTGTGAGAGATTTCACATAACTCTTTCTTGGAGAATCCAATTTGGTTCAGACTTGTGGCATTCGAAAGAGGACACAAAATACTACTGCAGGTTGCAATTTTAGAACTGGATGATCCGAAATTACAGAGATACATCAGATTCAATATCAGGCTTCTATAAAGTGAAACAAAGTGTGTAGTTTTTTTTAAATTTTTGTGTAAGCTTGGTTTAACGAAATTCAAAGGGCATAGTAAAGCATTATTATCGATAACTGATGTGCCAAGGAAAGAAAATGTAAACACCTAGTAAGGAACCTGAAAGCTCTAGCATGACTCATGAAGAAGAGGAAGAAATGCTACATGATATATCAAAATTACAAGAATAAGTGCAACAAATGTCACGCTCACAAAAGCTAATAGAAGATAAGATAAATGGCGTGGAATCTAAGATAAATGGTGTGGAAGCTAAGATGGATGATTTGAAAATATATTTGAAGATAGATTTGAAGAGAGACATGGCAAATTTGAAGACAGACATGGCAGATTTGAAGACAGATTTGACAAATTTTCTACAAGAAATACTTACTAATGGTGAAAAGGTTGTAAAGGAAACTCATGATGTGAACAAAATTAATTTTAATCATGATTCCATAGACTATAATGTTGGATCGAAGACCCACCATATTCCAAAAATAGATATGAGGAAGTTTGATGGCAAGGATCCCGCCACATGGATAATACAGATGGAGCAGTTCTTCGATCTGAATAATGTGAAAAACACACAAAAGGTACGTATGGCAACTGTATATTTGGAACCAAATCAGTTTGTATGGTATCAATGGCTTTGCTCCCGTAAACAATTTATCACTTGCGCAATTTTTACGGAAGAATTGATAGCACATTATGAAGATACAAAAAGCAACACTTTTTTAGCCAATTGATAAGTCTCAAACAAAAGGGTTCAGTAATGGAGCACATTGAGGAGTTCCAAAAATCGAACATAAGTGTAAAAGATATTCCAGAGGAGCATATGATTGATGTGTTCATAGGGTCTTTAAAGTATAATATCCAACATGACGTTCGCCTTTGGGAACCTGATTCATTAGAGAAGGCATTCAGGTTAGCAAGAAAAATGGAAAGCAAAATTATGGCAACCAGGAAGCATACCACTCACAACAATAAAGATGGAAGTGTTTTTTCCCCTATTCTTCCACAACCTATAAGGTTGACACCACAACAATTGGAAGAAAAAAGAGCAAAAGGGCTTTGTTACAGTTGTGATAGCAAATACACTAAAGGTCATAAGTGTGCTGAGAAGAAATTATTCTACATAGATTGTGAAGAGGAAGAAGAAAAGGAGCAAGAAAGGTCAAAAGAAGAAGATATACTCCAGGAAAAAAGCCTAGATGAACAACAAATAAATCCGACCATATCTTGTAATGCATTTGTGGGAATTACCACTCCTCAAACCATCAAGATAGAAGGACAAATCAAGAAGAAAAAGGTAATAGTGTTGATTGATTCAGGAAGCACCCACAATTTTATTCATTGTAGGGTAGCAAAAGAATTGAATTTCTTCCTATATCCAACACCAGAGTGTCAAGTGATGATTGCAAATGGAGGAACAATAAATTTCTCTTGAAGGTGCCATAATATCAAGCTATCCATGGGAGAATATGTATTGACTAGCCCAATGCTTTCCATTCCAATGGGAGGTGTTGATGTTGTACTAGGAGTCCAATGGCTACAATCCTTGGGTACAATAGCTTTTAATTTTCAAGAACTTTTCATCAAATTTTCTATGGAAGGAAAGGAAGTTGAATTAAGGGGTATTGCAGGGAAACCAGGAAAGATACTCAGCTCTAATGGTATGACAAAGCTTCTAAAAAAAGAGAAAAGAGGTTTAATTGCACAATTATGTTCGCTAGATGTTTCCACATCGGAATCATCTATTTCTCCATATCTCCAAAAAGTCCTGGACAACCATTCCAAGGTATTTGAGACTCCCAAAGGTATCCCACCTATGCGTTATCATGATCATGCTATTCATCTGATTCAAGGAAGTGTTCCTCCAAACATCAGGCCGTACAAATATCCCTATGTCCAAAAAAGTGAAATTGAACGTATGGTTGCAGAAATGCTAGAGGCTCGTATAATTCAACCAAGTCAAAGTTCTTTCTCTGCTCCAGTAGTATTGGTGCACAACAAGGATGGATCATGGCACATGTGTCTGTATTATAGGGAGCTCAACAAGCTCACTATTAAAGATAAGTTCCCCATTCCTGTCATTCATGAATTACTGGATGAATTGCATGTGTTATCACAAAATCAGGTATTGAAGGCTGCCAATCAGCAAGACTCTGTGTAACTGTTTCAAACCAAGCTTTTAACTAAGGCTTAGCCTCCTTAGTCTGAGAGGGCTCTCTCATAGGTTATTGATATTGAACAAGATGGCTAACTCTTACAAGACACATGAAAAATGTACTGGCTGGACAGAATTGCTTCCCATTGGGCTTATGGAGTCACTAATATCTCAGTAAACAATAACACTATCCTTTCATAGAAATCAGGGCACCTTACATCTAATGTTCAAACATAACTTACATGAAACACAGTTTGCCAAGGCATACAGGAAGTCAGAGCATGATTCATGAGTTCTGAGTGATTATGCATTAACAAAACTGTAAAAGAAACTTAAAGAAAGAACACCATCACACATTTGAACAAGAAGATCCATTGTGAATCCTGAGAAGAAAACATAGTCATTTGCATTACTGAAACTTGTTTATACATAAACCAAAAACAGTCTTCTCAAAAACATCCAACCCCTTCTACATAGATCCTTCCTCCCTATATAGACACATACTTCTTACTACTTAGAGCTTCCACGTCCAGCATGAGGGGAGCTCGATGATTGCCATTAATTACCCCTATCCGCTATTGAACCAACCTATTAAATACAATCAGCACTAACTGAAGTTCTAAAAAGTTCTAATTTAATTATAACTCTAACTCTATCTTCCTCGTAGAAGATTCCTCCTTACAGCTTTCACACATGGTTTCCTTTTCGTTTGGCTGAGATCGCTGTAATTAACCTTTAATGCTCCATGTTTGTCTTTAACGACACATCTTTCTGTTACCCTGAAACAAGGGCCCCTTTTTGTTGGTCCTTGATGTGCTGTTCCATTTTGGTCATCCATCACTTCGAACATGCAGCAGCCTGTCTTCTAGCCCTTTAATAATCCAAGATATGGAATGCTGCCATGTCTCCAGATGAATTGTAGGCTGTATTGATGGACAGGTGTCTTTCTTTCAAAACTCCCGTTCAAACTGCTTTTTCTGTGTTGAAAACAACACCTACAGCAGTTTCGTAGCGCGCTACGAAACTGTTGTGTAATTTCAAAAACACAGTCTTTCTTTCATTCAAACCGAACTCCTAATTGTTTGCATTGAAGCAGATACCTACTAGCAATCTTTCCATCATTTTCAGGTTTGTTCACAGCACATATTTGATCAACAGTTTTCCCTCTTTTTTCCAATGCACAGCTTCCTGCTTTGTCCTTGACAGCAGTTACCTCAGTCGTCTCCTCCTCAACTACACTCAGGTTGAGATCTGCTCTAAGTGGCACATTATTTGGAGTATCCATGTTTTCAAATGACTGTTTCTCTAAGTAGGTGGCTGTATTCATGCTTCCCTTTGCCTGACTGACAACTTTGTTTCCATAGTTCCCCTTGATATGGGACTGGAAATCTTTAGCATCAATGCAATCATGATCAACATGCCTGTGTGAACGACAAGCAATGGGCTTTCTGCATCCTTCCCACATCCGGCAACTAAGCTGGCTAGAAAGTTTAACTGCACATGGATAGTGAAAACTACACTGACATTTCTTAACTCGGCAACCCAAAGTAGCCCCAAATCTTCGACAAAATGGATTCTTACAGAACACATTTCTCCCTCTTCTTACAGCATTTACTAAACCTTCAAGTTGATCTCTTCCATCATCCTTTTCAAAAATCTCAGAGGACCAAAGACCACACATTCTGTGGACTTTGCCCCTCCACTGATGCCCATCCCACCTTTTTGATACTTTTTTGTTCTTTTAATTCATTGACAGCTTCAACTTTCTTTTATGGTCCTCTGTGCATTTGCAGTAGAACAAGCAATAACCACAGCACCAAGCATACCAGTCCCCATATATCAAGGATTGACCTTGTCCACATAGATCACACACTATACCAGAATCTCACAGCCGAGGTTTGGAATTTGCTAGCTCAATTAAAGCTTCAAAACGTGATCGGTCAAAATGCTTGCAATCTAGAGTGCTTGAAATTACTTCACTACTACAAGTTGCTTCAACATTTCCACTCGCATTCACAGGGCACAAATTCATCTTTTTGTGTTTTCTTACATCTCTTAGAGATCCTTTATCAGCGTTATCAATATCAACTACTTGACTCTTCTCATTGTCTTTATGGCTAAAGGATTCCTCCTCAGATAAAGTTATATAGTTAGGTCCTCTTGAAGTAACACAATTTTGTAATTTATTGCCTTTATCATGAGATATCTCCTCTTGCACTGTGATATTAACACTGCTTCCAGATAGATTATTTTTTCCATGCAAGCCATGAAGAGAACTCTCTTCAAAACGTTCATCTTCAGAGTCGACAATTATGATGAGTGACCCAGATAATTCTTTCGTGCTCTCAAATTGAACACCTTGAGGGGCATTGCAATTAGCACCAATACCACAGTCGGAAGGACCAGAAGTACTAATAGCTCGTAAATAAGAATCTTCTGGACACAAAATTCTATCTTTCTCATTGTAAGGAAATTTCGGGAGATGCAAAATCTTATCATCACCTTGATTTGGTGGAACAACATGCCCAGTCACCAGGCTATTATCTGAGATGGATGATATACCCAAATTACTCTGATGTAGTATTGTGCACCGTGGTTCTTTTGTAGGTGAATAATGGCAATTTGTAGTAGTACCAGAATCCATGTCTATATTTTTTTTTCTGGTAGATTCAAATTAGGTAGCGTTCTCGTTGCATTTGTTCCTTGCCTCGAAGAAAATTAATAAGGCGATTGTTGATAGCCTTGCACTCTTGAATAATTTCCTCCTCAGCCAAGATGTCTTCAACTGTACATGTTTCTTTGTCCAAAATTGAATCCACCACTGAAGGGGGCGAGAAACCAGTCATCCGCCAAAACATTTTTCCCAGCTTGCCTTCTTCGCTTGCTCTTCTTCAACTGTGGATCTGCCAATCCCCGGACGTATCGCTGTATTTGGAATTGCGGGAATTGAGGGTTTCGGAGTAGCAGGTGGAACCCAGGAGAATGAACCCTCAACCCCTTTCCCAAAATAATAGGAACGAATGGCAAAGAAGAAAAGTTGGGCCTGGTGTAGGAGGAATTCCTGATCTCTGAAAACTGTAAGTCCTTCCTTTAAACTTAATTGAAACCAATCCCGGCATGTTACCCTGCTACCAGTCCAGTTGTGGAAATACTCATGACCAATAACACCCAAGATAGCAGCATAGTCTGCATCCGTTGCAGTTTGTGGGGATGCCAAAACAAACCTTGACTGAGAAAGGGCCTTCAATGTCATCACAAAAGCTGCTTCCTGAGAATGATCCCCGTCAAAACATATGCAGACAAAGGCAACCTTGACTTCCATTCGACTTCATAATAATTTATATTACCGCTATCCCCTTTGATGCCAACAGAGCCTGCACGTGTCAAGACCGACATGTAAGACTTTACACATGCTATTCTCGTAAAACTCTCGCAGAAAATATGACAGCTGGTGTGAGATGTGCTATGGATCAGCACGAATTCCCCATTTCGTAGCGCAGTTAGTGCAAAGTCGGTGTTTTTCGCTACGAAATCACTAAAACAGGTTGCGCTGCGAAACTGCTAAAGGATTTATGCGCTGCGAAAACACTTTGTCCTTAAGCTAGTCTGAGCAATTTTGGCAACAGAATTTTCAGTGATAACAGTGGCTCCACTTGGGATAGTGTGCCCTTGTGGTACACTAAGAACTCGTAGGTCCAGTGCCTTATCTATTTATGACAACAGAAATTTGCTTGACAAGCATCCCTTTCAAGCTTCTGGGCCTTCACCTCGGGCTTAAGCTTGATGATCACTGTAGGAGAAAATAATCTACATCTACTAAAAAAAACAAATGCTCAGTCAACCTTGAGCTTATTTGCATTTTCCTACCTACCTACCCTAACAATTCAAACTTCTTTTTGCTCAATCTATGTGAAATTTCCAATGTAGCCAATCTTCTGTTTTATCTGATATTTGATTTCTTTGACTGCATCGGAGTTCAGAGCCAATATGATAGTGTGATGACTGCTGCCACTGAAATTGCCTCTGATCTTAATAGGAAAACTGAAACACTGGAGAGTAAAACTCTTCCATGTAATCAGCTATAGGATCCCAGAATACCTGATCAGCTTGATTTTTCTTGTAACTTTCCGGCTGTGCAAACTGATCTTCAACAACAGTGTACAGCTCCTTAACCGTGAAAGAGAAAGGAACCAGCATTCTCTCCTTGCGTTCTGCCATAAAAAACTTCTGAAAATGATGATCATGATTATGAAAACTATATGCCTGAATTTGACCTTCTAAACCATCAATGTCTTTCTCAATGTCTTTGGCAAGTTCATCCAAAAATTTCATCTTATGCTCTGCCTTGCAGTCAAATGATTTTAGATACGAGGACAAGGACAAAGAAAAATCTTCATCTGTTTCTTCATTACTATGATCATTATTCCATTGTTTGAAATCTTGAATTGAAGGAGAGTTTGCCACCACCTCTGACCTATCTATCCATTCCTCCAAAAACATAAGCCATAAGTCTTGAAATGACTTAATGGATTTGATAGGAAAACTTTCAATCCATTGTTTACATTTCCCTTGAAGTGAATAATAGAATAACATAATTCAAACATCCTCATGTTTAACTCTAAGAAGCTGTGAAAATTCACAAAAATCTGATATATGCTTCAAAGTTAAACTCAAATCTTCTCCGTTGAATTTTGGACCATTCTTTAGAAAATATGCATCCTTGGGAAAATGATTTGGGAAACCATGTATTCCTGAAAAATCTATGCATGCATACCTTGAAATAAGAATGGTAGCATCTGGGACCTTCATAACTCCAGTGGAATCACCATGAACCTATGAATTTCGAATTCTTCAATAATGGAGTCGCCAAGGTAGTTTTGCAGCCTCAAAAATCTTCTGAGCTCCTGCTACCTTCAGAAGTTCAGCTTCATGATTTCGGGAAAGAATAATCTTCAGGCTCCCGGCAGACGCACCAAAATGTTATCACAAAATCAGGTACTGAAGGCTGCCAATCAGCAAGACTCTGTGTAACTGTTTCAAACCAAGCTTTTAACTAAGGCTTAGCCTCCTTAGTCTGAGAGGGCTCTCTCATAGGTTATTGATATTGAACAAGATGGCTAACTCTTACAAGACACATGAAAAATGTACTGGCTGGACAGAATTGCTTCCCATTGGGCTTATGGAGTCACTAATATCTCAGTAAACAATAACACTATCCTTTCATAGAAATCAGGGCACCTTACATCTAATGTTCAAACATAACTTACATGAAACACAATTTTCCAAGGCATACAGGAAGTCAGAGCACGATTCATGAGTTCTGAGTGATTATGCATTAACAAAACTGTAAAAGAAACTTAAAGAAAGAACACCATCACACATTTGAACAAGAAGATCCATTGTGAATCCTGAGAAGAAAACATAGTCATTTGCATTACTGAAACTTGTTTATACATAAACCAAAACAGTCTTCTCCAAAAACATCCAACCCCCTTCTACATAGATCATTCCTCTCTATATAGACACATACTTCTTACTACTTAGAGCTTCCACCTCCAGCATGAGGGGAGCTCGATGATTGCCATTAATTACCCCTATCCGCTATTGAACTAACCTATTAAATACAATCAGCACTAACTGAAGTTCTAAAAAGTTCTAATTTAATTATAACTCTAACTCTATCTTCCTCGTAGAAGATTCCTCCTTGCAGCTTTGACACATGGTTTCCTTTTCGTTTGGCTGAGATCGCTGTAATTAACCTTTAATGCTCCATGTTTGTCTTTAATGACACATCTTTCTGTTACCCTGAAACATAGGCCCCTGTTTGTCGGTCCTTGATGTGCTGTTCCATTTTGGTCATCCATCACTTCGAACATGCAGCAGCCTGTCTTCTAGCCCTTTAATAATCCAAGATATGGAATGCTGCCATGTCTCCAGATGAACTGTAGGCTGTATTGATGGACAGGTGTCTTTCTTTCAAAACTCCCGTTCAAACTGCTTTTTCTGTGTTGAAAACAACACCTACAGCAGTTTCGTAGCGCGCTACGAAACTGCTGTGTAATTTCAAAAACACAGTCTTTCTTTCATTCAAACCGAACTCCTAATTGTTTGCATTGAAGCAGATACCTGCTAGCAATCTTTCCATCATTTTCAGGTTTGTTCACAACACATATTTGATCAGCAGTTTTCCCTCTTTTTTCCAATGCACAGCTTCCTGCTTTGTCCTTGACAGCAGTTACCTCAGTCGTCTCCTCCTCAACTACACTCAGGTTGAGATCTGCTCTAAGTGGCACATTATTTGGAGTATCCATGTTTTCAAATGACTGTTTCTCTAAGTAGGTGGTTGTATTCATGCTTCCCTTTGCCTGACTGACAACTTTGTTTCCATAGTTCCCCTTGATATGGGACTGGAAATCTTTAGCATCAATGCAATCATGATCAACATGCCTATGTGAATGACAAGCAATGGGCTTTCTGCATCCTTCCCACATCCGGCAACTAAGCTGGCTAGCAAGTTTAACTGCACATGGATAGTGAAAACTACACTGACATTTCTTAACTCGGCAACCCAAAGTAGCCCCAAATCTTCGACAAACTGGATCCTTATAGAACACATTTCTCCCTCTTCTTACAGCATTTACTAAACCTTCAAGTTGATCTCTTCCATCATCCTTTTCAAAAATCTCAGAGGACCAAAGACCACACATTCTGTGGACTTTGCCACTCCACTGATGCCCATCCCACCTTTTTGATACTTTTTTGTTCTTTTAATTCATTGACAACTTCAGCTTTCTTTTATGGTCCTCTGTGCATTTGCAATAGAATAAGCGATAACCACAGCACCAAGCATACCAGTCCCCATATATCAAGGATCGACCTTGTCCACATAGATCACACACTATACCAGAATCCCACAGCCGAGGTTTGGAATTTGCTAGCTCAATTAAAGCTTCAAAACGTGATCGGTCAAAATGCTTGCAATCTAGAGTGCTTGAAATTCCTTCACTACTACAAGCTGCTTCAACATTTCCACTCGCATTCACAGGGCACAAATTCATCTTTTTGTGTTTTCTTACATCTCTTAGAGATCCTTTATCAGCGTTATCAATATCAACTACTTGACTCTTCTCATTGTCTTTATGGCTAAAGGATTCCTCCTCAGATAAAGTTATATAGTTAGGTCCTCTTGAAGTAACACAATTTTGTAATTTATTGCCTTTATCATGAGATATCTCCTCTTGCACTGTGATATTAACACTGCTTCCAGATAGATTATCTTTTCCATGCAAGCCATGAAGAGAACTCTCTTCAAAACGTTCATCTTCAGAGTCGACAATTATGATGAGTGACCCAGATAATTCTTTCGTGCTCTCAAATTGAACACCTTGAGGGGCATTGCAATTAGCACCAATACCACAGTCGGAAGGACCAGAAGTACTAATAGCTCGTAAATAAGAATCTTCTGGACACAAAATTATATCTTTCTCATTGTAAGGAAATTTCGGGAGATGCAAAATCTTATCATCACCTTGATTTGGTGGAACAACATGCCCAGTCACCAGGCTATTATCTGAGATGGATGATATACCCAAATTACTCTGATGTAGTATTGTGCACCGTGGTTCTTTTGTAGGTGAATAATGGCAATTTGTAGTAGTACCAAAATCCATGTCTATATTTTTTTTTCTGGTAGATTCAAATTAGGTAGCGTTCTCGTTGCATTTGTTCCTTGCCTCGAAGAAAATTAATAAGGCAATTGTTGATAGCCTTGCACTCTTGAATAATTTCCTCCTCAGCCAAGATGTCTTCAACTGTACATGTTTCTTTGTCCAAAATTGAATCCACCACTGAAGGGGGCGAGAAACCAGTCATCCGCCAAAACATTTTTCCCAGCTTGCCTTATTCGCTTGCTCTTCTTCAACTGTGGATCTGCCAATCCCCGGACGTATCCCTGTATTTGGAATTGCGGGAATTGAGGGTTTCGGAGTAGCAGGTGGAACCCAGGAGAATGAACCCTCAACCCCTTTCCCAAAATAATAGGAACGAATGGCAAAGAAGAAAAGTTGGGCCTGGTGTAGGAGGAATTCCTGATCTCTGAAAACTGTAAGTCCTTCCTTTAAACTTAATTGAAACCAATTCCGGCATGTTACCCTGCTACCAGTCCAGTTGTGGAAATACTCATGACCAATAACACCCAAGATAGCAGCATAGTCTGCATCCGTTGCAGTTTGTGGGGATGCCAAAACAAACCTTGACTGAGAAAGGGCCTTCAATGTCATCACAAAAGCTGCTTCCTGAGAATGATCCTCGTCAAAACATATGCAGACAAAGGCAACCTTGACTTCCATTCGACTTCATAATAATTTATATTACCGCTATCCCCTTTGATGCCAACAGAGCCTGCACGTGTCAAGACCGACATGTAAGACTTTACACATGCTATTCTCGTAAAACTCTCGCAGAAAATATGACAGCTGGTGTGAGATGTGCTATGGATCAGCACGAATTCCCCATTTCGTAGCGCAGTTAGTGCAAAGTCGGTGTTTTTCGCTACGAAATCACTAAAACAGGTTGCGCTGCGAAACTGCTAAAGGATTTATGCGCTGCGAAAACACTTTGTCCTTAAGCTAGTCTGAGCAATTTTGGCAACAGAATTTTCAGTGATAACAGTGGCTCCACTTGGGATAGTGTGCCCTTGTGGTACACTAAGAACTCGTAGGTCCAGTGCCTTATCTATTTATGACAACAGAAATTTGCTTGACAAGCATCCCTTTCAAGCTTCTGGGCCTTCACCTCGGGCTTAAGCTTGATGATCACTGTAGGAGAAAATAATCTACATCTACTAAAAAAAACAAATGCTCAGTCAACCTTGAGCTTATTTGCATTTTCCTACCTACCTACCCTAACAATTCAAACTTCTTTTTGCTCAATCTATGTGAAATTTCCAATGTAGCCAATCTTCTGTTTTATCTGATATTTGATTTCTTTGACTGCATCGGAGTTCAGAGCCAATATGATAGTGTGATGACTGCTGCCACTGAAATTGCCTCTGATCTTAATAGGAAAACTGAAACACTGGAGAGTAAAACTCTTCCATGTAATCAGCTATAGGATCCCAGAATACCTGATCAGCTTGATTTTTCTTGTAACTTTCCGGCTGTGCAAACTGATCTTCAACAACAGTGTACAGCTCCTTAACCGTGAAAGAGAAAGGAACCAGCATTCTCTCCTTGCGTTCTGCCATAAAAAACTTCTGAAAATGATGATCATGATTATGAAAACTATATGCCTGAATTTGACCTTCTAAACCATCAATGTCTTTCTCAATGTCTTTGGCAAGTTCATCCAAAAATTTCATCTTATGCTCTGCCTTGCAGTCAAATGATTTTAGATACGAGGACAAGGACAAAGAAAAATCTTCATCTGTTTCTTCATTACTATGATCATTATTCCATTGTTTGAAATCTTGAATTGAAGGAGAGTTTGCCACCACCTCTGACCTATCTATCCATTCCTCCAAAAACATAAGCCATAAGTCTTGAAATGACTTAATGGATTTGATAGGAAAACTTTCAATCCATTGTTTACATTTCCCTTGAAGTGAATAATAGAATAACATAATTCAAACATCCTCATGTTTAACTCTAAGAAGCTGTGAAAATTCACAAAAATCTGATATATGCTTCAAAGTTAAACTCAAATCTTCTCCGTTGAATTTTGGACCATTCTTTAGAAAATATGCATCCTTGGGAAAATGATTTGGGAAACCATGTATTCCTGAAAAATCTATGCATGCATACCTTGAAATAAGAATGGTAGCATCTGGGACCTTCATAACTCCAGTGGAATCACCATGAACCTATGAATTTCGAATTCTTCAATAATGGAGTCGCCAAGGTAGTTTTGCAGCCTCAAAAATCTTCTGAGCTCCTGCTACCTTCAGAAGTTCAGCTTCATGATTTCGGGAAAGAATAATCTTCAGGCTCCCGGCAGACGCACCAAAATGTTATCACAAAATCAGGTACTGAAGGCTGCCAATCAGCAAGACTCTGTGTAACTGTTTCAAACCAAGCTTTTAACTAAGGCTTAGCCTCCTTAGTCTGAGAGGGCTCTCTCATAGGTTATTGATATTGAACAAGATGGCTAACTCTTACAAGACACATGAAAAATGTACTGGCTGGACAGAATTGCTTCCCATTGGGCTTATGGAGTCACTAATATCTCAGTAAACAATAACACTATCCTTTCATAGAAATCAGGGCACCTTACATCTAATGTTCAAACATAACTTACATGAAACACAATTTTCCAAGGCATACAGGAAGTCAGAGCACGATTCATGAGTTCTGAGTGATTATGCATTAACAAAACTGTAAAAGAAACTTAAAGAAAGAACACCATCACACATTTGAACAAGAAGATCCATTGTGAATCCTGAGAAGAAAACATAGTCATTTGCATTACTGAAACTTGTTTATACATAAACCAAAAACAGTCTTCTCAAAAACATCCAACCCCTTCTACATAGATCCTTCCTCCCTATATAGACACATACTTCTTACTACTTAGAGCTTCCACCTCCAGCATGAGGGGAGCTCGATGATTGCCATTAATTACCCCTATCCGCTATTGAACCAACCTATTAAATACAATCAGCACTAACTGAAGTTCTAAAAAGTTCTAATTTAACTATAACTCTAACTCTATCTTCCTCGTAGAAGATTCCTCCTTGCAGCTTTGACACATGGTTTCCTTTTCGTTTGGCTGAGATCGCTGTAATTAACCTTTAATGCTCCATGTTTGTCTTTAATGACACATCTTTCTGTTACCCTGAAACATAGGCCCCTGTTTGTCGGTCCTTGATGTGCTGTTCCATTTTGGTCATCCATCACTTCGAACATGCAGCAGCCTGTCTTCTAGCCCTTTAATAATCCAAGATATGGAATGTTGCCATGTCTCTAGATGAACTGTAGGCTGTATTGATGGACAGGTGTCTTTCTTTCAAAACTCCCGTTCAAACTGCTTTTTCTGTGTTGAAAACAACACCTACAGCAGTTTCGTAGCGCGCTACGAAACTGCTGTGTAATTTAAAAAACACAGTCTTTCTTTCATTCAAACCGAACTCCTAATTGTTTGCATTGAAGCAGATACCTGCTAGCAATCTTTCCATCATTTTCAGGTTTGTTCACAACACATATTTGATCAGCAGTTTTCCCTCTTTTTTCCAATGCACAGCTTCCTGCTTTGTCCTTGACAGCAGTTACCTCAGTCGTCTCCTCCTCAACTACACTCAGGTTGAGATCTGCTCTAAGTGGCACATTATTTGGAGTATCCATGTTTTCAAATGACTGTTTCTCTAAGTAGGTGGTTGTATTCATGCTTCCCTTTGCCTGACTGACAACTTTGTTTCCATAGTTCCCCTTGATATGGGACTGGAAATCTTTAGCATCAATGCAATCATGATCAACATGCCTGTGTGAACGACAAGCAATGGGCCTTCTGCATCCTTCCCACATCCGGCAACTAAGCTGGCTAGCAAGTTTAACTGCACATGGATAGTGAAAACTACACTGACATTTCTTAACTCGGCAACCCAAAGTAGCCCCAAATCTTCGACAAACTGGATCCTTACAGAACACATTTCTCCCTCTTCTTACAGCATTTACTAAACCTTCAAGTTGATCTCTTCCATCATCCTTTTCAAAAACCTCAGAGGACCAAAGACCACACATTCTGTGGACTTTGCCACTCCACTGATGCCCATCCCACCTTTTTGATACTTTTTTGTTCTTTTAATTCATTGACAGCTTCAGTTTTCTTTTATGGTCCTCTGTGCATTTGCAGTAGAACAAGCGATAACCACAGCACCAAGCATACCAGTCCCCATATATCAAGGATCGACCTTGTCCACATAGATCACACACTATACCAGAATCCCACAGCCGAGGTTTGGAATTTGCTAGCTCAATTAAAGCTTCAAAACGTGATCGGTCAAAATGCTTGCAATCTAGAGTGCTTGAAATTCCTTCACTACTACAAGCTGCTTCAACATTTCCACTCGCATTCACAGGGCACAAATTTATCTTTTTGTGTTTTCTTACATCTCTTAGAGATCCTTTATCAGCGTTATCAATATCAACTACTTGACTCTTCTCATTGTCCTTATGGCTAAAGGATTCCTCCTCAGATAAAGTTATATAGTTAGGTCCTCTTGAAGTAACACAATTTTGTAATTTATTGCCTTTATCATGAGATATCTCCTCTTGCACTGTGATATTAACACTGCTTCCAGATAGATTATTTTTTCCATGCAAGCCATGAAGAGAACTCTCTTCAAAGCGTTCATCTTCAGAGTCGACAATTATGATGAGTGACCCAGATAATTCTTTCGTGCTCTCAAATTGAACACCTTGAGGGGCATTGCAATTAGCACCAATACCACAGTCGGAAGGACCAGAAGTACTAATAGCTCGTAAATAAGAATCTTCTGGACACAAAATTATATCTTTCTCATTGTAAGGAAATTTCGGGAGATGCAAAATCTTATCATCACCTTGATTTGGTGGAACAGCATGCCCAGTCACCAGGCTATTATCTGAGATGGCTGATATACCCAAATTACTCTGATGCAGTATTGTGCACCGTGGTTCTTTTGTAGGTGAATAATGGCAATTTGTAGTAGTACCAGAATCCATGTCTATATTTTTTTCCGGTAGATTCAAATTAGGTAGTGTTCTCGTTGCATTTGTTCCTTGCCTCGAAGAAAATTAATAAGGCGATTGTTGATAGTCTTGCACTCTTGAATAATTTCCTCCTCGGCCAAGATGTCTTCAACTGTACATGTTTCTTTGTCCAAAATTGAATCCACCGCTGAAGGGGGCGAGAAACCAGTCATCCGCCAAAACATTTTTCCCAGCTTGCCTTCTTCGCTTTCTCTTCTTCAACTATGGATCTTCCAATCCCCGAACGTATCGCTGTATTTGGAATTGCGGGAATTGAGGGTTTCGGAGTAGCAGGTGGAACCCAGGAGAATGAACCCTCAACCCCTTTCCCAAAATAATAGGAACGAATGGCAAAGAAGAAAATTTGGGCCTGGTGTAGGAGGAATTCCTGATCTCTGAAAACTGTAAGTCCTTCCTTTAAACTTAATTGAAACCAATTCCGGCATGTTACCCTGCTACCAGTCCAGTTGTGGAAATACTCATGACCAATAACACCCAAGATAGCAGCATAGTCTGCATCCGTTGCAGTTTGTGGGGATGCCAAAACAAACCTTGACTGAGAAAGGGCCTTCAATGTCATCACAAAAGCTGCTTCCTGAGAATGATCCCCGTCAAAACATATGCAGACAAAGGCAACCTTGACTTCCATTCGACTTCATAATAATTTATATTACCGCTATCCCCTTTGATGCCAACAGAGCCTGCACGTGTCAAGACCGACATGTAAGACTTTACACATGCTATTCTCGTAAAACTCTCGCAGAAAATATGACAGCTGGTGTGAGATGTGCTATGGATCAGCACGAATTCCCCATTTCGTAGCGCAGTTAGTGCAAAGTCGGCGTTTTTCGCTACGAAATCACTAAAACAGGTTGCGCTGCGAAACTGTTAAAGGATTTATGCGCTGCGAAAACACTTTGTCCTTAAGCTAGTCTGAGCAATTTTGGCAACAGAATTTTCAGTGATAACAGCATGGATCAATTTACTTCACCAAGTTGGATCTTCGTTCAAGATATCATCAAATCAGAATGAAGATAGAAGACATTCTAAAAACGGCATTTAGAACTCATGAGGGTCATTATGAATTTTTGGTCATGCCTTTTGGCCTTACTAATGCACCTTCAACATTTCAAGGTTTGATGAATTCAATTTTCAAACCATTCCTTAGAAAATTTGTGTTAGTATTTTTTGATGATATACTAATCTACAACAAGTCTTGGAAGAATCATGTTGAACATGTTGACAGGGTGCTACAACTATTGGAGGAGAAACAATTATATGCAAAAAGATCCAAATGTTTCTTTGGAGTCCAGGAGGTGGAATATTTGGGTCATATTGTATCTCATGAAGGAGTTAAGGTAGACCCTAGCAAAATTAAAGCCATTAAGGAACGGAAAATTCCCACATCCATAAAGCATCTGCGAGGATTTCTTGGATTGACGGGGTATTATCGCAAGTTTGTTAAGAATTATGGGAGAATAGCAGCACCTCTAACAACATTATTGAAGAAAGATGCATTTTCATGGACTCCGGAAGCAACAAAGGCCTTTGAACATCTTAAAGAAGCAATGTGACAAGCACCGGTCTTAGCTACACCGGACTTCAAAAAAACCTTTATTGTGGAATGTAATGCTTCAGGAAATGGAATTGGTGTTGTTCTAATGCAAGATGAAAGACCCATTGCTTTTGAAAGTCGTCCAATCAAGGGAAAGTTTTTAAGAAAAGCTATTTATGAGAAGGAAATGTTGGCAATACTCCATGCACTTAAGAAATGGCGACCCTACCTAATGGGAAGACACTTCAAGGTAAAAACGGATCATGATAGCCTTAAATACTTTTTAGAACAAAGATTATCCTCTAAAGAGCAACAAAATCGGGTCACAAAGATGTTGGGTTATGACTTTGAAATCATCTACAAAAAAGGGAAGCAAAATGTGGTGGCAGATGCACTCTCAAGAAAGGATGAAGATGTGGAAGCATTGTTGTGCGCCATTTCTATTATGCAACCAGATTGGATAAACGAAGCAAGGGAGGAATGGAAGAATGATGAAGAAGTGTGGGCACTTATTTGAAAGCTACAACAAGATTCCAGTACATCTGATACATTTAACTGGCAAAATGATTCATCATGGTACAAAGATCACTTATACCTCTGTAAGAATTCCCAGCTAAAACGAAAGATTCTTATGGAATTGCACACTTCTCCCTTAGGAGGGCACTCAGGATTTTTAAAAACTTACCAGAGGGTTAAGAAGGAATTTTTTTGGGATGGCCTTAAATCAGATATTCAAAAGTTTGTGGCAGAATGTTTGGTTTGCCAACAAAATAAAGTTGAAACAATTAAGACATCGGGTCTATTACAACCTTTATCCATTCCAAGCCAACGTTGGGAGGAGGTTTCAATGGATTTTATCACAGGTTTACCCAAGTCTGAGGGAAAGAGTGTCATCATGGTGGTAGTTGACAGACTTACCAAATATGCACACTTTTGTGCATTATCACATCCATTTAAAGCCAGTACAGTTTCTACTGCATTTATGGAAACAATTAAAAAGCTACATAGAAACCCAAAGATTATTGTAAGTGACAGAGATCCCATTTTCACTGGAAATTTTTGGACAAAATTATTTTCTTGTCTTGGTACTTAGTTAGTTCATAGCTCATCTTATCATCCTCAATCTGATGGGCAAACTGAGATAGTAAACAAATGTTTGGAAGGATATCTTCGTTGCTTTGTATCTGATAAACAGACACAATGGGTCAAATGGTTGCCTCTTGATGAATGGTGGTATAACACTTCCTTCCATACAGCAACAAAAATGACCCCATTTATGGCACTTTATGGGTATCAACCACCATCCATCACATCATATTTAAGAGAAAATTCTAAGGTTCAGGCAGTGGAACATCACATCGAACATCAACAACAAGTCCTCCAACTCTTAAAGGATAACCTCGTGTTGGCACAAAATAGAATGAAACAACAGGCAGATCAACATTGCAGTGAAAGAAGTTTTGATGTAGGTGATCGGGTATTCCTACGGCTACAACCATATAAGAAAATGTCCCTAAAGCAAGCTAAGAAGGATAATAAATTATCACCAAAGTATTATGGTCCATACAAGGTGTTGCAAAAGATTGGTACTATGGCATACAAATTGGAGCTTCCTGCAGCTTCTCGATTGCACCCAGTTTTCCATGTTTCATGTTTAAAGAAGGTTATAGGCGACAAGCTCCCAGTTCAAACAATATTTCCAGAACTTGAAGAGGAAGGAAAAATTATATTGGAACCGGAAGCAGTCATAGAAACAAGAACTCGACTGCTACGAAATCGATCAATTTCAGAGTATCTTATCAAGTGGAAGAACTTATCTGCTGAAGATTCCACATGGGAGGATGAGAATTTTATGCAGAAGTATCTAGAACTACTCAAGCGTTGACGACAACACTTTCGTGAAGGAGAGGAGCATGTTGGGTCCCTATAATACTAGTGATTACCCCATTACTATTGTAGTTATACCCCTTATTTATATTGTTGTGCCCCTATTACCCCCATGTTGTTATTTATGTGCCCCATAGAATCCCTCTATTATTATTTTTGTGGCTTTATATTATTATTGTTAGGTCGGCTGGATTATATTGTGACTCCTTAGACTCCTATATATAGAAAGGAGGTTTTGTCATTTGTATCATCCAAGAATTGTTCATTTATGTAATGTAAAGGAGGTTGCCCCCTCGAAGAGGCTGAATTCTAAGGCGTTGATCTATCTTTTCTATCTTTTCTTGAGCTGGTTTCATAACACAGTACTATACATACCATGTTTATCTTTCTTCAGGAGTTTGTCCCTCCTCAACTAGTCTTTGGTGGTTTCTACCAGGTCTTGATTTTCTTTTGTAAATTTCTCCATAAACTGCTTGTTGTAAGTTGCCTGTGGCTCTGGTAAATGATACATGAGCTTTAAATCCTGTGCAGCGAATGAGTCGATGAGTCCTTGACCCTAAGTTTTAAACTGTCTATTTCTGATATCAACGCTGTCCAATATCCATTTAACCATGTCCGTGTATGGGAGAATTTTGGGCCTTGCTGCTATCCGGTATAAAAATGAACAAGCTAGCCCTGTGATGGATGCCTCAGAAGAACTATGTGAGCCTATAGTAGCAGTAACTTCCATTACTCTGGGATCCTCCTCTTCAAGTAAATTATACATGCCTTTCCATGTAGCTATACCAGCGTCTCCGTTACAGGCTGTGTCTGTAGACAAGGGTGCCATTTCTTTCTCTTCAAAGCTCAGAGCTTTGCTTTTCTTTCCCATTTTATCCTGTGTATTGCTTTATATCATTTTATGTTCCTCGTTCCTACAATTCACAAGTGAAGTGAAAATAATGGTAAGGCAGGGTAATGGGAAAACTTTAAATGTTGAAGACGTATCAAATATACCACCTTACGTGAGATGATTTTTTGATAAGCACGAAACCATATTCCATTAATAACTTGAAACTAACTCATTTATTAGCATTAAAGCGCATAACCAAGTGTCAGTTTATGGAGAATACTTTTTTGAACCACGCGCCCCAAAGATCTGAGATGAAGCGATTTTGTGATTTGGTTCGCAATATCGCAAATCGTAATATCGCGGAATCACAATATGAGGGGGTTTCCTAAGCTTATGTTGGTAAGCTTTTATTCGAAAAGGAAATTTAAGCACTAATTGATTTTTTAAATTTTTTGCTAAGTGTCCCCACTTATTTAGTATTAGGAATAACACTAAATAAGAAGGGGGGTTGTTGCTGGTCACAACAGGTTATTAGCTTGATGGTTATCACACCATTGGTCTATCATACCATCCATCACCTTATTTTGGGTCAATGCTACCAATTCATTTCAGTGTCACTGACATGTTCAAGAGAAGTCATTCAGTCAAAATCCATCCTTTGCAATACTGTAAACCTTCATTTTCATGACCGACATTCCTAAACCTTGTGTCATCAGTCAAATTCCATCTTAAAAATCACTACACTCATTTCGTATCATTGATGTGGGATACATCAAGGCCCTCCCGTGATGAATCGCTTCTTTTCGACATCAGCTCATTAACCAAGAGGTTGACCTAGAAACACCCTTCCAGTACCTTGAGGCTTGCATGCATCAATGGCAGGCTTCTCGCTTCCCACAATAGGAATACATCAATGGCCTTCAACTGAAAGACTTTGTATGGTGTTCGACATCAAATAATCCATTCACACCATGTAGAATGTACTGTGGTACCTTGAGGATCATTATCATTATTGGTGATTTCTCTCACGTCTGTTAATAGCTTATGTCATTGGTTGGTAATTAGATTGTGTCTTCCCATGTTCAACTTCAGATCACATATTCACATGGTTAGACTCGTACTTGAGCGAATGATTGAACAAGATAGAAGACCCTGGATCTAGTTTCATCCATCCGGGCTACAATTTCAGGAGTACTAAATCATATTTACAGTGGCTTTACATTGATGGTCATTCCGATCATGGGTCTATATATGTAGACGATTGTTTATGTACATGTAATGAAAGCTTATAAGCTAAGCATGGGTATGCCTTCCCTCAGTGATTCATGTAAAATCAAATATCATGATATATGTATTGTAATTGATGTAGGTCACCTTCCACTTTGATACCTCCTCATCACATCATAAAGCATTTCATTCGACACTGGCATTTTTCCGACTTCATGCTTTAGGGGGAAATTGTTACAGATCCATTTCAACACATCACTTCCCAACATCTAGATCATTGGTTTAGGGCTCATCAAACCCTAATTTTAGTTGCTTCATGCCATAAACAAGTCACCCTTTTCAATGCCTCCTTCCCAGATAGTTTCATGACTTGAAGACATCTAGAAATAGCATCTACAGGGACCAGCGCAAGTAAGCCCTGTAAAGGTTCACTGCAGAGGAGTTGAGTCCACTGCTAGGGTGCTTTGCATAGTGCTTAGGCTTCATTTCACCTATGTTGGGTGAGAATGAGCGAAATTCACATAGGTTTTGGGGAATATTCTTATCTTTTGGAGTCATCTAGAAGGTTCCCTCACTTATCAACTCCTATGAGCTCGAAAATGGATGGCGAATGAGTTAAGGTGCATCCTATCCTCTCATCCCTTCCTCCATGGAACTAATTCTAAGAATGGAAGGCCATTCAATGCCACCATTTATAACAAAACCTCCTTCATCTTCCTATAAATTGACCACTCATCGAAGTGATCAGGGGCTGGATTATGTTTAATTGTAAGGAGATAATGCTACTATGAGATTTGGCTTTAACGCAAGTATTTTAATTCTACAAGTTTGTCATGCTTTTGATGTGATGTGGATGGGATCCAAGCTGGAGGAATGGCTTTAAATCAGACACCAAAGGTTGTAATTCCTTCTTCTATCTAATAAAGTGTTTGAACATTTTTCCCATAAGTTTGTATTGTTTCATAATGCTTATATGTGTGAATTGTATCTAATTCATTTCACTTATATTCAATAGATCATGTGCTTTGATCACTTCTTTATTTTCTATTGTGTTTACAGTGTACCTCTCAAGCATATTAAGTATGGGAAGTAGCGATAGGATCGATACAAGGGAGATGAGAGGAAAGTGGAACTACAAGTAGGTATTCTTATCTTCTCATATTATCTATTGCTTATAGGAAAAATCTAAAACACTTTAAATTGTTGTTCTAGATATAGCTACTTATCTAGGGAATTAGTATTTATCTGTAGATACCAAATTCTCCAAAACAGAGAGGCTCGTGCATCTAGTAGAGATTGAGGAGGACCGATTTCTAGTTGGATTTCATCAACAAGTTCAAAAGGAGCGCGAAGAGGTATGGCATGATCAGCACATTAAACAACACACCTTCAAGGTAAATGATTTGGTTCTTCTATATGACAACAAGCTTGATAAATTTCCAGTGAAATTTAGGATGCACTGGTTGGGGCCCTATGTCATCAAAGAGACCACTGACGGTGGAGTAGTTTGATTGGTTAAGTTAAATGGGGAGCCCTTCCCAGGAAAGGTGAATGGTAGCTAATTGAAGGCATCCACTGGTGATCCAACTAGGTGACTATATGAAGGAAGCACATTCTTAGTGCTCCAAGTAGCTGAAACGAGGCACGGGACTATAAACTACATTGCTCGGGTTGGGGGACTTCACGATGAAGAAACTACGAGGAATGAGGAAATATCATAGATACCACACAAGCGTGCAGATGGCTACGCTACCTAGGATAAAACCACACAGGTCAACCAAAAAGTGACCGTTATAGTCATTCTTCATGATTTGACGATGAAAAAACAGCCAATTGGGGCGGGGGGACCACATTTAAGACAAAATTCATGGGTAATATCCTTGAAAATCTGCCACCAATCTAGAATTAATGAACCTATTTTGGTGGGAATGGTATGATTTGAATTCAAAATGGCCTATAAATTACATATGACTATCCAACAAAGAACACTTGTCATTTTGAGCATTGAGTTGTTGAGCTCTCAGACGCGTATAAACTGCAAATTCTTTGAAGCGCTGATGGCAAGTTCGGCATTTGAGAAATTGCCAAAGGAGACACAAGAACTATTGAATAGCGTCATGTCGACACCAGCAGAAGCCATAGATATTAGGGAAGAAGTGACAGCCGAAGGTGCTGTGCCAGAGGTTGCTATGGAAGTAGAGGGAACTGTTACAAGGAAAAGTGTCTATGCAGAACTGCTAATCTCACTAAGGCTGGTAGCTACCTTAGAACCAAGCAAAGTAAAACTACTTTCGTTTTCCTTTATGAAAGATAGATGAGAGAAGAATAAAGGAGACCAACCTCTGTCTTGCGCTTGGTTCCTTGCCCGATTCCTCTCTCTTTCGATAATCCTTTGCTACTTGCTTTCTTGTATACCCAGCTTCACAGAGTACCTACAGAATCAAAGTAGCATAACACTATACGAGAACATGGATCTATTATCATAAACAATCTAGGATCAGATGTAAATTGACCATACAAATGCATAAAACATAAATCACACAAGAGTATGGAGGAAAACTTGAATAGCTTTATTGATAATCAAGAAAGAGCCAAGAGAGTTACAACCAGTTGTTCTGACCCAGCATCATCCTCTCAGCAAGTAAGCCCTTCTTCACCTCATGAAAAGCTTAGATCACCCAACACTATGATGTTACCTCAAGAAACCAACAACAATTCCTTACAAGATGCAAAATTCCAGCCTCTGGATCTCTGGGATGAGGGATCCATATATAGATGTCTGTAAGGGAGATGAGTCAGCTTGTGATTTGATTAGTGTCTTCCCTCTGGTAGTTCTTGCTTCCACTTAGATATTGATGATCTCTTACTCATCCCTGGTCGAATTCAGAGAGGAAAGTGTCACAGGAGAAGTTTTGGAAGATTCCATGCTTCTCCACCTCGCGGATTGACACTGCCATTTGTCCCTTCTCGCCCATCGCACCCCATAGAAGGGATTCTTGAAATGCGACACACCTACTGTGTGTACTTAGGTGAGATGCAATGCACTTTGCCTATGGAGGAGGTGAAATGATCCAGTTTTGACCAGTTCTGAGTAGTTTTTCATGGAGAACTTATGGGAGGAGCTGTAATCAGTTGACCTTGTTCTTTTAGGGGTTGGAACAACACTTTTAGGGACTTAGGAGCCCTTGTTTTATGGACATTTTATGCTTGGGGTTGTAGTGCCCAAAAATGTCTATAACAGTTGCCCCGTAAAGCATGAGATCGTTAATCTTTTTGATGTTGGGTGAAATGCTTTATCATGAGGATCCGAAGTAGACCTGTAATAAGATACAATACAATACATTATCTTCATAATATTTTCATGATCTAGCTGAGGTGGGCATTCCCATGCTCAGCTTTATAAATTCATTTTCATGTACATAGGACAGACAATCGTCTGAGTGTAGACTGATGATTCTGGTAGAACCATCATCCCTTAGATTGGATGATTATCTGTGCAGCAACGATGTACATTTGATGCCTTCATTTCCTGAGTATATATCGCAGCCCAGATGGATGAAACTAGATCTAGGGTCTTCAATCTCGTTCGATCTTCACTCAAAGTACAAGTTGATCCATGTGAGAGATGTTCTGGAGTCGAACATGGAAAGACATCGACTAATTACCAGCCATTGATGTAAGTTGTTAACAGGCGTGAGAGGAATCACTGATAATGATAATGATCCTCAAGGTACTGCAGTACAATTCATGTGGTGTGAATAAAGGACTTGGCGTCGAACACCACGCAAAATCTTTCGGTCGAAGGCCATTGATGTAAACCTGTCGCCAGAAGTGAGAAACTTGCCATTGAGGCGTGCAAGCTTCAAAGTACTGAAATGGGTGTTCATAGATCGACTTCTTGGATAATGAGATAATTTCGACAAGAAGCGATCCATAATAGGAGGGCCTTAATTAATCCCACATCAATGACACGGAACAAAGCAAATGATTTTAATGGAGGTGAAAACGGTCTGGTGATATAAGGTTCAGGGTGGCGGTCATGAAAGAATGGAGCGTAAATGTATTGCAGTGGGTAAGACACAGATTAATTCTCTGAGTGACTTCTCTTGAACATATTGGCGACACTGACATGATGGATTGGTAGCATTAACCCCAAATGTGGATGGTGTGATGTGACCATGGTGATGTGATCGGTGAATGAAACAACCCAACCTGACTTGGATGTGGAGTGAAAGTGTCATGTTCAAGAGCAACTTGCTACCAACAAAGTTTCTTCAAGTTTTCTTCCCAATTTTTCCCCAGTCATTGCTGACTAGTACCTCTTCATTTTTTGTCAATCTTGAGGAGGATAACATATGCTTGTTCTATAATTTGCCCTTCGGGAAAACCCATCGCTATGTTTTAACGAGCCTAGCGATAGTGAAACTCGTTCTTGTCTACTATGGACAAGTTTGTAACTATTAAGTTTTAACGAGTTTAACGACAAAGATAACTTGGTCCTTTTCAATTTTAGAGAGTCTGAAAAGGGACGTAAAGGAAACTCCAAAAATCCTTTTTCGTCATCTAATCCCTTAAGTCTGAAAAAGTATAAAACAATACAGAAGGGATGAAGTTTCGATACTTTTAATGAGCCGAACAAAACAAGCGCTCTATCTTTTTGTGTAATAATCCCTCAGGTCAAAAAAGATTAAAATCTAAAGGAGGGATAGCACTTCTGGTCACTTTAACGAGCTGGAGAGGCCAATGGCTCGGGAATATTTTCATATTTTACGAGGCAGTTGAAAAGAGCTTAAAGGAGACTCGTCTTTGAGGAACGAGTGATAAATTTTGGTAGCAACTAATTTCAGGTAAGGTTTGGAGGTTCAGTTTGTATATGCACAATTGTAAAAGATTTTGATTTTGGTTCCTGCTCATCAATAACTTGGATAGGCCGGGGTGGTTCTACTTCTTCTTCTGATTTTTGCTCATCAATAACTTGGGTAGGCTAGGGTGGTTCTACTTCTTCTTCTGATTTCTGCTCATCAATAACTTGGGTAGGCTGGGGTGGTTCTACTTCTTCCTCTGATTTCTGCTCATCAATAACTTGGGTAGGCCGGGGTGGTTCTACTTCTTCTTCTGAAATCCTTGAAGACCCTGCTGGTTCTTGTGTAACAGCAGGGTGTTCCTTTTTTAATATAACAGGGCTGGCTCCAGTCAATGGGACTGCAATTATTTTATATCCTGCTTGAGTATAAATATCCCCACATTCACTGCACATGTATTCACTGTATTGCTCTTTCTCTACACTCTTTTCAGCTTGAGATGCTACTTGAGCTAACATGTACAGATTGAGTTCTTCTTTATAGGCTTCCCTAGCCACTGCTAATTCTTTCTGATAGGCCTTAATTTCTGATTTTAAGAACTCATTTTCTTCTTGTAGGGAGGCTAGAGTGACTGCAGCAGATTTTTAGTACTTAATTGGGGTGTTCCTACTACTGGTTGCTGAGTTTCAACATCTTGCTGGGAATTTTCTTCATTTTGCTCAGGATTTTCCTCATCTTGCTGGGGAGGGTTAATGAGGGGAGGTGGATTATGTAGGGTGAAGCCTCTATTTATCAGAAGTTGGACCAAACAATGGTGCATGAGGCAGAGGAGTTGGTGCCTAGCGTTCACAGTGTAATGTGCCATATTTTTCAGACATCCAAGGAGATAATAAGGCATATTTACTAGACGACCATGCCGCAATGATTTAATAAGACAAAGTCATGTTGGTAGACTACCTGGTAGTGGCCCTCACAAGTGAATTAGTGCTTGAAGAATTCTGCAACTTTTGGCCAAGGCAGTGGTAATGACCGAAGCGCAACACCCCTGCCTTTGGCTTCCACCTGCTCCCCAGGTAGTAGGAAATCTTGCTGCGAATTGAGGATAAGATGCTTCCTACTGAACCAGTGAATGCCGTTGGTTGGAAGCCCTGAAACTTGTGCTATGTCTTCTTCTGTTACTGGGATTCTCACCCCTTGGACAGTAGAATACCCCTCCCTCAAGTTGCATGCAAATTCGAGAAATTGCTGCAAATCAAATTCCGTAAGTCTCCTATAATAGTCCACCCATCCTGCCTGTAGGAAGATTTGGTATGCGTCTGGGCAAAGTTCCAGTAATGTCGTCAAGCCCAGTTCATGTCTAACAGCATCTCCACCCATGGTTACTGTTTTAGGCAGAATACAAAGTGCAGAGCCGAGCTGCCGAAGTCGAAACAGAGCAGAATGTTGCAAAATGAAATTATGACGTGGTAAGGCATAAGCGAGGTGGATTAGACACAACCGGGAGGAATAGGGATGGTAGTGATGGGCGTGTCCTATAATCATTACGATATTTCGGTAATCCCCCCCCAACTGCGGCTGAATGATATGGTTGGCAGTACGACGCTTTTAGCAGTCATGTCAACTATCTCCTCATTAACTACACTTTAATATTAACACATAACATGCATACCTTTGCAATTACCTTTGGTTGTTGCACCGAAAAGTGTTACCTCGTCTTTAATAGGTCAATGATCATTATAAAAAAAAGGGTTTGTAAGGTGTGAGGGTTTTTATACACGAGGTTTTTATTATTCACAAGAGGCAGTAATGAAGGGGTATTATTAACAGGATAAATGGCTGATTCCTTTGAATAAAGAATGATATGTTTCTATTGAAGTAATAGTTCATTCTCGAGAGTAAAAATGGGGATATTTAGGAAAATAGAAAAGATTGGTGTTTAAGCAGTGGGATTTGGTTTTTCGACACTGGAAAGTAGTGTTTCAGCAATGGAAAATGGTGTATCGGCAACGGGAAATGGTGTATCAGCAATGGGAAATGGTGCATCAGCAACGGGAAATGGTGTATCAGTGATGGGAAATGGTGTATCAGCGACGGGAAATGGTGTATCAACAACGGGAAATGGTGTATCAGCGACGGGAAATGGTGTATCAGCGATGGAAAATGGTGTATCAGCAATGGGAAATGGATTATGATCTGGAATGACATGGCGATGCTTTTCCAATCTGCAGAGATATTGGAATCTTTCTTTTTCAGCCACCATCCAAAGCTAAGATCTGCAAAATAATTAATTGTAACATGGAAACCCTTGACAGGGATTATTAGTTAAGAAATCTAATCTAGAAATAAATATATAAACAGGAAATTAAGTGCATTGAGGGATAGCAGGTTCCCCAAAAAAGGTATAGTGTATGTATGTCATGCAAGTAGCTTTGAAACCCTCTTTAGAAATAGGTCGTTGATACAAACGGAGTCGATACCCATTCACTAATAATGGTGTTCTACTATCATCAATCGTTAGGAGTCTGACTGTTCCATTTGGAAAAACAACATCTACTTCATAAGGTCCTAGCCACCTTGTTCTTAATTTCCCCTGAAAATTTTCAAAGCGGGAGTCATATAGTAAGGCCCAATTACCTTTTTGGAACTTCTTATGCTTAATAGTTTTGTCATGCCACCTAGTTCTTTGTTGTTGTATCATGGTTGTTTGATAGATGGCATCCAACCTCTTTTCATCCAATTCCTGAAGCTGTTGCAACCTAGCTGTCTGTGCATTAGTAAAATCAAGGTTAATAGCTAAAGCAGTCCTTAAGGTTTTGATTTCAAATTCCATAGGAAAAACAACATTTTTACCATAGACTAATTCATAAGGTGAAAAACCCGTAGTGTTCCTCCAAGTAGTTTTGTAAGCCCATAATGCTTCAGGCAACCTTTGAAACCAATCCCTTCTATTCTCCTGGACTGTCTTTGTTAAAATGGCTTCTATGAGTTTATTTGTACTTTCCACTTGCCCATTTGCCTGGGAGTGATAAGGTGTAGTCATTTTATGCTTAATGTGATATTTCTGGAGTGTATCTTTGAAGCCATGAGAATGTCCTCCATCTGTGACTAGTTCTCTAGGCAGACCAAACCTAACAAAGATTTCTTCAAATAGAAAATTTAACACTGATTCTTCATTAGCTTTGATGAGTGCCTTAGTTTCTACCCACTTAGTCATATAATCTGTACAAACCATTATATAAACTCTTTGATTGGATGGAGGATTGATGGGACCTATAAAATCTAGTGCCCATCTTTCAAAAGGTTCAAGTATTACCTGGGGGTTAAGTGGCATTTCATCCCTATGATTAGGCTATCCCATTCTCTAACAGCTATCGTAGACCCTAACATATTTCTTTGCATCCTTGAAAAGTGAGAGCCAATAGTAACCCATTCTGAGAACTTTGTGTGTTGTTCTTTTATCTGCAAAATGCCCTCCACAAAGGCCATCATGGCAAGCCTTCAATATATCATAAACTTCATCTTCTCTGATGCATCTTCGAATTTCTTGATCGAGTCCTGTGTGAAAGAGACACCCACTTATCCAGCTGTACCTAGCACTTTGCTGAACGATCTTTCTTTTCTCTCTGTGCGATAGGTGTGATGGTAGTTTCCCTGCAACTAAGTAATTGGCAATGTCTGCATACCAAAGTGAGTGATCAGATACTGCAAATAAATATTCATCAGGAAAAGAATCATCTACTAGAATATTTTCATCAGTTTTTAACCGAGAAAGAAAATCAGCAACTACATTTTCTTTACCTGGTCAATCTACAATTGTGATATCAAATTCTTGTAATAATAATAACCATCTAGTGACTCGAGCATTTGTAACTGATTTGTTCATTAAATATTTAATGGCCGAGTGATCAGTATGCACAAAAGTAGTGTAACCAGTAATATAATGTTGAAACTTATTAATAGCATAAATAACTGCTAAGAATTCTTTCTCGGTGACTGTATAATTAAGTTCAGCAGGAGTCATATTTTTACTAATAAAGTATATAGCATAGGGAAGATTGTTTTCTTCTTGACCCAAGACAGCTCCAATTGCAGTATCTGAAGCATCAGAGGATATATGAAAGGGGAGTGCCCAGCCCGGTCCTCTTAAAATGGGAGCTGTAGACAATTGATGTTTAAGTTCATTAAATGCTTTTTGACAACCATCAATCCACTTAAATTCAACATTTTTCATAAGTAACACAAACAAAGGAGAAGCTATTTCAGAAAAATCCTTGATAAATCTTCTATAATATCCAGCATGTCCTAAAAAACTTCTTACATCAGTTTGTGTTTTTGGGATAGGCAGAGTCTGAATTGCTTGTACCTTAGCTGGATCAACTTGAATTCCTAGGAATGAAATGAAGTGTCCCAAAACAATACCTTGATTCATCATCATATGGCATTCTTCAGTACTTAAGGCAAGATGTGCTTCTATACACCGTTTAAGTACTTTTTCAAGGTTTTGTAATGCATCTTCAAAAGTCACACCATAAGGAGTAAAGTCATCCATAAATATTTCTAAGGAATCATTAAGCATATCAGAAAAAATTCCTATCACCACTCTTTGAAATGTTGCTGGGGCATTACATAATCCAAATGGAAGAACTTTATAGGCAAAAGTCCCCCATGGACTAGTAAAAGTGGTCTTGTCCTGATCTTGGGGTGCAACCTTGATCTGATTATAACCACTAAATCCATCCAAAAAGGAAAAGAATCTATTACCTGCCAAATTATCTAGTACCTGATCAATAAATGGTAAGGGAAAATGATCTTTCCGAGTAGCCTTATTCAGAGCTCTATAATCCACACACACTCTCCATTTCCAATTTTTCTTAGGTACTATTACTAATGGTGAAACCCATTCACTATCAGATATAGGATATATAAATCCTACATTCAACAGTTTTTGAAGTTCTTCTTTCACAATTTCCCTTAAATTGGGATTCATTCGTCATTGGGGTTGGCAGACTGGGCGGGATCCTTCTTTAATATAAATTCGGTGAGTACATAACTCAGAAGAAATTCCCTTCATATCTGTGTAATCCCATGCGAATGCTTGTTTATTCTCGTGGAGTAACTTCATTAACTGTTGTGTTTCAGCATCTGTTAAGTTAGGGTTTATATTTAATGTTTTGCTGGGCTCGATTTCGACTGTTATACTTTTGGAGGGGGTGTCAGCGGATGTCTGCGATAAGTCTTCAGTTTTAAGATTCTGCTGTGATTTAGATTCCAAGATTGTAGTCAAGTGATCATGTATTTCAGAGTTAACCGAAGAAGGTTCAAAAATAAAGCTACTAATTAATTCATCTTCGGTTGAATCTTTAAAAGTTAGGGCTTGTCCGACAGTCAAGATGGGTTGAGTCTCATCATCCTCATAATCTAAGCACACAGAATTATCATTGTTAATCATAGGTGTGGCATGAGGGTACATAGTAAGCTGTTTGGTTTCACATCCATTAGAAATTGTCATTGAACCTAACCTACAGCTAATGAAGGCATCTGTTGTAGCCAGCCAAGGTCTCCCTAAAATAAATGGATGACCCCCAAACTTATTTTTGGTCTGTAACACCACAAAATCAGCTGGGTAGTTCCAAGATTCAACTGAAATTATCAAGTCTTCAATGACTCCTTCATGTTTGATTGTGGAGCGGTCAGCCAGCTCTAGAATGGTTGGGGTTTCCCTAATAAAAAATTTTAACTGCAGTAACTGTGTTGTTTCAAGTGTCATGATGTTTATTGCAGCATCCAGATCTACTAGAACTCTAGAAACAAAGGTTTTACCAACCTGAACTGTGACTGTAGGGTGACCAGGGTCACCATATTTCACAGGGGGATTTTTTTCTGACATTAGAGCAGCTAGATCATCCATCACATGAAATGTGAGGGGGTCTTTAGCTTTTCTCCCACGTTTCTTAATACAAATATCTCTAACAGTCCTAGCATAAATCAGTACATCTCTTAGTGCTTGTAAGAGTGGAATTTTAACATATAAATTCTGCAACTCTCCTAACAGATTAAAAGCAGGTGGCTCAAGTGTTTTGGTAAGAACCAAACGTTCAGGGAATGGTGGCTCTGTTGCTTCGGCAGTCTTTTTAGAGGATGTTTCAACTGTTTCAGCATTGTTATTAGAGTATGATCCAACTGTTTCAGCATTAGATGACTTTTCTTTTCCGATTTCTTCTTTATCAGAATCGGAAGTGATGTCATCAATAATGGGTTCAAGTATTCTTCCAAAGAGTAAATGAATGTTATTACATTGCATAGGGGAAACCAGTTGGTTTTGAACATCGATTACTTGCAGAGCTTTATTATTATTCGAGTTGGGGTTAGGTTGTACAGGCAGCTTGGTTCTTATTGTCTGATTATTAGGTGGGGCATTTGATGGTAAGGAGACAGATTGCTGATACTGAGGTAATTGGTTTGGAAATGGGATCGGTGGAGCTGTCCAATTCGGGTTCCATTGATTAAAATAGGTTTGCTGTAGAGCCCAGGGACTCCACATCGTAGGATCAACAAAAGGAGGGTTTGGTTGCTGCATGGGTGGAAAAATCATTTGATTAAGGTGTGGGTACTGCATTTGGTTGAAGGGTGGGTAATTTGTTTGAAAAGGAGGATGATTATTCCAACGATTAAACGACATGTTAGAATTCGTACCTTGTCCTCGTGGTTGCCATTGTCTTCTTTGTGTGAGGAGGTACACTGCTTTAGCATCTTCTTCAGTTGGCTGCAGTGCTTCTTTTATTCTTGGCAAAGAAGGGCGTTTAGTCTCATGGTCCTTTTCAGAGATAGTACAGATTGGTACCATGTCCAGGGGGCATTCCCTTAGTGGGTGTTTTCCCCTGCATTTAGAGTAGAAAATAGCTAGAACAACTTCTGCTTCTGCCTGCTTCTTTTTAACCTGCAAGGTATCAATTTGTGAAGCAAAAGAGCTTAACATTTCAGTTTTAAATTCTTCAAGTAAGTTACCTATTACGGCCCGTGTTTCTCCTCCACTTGCTGATTTCTCGACTCTTGAGTATGTACTGGCTTTGCTCTTTGGTCTGCTTGCTGCTCCTCTCGAACATCTTTTACAGAGATTGATAATCTCATCATAGGATTCCTTAGATATGTCTCCTTTTCCAAGCATATTCAACATATCTAAACAATCATCTCGTACCCCTTTTAGCAATATTGACTTGAGAATATCCTTACTCATATCAGGATGATCAGATCGTTGTAAGTTATATTGTAGCCTTTCCACGAAGTCCTCCAGACTTTCGTCCTCCTTCTGAGTCATCTTAAATAATTCCTTCTTCCTTTCTCTTGTTCGACAATAATCTTGGTATTTAGCCAAAAATTTCTCCTTCATCTGGTCCCATGTTGTAATCACATGAGCTCCCAAGCTCATGAACCATCTTAATGCGTTCCCTTTTAATGTAGCTGGAAACAAATTTAATTTCTGAGCAGAATTAACATAGTCATAGCTTCTACACAGTATATCAAATTCAAAAAGAAACTCATCAGGATCTTCTGTGGATAACCCACGGAAATTGGGTAATGATGAAAGTGGGATATTCTTCATAGGAGTTGCTCCTCTAGGGAGATCTCAAACGGGGAATTCCAGGGTGGAGAGATAATTTTCTCCCCTTCCCTCTATTCTATGACCTCCACTGAAAAGTCCTTCATTGGTATCCTCCATTGGTTGTTTTCCTGATGCGCTTGCCCGGTCTTCGGAATTTTCTGTTGGGATTTCAATGTCCTGAACTGGTTCCTCCACCGTAGCTTCCTCTATTGGTTCGTCTACTGGTCGTTCATCTTCTTCCACCGGTTCCTCAGTATATTTTGATGGTTCTATAACCCTCTCTGGCTCCACTACTTCCTCTGTCTGATAATCTGTCTGGGAAGAGTGTTGGGTCTGTGGCCTCTGAGAGCTTAACCTCTGGGATGTCTCAGCTTTTGAAATAATTATTTGGTCAATTTAGTGTGATCTAAATTTCTATTTATAATGTCAATCCGGGGTTCGTAAACTGACGAAGTGAAGTGTACTATATGTACTAGATAACCATTTCCTTAATCTTTTGTCGTTTTTGAGTTTTTTTAGTTTATTTTTGGATTTATCTTTCCCTAATGTGTGATGGTGAGAGTGAAAGTGAAGTATGAAGTATGGATAGTGATGGTGGTTTCTACGGTGATTTTCTCAAACTTGAAAGTGCTCAAGAAGAAAGCTAAACTGAAATCAATTCTTAAGAGAAAGTAAATGCATCAAAAAGTGAACTAATGACAATGGCCCAATATCCTTGCTGCTGAATGAAAAGAAAGTAAAAAAAACTGAACTTAAAGCAACTCAAACCAAAAGCAAAGCAACTAATTCACACTACTCAAACTCTTCATATCCTTTACCCTTCAGCTTAATCTACCTTGTGGGAAGTAATCATGAATAAGTCAAGCAATATGCTATCTAAATGGCAAGAAATTAAATTGCATAAAAGAAACTAGTCACACTACTTTAACTCTTCTGGTCCTTTACCCTTCAGCTCAATCTACCTTGTGGGAAGCAACCATGAATAAGTTTAAGCAATATGATAACTAAATTGAAAGAAATTGAATTGCAGAAAAGAAACTAATCACACTACTTCAACTCTTCTGATCCTTTACCCTTCAGCTCAATCTACCTTGTGGGAAGCAATCATGAATAAGTTTAAGCAATATGATAACTAAATCACACTACAGTTAGTGATATTCTGATTTCTTGCTAATAGAACCACTTCACTATAGAAAGAAACCATAAATTGATGAGCAGTATGATATCTAAATAACAAATAAAATAAGTAAGCAAATCACAACTTGGAAAACACAGTGCTGAAATTAAACTTCAGAAAATGAAATAACTTCATAAAATGAAAGTTAGCAGGAAGGACAAGATGATCTCATATGCCAATAGTTATCAAAAATATGAAAATTTGCCCGAGCTGCCTAAGAAAACCTGCAGAAAAGCACTGATCAGTTGACAGTTATAAGAAAACAGAGATGAAAATCTAAACAGCAGTGAGTTAAGAAACATCAAACAGTATGTTATGTACAAGCTAATGATACAAGAACATAATAAAACCAAATGACAACTTTACAAGGCTTCAGCGCGCAGGGGCCCTTTGCCACTTCAGCCGGTCAACAAGTAATCACACGAATAAGCTCAGAAAAGTCTCCTCATATATTAAAACAGCAATATGTATAAACAGTGGGGTGACAACACAATAGTTCAGAATTTACATATCAAGGAAAAACTCCTTTACATCGTTCATCGACGCGTTATTTATAATGACAAAATGCTGAGACTAGCTAACTAACTCCTACGCTATTGACTGTATTGCCAAAGACACGTAGATCCCTTCAGCTGGGATCTAGCGTAACTGTCATCATGTCTATTAAATCTCTAGAGTGGTTGTTGTTAGATTCCGGTTACAAAAGTGATCTCCAGGTGTGCTGGTGTCTTCGTGAGCTGAGGACTGTGCCACGTAACATTCACGTGCTCAAAACAGAGACGTGCCACCGCTGAACTCTTTGGTTGGCTCTACCTTTGACCTTCGTTGACCGTGACCTTCCATGGATGATTTGGCTGCTTCGAAGGGACACGTTCCATGTATCCGTCGCCTGGAGCTTGCCCATGTGGCTCGTTTCTTCATAGGACACCTGTAGCACAACTTTTAACAAAATAGCTGTGGAATCCTGTGCTGGCTGTGGAAACCTGTGCTGGCTGCGGAAATTGACAAGTTTCTGCAGCTGCATGAACAAAAAAACTAAACCAAACAAAAGTCATAAATATAGTCAGAAAACCATGTAAAGAACTCTTTTTAAACTATAATGCAATGATTTAGCAGCTGGGTGGATGCAATAAGTGGAAAAGGAAGGCTGAGAGGGTGTATATGAGGGTGCAGGTTTGAGGCTCAACATACCCCCACTGTGAAGGTGTTGCATGTCCTCATGCAACCAAAATTGAGTTATTTCCCTCTAATCCATGTGTTCTGATGCTTCTGCAAGGACATCTTGCCCTCTTTTCTTCTTCCTTGATGTTAACATCATCCTTGGCTTCCTGACTAGACGTTTGAACTTGAGGTTAATCAATGCTCTGCTTAACTTTTTGCACTTCTTCTTCAATTTTCTGTTTTTGTTTTGCCACAGTCCTAAATGGAGCATAGTATTATCATGGAAAATCTTGTCTACTTTACTCTGCTCTTTGAGTGCTTCATTTTCTTGTATGATATGCGTATTTAGGACTTCTAACTCAAATATTTCCTGTTTCAAAGACTGAACTTGTGCATTAGGTGGCAGAGAGGTACTTGGTCCTGCAGCTGATTGTTCTAAGGTTTCCAGGTAATTGTATGCTTCTTGCTGATTAGAATCTACCTCAGGTGTCTTTCTCGGCCTAAACTCAAATTCCGGTGAAGGAGGACTGCTTTCTCTTTCCGGCCGAAAATGGCTTTCCTCACGTGGAGGACTTGACTCAATGCTTGGCTGAGTTGGAGATTTCTCAAGTGTCTCTTTATCTAAATCAATATAGTGAGACTGTTTTTCTTTGGTTTTATTCCCCTTCCCTTTTAGCCTAGTGCTCCTTCTTAAGTATGAGCTAGTACTCTTCTCTTGTGCACTCTGTTTTCCTTTTTGCTTTTTCTTGGCTATGGCAGCAGCTTGAAGATCTATTAATATTTCTGATAGAGGTTGATAATCCTCTTCTATGGATTGCTCAGGGGATGGATAGACTTCTTGGATAGTCCTTTTTCCTTTTTCCTTTTTCTGTTCCTTACTTCTAGCTCTATCTTCTTTTCCTTTTTGGACTGTTTCTTGAATTCCTATTGTAGGGGAGTCTTGGATTGTAATGCTTTTTTCTTTCCTCCTACTTTTCCTTGGAATTTTTGGTGGAATGCTTCCAGAGGCCTCAGACGGCTCTTGGAAGTAGTTCCTTGTCAAGAATTTCCCCCAAGTATCCTTAGTTTTCTTCAACTGTTCCTCAATAAAAATTTTGATGAGTCCATGGTGGTAAAGATGAGGTTCAATATTGCCTACATGTTTTTGAACTGTAAAACTCATCTTTTTCAAACTTGATAACAGAAAATGAGGCAAATTAAGAGTGTGACCGTCCATGAAATTCATCATCAGTCTGACATGATACATATACATAGAGCCAAAACGACCTTCACACGTGATAAATTTCTGAATGACTAACACTAGACTAGACCATTCCTCTTTTAATACATTAACAGGGATGCCTCTTGTGAATACAGTGGTATCCATACCTAGGTTTTGTAGCATTTTTCTCCATATTTGATCTTCCACACTTCTATTTTTAAACCACCTTTCAGCTTCTTGAGGTAGGCCCGTGGTAGCTGCTATTGTGGCCTCGGTCACTGTAAATTTCAAGTCTCCAACCTCCACTGTTTTTCCATTAAAGGACCTTGCAAAAGCTTTGGTCACCTCCTTGTTATAGCCTTTAAAATTCTGGATAAATCGTAGCCATCTGACTTTCTTCAGCAGTTCCTTAACTTGCGGATAACCCTCCAAGTATTTCGATCCTTCCGGCTTAGCTCTCAGTAATTTTCCCATTCTTTGTTTTAAATTCCACTGAGAGTTCTTCTGCGTGTGAGGGTTAAGAGGAAAAAATAGCTCTGTTCAGGGTTTTGGATAGACTGTAATGACAATAGTTAGGATTTAGAGCAAACTGTAGTGACGACAGTTGGAAATAGAGAACAGTGAGTGAAGAACGATAAACGAGTTCATAAAATGAAATGTGGACGCATGCAAGGAGTATGATATAAGTGGAGTATGAGTGAGTGATAAGCGGTGGAGTAACGGCAAGATTCCTTCGAGTCGGATGATTGTGTATGAGATCTTACACGTCTCAACAGACGGTTGCGGAAATTACAGCTGGGAAGAGCCGTAGCACAATAGGTCACGTCTCAAGAGTACGGGTAATAACTAGAAGTGCAGTCACATTTGAGTTCAAACTCGGAGTAATCATGAGACCGTTAGGGAGATAAATGCGAGGTGTGTGGAGTGACATCGCGGAATAAGAGTGATAGTGGGCTGATATATCAAATCATTGCACATAGTAGAGCCTGTTATGGTTTAATAACTATACATAATTATGACTTGAATTGTTATTTGATAAATATTTTTGATCATACCTTTGGAAACTTTGTCAATTCTTGCTCAAGGCTTCTAACCAGTTTCTCTTCTTTGATATCTTGAGATGCCCCATGTCTTTAGCTCAATTACACCTACATTTCATGATTATGGCACTAATAGTTGATTGTATTTTTGAAACAGAGTGATGCTGGCTACAGAAATCGTTTCTGGCTGCGGAAACTGCTTCTGGCTTCGGAAACGGTTCCCAGCTGTGGAAACTGAGACAACACCCCCTTGTCTGCACAAAGATAGTTAGAAAAGAACTAACTGAATGAAAATAGTCCTGAAGGGGATTTTTATTGATGGAGTGAAATGGAATGAGTGAAAGTGAAAATGAAGTGGAATGGAGATGAAAATGAGATGGAGGTGAAGTGAAATGACAAGTGAGATGAAGTGAAGATGGAAAGAGAAGGAGAGGAGATTTTTTTTGGAAAATATAGAGTGTCAGGTACCCCTGATTTTCACTCTATATTTTCTGCATAAGACCGCCAATCTGGGATTCGTTTTCAGGCTTATACACATTTTTTCTTTTCCTTTCCTTTTTTTTTTTCAAAAACTGAAAGAAACAAAGATTAGGCTGGTGGAAGAGAAGGATTCTTCTCCACCAACCTTATTGCAGAATTCTCTTGGAAGATTTTGACAAACTCCTCTTTTGAAAGTGGCTTATGATAAATTTTCAATCGGTGGCCATTCACAATAAGAGGAGTCTGATGTTCATCAATGGTCTTGATTCTTACTGCTCCATTGTTAAAGACTTTATCAATCTCATATGGCCCAAGCCAATGAGTCTGAAACTTCCCTTTGAAGTCTTTAAACTTGGAATCAAACGGTAAAGCCCAATCTCCCTCTTGAAACTTTCTCTCTTTAATATATCTATCATGCCACTTAGTTCTTTGATGTTGAACTAGATTAGTCCTTAAAATTGCATCTTGTCTGATCTCATCTAGCTCATTCAGCTGCTCCATTCTATGCTTTTGGGCTTCTGATAGATTCATCCCCAACTGGACTGCCATCTTGAAAGTCTTGACTTGAAACTCAATGGGGAGCAGGACTTCTTTCCCATAAACAAGTTCATAGGGAGAATGTCCTGTTGTGTTCCTCCATGTAGTTCTGTAGGCCCATAAGGCTTCAGGAAGCCTTTCTGCCCAATCCCTTCTGTGGAGATGAACAGTTTTGGTGATGATGCTCTCAAGAACTTTGTTTGTAGATTCCACTTGACCATTTGCTTGAGGATGGTAAGGAGTAGATTTTCTGTGCTTGATTTTGTATTCTTCCATCAGCTTCCCCATCAAGTTAGATGTGAATTAACTTCCCTAATCTGTCACAATTTCTCTTGGGACACCAAAACGAGTAAAAATGTCCTCAAAAAGAAATTGAACAAATGAATTTTCAGTGGCAGAAGGCAATGCCTTGGCTTCTACCCATTTAGTGACATAATCAGTGCAAACCAATATATATTTCTTTTGTCTAGATGGTGGATTAATGGGTCCAATGAAATCTAAAGCCCATTTTTCAAAGGGTTCGATGAGTACCTGTGGCTGTAATGGAATTTCATTTGAAAGAGTCGGTCTCCCAACTCTCTGGCAGCTGTCAGACCTTCTGACATATTGTTTTGCATCTTTGAAGAGAGAAGGCCAATAATATCCTAAAGAAAGTATTTTATAGGCCATCCTCTTGTCAGAAAAGTGTCCACCGCATGGTTCATCATGACATGCCTTGAGGATGTCAGGCATTTCATCTTCCCGAACACATATTCTGATCACACAATCTAGCCCTGTTTTAAACAATTCATTAGAAATCCATGAACAATTTGAACTCTCCTGAATAATTTTCCTTTTCTCATTAGGAAATAAGTGTGGAGGTAGCTTCCCTGTAACCAAATAGTTAGCAATATCTGCATACCAAGGAGTCTTAGTAGTTACTGCAAACAAATATTCATCTGGAAACTTATCCTCTACAGGAGAATCTTCGTTAGTATTTTGGATTCTAGACAAGAAATCAGCTACTGTATTTTGTTTCCCTGGTCTATCTAACACAGTAATATTGAATTCTTGTGAAAGTAAAAGCCATATTGTAACTCTGCCATTAGTAACAGGTTTTTTCATAAGATATCTAATTGCAGAATGATCAGTATGGACAAAAGTTTCATAGCCTGTTATATAATGTCTAAACTTGTTGATTGCATGAACAATAGCTAAGAACTCTTTTTTAGTCACAGTGTAATTTAACTCAGTGGGAGTCAAATTTTTACTGGTGTAGTAAATGGCATAAGGAACTAAATCCTTTTGACCCAGCACAGCTCCTAGAGCTGTATCTGAAGCATCTGTAGAAATATGGAAAGGAAGTTTCCAATTTGGCCCTCTCAAAATGGGTGCTTCAGATATTCTTGTTTTCAAAGTTTCAAATGCAGATTGACAATCAGGATCCCACTTGAATTCACAGTCTTTTGTAAGTAATTTGAAGAGTGGAGATGTTATTTTGGTGAAATTTTCAATAAATCTTCTATAATATCCAGTAAATCCAAGAAAACTTCTAACATCTTTTTGACAATTTGGAATAGGCAACTTGGAGATGACTTCAACTTTTGATCTATCAACTTTAATCTCATCTCCTGAAATATGATGTCCTAAAACAATCCCTTCAGTAAACATCATAAAGCATTTCTGATGACTTAATGAAAGGTTTGTTTCTTTACATCTTATAAGGACTTTTTCCAAATTCTCTAATGCCTCTTCAAATGAATTACCATAAACTGTAAAATCATCCATATAAACCTCTACACAATCATGAATTAGATTAGAAAAGATTCCTAGTACTGCCCTTTGAAATGTTGCGGGTGCATTACATAATCCAAAAGGAAGTACTCGGTAAGCAAAAGTTCCCCATGGACAAGTAAATGTGGTCTTGTCCTGATCTTCAGGTGCTACCTGAATCTGATTGTAACCACTAAAACCATCGAAAAATGAGAAATACTTTTTGCCTGCTAAAGTATCTAATACCTAGTCAATAAAGGGTAAAGGAAAGTGATCCTTCAAAGTTGCTTTGTTTAATTCTCTATAATCAATGCAAACCCTCCATTTACCATTATTTTTAGGTACTATAACCAAAGGAGAAACCCACCGGCTATCTGAAATTGGGTAAATGAAGTTTACATTAAGTAACTTTTGGAGCTCTTCTTTCACTATCTCCCTAAGGTTTGGATTCATCCTTCTTTGAGGTTGTCTGATTGGTCTACTGTTTTCCTCAATGTAGATGTGATGAATGCAAGTCTTAGGGTCAATACCTTTCATATCAGTATACTCCCATGCAAATGCAGTAGAATTTTTTTGAAAGATTTTGGTTAGCTCTTCCTGTTGTGATTTTTCCAAGTTTTTGTTGATATTCAATGTTTTTCCTGGAAAAATCTCAATGGCAGAACTACCAAACTCTTCCATAGAGAAAAGAGACATTTGTCTAGATGATAGACACTCAATGTCAGAATCCAACTGAAATTGTGTGTGGTCATATTCTGAAGATGGTTCAAAGTTTTCTAATGTGTTCAGAATTTGACTATCTTCACTGATCTCAGAAATGGTAAAGACAGGTTGTATAGTATCTTCATCATCAACCCACTCATTATCTCATATTTCTGTAATTGCTTTTGCTGGAGGATACAGATTGAACTTCTTTGTCGAATTACCAACAGAAATATACATATCCCCAGACCTACAATTGATAAAAGCATCAGCTGTGGCTAGCCAAGGTCTTCCTAAGATGAGAGGATGTCCTCCTAGATTACTCTTGGGAGTTGAAATCATGAAATCCACTGGATATTTGCAAGAGTCTAAGGAGACTGAAATATCTTCTAATACACCATCTGGTTTAATAATTGATCGATCTGCAAGTTGCAATAAAGTAGGTGTAAAAAGAAGATTAGGAAGTTTTAGCTGTTCCATAGTTTGTCTACTCATGATGTTGATAGCAGCCCCTAAATCAATCAAAGTATTTGGTATTTCTACCCCATTGATATGTGTTTTGACAATTGGGCTACCGAGATCTACATATTTCTGCATAGTAATTTTTCCCATCATGATATCTGCAATTTTCCCTACCAGGTGGATTTTTCTTATATCTCTTGGTTTCCTTCCTGGTCTTTTAAGACTCAACTCCTTTATTGGTTTTGCTGAATAGGAATCTCTTTAATGGCTTGTAACAAGGGAATCTTGATACATACATTCTTCAATTCATCTAGAAAATCATAGTCAGGCAACAAGATTTGTTTTTCCACCCCTTTGTCAATTGGTAGTCTTTCAGGAAAAGGAGGTGTGGATGAAGATGCAGGTTTCTCAACTATAGGAGTTGTGGGGGTTAACTCTTTTTCTTTTTCTTTTTGAGTACTTGGGTTTTGAAGAGATGCTTCAGAACCCTTATTGGCTTCAAGAGAATCTTCCTCAAAAATGCTTTGCTTTTGAGCATCTATAGAAGGCTTATCTAGGACTCTACCTGATCTGAGTTGTACATCATTGAGAGGAACAATCATATAGGCAGGAAATTATTGACCTTCCATCATGTAAGCATTTTGAGGGTTTTTGTTATTGGGGTTTGGTAATGGCTGAGAAGGAAGTTGATTTGACTTTTGTTGGAATGGAAGCAAGAGTTGAGAATTTGGATTCTGTTGAGAAGGTCGTTGTTGTGGAAATGGCAATGATAGTTGTGGGTTTTGATTTGGAAGTTGTGGAGCTTGTTGGTTTTGAAAAGATGGGGGATATTGATAAAATTGAGCAAATCTCCCATAATGATTTTGCATACCTTGTACCCATGATTGAAAAGGATTTTGAGGTTGGGACCAAGGTTGTTGCCAAGGATTCCAATTTGGTGGGGGTTGAAAATTCATAGAGTTGTTAAACCCTTGATTTTGTTGCCCCTGCCAAGGTCTCCTTGCAACAAAATAGAGATATTCGATTGTATTTGGATCTTCTTGAAAGACAGCTTTGAGCCCAGGAATTGAAGGACAATCCTTGGTCTCATGATTCTCTGCACAAATTACACATGTTTCTACAACTTTTGCATCCAAGGGACATTCCATTAGAGCATGTTTCTTCCTACACTTTGGGCAAAAGATGGCCAAAGCCTCAGCTTCTGCTTTCTGCTTATTGTGAATCTTAAGGGTGTCTAGTTGCTCACTAAGACTCCCTAAGATGTCAGTTTTGAATTCATCAAGCATGTTGCCAATCTCAGCCCTACTTACTGATCCAATTGCAGATTTGTTTTCTCTGATGAGAGAAGGATCTCTAGGCCCTTTTTGAGTTTTAGATTTCCCCCTTGAGAGATGGAAACATAGCTCTGCTATATCATGAAGTGGAAGTTGAGATATGTCTCCTTTTCCCATCATGTTCAAAATATCTATCCATTCATCTCTAATGGCTTTTAATAGAAGGGCTTTCAAGGTCTCCTCATCTAAGTTACTCATTTTTTCTCTTTTCAGGTTGTATTGAAATCTTTCAAGTAAATTCTCCAAGTTTTCATCTTCTCTTTGCACCATTTTGAATACCTCATCCTTGTGATTGGTGGGCATACAATAGTCCAGGTACCATCCAAAAATGTTTGTTTCATATCATTCCAAGTCCTAATGGATTGAGTGAGTAATCCCATGAACCATTTCAAGGCTGCTCCTTTCAATGTTGAAGGAAACAGTTTGAGTTTTTGAGAGTCTTCCAGATAATCATAAGTTCAACACACGACCTCAAACTCAAATAGAAATGTTTCAGGGTCCTCATTCCTTAACCCATGGAAGTTTGGGAGGACAGATGGTGGGATGTTTTTCATTGTGGCTCAGGAGTCCTCATCGACTATAGGAAATCCGAATGAGTTATCTCCATCCCTATTTCCCCCAATGTTACCTCTACCTCCTCCATTGTTTCCTCCTCCTCCTCTACCTCTACCAAATCCAGTTGCTCCTTCCTCTGTCATGGTAGTTTCCCTGGAGACTTCAGAGTCTTCTGGTTCTTCTACTAAGGGTGAACGAGAAGGAATTTCTCCCTCTTCTTCTTCAGATGATTCTACTTCTTCAATTACAATTTGTCTCTATGTAGAAGGAAGGAAAGGATCTCTTTCTAATTCAGATTCGATGGAAGGTGTGGGAGAGTCGACTCTTGCCTCTTGAATTCCAGGAATCCTAGGGCTAGGAGTGTAAGTTGGAGATGATGGAGGTGTCTCTTGTCTATTCCTTGAAGTAGATGGAGTTGTAAAAATCGAACTCTTGGGTCTAGCTAAAAACCTTCCCCTAGAATCTCTTTCTCTATGCATGTCATTTTTTATTTTTCTTCAAGTCGGGCTAATAATTCTCTTTCTGATCTTCCAGGTCACTCTAGGTGCAAGAAGAGAGCATACTCAAGAAACTATTAAACCAATAACTTTCTCTTTTTTGATCCTTCAGATCACACTAAGTGCAAGAGGAGAGCATACTTTGAGAGGTTATCAATTTTCCTTCCCTGAAATTTTCTTGTTTTTTTTTTAGAAATTGGCTGCCTAATTTCACTTCCCCGGCAACGGCGCCAAAATGTTTGGTCAATTTAGTGTGATCTAAATTGCTATTTATAATGTCAATCCGGGGTTCGTAAACTGACGAAGTGAAGTGTACTATATGTACTAGATAACCATTTCCTTAATCTTTTGTCATTTTTGAGTTTTTTTAGTTTATTTTTGGATTTATATTTCCCTAATGTGTGATGGTGAGAGTGAAAGTGAAGTATGAAGTATGGATAGTGATGGTGGTTTCTACGGTGATTTTCTCAAACTTGAAAGTGCTCAAGAATGAAGCTAAACTGAAATCAATTCTTAAGAGAAAGTAAATGCATCAAAAAGTGAACTAATGACAATGGCCCAGTATCCTTGCTGCTGAATGAAAAGAAAGTAAAACAAACTGAACTTAAAGCAACTCAAATCAAAAGCAAAGCAACTAATTCACACTACTCAAACTCTTCAGATCCTTTACTCTTCAGCTCAATCTACCTTGTGGGAAGTAATCATGAATAAGTCAAGCAATATGCTATCTAAATGGCAAGAAATTAAATTGCATAAAAGAAAATAGTCACACTACTTTAACTCTTCTGGTCATTTACCCTTCAGCTCAATCTACCTTGTGGGAAACAACCATGAATAAGTTTAAGCAATATGATAACTAAATTGCAAGAAATTAAATTGTAGAAAAGAAACTAATCACACTACTTCAACTCTTCTGATCCTTTACCCTTCAGCTCAATCTACCTTGTGGGAAGCAATCATGAATAAGTTTAAGCAATATGATAACTAAATCACACTACAGTTAGTGATATTCTGATTTCTTGCTAATAGAGTCACTTCACTATAGAAAGAAACCATAAATTGATGAGCAGTATGATATCTAAATAACAAAGAAAATAAGTAAGCAAATCACAACTTGGAAAAGACAGTGCTGAAATTAAACTTCAGAAAATGAAAGAACTTCAGAAAATGAAAGTTAGCAGAAAGGACAAGATGATCTCATATGCCAATAGTTATCAAAAAGATAAAAAATTGCCCGGGCTGCCTAAGAAAACCTGCAGAAAAGCACTGATCAGTTGATAGTTATAAGAAAACAGAGATGAAAATCTAAACAACAGTGAGTTAAGAAACATCAAACAGTATGTTATGTACAAGCTAATGATACAAGAACATAATAAAACCAAATGACAAATTTACAAGGCTTCAGCGCGCAGGGGCCCTCTGCCACTTCAGCCGGTCAACAAGTAATCACACGAATAAGCTCAGAAAAGTCTCCTCATATATTAAAACAACAATATGTATAAACAGTGGGGTGACAACACAATAGTTCAGAATTTACATATCAAGGAAAAACTCCTTTACAGCGTTTATCGACGCGTTATTTATAATGACAAACTGCTGAGACTAGCTAACTAACTCCTACGCTATTGACTGTATTGCCAAAGACACGTAGATCCCTTCAGCCGGGATCTAGCGTAACTGTCATCATGTCTATTAAATCTCTGGAGTGGTTGCTGTTAGATTCCGGTTACAGAAGTGATCTCCAGGTGTGCTGGTGTCTTCGTGAGCTGAGGACTATGCCACGTAATGTTCACATGCTCAAAACAGAGACGTGCCACCTCTGAACTCTTTGGTTGGCTCTACCTTTGACCTTCGTTGACCGTGACCTTCCATGGATGATTTGGCTGCTTCTAAGGGACACGTGCCATGTATCCATCGCCTGGAGCTTGCCCATGTGGCTCGTTTCTTCATAGGACACCTGTAGCAAAGCTTTTAACAAAATAGCTGCAGAATCCTGTGCTGGCTGCGGAAACCTGTGCTGGCTGCGGAAATTGACAAGTTTCCGCAGCTGCATGAACAAAAAAACTAAACCAAACAACAGTCATAAGTATAGTTAGAAAACCATGTAAAGAACTCTTTTTAAACTATAATGCAATGATTTAGCAGCTGGGTGGATGCAATAAGTGGAAAAGGAAGGCTGAGAGGGTGTATATGAAGGTGCAGGTTTGAGGCTCAACAATAATATCGTCAATAAAAGTTTTTCTTCCTCCTCCTTTGCCTTTTCCACCTGAATGGTTAACCTTCTTGCGTCCTCTCATGCATCCTGCATTTCTAAAGAAAAATGTTAATACCCTTAAAATATTCAGTCGCCTTCCCCGGCAACGGCGCCAAAATGTTGGTCACTTTAATTGTTTAATAATAAAACAGTCGAGTGCCACATAAATTATCAACCCGGGAAAGTCTGATTATTCCAAAGGTGACTACGTATTGTATGTACTCAATCTTAATGGTATTAAAAGCTGTAGTATAAACAGTCTACTATCTATTAAATCCCTACTCTGTGTTACAACAGTTACAGCGTATTGCAGAAAATGAAGTAAGAACAAATAACTTAAAGGAAGCAACTCTGCAAAAGGAAGTGATGGCTATCCTGCAACAAAGGATCAAGACCCTATCCTCAGAGTAAGGACTTTCAGCACCTGCCTCTGTTGTCCAGTTCACCCATACACTCTGTAAATCCTAATCACCGGTGAGGCACTCATATGCAACATCAATCAGTTAAAAGGAAAACAGAGTTTCAGCAAAAGTAAATATCTTTAGAAGCAGTAACTGTAATATAAACAGAAATCACACACACACACACACCACACAACATAAAGAAGATGGGTGAATCTTGTCATGAAGGTGGGCCCTGTCCTTCTCACAAGATTCCTCAGAACACAGGAATTAAAATAAAATACTCAGAACATAATTGTATTCATCTTCCAATAAACCATATTACAAAAAGAAATTCAGTTTCATCCCTTCACTACAAGTTCTGTGTTACAATGTGTTCCCCTCCTTTCTATCCCACCCTCTAATGTAGATGTATCCTCTTTATAGAGGAGACATCTATTACAACAGATTTTCATATATTCGGATTCACCCCTTTTGTACCAAAAATAAGAAAGGCAGTTCTTGATAACAAAATATTGTTACAACCATGAGGATCATGATCATTATGACCAATATAGTAATCGATCAGACTCCTTTGCCGATGCAGGTTTGTTACGTAAATCCCAACTGTTCCTCAAAGTGTGCATGTTGTCTGTGTTGTTTCAGCTTCGAGGTTCATGCTGTTCTTGCTGTTTCAGCTTCAAAGTTTGCGTTTTTCCCGTTGTTTGAGCAACGACAAAATGTGATCCTGCCAGTTAGGCAGTTTCAACAATTAATCAACACTTTAATCAACTTCAGGGAATAATTATAAAGATAGCATGATTACATGTTGAATAATTAAACTAGTAGTAATGAGGAAAGTTATTCTGTACGTTTTGAAGTGGTTAGGCCAAAACACTAGCAAAGGCTTTCACTTAAGGGTTGAAGAGGGTAATACAATGGCAAAATATATAGTCAAAAATAGACAAAATGGGAACCTAACATGCACAATAGATGCGGAATAAAAACAAGGAAAGCGATTTCAAACAGAGGTGTATTGACTATAGGCAGCAAAACTCTTGAATAGATTTGAAAAGAGTGAACACAGAAACCAAAATTTAGGAACAAGGCCTTTTCTGATCAGCGCACCTCTAACACAGTGAATTTGAAATGCAATGCACCTACTACACTCGGGAAGTGCACTGAATTTGAGATTCACAGAACAGACAGTGCGCTGGACCAGGGACGAGACTTTGATTGGGTTCCGGGTCACAGTTTGCAGTTCATTTCAGGGATTTTGGCCGAGAAAGTGGTAATCAGTAAATCAATCACAGGGATAGATCTAAGGAGGTTACTAGAGCCACCATGAGGGCAATTAGAAAGCTTGTAAATTAGTTGTTTAATTCATAAACAAAACCCGGAGATTGACTGAAGCAACATTGATCTACTTTTCATTTGCATAGCAAATGCAGTTTGAAGGCTAGCTGGCTTGAATTCAAGCTCTGTCTGTAAGTTTATAAAGTAAACAAATGTAGATAAACAATCAATCTATTCGCTCCCCAGCAGAGTTGCCATTTTGTTACAGGGAAAAGTGTCTATGCAGAACTGCTAATCCCACTAAGGCTGGTAGCTACCTTAGAAACAAACAAAGTAAAACTACTTTCGTTTTCTTTTATGGAAGATAGATGAGAGAAGAATAAAGGAGACCAACCTCTGTCTTGCGCTTGGTTCCTTGCCTGATTCCTCTCTCTTCTGATAGTCCTTTGCTACTTGCTTTCTTGTATACCCAGCTTCACAGAGTACCTGTAGAATCAAAGCAGCATAACACTATACGAGAACATGGATCTATTATCATAAAAAATCTAGAATCAGATGTAAATTGACCATACAAATGCATAAAACATAAATCACACAAGAGTATGGAGGAAAACTTGAATAGATTTATTAATAATCAAGAAAGAGCCAAGAGAGTTACAACCAGTTGTTCTGACCCAGCATCATCCTCTCAGCAAGTAAGCCCTTCTTCACCTCATGAAAATCTTAGATCACCCAACACTATGATGTTACCTCAAGAAACCAACAACAATTCCTTACAAGATGCAAAATTCCAGCCTCTAGATCTCTAGGATGAGGGATCCATATATAGATGTCTATAAGGGAGATGAGTCAACTTGTGATTTGATTAGTGTCTTCCCTCTGATAGTTCTTGCTTCCAGTTGGAGATTGATGATCTCTTACTCATCCCTGGTCAAATTCAGAGAGGCAAGTGTCACAGGAGAAGTTTTTGGAAGATTCCATGCTTCTCCACGTCGCGGATTGACACTGCCATTTGTCCCTTCTCGCCCATCGCACCCCATAGAAGGGATTTTTGAAATGCAACACACCTACTGTGTGTATTTAGGTGAGATGCAACGCACTTTGCCTATGGAGCAGGTGAAATGATCCAGTTTTGACCAGTTCTGAGTAGTTATTCATGGAGAACTTATGGGAGGAGCTGTAATCAGTTGACCTTGTTCTTTTAGGGGTTGGAACAACACTTTTACGGACTTAGGAGCCCTTGGTTTATGGACATTTTATGCTTCGGGTTGTAGTTCCCAAAAATGTCTATAACAGGAACTGCTCTGGAGATTGGAGAGATACCCAAGTCACCACAGTTGCCTAGACCCATGATCTGAAAATCACTATTGAGTGATCTCAGTTAAAGAATTATTGAATGAGGGTATTACAGACTCATGTGCTAGTGTGTGTCTATGTTATTTCAGGCAACAGATCGATCAGATGGCAAAATACACAGACACTGGAAAATGGAAAATAGTAAGAGAAACACAGTAAGCAAATGCAAGAACACAACAATTTATAAGGAGTTCATCCTTTCCTCCAGGGCTACATCTCTGGTCCAGCTTTTGGTGGTCGCCTTCTTCTATTGTGTCTTTAAGGCAGAGATTTACAATGAGGAGCTCAATTTGAGTCTCCTGAAATAGATAACACTTGGTAGGGTGGTTCTCAGATCCCCCAAGCCACTAGAGTACATAGACTCTTTTCCTTACTAGATCTTGACCTCTCTAGTCTTTAATGGGAGGAGCCCAATATGATACTAAATTCTCGACAGATATCCTCTTAGGGATTTCTTGAACCTCTCAAGACTTCTTTCTGCTCAATGTTGCCTTAGGTCAGCTCAACTCTCTATTTTCTATTTCTTGCTTCACTGTCTTTTCTTCACTCTTGCTTTCTCTGTCTTCGTCTAGTTTTTTTCTGTGTGTTCTATTGTATGTCTTTTCATGGCTTAAAGCCAATATATGTCATGACTGTTCGATTCCTCTTCTGCCCCTTCAGATCACCTGCTGTTGTTCGTTTGGAGTTCCCTGCCTCTGCATCATCGCCATCATCCATAGGGATGTGGCCACTTGTCCTCTCATGAACTACGCCAGCTCTTCCTCATCCATTCAGTTTTTCAGTTACACTATGGAATGACTCATCTGCCAACTCAGCGGTCAAATTGGACGTCAAACTTCTTTATGCCACGGATTAATTCCCTTGTCAAATCTAGTTTCTCCATCAGGTGCAATCTCCGTCGTCAGATCTGGAGGCCCCAGATCCTACAATATTCGCTCATTTCGCTCGATTGACTTACTCGACCATTAGCATGCGATGAGCAGCAGTTTTCTCTCTCATCCACTGGACACACATCGTGCGTTGAGTGGAATTGCTCGTTTTTATCCAAATCCACTTACCACCCAAGTATGCCTCCGATATACCATCGGTTTTGGAGCACAAGTCCCGCCTTTCACCTTAGCACTTCCCCCATGGTTTCCTGGCTTCCCATGCGACCGAGCACTTCGGGGCCTTTCCTTCTCAAGGGGTTTTGCCCAGCGATGCCTAATTAAGAAATGGCCTCTGTTTGTTGATCCAGGTTTTCTAACTGCCAGTTTTGCCTCCTGCGCGGACTCCATGGGCCTCGGTCAGCGTGCTTTGACCGAGGTCCCTGTCGTTCCTTGCTGGCTGTAAAATACCACTATCTAGAGGTCTTCCTAATCGCTCTGTGTTCATAAATTCGAAGTTTGTCCTGATTTGTACAGTCATGGCACTTTGATAATTTTCCTGGCTCTAATTTGGATCACAACCTTCCCACTGAAAAAGCTTTTGAACCACCAAAAGTTGGTTTTCAAGCATCAACTAAGTGAGGGTACAATTGTCTCACTTTCCAATATCTATCCACTTTGTATTGCTCGGCTTTGAACCCTTGAGCCCTACTATGAGGTATTCAACATCTCCTCTGCGCGTCGTCCTCACCTTCCTGTCCAGAATTGTGTCTTCCTACAATTCATTAAGATATTCAGGTAACAAGTCATCAATAGAAGGCAATTGACTTTGCTCTTCGGGATCCTCTATTAGTGAAGGTCCAAACAATCTCAAGCAATCTGCGTTTATGACTGAGTAGATGTGCATGTAAGCTGGTAGATCAAGGCGAAAAGCATTCTCACCAATCTTCTCAAGTATCTTGAAGGGTCCATACATGACAGGCTTTAGCTTTTCACCTTCACCTTGCATCTTGTCCTTCCTGATATACAGCCAGACTTGGTCACCAACTTAGAAACTATGCTCCGTCCGATGCTTATCATGCCTTGCCTTGTATTTGGCTTGGCTCTTTTCCAGCTGCTCTTGTACTGCCTGGTGGATCTCTTGGATCTATTCAATGAACCTAGTTCCCTGTCCACATCCTTGTGTCCATTAGCCATGGTATCTTTACCAAAGACAAAATCCAAAGGAGACCTTGGTGTGAAACCAAAACATGTCTCAAAAGAAGATCTTTGTGTAGAAGAATGTTTTACTCTATTGTAAGCATATTGCACATAACACAAATGTTCATCCCAAAGCTTAGGATGTTTGCTACAATATCCTCTGAGTAATTGGATCAATGTCATGTTAATTACTTCTGTCTGGCCATCAGTTTGTGGATGAAAAGCTATGATTTTCTTTAGTTTGGTGTCCATCAGTTCCCATAGACTTGACCAAAACTTCCCCACAAATCTGGTGTCTCGATCAGATACAGTGGAAGTGGGTAACCCAAAATGAACCCATACACATTCAAAAAATAGTTTTTCAGTTTGTTCAGCTGTAATATGTTTATTACAAGGTATCAAAATACACATTTTGCTGAACCTATCCACAACAACCTACAGATAATCATGACCTTTCCTAGATTTAGGTAGTCCTCCAACAAAATCCATGGAAATAATTTCCCAAGGGTGAGAAGGAACTAGTAAGGGAGTGTACAAGCTTAGTCTTCTGTTGCTGGGCTTGCTTTTAGCACACATAGTACACCCTCTTACATATATAGAAACTGTCTCATTCATTTTTGTCCAATAACAAAATCTTTGCAGTTGTGCAATTGTTTTACTTACTCCAAAGTGACTTGATTTCAGAGAAGTGTGTTCTTCTCGAATTATCTTTACTCTCTCAGTTTGTGGAATGCATAACTTCCCACAATGTTATAAGAGCCGGTCATTTACATGATAATCCAATTCTTCTACTCATTTTCCTTGACTTAAAGTTGCATATACATGTTTAAAGTCTATGTCTTGAGCATATTGTTCAATGTAACTCTCATGTAAGAAGTATGCTTAAGTATAGTAGATGCATTTGTAATGGGTCTAGATAACTTATCTGCAACTTTGTGGTGTATGCCCTTTTTATATCTGATGACTAAATGAAACTGTTGTATAAAACCCATCCATCTATAGTGTCTTGATTGTTGCAACTTAGTTTGGGAGTGTAGATATTGAAGTGGTTGATGATCAGTATGTATTACTATCTCTTTGCCCAGTAAGTAATGTTTCGACTTGTTCACACTCTATAGTAATGCATACAATTCTTTATCATATGTAGGATAGTTAACTACTACAGAATTAAATGTCTCTTAATGATAACATTGGGTTTACCATGCTATTTAAACACCGTTCCCATGGCATAGTCACTGGCATCTGTTTGGATCTCGAATGGTCTTTGAAGATCAGGCAGTGATAGTACTAGTGTTGTACTAATCATTTCTTTCAAGTTGTCGAAGGCTTTCTGCTTTTTTCCTCCCCACTGAAACACCTTGTTCAATCTTGTTAAAGCATATAAGGGAGCTACAATTGAGGAAAAGTTAGAAATGAACTTCCTCCAATATTGTGCTGCTCCTAAGAAGATTCTAACTTTTGTAGTAGATTTGGGTTTAGGCCAGTTTACAATCACTTCCACCTTAGAGGGATTTATCTTCAATTCACCACCCCCTACTATATGACCCAAGTAATTCAAAGATGTTTTGCCAAATTCACATTTTGAGAGTTTAACATGAAGTTTTTCTCTTTTCAAAACATCTAGTGTCTGCATAACATGCTTTAAGTGTTCTTCCCATGTTTTGCTAAAAATCAAAAAATGTCATCCAGATACACAATAACAAAATCATCAAGAAAAGGTCTGATTACATCATTCATTAATCTCATGAAAGTAGCAGGAGAATTAGTTAAGCCAAAAGGCATAACCAGCCACTCATACAATCCCTACTTTGTTTTGAAAGTAGTCTTCCATGCATCTTGTTCCGCAACTCTGACTTGATGGTATCCACTGTGCAAGTCTAGCTTGGAGAAATAAACAACTTCCTTCAATTGATCTAAAAGATCATTTATGCGAGGAAGGGGATAACAATTTTTTATTGTTATCTTATTCAGTACTAGGTAATCGATGCACATTCTCCACGAGCCATATTTCTTTCTCACCAAAATGATTGGTGACCCACATGGTGATGTGCTAGGTCTGATGAACCCTTTCTGGAGCAACTCCTACACCTACTCCTTGATTTCAGCATTCTCTAAAGCGGACAACCTATACATTCCAATGTTAGGCAATGGAGCATCTTGCTGCAAAATAATATCATGCACTATTTCCTTTTTGGGTGGCAGGCCTTTAAGTTCTTGAAACAAGATATCATACTCTGAAACAACCTTTTCTAAATCAACTTGTTGTTTAGCATTACAACCCTCAAACACATTGGTATTATCAGGTTTCTTTTCCTTTACAACCATCAGTAAGAATTGTTTGCATGAATTTATCATTCTTTTTATCTGCCCCGAGTTTATGACAGTATAATTATTCTTGGGCTTATGATCTCTTACAAAGTATTTGATTCCATCTTTAACAAGTAGATACTTGTTCTCAGCTCTATAGAAAATAGCTTTCCTATCATACAAGTAAGGACTTCCTAAAACAATTCCACATATATCCAAAGGAATTATGTCTAACTCAACCTCATCTACAAATGTTGACCCAAAAGAAAACTTGAGTTTGTATTGTCTAGTCACTTGTAGTTTTGCTTTATAATTTAACCATCCTAATGGGTATGGTTTCTTGTGAGGTGTAGTTGCTAATCCCAACTTCTTTACAATTGCTTCAGAAATTAAATTTACTTGTGAGCCACTATCAAACAAAGTATCAATCTTTTGATGTTTGGAACTAACTCGAATATGGAAAAGCTCATGTCTTTTTCTCTCATTTTCTTCATTAATAGTATATTGTGTAGAATTACTAGTAGATGCTTCAAAGTTCTTACCTCTTATACCTGTGACTACAATAGTTGTTTCATCTCCTGAGTCTGACCCCAAACAGTCTTCTTTTTCTTGCCCTCGAACTTCTTAGGTCTCAGCGCTGGATGCAGAATCCAACAATGCTCATCATCATGCCCATCCTTTTTACAGTGAGTGCATGAAGCCTTTCTTTTCTGTGCAGTGTTAGCCTTCCTTGCTTTCCATTTCTGCTTTCTTTTCTCCTTATTCTTGCTTTCAGTGGGTTGGGATGATCCCCCAACTTCTGGACTTCCATTCTTTCCTCTAGCTTCTATATGAGTAGCTTGTACAGATACCTCATCTATACTAGTGGGATTAAACATGACGATGGTGTGCCTCATGTAGCTGTGTAGATCACCAATGTACTTTAACAGAGTCTTAGGTGAGTCTAATGAGATTCCTAGAATCAATGCTTTCTTTCTAAAATTTTGAGTCTACCCTTGCACACTTTGCCCTTTCAACAGTCGAAGAGTTTTCCAAATCATCATGGCTTGCTACATGTAGGCCAATGGATAGAACTACTTTTTGATTGGAGAAACATATTCACTCCAGACAGAGACAGTCTTACCATGTCTTTTCATATCAGCTTGGGTCCTGCCTTCCCACCAAACTAAGGCAGTGCCTCGAAGGTGTAGGCTTGCCAACTGAATCTTGCTCTTGTTTGATTCAATGTTCTACACTATGGAATAAACATCAATTTGTCTAATCCAACTGTCTAGATTTTATGCATTCAACTCTCCATCATATATAGGCAAATAAAATTTAACATATAGTTTAATCAAAGATGCCTTTTTGTTATGTACAGGGCTATTAGGAGGTGTGAGAAAGCTTTCCCCTTTCCATTTTCCTTTTGAGTGGTCATGAAAGGGAGACTCATCTTCTCCTTTATCTTGTTTGGAGCTTGATGAATCTTCATCTTTATGTTTTCTAAACTCCCTATGCATTTCTTCTACCATAGATTTTATGGCTAGGAAACTATCTATGAATTGAGGGTTTGGCCTTCTCCTGATATGGTCTTCTGAGGATAGACTCTCCCAATTTTAGTATTAGTTTTGACCAACTCTGCTTCTCCTAATTTGATCTTTGATCTAGTTAGCATTCAACAGCCAAGCCAACACAATCTTGTCTAACCTTAATAGGCTAAAGCTCTGATACCACTTCATCTGAAAATCACTCTTAAGTGATCTCAGTTAAAGAATTATTGAATGAGGGTATTACAGACTCATGTGCTGGTGTGTGTCTATGTTATTTTAGGCAATAGATCAATTATATTGCAAAATACACAGACACTAGAAAATGGAAAACAGTAAGAAAATGTAAGAACACAACAATTTATAAGGAGTTCACCCTATCCTCCAGGGCTACGTCTCTGGTCTAGCTTTCAGTGGTGGCCTTATTTTATTGTGTCTTTAAAGCATAGATTTACAATGAGGAGCTCAATTTGAGTCTCCTAAAACAAATAACACTTGGTAGGGTGGTTGTTGGATCCCCCAAGCCACTAAAGTACATAGACTCTTTTCCTTACCAGATCTTGACCTCTCTGGTCTTTAATGGGAGGAGCCCAATATGGTACTCAATTCTCGACAAATATCCTCTTAGGGATTGCTTGAACCTCTCAAGCTTTCTGTCTACTTTATGCTGCCTTAGGTTAGCTCGGTTCTCTATTTTATGCTTCTTACTTCACTGTCTTTTCGACGCTCTCGATTTCTCTGTCTTCGTCTGGTTTTTTCTGTGTGTTCTGTTTTATGTTTGTTCATGGCTTAAAGCCAATCTATCTCACGACTATTCGATTCCACTTCCGCCCCTTCAGATCGCTTGCTGCTGTTCGTTTGGAGTTCCCTGCCTCTGCATCATCACCATCATCCACAGGGAAGTGGCCACTTGTCCTCTCATGAACTACACCATCTCTTCCTCGTTGGTTCAGTTTTTCAGTTACACTATGGAATGACTCATCCACCAACTCAGCGGTCAAATCGGACGTCAAACTTCTCTATGCTGCAGGTTAATTCCCCTGTCAAATCTGGTTTCTCCATTGGGTGCAATCTTCACCATCAGATCTAGAGCCCCCAGATCCTATGTTATTCTCTCATTTCGTGCAGTTGACTTGCTCGACCATTAGCATGCGATGAGCAACAGTTTTCTCTCTCATCCACCGAACATGCATCATGCGCTGAGTGGAATCGATTGTTTTCAATGAAATCCGCTTACTGCCCAAGGATGCCCCCGATATACCACTGGTTTTGGAGCATGGATCCCGCCTTCTGCCTTAGCGCTTTCCCCACGGTTTCCTGGCTTCTCTTGAATCAAGCACTTTGGGGCCTTTCCTTCTCGAGGGGTTTTGCCTAGCGATGCATAAATCGCGCATCAGAAATGGCCTTTGTTTCCTGATCCAAGCTTCCTAACTGCCAGTTTTACCTCCTGCACAGACTCCATGGGACTCGATCAACACACATTGACTGAGGTCCTTGTCGTTCCTTGCTAGCTGCAAACTGCCACTGTCCAGAGGTCTTCTTGATTTCTCTGTGTTCATAAATTTGAAGTTTGTCGTGATTTGATACAGTGATGGCACTTTGATAATTTTCCTGGATCAAATTCGGATCAACCAAGGCCTACCTAGGCCCAGGAAGGCGTGAAAGGAAAGAATGGAAAGTGGGTCATGTCACCACCTATGTGTGCATCACCTAGGAGAAACCCGCCAAAGGGCAAGCCCACCACTCAAGAAAAGGGCAAAATCATTAACCTAGAACTGCAGGGGGAAGAAAGTGAGGATATCCCAATGGACGATGAGGAACTTGGGATAGAAATGGAGGACGTTGAAGTTGAGGCGTCTGACCCCATTACTAATTTCTTGCTTACGCCCCTCTACGCAGGGGAAAGGCCAAGGTGCCTAAGAACATTGACGAGAGAAAGGTCACCTTGTACACACCTCTGCTGCTAGACAATATTGGTTTTGAAGGACCGCACTTGGGGCGGATTCTAATGTTGAAATTGGAGGACTAGGACTTAGCTGACACTGAGCGATTCCCTCACTTGGCGACAGACCAGTTGATGAACCGTGTCCTCCATAAGACCACTGGGATGACCACGTTAGAACTGTGAAAGTGGCTCAAAGGCATGGATAAGGTAGGCCTGCTCAACCTGCTATGGGTGCCACACTACAATCACACACCCATTACCTTATTGGTAATCAAGAAATTATTGTTCTTGGTACATGATGAGTGTTTGTGGCTGGGGATCCAATACCCATCACTGATAGACTGATCCATAAAATCACGAGGCTATCATATTTAGGGGAGAATCTGGCTATGATGTTTGGTGTAAAGGCGAGCGAACTGGCCCTCGCAGAGGCCATGAAGAAGAAGTTTGGGTTAGTAAAGAAGTCGTGCAGCTATGAGATTACAATTATTTCTGACCCTGCAGTCAAAGTGGCTACACAAATATTGGCAAGGAAGGTCATGCAGAAGTGTCACTCTGATGAAGTACTAGCACCTGTCGTAGCTCTAGCAACCCAATGCGTGAAGGGGGTTCAGTTTAATTGGGCACGCTACCTCTGCAGTGAGTTCCTCGTGAACTACCATGAGGCGTAGGATCTCAGCAAGACCTTCCACTATGTGTGGCTTTTGCTATCCATCGTGCTGGTAGCCTGGGAGCTACCTGAAGACAACCAATTTCCCTTGGTCGCACTGGACCTGCCCGAGGCTGTGAAGTACACTTCACTATGAGCGAATAAGGATCCTCAGTGGATCAAGGACAACAAGATCTTTTGGATCTTGATAGAGATGAACGTTCACATGGCCATAAACTGAAAGTTGTGGTTGTCGCCTACTGTCTTTGATAAATTTCAGCCATACATGGAATTTAAGGATGATTTCCACCATGTATCCATAAGGGCGCAGAAGGACCCCAAGAAAAAGTGGCATGAATTGCCCTACTTGGCAACGGATGATACGATTCAAGCAGTTATTGATAGCTAGCCGGGAAAATGGCACACTGCCTCAGACTTAATGATGGGATCTAGCAAGACAGCCACGTAGTAGAAGAAGGATGAAGCCAAGCTCATGATGGAGCATCTGGCTGAGAAAAGGAGGAAGGACGCTGAGGATAAGGCTAAGGCAGACTGTGCTGCCACACAAGAGACAAGCATAAAAACAGGAGGAGAGGAGTGTGGCTTCGATAAAGAAAAGTCGCCCTGCCCAAAAGAAGAGGAAGAAGAGGACAATTAGACAGAGCAAGGAGGAGGCGGACCCACAGATGCGTCCATTACATATCAAGCATCTAAGGGGACAAGAAAAATTAGCACCGCGGAAGAATTCCAAGGCCAGCAAGATGTCCATGGACCCGATCACCCTAACAAAGGGGGATCTGAATGACATTAGAGATACAATGTGGGATGCCACCGCGGAATTGATACAACATTTTGAGCAGAAACAATAGCAAGCATTAGGGGCCATTCAGGAGAATTTACGAGAGCTACATATTTAGGCATCACAGGCTGACGCGACATCCACCAATTTGGCCATTGGTACTTCAGAAGCCACCGAGATGCTACGTGTGAAGGACTCCCGAGCCATAGTGCTACCAGATGGAGCACTGACGACAAAGACCAAGGTTGATAGGTCCACTGTCAACACACTCAAAGGAGTAGATCTAAACTTGGCAGCACTTCCTAACGAGGCACTCCACTTGCTATAGGATGGGGTGATCATGGAATTTAGGTCCCGCAAATAGTTCGCTTTGCAGATGATCAGCGAATAGAATATCAACAATACTCAGATGGGTGTACAACAATATTCCACCCTTGCATCCATGATGAAACTCACTGACACCAATCAATGCATGATTAAGGCCATGGAGGAAGCATGCCGAATGGTCCTGGAGTTAGCCATTCCTACAGATGAGCCACTGGATGTGCACATTGGCAAACTCGCTACGGTTGTCCATAACGCCCGAACAAAATTAGCAAAGGTTCAGTTGGAGCTGAACCTCCAAATTACAGAATTCAGTTGAGGGCCTAGCATTCGAGTCCACCGGAATTCAAGGAGTAGCGCACGACTGCTATAACAGAGGTAATAGCGGCAGTAGAAAGTGCAGTGGTGGACTGCACAACATTTTTTGAATATTTGTTCGAAGTACTAACCAACATACAAGAAGACCCTACAATGCAGAAGCTAGAAATAGAGTCATGAGAGCTACAATAACACTACAATGAGGTAAAAGGGACAACAGGTATTGTTGCCCTCACACAAAGACTCACGAAGCTGCAGGAGGCCAAGGTATTGAAGGGGCAGGTAGATGCAGCTCAACACATGGAGGCAATGTTGAAGGCGCACTTGAAGCCTTGGTTGGACAATGCCTACTTGATCATGACCTCCATTGAATGCAAGCTAGCTAATCTGTAGGAGAGTTAGCAGAACCTTTAGGCTGACAGTGCAGGGCCAACAATGGAGTAGTTGGTCAAGGAAATAAAGCATGCAGCCACATAGTGCACTGCCCAGGTAGCAATCATACAAGTCGAGATAGGGGGTCTTCGCGCGAAGAACTCCACACCTGTAGAGTGACTCAAGGGTGAGTCACCATGTTTGTGTTGGGGCTCTATTGGGAACGGGTTCCCCAAAGAGCCAGTTTTGGGGCTAGAAGCCCATATTTTAGGGAAGAAGGCCCAAATTTTTTAATAAAGATGTAAAGCCTCCAGATTTTGTGGTCATGGAGCATCAAGATTTCAAAGGATTGTCCACCCTCATTTTGTAAAGTCTCATGTCAGCTATAAATATCTACCCATGGTCCGCGACCATGGGATTGTATGAAAAGGGAGTCTTAAAAGAGTCTAAGAGGAGGAGGAGAAGAGTTTTGGGTAGGAAGTTCTAAGTTTTCTTAGGTCTTAGCGTAGGTAGAGGTTCTGTAGCTGAGTGCACCGAGGCCTAGGGGGGAAGCCTGCAATTGAGTGCACAGACCCCCGTAGCTGTGTGCGCAGGGTGGATAGAGATTGTACTGAACTTGAGATATCAATAAGGAGAATTATTCTGCAAATCACTGTGTATTTTATCTCTATTTAATGCATTTGATTATATTACAATATGATCTGTGTTTACATTATAATGCTTATTTAATGTGCGAGTGTATTCGATTATATCTGTTAATTAAATGAAAGCAAGAATAAAGGATTACACTAGGGTAACTGTAAATGCATGGTAGATTAGGTAACACTTAAGATAACTTGCAAACTTATATAGTACCCTAGTCACAAGAGGCGTGTAAGTGCCTAGACCTTGGGTTAGGGCTGTGCGAAGATCAGTTGGGTACCTTCGAGAAGGTATAGAAGGTCGGAAGAGAAGGAAAATTGATAAGCCCTAAAATCTTATCGATCTACATGAAGGCAGGATCAAAAAGTATAGATTGAGATCACCACCATCTCAAGGTGTGGAAACTTGGTTCTTGCATCCCCCCATACTACTTCGGGTGAGACTTCGGTCTACGCTCTACGAGCTGATGCTGAAAGGGCCAATAGTGTAGGGATTTTCTTGGCTAACTAACGCTGAACTTGGGTCAGGGCCCATCAAGCCAACAAGTGTCCTTCCCTAGATATTCGAGACAGTATGATCTCAAACTCCTTCTAGTATGATGCTCCTTGCCTTTGCCACACATTTCTTAAATTATGCCATATCTTGAGCATCAGTAGTTAAAGGCTTAGGAATATCATTGTCTATGAATTCCTTCAGCTCGTTATCTTCCAAAACTACCTCCATCTTGTTCTTCCAAGAAATATAATTTGAGCTACCATCAAGGGAATAGTTGATTCTAAATCAATAAAATGACATCCTGCTATCTCTCAAGAATGATACTGCAAATTTAATTTACCTGCAAAGATAAAATCAAATTCTTCTCTTCTATTGTGATTCTTGATTTTATACCATGTAGAAATTCCTTGTAGATTCAAATTTCTTATGCAATATGCTAAAAGAAAAGACTTGAATCTACTCTACTCATTAGTGGAAACAATTAATCAATCAAGAAATCACATCACATGAGACAGGATTCAATCACGTATGCTCAAAGATTTATCTAAGGGGAAATCTTGCTACTCAAAACCCCTTCCTATCTATATATTACATTCTATCATAAAAATATAATAGAAAATAGAATGCTTGTTCAACCTGATCAAACTCTACACAAGTACAATGTATCTCACTACCTCATAAGCTGACTTTGGCCAATACTTAGCCAATTTTTCTGCCTACCAAGATCCTATTTCCTTGCACTATTTCTCAAGGAATTAGCCCCCTATTAATTAGCGAAATCCCCATCCTGAATTGTGCAATCTCTATAGTCCCTTCTTTGACTACATGCACCACTTTTACAACTTGAAAAATTATACAACTGATAGTACAATTCCCTTGAACTCCATTCTCAATTGGGTGACTCAAATTTCATGCAAGCATGAGTTAATTATGGCTTATTTATCAGTTAATTGTTTGAACACATGAAGCGACAGCCCACTGCTAGACCTTCTACTAGTTCCTTCAATAGTTGGAACTAATTTAACTAACTTTAACTCAATTTAACTGAATTTAAATATTACAACTCAAATTAAACTCAACCTAGGCTTCAAAAATTTGGGAACCACTTTACATGACTCAAGTTAGGCCCTTGAATCAAATTAAGTGAGACAACTAAGTGAAATTAACTTAGTTAACTCATTCTCATTGTCTTGTGATGTGGACTTATAATTTTCTCCTAATTTAATTCAAGGGAAAATTAAATCAAGATTTTCTTCATGCTTATAGAGTCAAAATATTCATAAAATATTTATTATGAATTAAAGAGAATTTATTTGAGTCAAGTCACATTTGGACTTTTGTAAGAAAATAAATTTAATTTTTATATTGAGTCAAAGAGTCTGCAAAATGTCAAGTTGGCCCTCCTTGGGGCAAGTCGACCTAGGCCTCCAGGAGGCACCTATTAGACAACTATATATAAGAATCTAGATTGAATATTTTGTAGATAAACCATTCGACCAACAAAAGAACATCTAAAGCAAGCAAAGAAGAGAAGAGAATGGAGTCAAAGGAGAGAGAAAGATGAAGTTAAAGAAAAAGACAAATTTTCCAAGTTGACTAAAATTTTGACCTTGAAGTAGCCCACATGTGTTACTGCAGTTTCCATGACAAAGGTTGAATTCATGAGGTTGTCATAGATCAAATTTCAATGGCTAGTTGGTGGTATGTAAATTTAGAAAGTTGACCAAATTTGGGATAGTTTGACCATCATTAACTTTGACTAGAGTTGAGCAGATTCATAGCCGACTTGGAGGAGGGTTGGACTAGACATTTTGGTATCATTTTTGGGTATTTTTATTGGTCTTGGATATCTCATTTTGATCTAACTCTATAAGAGAAGGATTGTTGAGTTTTCTCCCTTATGGGATTTTTCCCTGGTTTGGAGCCTAATTTTTGTGTCTCTTGTCTCTTTTCTTTTCTCGAAATACTGAACATTTGTATAATTGCTTGATGAATAACACTTAAGAAGCAATAGGAAGACATTAAACATTCACAATTAATTATCAAGACAAATAATTCAAGCCTAACCTCACTATACTTGATTTCTCAACATGGTATCAGAGCTAAGGAATATCTAAGAAGCATGAAAGTCCTCTCTCTCTCTCTCTTGCCAATGTCTACTTCATCTCGTAACACCTATAGTATAGATATGAAGTTTTGTGGAATAAATTCAAAGTTTTGTGGCTTGTTCTAGGTCTGAGACATAATTCCAAATCTATTGGTGACTTTATCAAGGTTCTGTGGCATTAACTGAAGTTTGTAGCACATATAAGCATCTTTTTGATGGCTTGATCAAAGTTTGTGACTCATATCTAAACTCTGTGGTGACCGAATTTTGAGGTACAATTATGTGTTTGTGGTCTATATCTAAAATTGAAATAGTGATCTGAAACATCTATTCAAGGTTGTTGATATCAAATTCTAAAGTATCTCTTCATCTCTAAAGTCTGAACAAATTCTAATAGCCCAAGGACATGCCGTCAAGTTATTGATCCCTACAAAATACAAATATGCATAGAAGATTGAAGTAAGAAGATAAGAAGAGGATTTGTACCCTTGCTCAAGCTAGAAAAAGGCCAAAAGACAGTTTGAATCTCTGTGACATGTGAGTTATGTAGTCTTTATGGCAAACAAATTACAATGGAAACTTCTTTCCATGACATGTGAAGGATTACACTTTTGTAATAATAGTTCTAAGGATCTGAATTTTCTATGTAACATATGAGTCCTATGAAACTTCACGAAGGTTCATAACATAGTTTACACATCTTAAGCAATATATCACTATCGAATGCGAACTCTCTGAGACCATATACTTACGATGGATGCAAATTTGTATTAGGAAATCTTTCTCTACGGACGTGACATAAACATGACATCCTGTGACCTGACTTATTGACAAATTCAAGGATCCAAGGCATCTAAATTTTCTAAAATTTAAATAGACATGTTCTTAGTAGGGATGATGAAGTTTGAGAAAGTTGATATCATTCTCTATGTCACAAAGCATCAAAGTCTGGTTCAAAATTATGAGGCACTATGTTTGTATGCCAGTAAGTTTGATGAAGAGTTTAATTTAAAATATTGGAAGAAGAGTTTAATATGTACAATCTACATCAAGAATTTGCAAGTGTTTACAATGGCAAAGACAAGGAGTATATATGACAGATTTGAGCTTGTGACAAATCCAAACCTTATGTGGTGGCCTTCAGATCTTTTGTGGCATAGTGGTATGTGAAATTTTCTGTCACACTATGATATGTGAGATTTTCTTGATGCACTATGAAAACTAGACAAATTGAAGGTCAAGACTTCTCAAGAATCATGAAATATTCTACAATAATATTGTAAAGTAATCTGACGAAGGATCAAGAATCAAGCCTCAAACCTATAATGTTACAAGAATATTATTGAAAAAATATGAAGACAAAGTGATCTATAAATTGTTGTGGATATTCCACTTGACAATTCATCACAACAAATCTAATAATAACATATTAAAATGCTCACATTTTACACTATTACAGTTTTATTTAATTTCTAGACATGTAGATTTCATTGTAATTAGTGCATGCATGCAAATCGAAATTAAGAAGTGATCCAAGATATTTTACTTATAGATGCATCGGAATTACATGAAACAGAGCTTATTAACCATGGAACTTAAAATCACATAAAAAAATGTAGAAATAACATGATAAGCAAGAAACCATGACACAAATTTTTTATTACTGAGTTTGTCCAATTTGGACTACATCTATGGGTCCCACTCAATATTGGGGAGGCATTCTTTCATTAAGTGGCATAAAAGAGAGAAAGGTACAAGCAACATTAATTTACAATCCTCATACCTCCAAGATGGAAGATGGACAAAGAATGGAGAACCTAGCTTTAGAAACAGACAATACCACAGAAATCTTGGCAAAAAAATGTGCAAAACCGCCTACTCGAACACCCAATTCAGATAATCAAGAATTTTTACCCTCTCGGAACCTCCCTACTAGTCAAGGCGAGGTTTTGGCCCGTATTGCTAGGTTTGGTTACTACTGCATACAATGTTCTCAACTATCACCCAGTCTCCTCCTTTTTCCTGTGCAGACCGTCCCATATATATAACTCGATCGGCTGACTCTTCAATTTAGGGCAGTTCCAAACAAATGAGAAGTTTTAGCAAGTGGGAATTTCCAATAGAGATTCCTAGGCCGTGAATAGTAAGTAGGTAACAAAACCTATTTAAGCATAGAAAATTCGTTTTAACACTATTTTCACATGAATCGACGTATTCCTTGAATTTCAACAGCTTTATCGGCGTTGATAACCCATCGACGTAGAGGTCACAAATCGTAATCGGTGTTTCAATTGGCGAACAGACCCAAGCCTTTAAAATAAGTGCCCTGCTATAACAGCAGACCCAATGGGCTATTAAACACAATACATAATATATCGGGTCTAGAAGCCTCATTGCAAATCCCAATTGGTGGGAACCGAAGGTATGTAATCTATGTGACTGCTTCCCTTTGCGAATTATGATTGTGATATTGCAAATCAGAACCTGACCCTGTGATTGTGATATATCGCATCAGGACTTGGCTTGTTCCTGGGGCAAATTCTTTAAGCACTTCCCCTTTTGTGATTGCAATATGCGATTATCGCATCAAAAATTTTCTTGCCTAAGGTTGATTCGAAACCACTGATTTCCCTGTGATTTGCTATTGTGATATCACAATCGAAACTTGATAGTGCTAGGGGCCAATTCCTTAACCCGCAAACCTCTGCCTTTTGAAATTAGTGAAATGAGGGACCAACAGCGGCCTGCCACTTGGTGCTTCCTCATTCATTGAAAATTTCTTCCACGTCATCTTCTCATGCCACTTATCTAGGTCAACCGTAACTTTGAATTTCTCTAACATCTTCATATGAGCTCAGATTTGAGTGTCATTCACATCGTTGGAATCAGGATGATGAGCACATCGATGTGATGTGATGTTTATAAAGTTTCTACCACTTTGAGTCTTGAGCCTTCTTACCATGCCACTGATACTTTTTAGAGATCCACCTAGATCAATCCTCCCCACTAAGATGTTTTGGACCCCCAAAAGCCTTTTTAGTCAATTGGAAAGTGAGGAAATTACTCCCTTAGTTTTTCTTTCTTCATCCATCCAAATTTACTCAAATGCATTCCTTTGAAACCCACATGAATGTACTCCACATCTCTCCGTCATGAATTTCTGGTTTTCTTATCGAGTATGATATCTTTGAACAACTTGTCTAGATACTCTAGTGCAAGATCATCCATTGTAGGAATCTGTGTAACCTCCTCGGTATCCATAATCAATGGAGCTTCATAAAGATTTAGGTTTTCAATATTCACTACTGAGTACATTTGCATATAAGTGGGCAAGTCAAGACGAAAAGCATTGTCTCCAATATTTGCCAATATGGTGAAGGGACCATATCAAATGGGTCTCAATTTCCTCCCTTCTCCCTTCATTCTATCCATGTTGATGTGGAGCCATACCTTGTCCCCAACTTGAAACTGATTGTCAACTCAGTAATTATCATGTTGAGATTTAAACTGAGCCTGACTCTTTTCCAACTACTCATGTACTACCTAATGAATCACCAATATCCATTGAATAAACTTCCATGCTTTGTCCCTATCATCTCATCCATGGCCATCCTCATCTTTCCCAAAGACCATGTCTAAGGGATCCACCGGTAGATAACCAAAACATGTCTCGAATGGTGAGCTTCATGTGGATGAATGTCCTACTCGATTGTATGCATGTTGCACATAAGGAAGTTATTCATCCCACAACTTGGGATGTTTTCTAGAATAGCCTCATAACAAGTGTACCACGATGTTGTTGACGGCCTCTTTCTGCCCATCGTTCTGTGGATGAAATGTCATACTTCTTTTTAGCTTGGTGTCCATCATTCTCCAGAAGTTGGTCAAGAACTCTACAAGGAAGCGAGAGTTTCGATCTGACACAATAGATGTGGGCAACCAAAAATGGACCCAAACATGCTGAAATAAAAGATAAGCAGTTTGCTCAGCAGTGACCTGCTTTTTACAAGGCATTAACATACACATTTTACTAAAATGATACATAATGACATACAAATAGTCATGACCTTTCCTAGACATAGGACAACCACCTACAAAATCCATGGACACACTTTCCCATGGTTGACTCAGAATAGGGAGTGGTGTGTAGAGCCCAAGTTCTCTATTAGAGGGCTTTGAAACAGAAGACAACACACAACCCTTTAGAAAAAATGTCATAATGTTTTTCATATGAGACCAAAAACAAAACCTTTATAAATGACATAAAGTTTTTTCAACCCCAAAATGACTAGACACAAGAGAGGTATTAGCCTTTCGGATTACATGTACCCTTTCATCAAAGGGCATGCATAGTTTTCCAAGGTGATACAATATTTTTCCCTGTAAATAATAATTTTCCACCTGCGATCCACAATGTTATAGACATTTTTGTGCCTTACAGCATTGAGCATGAAATGTCCATAATCTAAGGGATCCAAAGTCCCTAAACATGTTGTTCCTACCCCTAGAGGAACAAGGCTAACTAACCACAACAATTCACAGAAGTTCTCCACCTGAAACCACGCAAAAACAAGTCAATTCAGGATCATGTCAACTGCTCCACTGAGCATCTGCGCTGAATGTCAACTGCTATACTGGCTACCTGTGTTGAATGTCAACTCCAACACTAGCTACCTGCGTTGAGCGAGTTTGGACAAGTGGAAGGCTCATTCCTCAATGTGTCAATGCTCAGGAAGCTTCCAAAATGACACTTGCCTCAGGGAATTCGACTGGTGATGAGTAAGAGGTTCCAAATCTCCAAGTGGAAGCAAGAACCTCCAAGTGGACTCAATAACTGAGAGAGGGAGAGGACACTAGTCAGATCTCAAGCTGACTCATCCTCTCTCCAAAATAACTATATATAGATCTCTCCTCCATGAGATCTAGAGGCTGGAATTTTGTTATTGCAAAGAATTTTTGTTGGTTTGAGACTGGAAACATTGGGTGCTTAATGCTTTGAAGGGAGCTGAAGAAGGAATTCCATTCTGCTGGGAAGGAGATGTTGGATTGGAGCCCTCTGGGTTGTATCTCTTCCTGATCCTTTTTATCAATCAATAAAGCTATCTTGGTTTTCTCCTATATACTGGTGTATTTGTATGATTGCATTAGTGTATTTGATTTACTTCTAATCCTGAATCATTTGTGAATATGAATATCTGCCTTTGTGTTGTGTTCTTCTCTTGTCACAAGTAGCTGTTCTCTTGTCACAGGTAGTTGTTCTCTTGTGATCTCGTGGGAATCAAGTAGCTGTTCTCTTGAGCAAGCGAGGAGGCAAGTAGCTGTGAACACCCAAAGAGAAGAGGATCTAGATCAAGGGACAAACGGAAGACAACGGTAAGTCTATCGATCTCCCCTCTTTCACATTTCATAAAGGAAGAAACCAGAATAGCTGTATCTGTTTGTTGCTAAGGCACTGTCACACCTTAGGTGGATAGGATCGTCCTGCATAGGCATTTTTCCCCACAACAAATTGGCGACTCTGCTGGGGAAGCATGCTTTAGTCATTTTATTTGTGTTTACATCATTGTTTGCTTCATAAACTCAACAGCAACAATCGAACTGCTTCTGCAAAGTAGATTGTTGCTGCCTTGATCCTTCACTAGATTTTGTCTATGATCTGAACAATGGACTCAAAAATGAATTGATGATCCTTTGTGATAGTCTTTAGTACCCTCTCAAAGCATCCCTTTGATTATACCTTGCTTGTGGTTCTGATTTGGCCTGAAACAGTTGATTTTTGAGCATTTTGTGACCCAGAACCCAGGGGAAACGAGAGTTTCTCCTTCAGCGCAGACACTGTGAAGGCAGTTTGCATTTCAACGCAGGTCCCGTGAAGGCTACCTGCGCTAAATGTCAAACCCACAGTGTTGGACTTGCGCTGAACCAGTTTAGCCTTGTGCAGCTGGGGTTCTCTGCTGTCTGTTGCCCTGTTTTGATCTCTGTTTTTTGCAGCCTTTAACCAGCATAGGTACCAATCTGATAACTCCTTTTCTTTGCTTAGATTCCGCCTCCTTTTGTACAAAAAGACTGTGAGTGTTTTTATGTGTTTTTACGTCATTTACAGTTTTCCTTTGCATGAGTGAAATAATCATCCTGTAGCCCTTGATTCAGATCTGATTGACTGTGATCTTAGGAGAGAGTTCATTGGCTGTTTGCAGTTGATTATACATTTGCTTTTGCTTATTGGTTTGAGTTTGTCTCTTTTAAGTGTCGAAACAAGTATTCATTTCGAAAGTCGCAGAGTGATTGTAATCTCTTCTACCCTTGTTGTTTTCAAAAAAGTAAACTTGTTTGTATCTGTCATTTAAAAGCAAATTCAAAGTTGTACAAAAAGCTTTCTTTGTAGGCATTAATACTAAGAAAGCGGAAAACAAACACCTGCATTGTGCATTTGTATTTTGATAAGTTTGCATGATTGATTTAGGGAAGAGTGCATTAGAGTGTGCTGATTGCTCTTTGAGAAAAGATAGTGTCTTTCTTTTCCCTTAGTAGCTAGGATTTTCAAAGTTGAAAAGATAATAAAGCTTGCTTATCATCTTAGAATGCATTTAGGAATTGTACAATACATCTCGTGGTGATCCTGAAAGACAAACTTCTAAAAAGATCAACTTAAAATAAACTGAATGAACCTAACAATGCTTTGCAACATAACGCACAACATAGAGGTCTAGGCTAGAGACGTGTTCTGGCGTCGTTAAGCCTAGTGACTGTCGATCTCGTGGAAGGTGGGTGATTCCTCCTGAGGGACGATAGCGCTAGTACGGATTGTGCTCCCACGTACCATCGCGTATATATTGGGAGACCCCTATAGGCATATATCCTTTATCCTTAGGAAGCCGTGTCGGCCGCCCTACTGATCGCAATGCAGTGAACACAACATTCACGAAGATCGACCGCCCGTACCTTAAAAAGTATTCTACGGTTTTGCGAAAAGTTTGGCACACCCTCTACCTAGATCTCCAGAGCAGTTTCTTTTGGCCTTTTTCAGACTCTATAACAGAAAAAGTCCATCCGAGCATTTGTCACTTCGGGCTCGTTAAAACATTGAAGGAGACTAGAGTCATCTTTAGCTTTTTCTCGACTCTTTAAAAGTGAAAAAGCAAGTTGTGTCTAAAGCATCATTAACAATTTATTTTAAACGGAACAATCACCCTTTAATCCTGCATTGATCTTTAGGTTGAAAAGATGGAGCACACCAACCAAGGAATTCCTCTTGGTGGAAATCATAGTCCCTTCTCCTCTTGGGGAGATGTTGGTGCGCCCCACATGGCCACATTGTCGCTTCCAGGACTGACAATTGGCCTACCAGTCTGGCTCTTTTCAACCAATGTCGTTCAGAATACCACCATTCCTGAACAGTCGAGTCAACAGTTAGATCAGACAAGAGTTTCCTCCCAGCCTTCCACTTCATCTTCCTCCCCTCCTTCCTCTTCGCTTGACGGAACTGGTCGAACAAAAAACCGGGTTCCTAAGGAGAAGAAGGAGAAGAAGAAGAAAGAAAAGAAGAAGAAGGAGCCTAAGGCGACTGGGGGCAAACAAGTGTCATCTAACAAAAATCCACACACAACACTCGTAAGGCCTAAATCGCCATGCGTCATATGAAAGGGAGACCACTTCCATAGAGATTGTCCCTATATCCCCCGGATACTAAGGGACTGGTCCCCCCGTTTGCACAATTCGGTAGCATCGACCTCTGATAGCCATGTCGACTGCTCACCATCAACTAGTGGGAGTGAAGCCCCAGGACAGAGCGGTAAAGCTAAATTTCCCTGCAGACTGTGTGAAGGCGATCATGCCATCCACCGTTGTCCCTTCTTAGACGAGGCAAAAAGAGTTCTGGAAGATCACCCGATTTTACGAGCGCATCTCCCTCCTGGATATCAAAGACTCTTGCCAAGTCCCTCACTAGTTGAAAACCCGGCTGACCCGCCCAGGTGGTCAGCCGAAGCACTTGTCAATGAAGATGAACCGTCTGAATCCATACCTGACGAAAGTCTAAAGGTTTAAACGGCAGTTGACCCGGTTTTGCCTTCAGAGGATCTATCTTCGAATGACACCATCACAGAGGAGAATAAAGACGACACCGTCCAGATTCTCTTCATCAGCACTGACTCTGATGATCAAGGGGGTAATGCCACCATTCCTTTATCGCAGGAAGGAAGTTCATCAGAGCGCTATCCGGCCGTATACTCGGTCCCACCACCAAGCAACCTGGTTGTGTCCTTCGACTGGAACCAACTAGGCAGACCCCGCTTGCCAGCTAACATACCATTCAAAATCATTGTTCAAATATACAGAATGGTAATGGCTGGTACAGTTATTGATGAAGGGGCATCTGTGAGTATCCTTTCCTCTATTGCTTGGAAAGGGCTTGGTTCGCCTGCGCTTTTGCCTGAAATGATAAATCTATTAGGCTTTGATAAGGGAACCAGTCGACCTTTAGGGATCCTCCCCAATGTGCCCATAACATTGAAAGGAAAGACCGTTCAAATGAACGTGATGGTCGTTCAAGGACCCTTGGATTATAACCTACTCCTTGGACGAGACTACATATATTGCATGGGAGCCATCGTCTCATCACTCTTTAGAGTAATGTGTTTTCCGCATGAAGGAAGAATGGTCAAGCTCGTGGACCAACTTTCATTCCCTGGATCACGCATCGCAAGTAGTCATGAACCATCCCTAAATGGTATATTCACGCAAGAAGTGTCTCAACCCATGGTCCGTCCTCCTGATGAGCGCGAGTAATTCGGGAGGATATGACTGGAACCCAGGGGGCATGCATCCTGGCCTGCTTCGGCAGGGAAACTTTGGGTATAGGGTAGGTTTCTGCGGGAGAATATGACTAGTCCGTACCCCGTCCGTCTAGGAAGAGGGTTGTTCTAGAATAAGATTCTCTTGTCAAAGTTATGTGAGTTGACAGACGAAGTCTGTCACCTTTGCCTATTTCGGTAGACATTGCTGAGGAAATGTTTTGTTTGAAAGATTAACGAGACAATCTTTGGCTAACTTGAAAGAAGTAAGCCTCTCTCGTTAAAACAAATGTTTTGGCGGAAGAGAAGTAGAGGTAACCTTGAAATTTTGTTTTATACCTGGGGCCATGCAAACCTTTTGGAGTGCAAGCAAGGGGCAACTATTTATTTTTTAAATTTTTAGGACCTCTAACCCTTTACACTCGTAGGATTAATCGTTTCCGAACTTGCATAAAGAAAGGATCTGGGGCAAAGCTTACGTGAGATGAAGCTCCATAAGAAATAGCATCTCCAATGAGACACTCTTATCATATGACTGGTATAAACGAGCAGTTTTAGCATAAAGTTCATGCTCGTTAAAAAATAAACGCAAGATCTGAGCAGTTTTAACGTGGAATTCATGCTCGTTAAAAAATAAACATAAGCTTGAGCAGTGTTTTGGTGCATTCAAGCTCTTTAAAAAATGAACCCATTACCGGTAAAATAACCATTGTGTACGTAACCTTATCAGCCATAAAAGCCTTGGTCGTGTTTGCACCGTCACCTCCACTTTTCATTTGGCCGATCGTTTACCTCCATTTGATTGTTTACCCATTTTGAGGAACAGCTGCGAAGAGTGATTTCACCTAGCCATCCTTGTGACACTGCCATAATTGGAAAATTCCAACATGTACCTGGAATCAGCTGCTAACCCTATTCATCACTCGTTCCTCAGAAGACGAGTCTTCTTTAAGCTCATTTCAACTGACTCGTAAAATATGAAAAGATTGCCGAGTTTTGGCCTTCCAGCTCGTTAAAGCAACCGGAAGTGCTATCCCTCCTCTAGATTTTAATATTTTTGGACCTGAGGGATTATTGCACAAAAAGATCGAGCGCTTGTTTTGTTTGGCTCGTTAAAACTATCGAAAACTCATCCCTTCTGTATTGTTTTATACTTTTTCGGACTTAAGGGATTAGATGACGAAAAAGGACTTTTGGAGTTAACTTTACGTACCTTTTCAGACTCTCTAAAAATGAAAAGGACCGAGTTATCCTTGTCGTTAGACTCATTAAACCACTAAATAGCGACAAAATTGTCTTTAGACGAGAACGAGTTTCACTATCGTTAGACTCGTTAAAACATAGCGATGGGCTTGCCCGAAGGCCAGGTTATAGAACAAGCATATGTTATCCTCCTCAAGCTTGACAAAAATAAAGAGGTACTGGTCAGCAATGACTGGGGAAAAATTGGGAGAAAATCGAGAAAACTTTTATGGTAGCAGGTCGCTCTTGAACATGACACTTTTCCTCCGTACCATAATCGGGTTGGGTTGTCTCATTCACCGGTCACATCACCATGGTCGCGCCATACCATCCATATTTGGGGTAATGCTACCGATCCATCGCATCAGTGTCACCATATGTTCAAGAGAAGTCGTTCAGAAAGAGTCAACCGGGTCCCATCCACTGCCATACATTATCCTTCATCCATTCATGACCGCCACCCTGAATCATATGTCACAGATCTTTTTCACCTCCATTAAAATCATTAGCTCCATTCCGTGTCACTGATGTGGGATTCATCAAGGCCCTCCTTTGACGGATCTCTTCTTGTCGACATCAGCTCATTATCCAAGAAGTTGATCTAGGAACAACCCCTTCAGTACTTTGAAGCTTGCATGCCTCAATGGCAAGTTTCTCACTTCCGGCGACAGGTATACATCAATGACCTTCGACCAGAAGATTTTGCGTGGTGTTTGACGCCAAGTCCTTTATTCACACCACGTGAATTGTACTGCAGTACCTTGAGGGTCATTATCATTATCGGTGATTCCTCTCGCGCTTGTTAACGGTTTACATCATTGACCGGTAATCAAGCGATGTCTTTCCATGTTCGACTTCAGCGCAATTTTCACATGGATCGACTTGTACTTAGAGTTAAGATCAAACGAGTTTGAAGACCCCGAATCTAGTTTCATCCATCCGGGCTGCGATATATATTCAGGAAAGATAAAGGCATTTGACATGTACATCATTGCAGCAGATGATCATCCTACTCAAAGGATGATAATTTCGCCAAAATTATCAGTCTACCATCAGACGATCGTTTGTTCTATGTACAAAAATGAATTTATAAAGCTGAGCATGGGAATGCCCACCTCAGCTAGATCATGAAAGCAGTATGAATCATAATGTATTGTATTGTATCTTATTACAGGTCTCCTCCCAGCAAATGGATGAACTTCGGACCCTCCTGGATAAAGCATTTCACCCGATAAACGGCCTCATACTTTAGGGGGCAACTGTTATAGACATTTTTGTGCCTTACAGCATTGAGCATGAAATGTCCATAATCTAAGGGATCCAAAGTCCCTAAACATGTTGTTCCTACCCCTAGAGGAACAAGGCTAACTAACCACAGCAATTCACAAAAGTTCTCCACCTAAAACCACTCAAAAACAAGTCAATTCAGGATCATGTCATCTGCTCCACTGAGCATCTGCGCTGAATGTCAACTGCTACACTGGCTACCTGCGTTGAATGTCAACTCCAACACTAGCTACCTGTGCTGAGCGAGTTTGGACAAGTGGCAGGCTCATTCCTCAATGTGTCAATGCTCAGGAAGCTTCCAAAATGACACTTGCCTCAGGGAATTCGACTGGTGATGAGTAAGAGGTTCCAAATCTCCAAGTGGAAGCAAGAACCTCCAAGTGGACTCAAGAACTGAGAGAGGGAGAGGACACTAGTCAGATCTCAAGCTGACTCATCCTCTCTCCAAAATAACTATATATAGATCTCTCCTCCATGAGATCTAGAGGCTGGAATTTTGTTATTGCAAAGAATTGCTGTTCGTTTGAGACTGGAAACATTGGGTGCTTAATTCTTTGAAGGGAGCTGAAGAAGCAATTCCATTCTGCTGGGAAGGAGATGCTGGATTGGAGCCCTCTGGGTTGTATCTCTTCCTGAACCTTGTTATCAATCAATAAAGCTATCTTGGTTTTCTCCTATATACTGGTGTATTTGTATGATTGCATTCGTGTATTTGATTTACTTCTAATCCTGAATCATTTGTGAATATGAATATATGCCTTTGTGTTGTGTTCTTCTCTTGTCGCAAGTAGCTGTTCTCTTGTCACAGGTAGCTGTTCTCTTGTGATGTCGTGGGAATCAAGTAGCTGTTCTCTTGAGCAAGCGAGGAGGCAAGTAGTTGTGAACACCCAAAGAGAAGAGGATCTATATCGAGGGACAAACGGAAGACAACGGTAAGTCTATCGATCTCCCCTCTTTCACATTTCATAAAGGAAGAAACCAGAATAGTTGTATCTGTTTGTTGCTAAGGCACTGTCACACCTTAGGTGGATAGGATCGTCCTGCATAGGCATTTTTCCCCACAACACACAAGTCAGTTTTTCATAAATCTCTCTTTAAAATCATTATCGTTAGCATATTTTTCAACATAACCTTCTAATAATAAAGAAGCATTTTACAAAACTACAAATGCAGAAATAGGAGGGAGAGAAAAAACATCTGCTACTTTGTTGCTAGTCGTCTTCTTGTATTTAATTACCAAATGAAACTACTAGATGAATCTCATCCATCTAAAATGATGGGCTTGTTGAAACTTGGTCTGTGACGAAAGGTACTATAAGGGATGATGACCCGTATGGATGATAGTCTCTGATCAGGTAGTGTTTCCACTTATTTACACTCTAGACCAAGGCATACAACTCCCTGTTATATGTGGGATAATTCACAACAGGCTGGGAGAAATTCTATGAATGGTAACATATAGGTTCATTTGTTGCGTCAATATGACACCTATGGCATATCCGCTGGTATCAGTTTCAATCTCAAAAGGCTACTCAAGGTCTAGTAAGGCTAGCATTGGTGTTGTGTTGATCTTCTCTTTCAGCATGTCGAAGGATTTCTGTTGTTTTCCTCCCCACTAAAAGGCTTGCTTCACACTTGTCAATGCATGTAAGGGGGCTACGATAACAAAGAAGTTCACAATGAACCTTATCCAATATTGTACCACACCCAAAAAGCTTTGGACCTATGTAACATTTGTGGTCGCAGGCCACTTCATAATCACATCTACTTTAGAGGGATCCATTTTCAATTTCCCATTACCAATGATTTGACCTAAATAAACCAAAGAGGTCTTCCCAAACTCACACTTTGACAGTTTTACATACAATTTTTCTTTTTTTTCAGAATATCAAGCACTTTCTTCACATGACATACATGTTCATCCCATGTCCTATTTTAAAAAATAATATCATCCAGATATACAAGCACAAAATTATCAAGAAAAGGCCTAAACAGATCATTCATTACCCTCATACACATGGCCGAAGCATTTCACTGTCCAAATGGAATCCCCATCAATTTGAACAACGATTGTTTGGTTTTCAATGAAATCTTCCAAATGTCTTGTTCTACAACTCTAACTTGGTGATATCCACTATGCAAATCTAGTTTTGTAAAGTAGACAACATTTTTCAACCAAAATTCAATGTGAGGGAGAGGGTATCGATTCCTCACTGTAATTTTGTTTAGCACCCTATAGTCTACACACATTCTCCATGCATAGTCTTTCTTCGGCACCTACACGATCGGTGAGCTGCAAAGAAAATAACTCAATCTGATGACCCCTTGATTTAGCAACTCCTACACCTATTTCTTGATCTCCTCCATCTTGATAGAAGCCATCCTGTACATGAAAATATTTGATAAAGGAGAATCTTGTTGTAAATTGATCTCATGCTGGATTTCTTGTTTTGGGGGAAATCCTCTCAATTCTTGAAACAATCCATCATAGTCAAAAATAATTTCTAACAATTCTTTCTTATTATCAGGACCAAAACCTTTGAAAGTGTCAACCCTCTCGGCCTCTTTCACTCTCACCACCATGAGCATGCAACCTTTGCTAGAATTAACCAGATGTTTAATCTATCCTGCACTTACAAGTCTAGCATTGACTTTCATATGATGAGCTCTGACTATATATTCTACCACATCCTTCATGAGGTGGTATTTATTTTTGTGCCGAAAGAAAACTACCTTTCTATCATATAGATATGGACTTCCCAAGATAATTCCATAGATATCCAAAGGCACAACATCTAACTCTACCTCATCCACTAATTTGGAAGCAATAACAGATTTGGCCCTACACTTCTTGGTTACTTCTAATTTATCTTTATCGCTTACCTAACCAAGCAAGTATGGACTCAGATGAGGCTTATTTTCGAGGCCTAATGTTTTATCTAAGGAGTATGAGATTAAGTTTGCTTGGGATCCTGAATCAAAAAGAGTTTCCACCTTGTTTGTTTTATAATAACCCTAATGTGGAATAATTCAATTCTCTTTCATTCATTACTTACAGGGTCATTCAAATAACTATTACTTGCAATCGAATCAAAATTATTATTAACAGAAAGAGTACCTCTTGCACCCATGGCTGTGATCAATATCTCGTCGTCAAAATCTGATTGAAGGTTCTACTGCGTTGTTTCCATTGTCTTCTGCTTGCCCTTTCCACTAAATCTCTTTGGTATCAGCATCTGATGTAGCTTCCAACAATGTTCCTTGTCATGACCTTCCCTCTTGCAATGCACGCAAGATTGCATTGCTCCATCCCCTTTCTTGGCTGCGATGGTCTTCTTATCCTTCCCCTTGCCTTTCCTTTGGAATTTTCCATGCTGAGGGTTGAACGATTTTTTCTTGGCTTGATCATCTCTATCATTCTTGCCTCAGATTTCAAGATCAATGGGCTTTACACTAGCCTCATCAATTGCAGTAGGCTCAAACAATAATAGTGAGTGTCTTATGTAACTATGTAGTGCACCAACATACTTAGTTACAGTCTCGAGTGAATCTAATGAGATGCCAAAATTCAATGCTTGTTTCTAAAATTCTTAAGTGAAGCTTTGGACATTTTGACCTTTAACTTGCCCTAGATATTGCCATTCCATTAGTGCCTTTTGTTTATAACTTTTTGATGGTGTTGGACCCACCAACATGTCAAGGGGATCTCCCTGGTAAGAAGTCCCAATTAGACCTCAAACCATTTGTTGTAGGAGCGCCAGCAGTGGGTCGTAAGGTAATTCCTTGACTACGATGTCGCACAAAGGCAAGTAAGATAACTCTATCAGTAACAAGGGTGTGATAGCTACAGTGAGTCAAGGAATGTGAATGACAGGTTCTAACACATGGGGGGTGAGATGAGTGCACCCCTTAGAAACCTATATCAGTACTCAATTGGGAAGGGAACACACGAGAGAAAATGCATCACAAGCTAGAAAGCAGGTTAGCCGACAATCCAAAGTGAGGGTTAAACCAACATCACATCTGCAACAAGATTCATATAATTGCATTGATCCAGATTTAAACAGGAATGCAAAAAACTACATAGATAACCATAAATACAGATATGGAGTGGAAATAATACTTCATTTCATTAATGTAAAATACTAAAATATGCTTACAAATAGAAATGGAAATAAACCAGCTAGGGGAATGGTAGCTTTATCTTTGAGAAGAGATTTGGCTGCTACATGATTCTGAACTATGTTACAATGAGGCTCGAAGGCCTATTTATTGTTGAGAAACAATGGAAAACCATTAACATCCCAAAACCTAACCCTAGAAGATGAAACGCCAAATTGTGGGCCCCGTTTTGGATAAGTTAGTACATCAACTTCCCAGGGTCGTAACTTTGGCACCTGATCTTCATTTGATGCATACAATAGCTTGTTAGAAAGATATATCCAAGCACTACAACTTTGGGAAGATAATCATTAGTCTGTGGACCCATGTTTCTCCTAGATTTCCCAAAAAAGTCATTTAGGGCCTCAAAACGGCTCTGGAAGTTCAGGACCTGAAAAACTGCTAGAAATAGTAAATTTTGCTACAATTATGGAAACTAAAAAATTGAAAGAGACAGTTGTGGGGGTCCAAGTGGGATAGGTAGGTGGCCACCAACATCCACTTGCATCATTCCTCCCCCCTTAGGAAGTAATGGTCCCTATTGCATTGAGTTCCTCCATCTGCTGAACTTGGTCCATGGTGAGCCGTTCTGCAATCTTGGATGTGTCCAGTAATGGTGGGAAGCATGGTCGAGGGTGGTACACATTGAACGCTTGGTGCAGGCGAATGAATGGAGGAATGCTATGCTCAAAAGCATTATTTCCCACAGCCTTGGTAATGGTGTAAGGACCATGTCGACGTTGTCAGAGCTTCTGATGGGCTCTTGTAAGGTATTCTTTCTACAGATGCAACCAGACTTTGTTGCCCACTTGAAGCTTGTGTGGTACCCCTATGGATGAAGAGAAGTTGTTCTTATGTTCTGTCCTAACTATATCCCTTTGTTGTTGCTACTGCGTGGAGGAACCCTTCGTAGGGGTCATGGATGTGGTGACGATCTTCCCCTTACTTTGGGAGCAAACTAGACAAAAAATGAATTTCCAAGTCTGGGAGACGATCTTGCTGAATTTCTTAGCAGAGGTGCCAGTAGGTGGGGCTACCTCCAGTGTCCTGTATAATGAGTTACCCAAAGTAATAATAACAGTGTGAGGCCTTGAGTCATACACAACATGTCTCCTCCACAAGTATGGCTGGCCAAATAGTACATCACACAATACCTCATCTATGAAGGGCTTGATGCTGTAGGGAAGGCGGCGCTGCTAGCGAACTTGGAGATCTCGTCCTTGGTGAAGCCACACGATACTCTATGGTTGCAGGTGTGGTGTAGTCTGTAGGCCCAATCGCTTCACGACCACTACTGAAATGAGGTTCTTTGGCTACCACTGTCGATAATAAATTGTAGCGGCAAACCCTTCACCCACATCCGTGAGTGGAAAAGATGTTCCCCATCCTCTGGATCTTCGAGCTCATTCTTATATATCTTGGCAGTGGAAATAGTGACACTGGGATCCACATCAATGATCTGCTTCCCTTTCCCATTCCGCTTGTTAGGTTCTGACTCAGGGTTGGAACATGCATCTTATTCTGAAGCCTTCAACTCGTCCACCAGCGACTACTTGGTCTGACACTCACTTGTGTTGTGAGTGGGACTCTTGTGGAATTCGCACCACTTTCCTGTATCATTCTTCGACTTCGTGGTGTTGTTCTTTTCTTGCGGCTTCGACGCATTGTCTTGGGTCACTGTTGGCATTATGATTCAGGTTTGGCACTATGACACAGGTGTTGTACTTGATGGCAACTCAATCAAGTGGCAAATCTCTGTTCAGGCTCTCAAAATCATAGAAAAAGAGATACCCACAGGTGAGCCTAAGAAAAGCTGCGGACCCGCAGGTGCCCCGAAGAAGAAGTGAGGGCATACCCGCAGGCTCTCCGAACAAAAGGTTTGGGCATCAAATTCACTCACTTCAATGCAGAGAAGCGCGTGCATGTGGGAATTTTTATGATTGGTCCATGGTATTTAGTCCGATGTACACGATCCTATGGTTTTGGTCCGTGGTATAGCATATAAATTATTGAACCCCAATTTTGGATCCTTTGTATTGGTTTTCGATGGTTTTGTCCTATGGTTTGAGTAAGGCTTGCCTATAAAAAGGAAAGGAGATCACTTGGCTAGTCACTTGTGAAATTTGAATATCTTAAGATCTGAAATTTTGGGTGATCGGTTTGAAAAGCTAGGTGAAATGTCCAAATTGTAAGGCAGACCTATTGATAGCTCGTGATCTCTCTGGCGCATGATCAGATCTATGGATCTGACTATCTGTGGCACATTGGAGGACTGCTAGTTTGGCTCTATTCGGAGGTCCGCAGGCGATCCACAGCGCAGGTGTGGAGGTACGCAGCGCAGCAGAAGGTGCAAGTGCAGGGGTCCGTAGCGTAGTAGAAGGCACAGGTGCGGAGGTACGCAGAGCAGCAAAAGGTGCAGGTGCGGAGGTACGCTGTCGGGTAGACAGTGCAGGTGTGGAGCTGCGCAGTCCAGACACAGAAAAACTGCGGATATTCGCAGGTTTCTATTGGTGAAGTTGCAGAATTTTCTTAAAATATTTGTCGGCTGCGTTTTATCTATTGCTACAGAGTTTTGGGTTTAGATTACTGGTATTGCTTTTTTGGTTACTGCATTCTGAGAAGTTATTAGTTGACTCATTGGGTGATTGTAAAAGGAGATTGGTTGATTCACATGTACTTGATGATTATTTGATGTTCATGGATCCAGTTTGAAAATTTATGAAACATGGTGGTTGGAAGAAAAGAAGTAGGTCAACACCTACGTACTATTAGATCATCTAGTACAAGAGCTAAGGGGGTTGTAGCTCCCTTCCATGAGAGACTAGAAAACGAGAGAGGGTTGTAGCTCTCAGCAGGTTGCAGCCTGCGTACTGGTAAAGGACTGCACCAGTACAAAATCATTGTAAAAGAAGTTTCTAATTGAAAGAAGATAGAGACATATTGCAGCAGGTGGTTTTCACCCACATTGGGTTTCCACCTTATATCTGTTGTTCTTTGGTGAGACTATTTGTTTTTCTTGTTCTTTCTCATTATTATATGGTACTGACATACAAATTAATGATCAATATCTGAAGAATAAATTAAAGTATAAATCTGGAAGATATATTGAAAAGAATTGATAATACTGATTCACCCCCCCCCCCCTCAGTATTATTTCCAATAATTGGTATTAGAGCAGGTCCTTCTGAAGAAGTTTGATCACTTGAAGGAAGATTCATCATCATGAGCAACTATGAGAGAGAAGCATCTATCGGGCCACCAATTTTTGACGGGACAAACTTCGTATATTGGAAGGTAAGAGTTACTGCCTATCTTCAATCTCTTGGTACAGAAGTCTGGGACATCATAGATACAGGGTACACTTTTCCATCAGCAACTCCTACAGATCCGGCTGAGAAGAAGAAATATGAAACAAATGCAAAGGCTGTCAATACTCTATTAGGATGTCTATCTCAATCAGAATTCGTGAAGGTTATGTAGTATAAGTCCGCAAAATAAATATGGGACAAGATTGTTCTGAGCTATGAAGGAGATGAACAGGTAAAACGAGCAAAACTTCAAACCCTCAGAATTCAGTATGAAAATCTCAGAATGCACAATGATGAAACTGTGGCTAACTATTTCCTTCGTGTATATGAGATTGTTAATTGTATGAAAAATTTGGTTGAAAATGTTCTAAGATCTTTGTCCCCTAGGTTTGAATCTAAAGTTTCTACAATAGAAGAGAAAGAGAATCTATGAAACATTACCATGTCACAGCTGCACGGAATTCTGACTGCATATGAAATGAGGAAAGGAGGACCATCAGATAGGAGAGAAGCCGCCTTCAAGGCTTCAGGCAAAGGAGATTACTATGAGTCAGGATACGTGTCAGAAGAAGAAGAAGAATCAAATTTTGTCAAAAACCTTCAATGGGGTGTTGGACGATTCCGAGGTAAGTTACCTTTCAAATGCTTTGCTTGTGGAAGAGTCGGTCACTATGCTGCCAAATGTCCTCATAATGATAAGATTGACAAGGGGAAGGAACCTGTTAGATGGAACAAGAAACAGAATGCAAATAAGAAAAGCTATTACACTCATGAAGATAGTGATGATATTTCAAATAGTGACAAATATGAACGAGGTAATAATTATAAACTTTTAATGGCTTTTGAATATGATGATTACATAGATGCTATAGATGAAGAAGGTCTTTATGAAGAGATTTCTAAACTCAAAATTTGTTTAGAAGAGAAAAATGTGATTATTGATTCTCTGCAATGTCAATTGGCTGAAAGGGAAAAACATCATGAAAAATTGGAATGTGAAATTGTTGGTCTTAGAAAAGAGATTGAGAAAACAAAAGCTCTTAATCTTAAATTTGTTAAAGGATTTGAAACTCTGGATGAGGTTATCAATGTGCAACGTTCTCCACTAATCAAGACAGGTCTGGGATATAATGGAGAAGCATCTCAAGCATCCACCTCCAAAAGCTATCTTGATGCAGCAAGAAGGAGCGAGCAAAGGCCTAATAGAAATCATTAGGGACAGTTTACCTCAAGAATGAACAAAGACTATCAAGAAAATCGGGGGCAATCTACCTTAAGGACAAACAGAAGCCACAACCAGCCACAGGTAAAAGCTTCCCAATTTGCCTCAAGAATGGATGTCAGTAGAAACTACAATTGGCTGGTTGATAGATTTGATAATCGCAAGAGTTTATTCAATGGCCAATGTTTCTCTTGCCATAACTTTGGTCACAAAGCAGCTCAATGTGTTGCCTATAAGACAGTCATGACTAGAGAAGCTAAAAAACAAAGAAGTATGACTGGAATCACGAAAAGGACCTATAACAACTTTTCCACCCTTGAAAGTGAAATTGAATGTTCTATTTGTAATAACTTCGGTCATGAAGATTCTGAATGCAGGAGCAGGTTTCGGAAGACAACTCAGAAGGAACAAACCTCAAATGCCAGAACATGGAGAATGAAGGAACCACAACCAAAAAGATGTGGGATAGCTCTATATGCAGAAGGACAGGAAAATCAATGGTACATCGACAGTGGATGTTCGAAGCATATGACAGGTGATAAAGAAAAACTTCAATCATATAGTTCTTTAGAAAAGGGAAAGAAAGTTTCTTTTGGAAATGATACCCCTGCAGTCATAAAAGGAAAAGGAGCTATTCAGTTGAAAGAAAAAGTCAAAGCTGGAAATGTTTTGTATGTTGATGGCTTGAAGCATAATCTACTGAGTGTTAGTCAGATGTGCGATCAAGGTACTGAGGTAATATTTCGATCAAATGGATGTAGTGTTCATGATCTTGATACAGGAAAAACAATGATCAAAGGCATAAGAACTCCACATAATTTATACATATTTGAAGAAGGACAACAACAATGTTATTTGAGCAAAAATGATGAACACTGGTTATGGCACCGGAGGTTGGGGCATCTAAGCTTTTCACAGATAAGGAAAGCATGCAAGTACCAGGAAGTTCGTGGTCTTCCAAACATCAGAATTCCAGACAACACAATATGAAAATCATGTCAGTTTGGTAAGCAAACCAGAACTAACTTCCCTGAGAAGGAAGGATCAACTAGCAGGCCACTTGAACTTGTCCATACTGATGTATGTGGCCCATCTAGGAAAAGGTCACCTCGAGGAGAAGAATATTTCATATTATTCATTGATGAATTTTCCAGGATGTGTTGGATAGGACTTATGAAGCACAAAGATGAAGCCTTTGAAAAGTTCAAATCATTCAAAGCCTTGGTGGAGAATGAATCAGATCAAAAAATCAAATGCCTAAGGTCTGATAGAGGTGGGGAGTTTACCTCGAATGAATTTTTTGACTTCTGTGAAGAACATGGAATAATAAGGGAATTCTCTACAGCTAGGACTCCTCAGCAAAATGGAGTAGTGGAAAGGATGAACATAACGGTTCAATAAATGGCTCGTGCTATGCTTGATGAGTCTGGAACTCCCGCAACTTTCTGGGGTGAAGCTGCATTTGTTGCGGTTTTTATTCTCAGCAAAACAAATGTCCGAGTGAACAACACTCAAACTCCTCATGAGCGAGACTCCTTCGGTAAAACATTTCAAAATTTTTGGAAGCAAATGTTATATTAAAAATAATGATGAACATCTTGGCAAATTTGAACCTAGAGTAGATGAATGCATTCTCCTTGGTTATTCTCCTCACAGCAAAGCATACAAGTGTTACAATAAAATACTTGGAAGAATTGTTGACAGCATTGATGTAGTGGTTGATGAAGAAGGAAACATTCCTAGGCAAGTAATTATGAAAATATCGAAGAGGATGAAGACCATCCTTCAAATTAGACTGATGATGAAGAAGAACCTCAAGTGGCACCAGAGGAACAGATAAGGATAGAAGAAAAGACTCCATCCAGGTACGTTCAGAAGAATCACCAGAATCTCAAATTTTGGGGCAGAAAGAAGTAGGTATACAAACAAGAAGAGAATTGCAGAAGCCTCAAGCTACTTGGCATTGCTCTCCTCCACTGAACCACAAAACGTAAAAGAGGCATGCAAAGGTGAATGTTGGGTCAAGGCAATGGATGAAGAACTTGAGCAGATTGAAAAGAATAACACTTGGGAGTTGTTTCCTAGACCAAAAGATAAGAATGTTATAGGGACAAAATGGATCTTTAAAAACAAGTTGAATGAAAATGGGGAAGTGATTAGAAACAAGCCCAGACTTGTTTGTAAAGGGTATGCTCAACAAGAGGGAATAGACTTTGAAGAAACTTTTACTCCCGTTGCTAGACTTGAGGCCATCCGAATGTTCCTTGCTCTCTCAAGCTTTCAGAAGTTCAAAGTATTTCAAATGGACGTGAAATCAGCCTTTCTGAATGGAGACTTAGAAGAAGAAGTGTACATTGAGAAACCAGATGGTTTCATTCTTGGGAATGATCCAAATCTTGTATGTAGACTAGAAAAGGCTCTCTATGGTCTTAAATAGGCTCCAAGGGCTTCGTACTACCATTTGGACAAATACCTTCATCAACAAGGTTTTTCGAAAGGATCAACATATAGCAATCTTTATATAAAAATTGAAAATGGCAAATTGCTAATACTTGTTGTGTATGTAGATGATATTATCTTTGGAAATAATGAAGAAGCTATGAGTCAAAGATTTTCCTTGGTGATGAAGAAAGAATTCAAAATGTCTTTGCTTGGAGAACTGACATATTTTCTTGGATTGCAAATCCAACAAAATGAAGGCAGTATCTTTTTGTCTCAAACCAAGTACCTCAAGAAGATTTTGAAGAAGTATGGTATGGAAGATTCAAAACCAGTATGTACACCTATGGTTACAGGATGCAGCCTCAGTGCAAATGATGGATCAACAACAGTGCATCAACCAACCTATAGATCCATAATTGTAAGTCTACTTTATTTGACAGGTACCCGACCAGACATCATGTATGCAGTGGGAATAGTTGGAAGATTTCAAGCAAAGCCTAAGGAAACTCATCTTCAGGCAGTTAAGAGAATCTTCAAGTACCTTCAAGGAACTCAAAACTATGGCCTATGGTATCCTAGAGATACAGATCTCACACTTTATGCTTATACAGATGTAGATTGGGCTGGAAGCGTGGATGACAGGAAGAGCACAAGTGGAGGTTCATTCTTTATGGGTTCCAGATTAGTATCTTGGTTCAACAAGAAACAGAGTTCGATTGCTTTATCTACAGCTGAAGCAGAATATGTGGTTGCTGCATCTTGCTGCACTCAACTCCTTTGGATGATGAAAACCTTGCAGGATTTTCAAATCACTTGTACACCACCTATCTCCATCTTATGTGATAATACAAGTGCAATCAGCATTTCAAAGAACCCAGTCATGCATTCAAAGACCAAGCACATACCGATCAAGTATCACTTTCTCCAGGAACAAGTGTTGGAACAAAAGGTCAAATTGGAATATGTTCCTTCTAAGGAACAAGTTGCTAATATACTCACCAAACCATTGCCCAGGGAGACCTTTGAATACCTCAGGCAAAAGTTGGGAGTAGTTGATGCATCATCTTGTTGTTGAATATTATCTGTTATACGCAAGTTTCATATGGGGTATACGCGTACATTTGCAGGTTTATGGATTGGTCAAAGACCATCTGGCACAGGTTCAGGGGGAGCATATATTCTTCTAATAATACATTGTTGGCATTATTGTAGAAGATCTTGGAGGAGAAAGTTCTGAAGGAGAACATGGATGATGATCTAAATATTGCTGCTAATGTTTTGTCTCTATGTCTTATATCTCTTTTGACAAGGTCATTTATGGTGTATGCTAGATTATGGTTCTTCTTGAAGAAAATTTCTTTTACAAATCTGGCCTACAGTCAGGGGGAGCATGATCAGCACAGCAGAGTAGAATTTTTAGCATGTTCTCAGGGGGAGCATAACCCTTTGCCCTTGATGACAAAGGGGGAGAATGACTTTGAGGATCTTGGGGTTGCATCAAGTCCAAAGGGGAAGATTGTTGGCATTATGATTTAGGTTTGGTGCTATGACACAGGTGTTATACTTGATGGCAACTCAATCAAGTGGCAAATCTATATTCAGGCTCTCAAAATCATAGAAAAAGAGATACCCGCAGGTAAGCCTAAGAAAAGTTGTGGACCCGCAGGTGCCCCGAAGAAGAAGTGCGGGCATACACGCAGGCTCTCCGAACAAAAGGTGCGGGTGTCAAATTCACTCACATCAATGCAGAGAAGGGCGCGCACGTGGGAATTTTTATGATTGGTCCATGGTATTTAGTCTGACATACATGATCCTATGGTTTTGGTCCGTGGTATAGCATCTAAATTATTGAACCCCGGCTTTGGATCCCTTGTATTAGCTTTCGATGGTTTTGTCCCATGGTTTGAGTAAGGGCTTGGCTATAAAAAAAGGAGATCACTTGGCTAGTCACTTGTGAAATTTGAATATCTTAAGATCTGAAATTTTGGGTGATCGGTTTGAAAAGCTAGGTGAAATCTCTAAATTGTAAGGCAGATCTATTGATAGGTAGTGATCTCTCTGGTGCATGATCAGATCTATTGATCTGACTGTCTATGGCACATTGGAGGACTGTTAATTTGGCTCTATTCAGAGGTCTGTAGGCGATCCATAGCACAGGTCCGGAGGTATGCAGCGCAACAGAAGGCGCAGGTGTGGGGGTCCGCAGCGCAATAGAAGGCGCAGGTGCGGAGGTACGCAAAGCAAGAGAAGGCGCAGGTGCAAAGGTACGTTGTCGGGTAGACAGTGCAGGTGTGGAGCTGTGCAGTCCAGACACAGAAAAATTGCGGATATTCGCAGGTTTATATTGGTGAAGTTGCGGAATTTTCTTAAAATATTTGTTGGCTACCTTTTATCTATTGTTGCAGAGTTCTGGGTTTAGATTACTGGTATTTCTTTTCTGTTTACTGCATTCTGAGAAGTTATTGGTTGACTCATTGGGTGATTGTAAAAGGAGATTGGTTGATTCACATGTACTTGATGATTATTTGATGTTCATGGATCTAGTTTGAAAATTTATGAAACATGGTCCTTGGAAGAAAAGAAGTAGGTTAGCACCTACGTACTAGTAGATCAGCTAGTACAAGAGCTAAGGGGGTTGTAGCTCCCTTCCAGGAGAGACTGGAAAATGAGAGAGGGTCGTAGCTCTCAGCAGGTTACAGCCTGCGTACTGGCAAAGGACTGCACCAATACAAAATTATTGTAAAAGAAGTTTCTAATTGAAAGAAGATAGAGACATATTACAGTAGGTGGTTATCACCCACATTGGGTTTCCACCTTATATCTGGTGTTCTTTGGTGTGACTATCTGTTTTTCTTGTTCTTGCTCATTATTATATGGTGCTGACATACAAATTAATGATCAATATCTGAAGAATAAATTAAAGTATAAATCTGGAAGATATATTGAAAACAATTTGATAATATTGATTCACCCCCCCCTCTCAGTAGTATTTCCAATAGTTACCCTGCCTTGGCTTTGTCCTTTGGTCTTCGGATTCGCAGATCCAAAGTCTCGCTTCTTCTGTTTGAAATTTTGATCGATTTTAACAGCGTATCGATATGCCATGCTGAGCGAGGAGATGTTCAGGAACTCGATCTCTTCGTGAATGTATCTATGTAGGCAGCTGCAGTATTTGAGTACCATATGCAACTCAAAATCTTTGATACTCTACTGTGTGCGAAGGGTATGAAAAATGTTTGTGAACTCTGACACATCTTGGTCCTGTCCATGTCGCAGCGTGGTCCATTTGATGTATTTCTCCTCATAGCTTTTGACAGGGTAGTACTGCTCCTTGACGGCATCAAAGAATGAATCCCAGGTGGGTACGGTTGAAAATAGTGAGCCCATACTTTCATTCTTCTACTCGCAGTAGGTTTCCCACCAGTCCTTGACATGGGGGGCTGCTTTGAGAAGAGCGAAAACAATATTTCCCCGAGTTGAAAATTCATGAATAGAAAAATAACCCTCTAGTAGATTTAACCATTTATGTATGACATATGCGTCTATCTAACCCTTGAAGATAGGGATTTAAAAATTAACTTGTACCTTAAAGGGCATGGCGTTTCTAGAGTGGTTGCTCGAAGCTGATGCGTCACCTCTGGGTAGCCGTTAAAGGATCTGGGCAAAGTTGTCCATCATCGTGTTCTCAAGGGATTCTTCGAGCAAGATTTTGATAGGATCTCCTACCCCCTCATATTTCTTTTCATCTTCCATGGGAGGCCGTCGGGATTTGCGAGGCTGGTCTTGCAAAGGTTTGACCAGTTCAAGCCCTAACTCCTTATATCCCGACCTCATTGGGGACACGCAAAGAAAAACAAAGAAAAAATAGACTGCTCTGATACCACTGATCCAGATTTAAACTGGAATGCAAAAAATTACATAGATATCCATAAATACAGATATGTAGTGGAAATAATACTTCATTTCATTAATGTAAAATACTGAAATATGCTTACAAATAGAAATGGAAATAAACCAAGTAGGGCGATGGTAGCTTTATCTCTGAGAAGAGATGTGGCAGCTACATGCCTCTGAACTGTGTTACAATGAGGCTCGAAGGCATATTTATTGTTGAGAAATAATGGAAAACCCTTAACATCCCAAAACCTAACCCTCGAAGATGAAACGCCAAATTATGGGCCCCATTTTGGGTAAGTTGGTACATCAACTTCCCAGGTTCGTAAGATTGGCACCCGATCTTCGTTTGACGCGTACAATAGCTCATTAGAAATATCTATCCGAGCACTACAACTTTGGGAAGAGCAACATCGGTCCATGGACCCATGTTGCTCCCAGATTTCCTAAAAAAAGTCATTTATGACCTCAAAACAGCTTCAAAAGTTGAAGACCTGGAAAAATGCTAAAAATAGTAAATTGTGCTACAATTATAGAAACTTAAAAACTGAAAGAGACAGTTGTTCGGGTCCAGGTGGGATAGGTAGGTGGCCACCAACATCCACCTGGATCATGCATATGAAGTAGTTCATATCCAAATACGTAAGTTAAACAACATACATTGCTAAGCAACCAGAACAATCCAACTACAATAACAACATATGCATGAAAATGTGTTGGCTCTTATTATATAAAGAAGTGTAAGTCCCAATGATACAATACATCCATGTAAACCTGGTATCCTCAAGAATGGAATGTTACAGCCGCATCCGCCTTCTCCTCCAAAGAGATGAACTAGCTCCGTGCAGTGGATAAGCCAAGGTGCATTACAATATTGTACAAGCTTTCTCCAAGAGAGACTTATCAGAAGCTTAGATAACCAAAAGCCTCTGCAATGAGTTATGAGGGATAATCTATAGCGAAGGGTGGGGTGGCCCTTGACATACCCATTGTGACTATTCAACTACCCTCATGACTCTTCACTTACTCGATGACTGTTACATCCACTATTGACACATGAATTACACGTGACATGACTCAACATTACAATGCACATGTACCCATGTGAACATAATGGCTTGAGAAAGCCAAACTAGACATCACTCTGACTTAGACAACTATAGAAGTCTAACTACTCAACATCTTCATGCTGATCAATAGTAAAATATTGATGCCAAGATTTGTAGTCTATGATAGTGTTTGTGTGTTCCACGGTGACATCCGTCTGAAACCTGACCTTTTCCTCCATAACATCCGAGTACACTGCTCACGCTCCTTTTTCTAACTTGTCTCAAGGCATGCACATCATTGTATTCAATGTAGCTGGACCAGAAACATACTTGTGCATGATGTCCGCATTGATAAGCATGTCTGGGCTAGTGGAGATGTGCATCAACTCGTCGAATTACAAGTCAAGCTCTAGTTGGACCTGCTTCTTTGTCTTCACATGCGTGAGAGTCCCAATTGATGGGATCACATGTGTGCACACCACAACATTGATACTCTTGAATACTCATGCATGGGAGGCCTGTATGATAGTGATGAACTGTGGGAGCTCTTCATAATTTTGGATCTGACTCCGGATACATGCTTTCAGCTCGACCGCATTAACCCTCACCATCTTAGGCAAGTGATGTGGGCATCCCTTTTACTTCATCATCTATGTTTTCATGCCATCAACAACAACATGCACATTCATCAAGATGCGTGCTCTTCTAGCACATCGCTGATGCCATCTAATGAGATGGACGACTGCCTTATGCATGATACCAAACTTGGAGTATAATGATTGCATAACTGTGTCAAGGGAAAATAATTCATCTAGTATTGCCTTCTTCAGTTCAACCCGGGTGGAAATTGTCACCAAGTATCCTCCTTGCTTGCCCATTTGTAGTTCCTTTTCCATTCACTCATTCTTAGCTATTAGGAAGTGTGCACTTGAGCTAGTGGCTTCAGCATACACTCTGGTTGCATCGGCAAGGCAACTGGATGTTTGCGCACATCAGTCATGATCACTTGTTCTTCAACTTGTGCATGAGATGTTTGATCCTCTGGAGTTGACACTCTATGAGATTGGACAATTCTATGTTGGGATTCATTGAACGTGGTGTTGTGCATCTCTTCTTCCGGCTAATCACCAAGGATCTCAGTGCCTCCTTGGTCATCTAATACTTTCTCCTCTTCTGGATGCATTGAAGCAGGTGAGTTGACCTCTTTGTGGTGAGGCATAAGGTTAGTGTCCTATTCCAACTCCTGCTGCTTCATGTCTGCATCCAACTGTTGAAGTGCCTGTTCTATCTCATGAGAAAGTCTTTCCCCTGCGATGGTTCACCCTATTTGCCTGATGTCAGTTGTTCAGATGAATCAACTAATTTTATAGGTGTTGCATCTATTGTTTTCACATGTTGCGCCCCCTACTATTCTGTTGTTGTTGTGTTTCCCTCCCCTATTTGCACAACTCTTTTTCCTTTCGAAGTTGCTCTCTCAACTCATGCAACTCATTCTATGCTTCTTCCATTCTCTTCTTATCCTTATTCCTTCGCGTGATTCGCTTGTCACGCTACTACCTATTTTCCTCTATAGCCATAGCTTCTTTCTATAAAAGTGGATCTGCTCGAAACTTGTAGCTTTACTCCTCCTCCATGCGATCGAAAATCTTACTCTTCCCTTTGTCATGGATGGGTATTCTTAGCTCCGCTGCGACTACTGCTATTGCTACTACTACTAGTGTTGTCCATGATGCTGCTTCACACTGCCTTGCTAACCACTCCGTAGCGAATCTGACTGGTTCATTGGGTCTTGAGAAACTGTAGAAATATCTCCATGGGTCCTCCTTGACCCAATGAAATGCCTCGTAGATCCAGTTGAACTAAACTCTTGTGCAAAGATCCTTCACAATGCAATGTGGGTCATATGGATTGTAGCTTCGAAAGTCGAATGGGTACTTCTTCATCAGTTCTTCTTTGACATCCTCTTGCTTGATACTCCAGATCTCATATAACCCAATCCACAATGGAAGAGTGGACCAACTACAGTCTAGTTATCAATCTTGTCGAGATGTGATATGCTACTTCATGCATGACCAGTATGTCCAAGGAAAATTTTGGTAGAACATGCGAAGGCTTCTCCGTACTGAACATTCAGATGAAAGTGTCGAACGGTGAGGCATACCAATTTGCAATTCCTATCAATGCCTCCATTGCTTCCTTTGACATGTAGGGTGGATCCTATTTGAATATCATCTTGTACACAGGGGAGAAAAAATGATCGGATAGCTGTGTAATTACTCCTTTGAAGCTGAATTCAGACGACAACTTAAAATATGTGTTCACAAAAGTCTCCATCAGTGACCATGCCCACTATAAGCCTGAGAACTCATGTTCGGCACAAACTGCATCTAGGATGTAGGCGAAGATGTAAATCTCTACATGCACACCTCCAGGTGACTATCGAACCTTCGTTACTTGCTCCTTTAACTGATGAGCTAGTATGCCGAACCAGTTACATGTTTTCCTTCTCTAGCCAATTGGTCTAGTGCAACTACCCAACTCTGTGGGAAGGTTTCCATGCTTTCTTGGCCATATAGTCGACAAGAAAATATGATCAAGCATTGGTACGCCTTCCTCAGTATCTTTGTCTTGTAGACCTAGTCGGGTGTCAACTTGAATCGAGTTGGCTCCTTTACGCAATTCTTTAAAATGTCTCTGGAGTTAGCACCACTGTTGGGTAAGCTGAATGGAGTCTCCATGATAGTCACGGGCTTTGAAACCTGATACATCTAGTCATAATATTGTTCCCATAAGGTCACAAGCTTCATCCCATTGACACTGCTCAATGTCATCGTATAAGCATTAGTTTGAGAAATTATCCAGTGTCTCATGTCCGTGCATGTGAACATGGGATATCTGCATGCAATCTGGTACAAGCTAGAATTCTAAATGTTCACATACACCTGACAGTCTTTGAGATGTTCTCCAAAAGTACCTGCAAATGTTTCATTGACCTCTTGCCACTTTAGTTTGATATCCTTGTCTAGATACCGCTTTGTATCTTTGTAGATTATAAGACTAGAGGAAAATTTCTCAGCTATTGCTCCAGTAGCATTTCCATCAGTGTCCTGAGATCCTATTCTCTTGGAATCCATTGAGAGAGATGAACACCTGAAAGATCTGGAGACAAGCAACATGCATGGAAAGAAATATGTCAGCAAAAACGAAGCAAATTTCGGGGAATGACACAACATAAACCTGGGAAACTGATGAGAAATATTGCATAATTTCTTCTGGAAGGCGAGGTGAATGGCTACCAAAACTGTGCAAAATGTAGTCTGGGTTGTTTTGGAGGTAGGACTGGCTGTTGGATCTATGCAATCTAGACTGGCTGCTGACTGTTGGGATTTCGCAATCCACAATTCCAGCTGGGAGGGACTACATGCCCAGGGACTGCATTGTGCAATTTCCTGGGCCAATAGTCACTGTCTTCTAGAAATGTGCAAAATAATCCTGCAGGTCAGTGTTGGGAAAAATGGGCATTTCTGGAGAGGAAGGCATAGCCTTCCTTCCCTAGATTGCCCAATGAAATCTCAATGAAGGCAGAGTCCAGGCCAAGGTTGGCCGACTCACTGACAGGAAACTGAAAGAAAATAAGACAGTGAATGCATGGTGACACTAAGTGAAAGTAGAAGTGATTGACAGTGCATGCAAAACATGAATGAAAGATTCAGTAAACAGATCAACATGCATGTCGGTGAATCGATTCGCCGGTTCGGCGAACATTCATGCAAAACAGTTTCATGCATGTGACAATAGTGAGATAGCAGTGAAATATGAAATAGAGCTAGGACAAGCTATTATACATGTAAGTGACAAAAAGAGTTCAAAGAAATCATAAAAACAACACTCACAGAAGCGAATAAACAAAAAGAGATAGAAATGTTGAAAAACACAAGCTGAGGCCACTTACCCGTGAATAGTTGAGCCAGACGTGTCAAAGAGTCTTGGATGTGTTGTGGGATGTCAAAGCTCCAATATGGATGTGAATGAATGAGCTTTGATACATTGAATAGATAATTTTGGGCTCATGACAGGCATGCCACAAATCTAGGAAAAAGCGACACTTGGAGGGAAGTTTCTAAGAAAACTTTACATGTAACCCCCAGCTGTTAAAAATAGCTCCTTGAATCATGTGATGCCTTTTGCATGTTTCCTTTTGCTATTCCAGGAAGAGCAAGTCATCCATGCATGCAAGTCAAGTTTCCTTGGTCCCAAGTGGAACTGGTCAACCAGATTGCTCATGCATGCAGCTGCTCAAGTGCTTGAAAAAAATGCACTTTTCTAGATGGGAGCTGGGCTGATTGCCCAACTTGTTTGCATAATTTTGGGAAAGAGCAGCTGAATGCTACCCATATTTTTGAAAATTCTAGGCTAAGAGCCCTACTGGGGAAATTTGTATAATTTCTGCTAGGAGTGTTGGATGGCAGATTGCACAATTCTGGAGCCTAGCAAGCTTGTTGGCTTATTGGGCCCTGACCCAGGTTCGAAAGAGTTATTAGCCAAAAAAATCCTGCAGCTACCAGCCCTTTCAACAATAGCTTGCAGAGCGCGGACTGAGGTCTCTCTCTAGGTAGTAGGGGAGGGTGTTGGAACGAGGTTTTCACACACTTGGGATGTCTTGATGTGGTCTAGACAGGTTGCGAACTGTTCTGTGGCTTCGCGCTACTTTACTTCTACATAGATCCAGAACAAGGCACTTCTTTAAGAGTTATTATTTATGAGTTTGTTATAGATCAGATCTACTCCTTATAGTCTTTAAGCAAATATTTAAACTTAAAACCTTGTGCATGCAATTATAAAGAAAGATCAAAACCCATAGAATAGATCATGCATAAATTCAGAACATGAACAATAGACAGATTCACAAGAAACCACACAATGATTCAGAAATTATTATCTTTATTGATCTTCTCTTCAGTATAACTAGATCTACCCTATGCACTCAGCTGCAAGGGTCCACACACACAGCTACAGAATCTACCAGGCCTCTGCACACATAGTTGCAGAGCCTCTATCTTTCTACCAACTCCCTTGACTCGGACTTATAGACGCTCCAAGACTTCTTGCCTCATAAACCCATTACATTCCAGATCAAGATAATACTTACCAAAATATCCATTCTAACCATAGCACCTTGCTCTATTTATACATTTCCATGGTCTGTGGACCATGGACACGCCGACTCATTTTACATTATTTTTGGGTGGACAACCCTTTGACTTGACTCATTACACTTCATGCTCCGCACATCTCGCGGAGTCTTTACCATACCTTTACCTAAAATTGCAGGCTTTGAGCCCCAAAACCATTACACAGGGCCTTCGCTACCCAACAGTCTCCCAACACAATCATCGTGGCTTGTCCCGAGTCACTTGGCTGGTGCGACAATCTTCGTGCGGAGGTCAGTCAGCAACTTTTGTGCTTTGCTTGTACTTGCAGCAAACTCTTCCACCATCCATTGTACCTGTGCTCGGATTCTCACCATGGTACTCATGGGATGCCTGGTAGCCATGTGTTTGCTAGTCTTTACTGGTTCAGATCTTTAATATCCAAGTGTTGGCGACAGATTTTTGAATGGATCCCTTCCCTCCACTTTTAGTTCATTAATAGCAGCTAGGCTACAGATCTTGTCGTATCTAGCTCGAAACTTCTATCTTAATGGCCTACTACCCACTCCCGCCTATCATAACTTGAATTTTGTGTCAGGAATAGTGGTGTTAATGGTCACCTCTAGACCTTTCCGTGTGGTAGCACAACCTTTGTGGCACAGCCATGATTTGGCAGGCTGAATAACTCTGCACTGAACCTATTTTCCATGTCGGCTTCCCGCAAACTTGTTTATAGTCTCGCACCTTATTTAAACTACTTGAGGTGCTGGGAATGTGCTTTCTACAGCTAGTCAGGTGGTCACACCCCCAGTGTGATGTCTTAGCTTTTCCTGCTAGCCTGAGCTGCGAGCACCTTTTGAGTGCCTCTATAGCTGTTATCTCTTCGTGCATTGTTGTGTGGGGTGTATCCTTCCGTAGGAGTGGGCGTAGCCATGATAGCAGGGTCACAGCTCGTTTTATTTTTTCAAGAGACCCGACCAGGCCTGGTTCCCTTATGTGCGGACTCACGTAGCCGACGTGGCCATCGCTACTTTCCGCATTGTTGATTCCCTCCCCTACTAGAGCGCTTTTCTTTCGTAGTCGTGCCCATAGTTTGTTGATTGTGTGAGGCGTGCTGCTACCCCGCTTATTCTGGGCTCCTTCCTTTCTTATTATTGACAATATCATCTTTGCCTCCCTTCTATTAGGGTCCCATCAAACCCATGGTATCCACAACTTCCCAGTGGATCATTTTATCGAGTAGACACTGTGCATGCTTCCCACTATTCCCCTCTTGACTTTGTCACGGGCTACTGGCGAACTGGATTGTTGTAGTGAATTCAGATTTATGATTCTGATTTGGTTGGGTGCCTGCACAACATATACCTATAGCCTACGCTGGCAATGGATGCTTACCCCATTTTTCCCTCCAACCCGTACATGTACCTACCTCCGACATCTGTGCCACTTTCTCCAGATCTTTGTGCATGTACTCCATTCCTGAGCAATTGTTTCACATGGTACCTCTGTGGGGGCATCTGGTTGCTTTTGTCTCAAATTCATTGTTGCGCATTGGTCGACTGGTTCCTCTGCCTTCATGGCTTCCTCATCAGTTGGCCGCTCCCTTGCCTCTATCATTACACGTCATAGGGACCTAACCATCATATTACAATTTAGTGTCGTTACCTCATGCAATCAGTTTTGCCATCGCTCAATCTCTTCATCCAAGTCTGACGTGTAGGAACTATCATGGTCCCATGAGATTCGTCCGTCCTCTATCAGATTCACTTGGTCCTAATCTTTCGATGTGATCTGGTTGATACAATCTATTTCATTTTCGTTTTCCTCATCACGCACTAGCTCAATATAGTGCACCCCTTCAGCTGGGTCCAGCAGGACCACTATGCGGAGAGATTTTTTCTTGAATACTATTTTTCATTTCTTTAGATTGATGACTCCATTCATATCTGTTGCCCAATCTATCCCTAGAAACGCAGGATATGGGTTATTGTCATCCATAATTTCTATGAACTCAAAATTGGTTTGTGTGCTTACACCTCCGATGTCTACTGCAACTCCTTGCAGTCTTCCCATAGGAAAGATCTTCTGTTGGTTCGCCATCCATAATTGGATAGGAGACAATTGTAGTGCAGGCCTGCCCATGCGCTCCCAGGTCTGTTTAGGAAGGACATTCGCATCTGACCCTAAGTCCATAACAACCTAATCCATCTCATATTCCCCAATCTGGGCAGCCAATTGTATTTCCCGCCCAGTTCGCAACACATGCTTGCTTAGCTTCCAGACCATTTGAGGTTCATCCAATCCTGCACACCTAGTTATCAACTCTTGCAATCCCTTCACCACGTTAGTATCCCGTAGTAGCTTCATGCATGTCTCTAAGAAGGTAGTTAGCATAAAAGTATCCCTCTCCGACTCTGTTTGATCCTTGCTACCCGAAGCTTAATCTTTCATGAATCTCTTGTTAGCTTCCATAAATGTTTCCTTCACGCGCTCCAAATCAAATTCTGGTTGTTTTGTAGGGGCCTTACAAACCCATGCATCCTCCTCTAGTCGCTTCCCCTTATCTTCTCCTATAGTTGCACCACTTCTGAGCATCATATTCATGTTACGGTCTTCCTTGTGTAGATCAGCCTTCATCATTTGGATGTTATGAGTGGGAGTAGCTAGAAGTGCCCCTTTTTCCCACATCTAAGCAATTAGCGTGGGGCAATCAACTGCTTCGTGGCAAAACTGGTAATAGTACGGGAAACAAGCTATGGTCGGGTTCGTGCAATCACGCACATAGTGCCCTGGTCCTCCATAATTATAGCAGATTAATTATCCTCGTCCACGTCCAGGTCCCATTCCCCCTTGCCCCTGTCTACTCCTTGGAATCCCCCCCACGTTATTTCTGCAGTGGGATCCTGCCCACATGCCTCCATCTGCATCCTGTAAGCAGGTGTTCGATCCATCAACAACTCATAACTTCGACAATTTCTTTCATCATGGCCCACCATCCCACAAAAGTTGCAAAATAACTACTAGGGGGGGGTGTCTCAGACTCTACAATAGATGACAGTTGTCCATGGCATGCTTTCCTCCCACCTAACAGATCGTGCACCAGAGTGCAGTCGCCACGCTTGGCCCTGCTTGTACCCCTGGTCGCAATGGTATTGGTCCCCCCGTTGCCACATAGTTCACAATGACTGGATAGTGATCCTTATGATGGCCCTGGGCCTTACATTTGATACACCACACCTCTTCGCACACTTTTGACCGAGGTGCCTGTCCTTGTTTCAAACTTCGCATCTCTAAACATAGGTTTGGTATTTGCACATGGATTTGCTGAACTCCCAACCCTGGATCCTGTATTGGGGTTTCGTGTAACCTCATTGCGGTCTCTAATGCTATGGCTTGGGTTGAGATCTTTTGTTGTGATAGTGTCGTCCTCAGATGTGGTGTCAAAGATGCCACAAACCACTCACAGTGTTGCGCATCCGTCAATGTCATGTTAGCCTTTTGGAGTATGCTTTTCAATCTCTGATCCAGATCCCACAGGGTGTCACTAAGTAACATCGTGATTTCCTTAGACCCAATGACCGACTACGTCTCTGATTTTGGCCGACCAAATTCTTTGTTCAATGCATCCTGGATCGCCGCTATTCCTGCATTCGAATGATCACTTGAGTACTTTATATACCATGTCAACACGCAGTCCTGCAGCACGCTAACTAGAGTAAACATTTTGATGTTATCATTCATTATGCCTTATGCTTTCCATACAACCTTTACCAAAAACCAGAACTGACCTGGTTCCTCATTTTTGGTAAGGAGGGGGCCACGAGGATTCAATTGGATCTAGACAAAATTGCATAATTTCTAGAGGGAAGCATGGTTTCCCTCTAGAAATACACAATTTTCTTGGGGAAGCTTCTCAGCCTATAGCTGGACCAAGTCTGGGTGAACAACCTGTGAGGGGAATGCATCAAGTTGTGCTCAACAGGCTGCCTTTGTGCATGAAAAGCACTAAAGCTTGTGTACTTGACGAAGTAAGTCAAGGTGTTGTGAAAGGTTGGTAGTGAGGCTCCAAAACGGGCTAAAGCAAAATTTTGGAGGGTGGTTGTAGCCGTTACAAAACTTGGTGACACACTGGTAGAACTCCAGCTCTCTGGATGGACATTTTTCGTGAAAAGAAAGTCTAACACCTCCAGAAGTATTGTTCAGTTCTCATCTCATATTGGTTACACACTAGCTTGATTGGAATATGTAGCATATGCCAAGCTCTTGGTCGATTGACACACATTCCAAGCCAAAGCAACACAATTATTTCGATTGGGGTTGAGTGGTATATTGTTCCACAAGCAGTATAGTCATCACAGTGTTAGTTTCATCTCTGGTGTTTCTCCACTTATAGCAGGCCTGGACAGTACCCCAGTGGAGTCACACAGGAACACAAGCATGGCTCTGTTTCCAGTGAGTCTAGTCATTACCTCGGTGAAGTTACGTGCATCAACTCCCTATGCAGGAAGTCTTTCTCTTCTTCGCCTTATTCATTTTGAAATTTTGAAATTTTTTTGACTTTTTCATTTTTTCATTTTTCATTTTTTCAACTGTGCATAACACTTATTCATTTCAGAGGTGGAAGAGGCATCCTGACTTATTGAGAGCAGAAGAGGTTATTCCAGTAGAAAAGTAGTTTAATGTATCTTTGACGTGCCTGTTAAGGTTTTCCCCTTCACCTTACTCCACTAGACTGAGCTGACAAGGGTTAACCCAAAAACAACTGACTAGAGAAGGTGACATTCATTACCGTGCAAGCATTGTGTTTTCACCAAGGTTCACTTCGAACAGTATGTATATTCCTTTGATGTATCACTGAATAAAAGTAACAAGCTCTTCATGCAGAGGCAAGATGACAAATAACCAAGTAGTGATAGCTGTACAAGCCCTGTTGTACTTCATCCACCTTGTTTCAAGACTCATATATGGTTTCATGCAAAACTAACCTGCAAACAAAGGAAACGAGCGATACGAAACAAGCGAACTAACAAATTACAAAGCAAAGCAAGAGCCTAAGAAAAAGTGACAGAAAATGAAGTAAGAAAACAAGCAAACAAAGCGACTAAGAAGACAACCATGCAAGCAAACTAATTGAAAGAAAACACTACTCCTACTCCTACCCTAATGATGCATGGGCCTAATCACATGAACTGATATTTCCAATGCATCCATCGATGCATCAGTAGGCCCATGTTGGTGATGGCTTCGTCTGTGAGCAACCCAGATGTGCGAACTAGCAAGGAAGAAAGATATAACAATCAAGACAACCACACTTTGTGTTTGATAGTGCCCATAGGGCATAAGTGAGTGCAAGTGCATAACGAGTAGTCCGTGCACTTATCATGGTGTTGTGTGACACTATGTGAAACTTTGAAGCATAAGCACACTCTTGACTGAGACATGCCAGCAAGCGAAAGAAACGAAGATAACTTGTGTCATACACGTGTGTTTGCAATGTATGATTCCTCCAATGCATGAGCGATGGGATCATGCAACTCGAGTGGAGGAGATGTGATCTATGTGTGATATGGATCTTTAATGTATATAGATGAGTGATGAGGAGCCTTGGGTGATTGAACAGTTTCCTGACCAGAAGTGAGACTAAATCCAAGAGAGTGAGGACCTGACATAACCATCAGCCTGGGCTGAAGTGCCTTGACATTCTTGCGTGTTTCAACTTCATCATCAGGTAGATCATCATAAATTGGTGGCTTTGAAAGATCAACTATAATAGAGTCATGATCATGATAAAATATGGAAACAAATGGATCATGACCGCCATGATCAGAAAAATCAATGATTTCAATAGCATCATCATGATCAGATGAATCAAACAGAGGGGAGGATGTAAAGCGAACAAATTCATCCTCTATGTTTCTAAAAAATATAGATGAAAGATCAAGTGGATTTTCAATGAATAACTTGTCCTCTCCATTGTTGAATGATGGACCATCATCTGATGAGTCCTGCGAGTGATAAAAAAGGGATGCATCTGTGGATGAAGACACACGTGTGAAATCATGGATGGAAAGTTCACCAAAGATGTTAGGAAAGAATGAAAGGGGCTAAGATGGAAGGGAGTCATCCTTCACCAAGTGCTAATGCTCAAGCTCCCACTCATACTCTTCATTAATGAAAGCGCATGTTGGTTTTGCAGCACCAAATTCATCAATGGGTTGTTCCTCGTTCACAACAAGTGAAGAGTCTGGAATGGAAAAACACAAGACATCATCATCTGGAGGAACACCCGAGTGTGAAGAAAGAGGTAACAGAACAAAATGCATATGAGAAATTGAAGGAATCACAACCAAATCTATGTGAATATTGAGTGAAGTGATGTTCGGATAATGTGAAATATGAAGAGGTGTGTCAGTGTGATCTTCAACATCACTCAGTAGTGGTGGAGTTGTTGAATGAGAGGGAGGCAGGAAATTATTCGAGACAGTGACCACATCCACATGAGATTGAATAGCTCTAGCAATGAAGAATGTTGAGTGAGGCTTGATATCAAGCTTCTTCTCGGGATGGATAGATTTCTTAAGGCAATACTTGAACCAGTCCCAAAGATAGGCAAATTTCATCTAGCTCCTCAGAGCTTGAAACTGCAAGTCACAGAAGCGCTGCCAAAAATCAATAATGGATTCATGCGGAGCCTTCCATTGCTATAACAGTTTTTGGTCAAGATGGTCTAGATCAAAATTATAGAAAGTGTCTTCAATAAGATCACAAAATTGCTCAAGTGAGTGCACGTTGTCAGCCAATAGGCTGAGAAATCAATGACATGGAGATTCGTGAAGTGTGTGTGCAAGAAGCAAGCTAGCATGTTCATTAGAACACCCATCTTCCTCATGAATCATGGAAAGAAAGGCATGTGAGTACTCAGGCCATGCCACTTCGCCTTCACCATCATACGTGAAAGTGGAAAAGAGATCGAAAAACTCCCCTGAGATGGAGACATCTTCATGATTTGAAAAACATCACAGAGGGAGAAGAGTGCAAGAATCCATGAAAGGTATGCAAAGGTTCAAAACAAGATGACAGGACACAACTTATCATCTGGTCCTCCTTCTAGCACCAGAAATGTTGATGGTATTGGACCCACCAACATGTCAAGGGGATATCCCTGTTAAGAAGTCCCAATTATACTTCAGATCATTTGGTGTAGGAGTCCCTGCAGTGGGTCGTAAGGTAATTCCTTGACCGCGATGTCACACAAAGGCAAGTAAGATAACTCTGTCAGTAGAAAGGGTGTGGCCTCTACAGTGAGTCAAGGAAGGTGAATGAAAGGTTCTAACACATGGGGGGTGAGATGAGTGTGCCCCTTGGAAACCTATAGCAGTACTCAGCTGGGAAGGAAACACAAGAGTGAAAATGCATCACAAGTTGGAAAGCAGGTCAACCGACAATCCAAAGTGATTGTTAAACCAACAGAACATCTGGAACAAGATTCATATATTACATATGAAGCAGTTCATACAAAAATACGTAAGCTAAATAGCATACATTGCTAAGAAACCGGAACAGTCCAACTACAATAACAACATATGCATGAAAATGTGTTGGCTCTTACTATATAAAGAAGTGTAAGCCCCAATCATACAATACATCCATGTAAACCTGCTAGCCCCAACAGTGGAACGTTATAGCCACATCTGCCTGCTCCTCCAAATAGAGAAGCCAAGCTGTGTTACAATACTGTCCAATATTTCTCAAAGATAGTCTTACCAAAAGCTTGGCTGACCAAAAACCTCTACAATGAGTTATGAGGGACTTTTTATAGCAAAGGGTCAGGTGGCACTTGACATTTCCCTTTGTGACTATTCAACTACCCTCATTACTCTTCACCTACTCTATGATTGTTACATCCACTATTGACACTTGACTTACACTTGACATGACTCAACATTATAATGCACATGTACCCATGTGAACACAATGGCTTGAGCAAGCCAAACTAGACATCACTCTCACTTAGACAAATATAGAAGTCCAACTGCTCAACATCTTCATGTTGATCAACAACAACATATTGATGCCAAGCTCTATAGTCTCTGACAGTGTCTGTGTGTTTCGTGGTGACATCCATTTGAAAGATGACCTTTAGCTCCATAACAGTAGGGTACACTTCTTGGGCTCCTCTGACCAACTCATCTAAAAGCATGCCATCATTGTCTTCAATGTGGCGGAACCAGCAACATACTTGTGCATGATGTCTACACTGATAGGCAAGTTAGGGCTGGTGGCAATGCACATCAACTCGTTGGATTATGGCTCAATCTCTAGTCGGACTTGCTTCTTTGTCTTCGTCTGGGTGAGAGTCTCGATTGATGGGATCACATGCGTGTGCACCACAACATCCATACTCTTGAATACTCATGCATGGGAGGAATGTATGCTAGTGAAGAACTATGGGAGCTCTTCATAATTCCGGATCTGACTCCAGATACATGCGTTTAGCTCGGCCGCATTGACCCTCATCATCTCAGGCAAGTGAAGTGGGGCTCCCCTACACTTCATCGTCCATGTTTTCATGTCATCAACAACAACATGCACGTTCGTCAAGATGTGTGCTCTTCTAGCACATCGTTGTTGCCATCCGTTGAGATGGACGACTGCCTTATGCACAGTACCAAACTTGGAGTACAATGCTCGCATAACTATGTCAAGGGAAAATTCTTCATCTAGTATTTCCTTCCTCAGTTTAGCTCAGACAGGCATTGTCACCAAGTCTCCTCCTTGCCTGGCCATTTGTATTTCCTTTGTCATTCACTCATTCTCAGCGATTAGCAAGCACAAAATTGAGCTAGTGGCTTCGACATACACTCTGGTTGCATCAGCCAAGCCATCTGGATGTTTGCATACATCATTCACGATCAATCGTTCTTCAACTTGTCCAGGGGATGTTTGATCCTTTGGCGTTGACACTCTATGAGACTGCACAACTCTATGTTCAGATTCATTAAACAAGATGTTGTGAATCTCTTCTTCTAGCTGATCACCAATGATCTCAGTGCCTCCTTGGTCATCTGAGACTTTCTCCTCTTCTGGATGCATTAAAGAGGGTGAGTCGACCTCTTTGTGGTGAGGCATGAGGTCGGTGTCCTATTCCAACTCCTGTTGCTCCATGTCTGCATCCAACTGTTGAAGTTCTTGTTCTATCTCATGAGCAAAGTCTTGCCCTTGTGATCGCTCACCCTATTCACCTGATGCCAGCTATCCAAATGAATCAAGTACTTGTACGGGTTTTGCTTCGTCTATTTGCACATATTTCACCCCCTATTGTATCTGTTGTTGTTGTGCTTCCCTCTCATGTTTGCATAGCTCTTGTTACTTTCAAACTTACTCTCTCATCTCATGCAACTCCTTCTCTACTTCTTCCATTCTCTTCTTATCATTCTACCTTCGCATGATTCACTTGTCGCATTGCTGCCTCTTTTCTTCTATAGCCATAGTTGCCTTCTCTACAAGTGGATCTACTCGAAACTTGCAACTTTTCTCCTCCTCCATGTGATCAAAAATATTCCTCTTCCCTTTGTCGTGCACTGGTATGCTTGGCTCTACTGCCACTGCTGCTACTACTGGTGATCTCCGTGATTCTACTTCGCTATCCACTCCATAACGAATCCGAATGGTTCATTGGGTCTGGAGAAAGTGTAGCAATATCTCCATGGGTCCTCCTCAGCCCAATGAAATGCCCCGTAGATCCAGTTGAACTGAACTCTCATGCATTGATCCTTCACAATGCAATGTGGGTCATACGGATTGTAGCTTCGAAGGTTGAATGGGTACTTCTTCATTAGTTATGCTTCGACATCTGCCTACTTGATACTTTGGATCTCATATATCCCAATCTGCAATAGAAGAGTGGTCCAAGGTGCCTTCTTCCACTGTAGTCTAGTTGTCAATCCTACCGAGATGTGATATGCTACTTCCTGCATGACATGTACGTCCAAGGGAAACTTTGGCAGAACATGCAAAGGCTTCTCCACATTGAACATTCAGATGAAAGTGCTAGACGGTGAGGCATACCAATCTGAAATGCCTATCAATGCTTCCATTCCGTCCTTTGACATCCAGGGTGGATCCTATTCGAATATCATCTTGTACAGAGGGGCGATAAAATTATCAGACAACCGTGTAATTACTCCTTTTAAGCTGCATTCAGACAACAACTTGAAATATGTGTTCACAACAGTCCCCGCTGGTGACCATGCCCACTATAAGCCCAAGAAATCGTGTCAGGAAAAAGCTTTATCTAGGATGTAGGTGGACATGTAAATCTCTACATGCATACCTCCGAGTGATTGTCGAGCCTTCATTACTTGCTCCTTTAGCTTATGAGTCAGTATGTCCAACCAGTTACATGGTTTTCTTTCTCTAGCTAATTGTTCTAGTGCAACTACCCAACTCTATGGGAAGGTTTCCGTGCTTACTTGGCCATATAGTCGACAAGAAAATATGATCAAGTATTGGTATGCTTTCCTCAATATCTTTGTCTTGTAGACCTGGTTGGCTGTCAACCTGAATCGTGTAGGCTCCTTTGCCCAATTCTTCAAAATGTCTCTGGAGTTAGCACTATTGTTGGGAAAGATGAATGGAGTCTCCATGATAGTCACAAGCTATGACATTTGATACATCTCATTATAATCTTGTTCCGAGAAGGTCACAATCTTTGTCCCACTGACACTGCTCAAAGTCATCATCTTGGGATTAGTGTGAGAGACGATCCAATGTATCATGTCAGCGCATGGGAACATGGGATATCTGCATGCAATCTAGTACAAGCTATTTTTGAATGTTCATGTACACTTGATGGTCTTTGAGATGTTCCCCAAAAGTTCTTGCAAATGCTTCATTGACCTCTTTCCACTTTAGTTTGATTTCCTTCTTTAGATACAACTTTGTATCTTCGTAGATCGGTAGACTAGCTGACACTTGCTTAGGTGCATTTCCGTAAGTGTCCTCAGATCCTGTTCTCTTAGAATCTAGTGAGATAGATGAACACCTAAAAGATCTAGAGATAAGTAACATGCATGGCAAGAAATATGTCACGAAAACAAAGAAAATTCTGGGGAATAACACAGCACATACCTAGGATACTAATGAGCAAGATTGCACAATTTCTTCTCGGAGGCTGGGATACTAGTTAGCAAAACTACGTAAAAGGAAGTCTAGGTTGTATGGAACGCATGACTAGCTGCAGGATATGCACAATGCACAATCTAGACTAGCTGCTGACTACTGGGATTGTGTAATGTGAATTTCCAGCTAGGAGGGACTACAGGCCTAGGGAATGCATTGCATAATTTGCTGGGCCAACAATCACTATCTTCTAGAAATGTGCATAACAGTCTTGGAGGCCAGTACTGGGCAAAAATGTGCATTTCTGGAGAGGAAGGCAGAGCCATCCTTCCCCAGACTGTGCAATGCAATATGAGTGAAGGCAGAGTCTAGGCCAAGGTTGACCTGACTCGCCTGTGGGCAACTGAAAGCAAATGATATAGTGAATGCATGGAAACACTAAGTGAAAGCAGAAGTGATTGACATTACATGCAAAACATGAATGAAATATTCAGCAAATAGATCAACATGCATGTGGGTGAAGCGATTCACCAGTTTGGCGAACGTTCGTGCAAAACAGTTTCATGCATGTGACAGTAGTTAGATAGCAAAAAAAAATGAAATAGAGCTAGGATAAGCTGGTATACATGTAAACAACAACAAGAGTTCAAATAAATCAAGAAAAAAACACTCACACAAGAAAATACACAGAAGGCGACAGAAATGTTGAAAAAGACAAGTTAAGGCCACTTACCCATGAATAGATGAGTCGAGTGTGTCGAAGAGTCCTAGATGTGCTATGGGATGTTAGAGCTACAAGATCGATGTGAAATAGTGAGCTCTAATGTGTTGAATAAATAAGTTTGGGCTCATGACACACATGCCATAAATCTAGGAAAAAACAACACTTGGAAGGAAGTTTCTAAGATAACTTTGCTTGTAACCCCCAACTGCTAAAAATAGCTGCTTGAATCATGGGATTTATTTTTCATGTTTCCTTTTGCTATTCTGAGTAGAGCAAGTCATGCATGCATGCAAGTCAAGTTTCCTTGGTCCCGAGTGGAACTGGTCAACCAGACTATTCATGCATGTAGCTGCTCAACTGCTTGAGAAAAATGCTCATTTTTGGTTGGGAGATGGGCTGACTGCCCATGTGGTTTGCGTAATTTTTGGGAAGAGTAGCTGGCTGCTACCTAGATTTGCACAAATTTAGGGCTGAGCAGCCCTGCTGGGGAAATTTTTGCAATTTCTGTTGGGAATGTTGTCTGGAAGAATTACGCAATTTCTGGAGGGAAGGCTGGTTTCCCTCCAGAAATGCACAATTTTCTTAGGGAAGTTGCTCAGCCTATAGCTGGACCAAGTCTAGGTGAACAACCTGGGAGGGGAATGCATCAAGTTGTGCTCGCCAGGCTGCCTTTGTGGATGAAAAATGTTGAAGCTTGTGTACATGACGAAGCAAGACAAGGTGCTGTGAAGGGTTGGTAGGGAGGCTCCAAAATGGGCTAAGGAAAAATTTTGGGTGTGGTTGTAGCCACTACAACATAACCCAAAGGGTAAAATTGATCTTTCAATGCAGAAATAAAATTGGACGAAGAGGAAAGAAGGTTACCTAACTTTTTGCTGCCCTTCTGCAACTTGCTCTCCCACCAAATCAGAGCAGTGCCACTCAGGCGAAGAGATGCTAACTAGAACTTTACCTCATCTTTTTCTATATGCTAAATCTAAAAGTAGACCTTTATCTATCTTATCCAATTATTAAGTTTTTTTACACTACTCTCTCCATTATACATGGGTAGGTCAAAATTTACATCTAGCTTGAACAATGTTTTCTTAGATGTATGTTTGGAATCACGATTAGAGTGATGAGAACTATCACTTGAAGAAGGAGAGGGAGGAGGCTCTTCTCCACCACATTCATGATTTGTTTATCTATTGTCATCGACATCTTCCTTCTTGTGCCCAAGTGCCTTCTCATACTATGAAAACAACTTGTCCACATTCTCTGCCATATTGTAGAATACCTTGCAAAAATTTTGTTCCTCTTCCCAACAAGCTTCTTCCTTTTCCATGTTTCTTCTCCGTTGTGCACGCCCTGCTTCAGGATCAAAGGGCTTAAGCATTCCTTCACCTTTTCTCAACTTGTTCCGGGTTAGCATACACTCATGCAATTCACATTGACAGAGACCCGCTCCGATACCAAACTTGATCCAAGAACTTTTACTTATAGATGCATTAGAATTACATGAAATAGAGATTATTAACCATGGAACTTAAAAGCACATAAAACAATGTGGAAATGACATGATAAGCAAGAAAGCATGACACAAAGATTTTATTATGGAGTTCATCCAATTTGGACTACATCTCTGGGCCTTGCTTAATAGTGGGGAGGCCTTCTTTCATTAAGTGGCATAAAAGAGATAAAAGTACAAGCAACATTCATTTACAATCCTTATACCTCCAAGCTAGAAGATGGAAGAAGAATGTCGAGATAAGCTTCAGAAACAGATAGTACCACCGAAATCTTGGCAAACAATAATGTAAAAACGCCTATCCGAACACCCAATTCAAATAATCAGGCTTTCTACACGCTCTCAAAACCTCCCTGTTACTCAAGGCAAGGTTTTGGACCATGCTGCCAGATTGGGTTATTGCTCCATACAATGTTCTCAACTATCACCTACTCTCCTCCTTTTTCCTATACTAACCATCCCATATATATAACTTGATCAGCTGACTCTTCAACTTCGGGCAGTTCCAAACATAAGACGAGTTTTATCAAGCAGGCATTTCCAACAAAGATTCTCGAGCCGTGAATAATACATAGGTAACAAAACATGTTTAAACATAGAAAATTTGGTTTAACACTGTTTTCACATGAATTGGCATATTCCTTGAATCCCAGCGGCTTTATCAGCACTGATAACCCATCGGTGCAAATATTGCAGATCGCAAATGGTGTTTCAATCAGTTGATAGACCCAAGCCTTTACAAAAAGCACCCTACAATAACAGCGAACCCGGAGGGCTATTAAACATAATACATAATATATCTGGTCCATAAGACTCATCATAAATTGCAATCGGTAGGAATCGAAGGGTGGTACTCTATGCTATTTCTTCCCTTTGTGAACTGCAATTGTGATATCATAAATCGCAACCTGACCCTGCGATTACGATATCTCACATCATAACCTAGCTTTTTCCTAGGGCTGATTCTTTAAGCACTTCCCTTTTGCGATTCTGATATGTGAATATCATATCACAACTTTTTTTGTCTAGGGATGATTTGAAACCGTTTATTTGCCTCCGATATCAAAATTGCAACTCGATAGTGTTGTGTCCAATTCCTTAACCTGTAGACCTTTGCCTTTTGCGATCAGCAAAATGCAGGACCAATGGCAGCCTGCCACTTGATGCTTCCCCATTTGCTGAAACTTTTTGTCACGTCATCTTCTCCTGCCATCTGTCCAAGTCAATCCTAACTTTGACTTGCTCTAACTTCTTCAAATCAGCTCGAATTCAAGTGCCCTTCACATCGTTGCAACCAGGATGACGAGCACTTAAATTTGATGCTACGTTTATAGCGTTTCTGCTACTTTGAGTTTTGGGCCCCCTTACCATGCCACTTGTACTTTTTAGAGATCCACCTAGATCAAGAAGAAAAGTAGAGTAAAAAAATAATCTCACACACACATAAGACACAATATATGCTCTCTAGGAAACCCTTTCGAGAGAAAACCGAACTCGAAGGAGAGGCCGCTTTACTCTCATTCTCTGTCTGGAAGTATGGTTTTAGGTACAAAGAAGTAATTTCTGTGGCCTGTGAACTACTACAATGCACAGATCCTCTCTGTGTGCTCTACCTCTTATCTCTCTCGGTTATCTTTTCTCAGCTTGGAACAAAATGTTCTCGAAATAATGGAATGTCTCTTCCTCCTACTGGCCCATTATAACACAGCTCGATAGCCTACTAGTGGTTAAGTTTGACTACATCAACTCTTAACTATAGTTATAAGATAGACGCTTGTAGAGTATTTTACATCATGAAAACATGGCTAGCCCCTTTTCCATAAATAATGGGGGCCGATGCGGCATCCTCCAAAATTATAGGTGTGAAAACAGGAAGGTCAACTTTTCATTGGCATAACTTTTGCATACCTAATCCGATTGACGCACTTATTGTGCCATTAGAAATGTCTTTGTGCGTATAATAGCATAAAGTTGTGCTACACTAGAGAAGAAAAGTTTTAACCCCAAAAAACATCATTTTATTCCTCAAAATGCTCCTAGAAGGTTTCATACCTCGTTTTGCCAAACTGGGTCCCACCAATAAAAATGGTCCCGTGAGTTGATTCCTGCACTTTTTCCACTCAAAATGAATAGAGATGGATGAAAAATAATATAATGATCCAATTTGGATCACAAATCTCCATTTTTGGAGGCTTTTGGTCCCCAAAAGAATTTACTAAATGAGGTGAGGAAAATTTTCCTCCACCTTCTCTCTGTTGTACCACTTAGCTTTTCTTGGAAGTTGTCCCTTCAGCCCAATCTCCCAAAGGTCATGTTGCCCCTTTCTTGTAGATCTAGAACTCTTCTATAAAAATATATCTTCTGTCAATTCTGCATTAGTGTCTGGTGTCCTATCCTGCACAGAAGGTAGGACATGTTCCTCTTCTTGATCTAGCATGGAAGGCTCATAGAGTTTCAAATTATCTACATTCACAATTGAGTAAATGCTATTATATGGTGGTAAAATTATTCGATAGGCATTATCACCCACATTTCCAATATCTCAAAGGGACCATACCTTAGAGCCTTGATTTTCTTATGAGGTCCCTACAACCTCTCCTTATTCAATTGTAGCCATACTCTATGTCCCATCTTGAATGATTTCTCTATTTTGTGTTGATCATGGCTAGCCTTATACTTCTCCTATGAATTCTGTTGTCTTTCTTGTAGCTATAGATGGATCTTCTTGATCTTCTCTATAATGTTTCTATCCCTCAAAGCATCTCCTATAATATCTTCCCTCACTCCTTGTTTCCCATATGCAATATCCAAAGGTGAAGGTGGAAAATATCCAAAACAAGTCTCAAATGGGGACTTTCCTATAGAAGTGTGGACTACTATGTTATAATAATGTTGTATATATACGATATTTTCATCCCAGGTCTTCAAATGCTTATGGTTTTATCTCCTCAGAAGTTGTACCAAAGGCTTGTTGATTCCTTCTATGTTCCCATCTATCTGTGGATGGAACTTTGTAGATCTCTTCAACTTTGTGTCCATCCTTTCCCAGAATGTAGTCTAGAATGTACTGATAAGTCATGTGTCCCTATCTGATATGATGCTCCTTTGTATCATAAAGTGCACCCAAACCTCTCCAAAGAACAAGTTTTCCACCTATTACCCACTGATGGCATTTTTATAGGGCATCAGAACACTCTTGCTGAACCTATCAACTACCACGAACATGTAGTCATGTCCCCTCCTAGTTGTCGGTAAACCTCCCACAAATTCCATGGAAATTCTTTCCCAAGGATGATTAGGTACATGTAAGGGATGATATAGACCTTGTTTCTTGTTGCTTGCCTTGCTGGTACAACCAATCATGCATCCTCTTATGAACCTAGCTACTTGCTCTTGCATCTTGGGCCAATACACATACCTCTACAATTTAGCCACTACCTTCCCTACACCAAAGTTCTCTACAACCTTGGAGGTGTGAGCGTCTCTAATTAGCTGCAAACACTCACCTTTAGGAACACATAACTTATCTAGCTTATAAAGTAACCTTTCCTGGAGATGGCAGTCAATGGTGTTGTAACCATCGTGCACATGACTCTGACTCTGCAACTACTGATACACCTCCTCGAAGTCCTCGTCTTCTAAATATGCCTCTCTGTATGCATCATTGATGAATGGTTCCATGTGCATAAGAGTCCTCAAAGCTGTAAAAACCCCATCCACTCGTAATTATTGTTTTGTTGTAGCTTACTCTGGGCCTACGAGTAATGTAATGACTGGTGATTTGTGTGGATTGTTGTCTCCTTTCCCATTAGATAATTCTTCCACTTCTTCACAACTTTCACCATGACATAGAGCTCCTTATTATAGGTAGGGTAGTTAAGAACTAAGCCCTTGAAATACTTCAAAATGGTAGCAAATGGGTTTTCCTCCTTGCATCAAGACAATTCCCATAACATACCCACTCAGATATGTCTCTACTTAAAAGGATTGCTACAAGTTTGGTAATGCTAGAACTAGTCCTTGATTGATCTTCTTATTTAGCTCCTCGAGAGCCTTCTGCTGACCTTTTCACCACTAGAAACTCTTCCCATTTGTTGTTATGGCATGGATCGGTCATGCTAATGGTAAAAATAAGGCTATTATTTTTCTCAGGTACGATGTTTCCCAAATGAAACTCCTGGCCTCAGAAACATTAGTAGGTATCAGCCATTTCATGATGGTGTCCATCTTGGAAGGATCTATCTTCAGCTCTCCTCCACTGATCAAATAACCCAAATACACCAAAATTTTTTGCACAAACTCACACTTCTTAATATTTGCTAGCAGCTGGGGCTTCTTCAATGTTTCTAGCACCTCCGTCAAATGTGAAATATGCTCCTCCCAGGTAGCACTATATACCATTATATCATCCAAATAGACAATAAAAAACGAATCTATAAAAGGGCATTGTACATCATTCATTAATCTCATAAATATAGCTGGTACATTACATAGGACAAATGGAATAACTAACCACTCATACAAAACTCTCCTTGTTTTGAAGGAAGTCTTCCATGTATCTTCTTATTTGATGCAAACCTGGTGATATCCAGACATCAAGTCAAGCTTGGTAAAGTATTTTTATTATTGCAACTAATCCAGCAGATCATCTATCCTGGGTAGGGGGTACCTATTCTTGAGCGTAATTTTATTCAACGGCCTGTAATCTATACACATCTGCCAAGTCCCATCCTTCTTTAGCACAATGATGATGGGTGACCCACATGGTGATGTATTCAGTCGAATGACACCCTGTTCCAGTAGTTGTTGCCACTATTTCTTCACCTCACTTGCTTCTATAACATACTGCCTATATAACCCAATATTTGGCAATGGGTCTAGCAATAGCGTCATCTCATGCTCCACTTCTCTCTTAGGTGGTCACCCTTTAGGATCTCAGAAAACATCCTTTTATGCCTGTAACAACTCCTCCAATTGTTGTTTCTATTTCTTAGTACACCACTGTAGGGATGCCTTACCTCTTATTCACTCCTCTTTAGACTGACTTTCTATTAAAAACAATAAAACATACTTCTTGCTAGAACTGATCAATTTCTTGGCTTGCTTGGCAAGTGAAATTTTTTACTTTCTCTCATGCACATTGATGATGAAAGATTTTCCATCCTTGATGAGTTGGTAATGGTTAGATCTCCTCATGAATATTGCATCACGCATGTACATGTATGGACTCCCAAAGACGATTCCACATACATCAAGGGGAGCCACATCCAGATCTGTCTCAGAAATAAAATCTAAACTGATAGAAAATCTAATTTTACACTGTTTTGTTACCTTCAACTTTGCATCTTTATTTACCCATGCCAGTGGATATCAGTTTGGATGATCATGAACTTCCAACCCCAATTTCTTGACCATCTATGTTGCAATGAGATTCGCCTGTGATTCCTAGTCAAAAAAAGCATCAATCTTTGTCTTCTTGACCTGTATCTTTATATGGAAGAGTTTGGTCATTTATTTCTCTTCTTGTTGCTGAAGGCTACTCAGATTCACCAGCTTCATCATTGATGTACAAACGATCTTCTCATCCACATCCAAGATGATTTCAACTTGGTTGATCGAATCAATGACCATGAGGTTCTTCTTGTTCTTATCTTTCTTCTTGTTCTTTGGGTTTAGCTCTGGATGTAACTTCCAACACTTCTACTCTATATGGCCATCAATGTTGTAGTAGTTGCTAAGATCTTTGTACTGGTGTTTTGTGGTTGACGTCTTTTTATCGTTTCGCCCTTTTTTCTTCGTCTTCCCCTCCTTAGAAGATTCCTATTACTCCTTCTTATTTGATCCACTTGATTGTGCTCTTTCCAGGCCTATGTTCGCGAGGTATTATGCATGTACACAAAGCTCATCTACTGATTTGGGGTTGAACAACATCAATTTCTTGCACAGATGGTGATGCAGACCCCCCAAATACTTGAGGAGTACATATGGGTTCTTTGGAGAGATACCCAACATTATAGCCATATTTTTGAATTTCGTGGTGTACTCTTGAATGCTTTGGCCCAAATTTTGCCTGAAGTAATGCAACTGAATCCACTAGTCCTCCACATACCCAATGCGATAAAATTGTGACTTAATCAGGGTTTTGAAACCCTCCCACTTATTCACTAAGGGTTCTCCCTCCAACCTCAGGGTTTCCATGTGGCTCTGCCACCAACTCAGTGCACGAGCTTCTAATTTCAGCAGCGTGAATGATATCTTTTGCCCTTCCTCGATCTGATGGATGCTAAAATAAACTTCCAGTTTCTGAAACCAGTGTTTCAGCTTCTAAGCATCGATCTCATCATGATATGACTTGATATCGAATTTTGCTTCCATTTTGAATAGGGATTATTTCGCGACACTCAAACTAGGTTTATATTTTCTGATTTCTTTCTTCAGTTGGTTCTTCATGTCTTCCCAATCTCCTGACCCCCTTCTTATTTTTCCTCTACATTCGAATCCCTATCTTCTCCAAATATCCAAATCTTATTTCTTAGGGCCACTGTGAGGAGGTTTACATTGTGATTTATATATGTGACTTCTTGTTTGAGCCATGAAAACCTTGGCTCTGCAGGATCATGAGGTTCATTTACATATTCGTCAGCCATGATTAGGGTTTTACGATTTTCAGCCCTGCCAATTTAGATCCCTGCAATCTCCACAAAATACCCAAATAAACCTTATTTGATACCAAATGATCTGTAAATTGTCATGGATATTCCCATGGATAGTTCATCACAACAAATATGATAATAATATTTAAAATGCTCAAATTTTACGATACTATAGTTTTATTTAATTATAGATCTATAGATTTGACTGTAATTAGTGCATGCATGCGAATGAAAATTAAGCATAAAAGTAGAGAATGAAAAAATAATCTCACACACACATAAGACACAATGTATGCTCTCTGGGAAACCCTTTTGGGAGAAAAATATCAGACCAGGATGTAACTCCTCAAATGAGATTATATTATTCAGTTAGGCTCTTCATTATTATATGCATGAGGGAGTGACTATTGAGTTTCATCTCCCGATGGCTCTCCATTTTCTCTATTATTTAGTTACACTATTTATAGTTGTTCACCCAATCTCTATGATTAGGTGTCAACATTCCCCCACTTAATCTAAAGAGATGTTGGTGAGTCCAAGCATCGTTCTGAATCTTTCAAACTTTTCTCTTCCAAGTGCTTTGGTGAAGATGTCTGCAATCTGCTCATTAGTGGAGCAATGGCGAAGATGGATTGTTTTGGCCTCAACATGATGTCGAATTAGATGATATTTTGTATTGATGTGCTTTGTTAGATCATGGAACTTTGGGTTCTTGGCCAGCTTTATTGCTGAGGTATTGTCAATCATGAGTGGAGTTGAATGTACTTGTTTTACCTCCAAATCTTCAAGAATTTTCTTGAGACACACAATTTCTTTTGTTTCCTCAGCGGTTGTCACATATTCTGCCTTTATTTTGGAATCTACTAGAACTGATTGTTTGTGTGATCTCCACGATACATCTCTTGATCCAAGACTCATAGCATAACCATAAGTAGATACCCCAGTTTCTTTGTCTCCTTCGAAGTCTGAATTAGAGTATCCAATCAAGCTGAAGTCACCCACCTATGTATACTTGAGTCCAAAGTCTTGAGTTCCCTTCAAGTACTTTAGTACTCTTTTTGGAATAGACCAATGTCCCTCACAAGGCTTTTGCATAAACCTGGAGAGGATTCCAACAGAAAATTAAATGTCTAGTCTGGTACTATTCAAGTAGTTGAGAATTCCTACAAGTTGTCTATACTTTGTTGCATCCTCAAATTCTTTTCCTTCAATGGATGTGAGCTTTAAGTTTTGTTCCATTGGAGTAGTCAAAGGATTGAATTCAGCGATGCAAAACCTGTTCAATAGATCTCCAATGTAATTCTTTTGAGAAAGGAATATGGACTTCAGATGTTGAGTTACTTCAATACCAAGATAGTAATGAACATAGCCCAAATTAGTCATTTCAAAACCTTTCCTCAATTCCTTCTTTATGGATGAAATGTAGCTCTCATTATTCCCTATCATCAAAATATCATCTCCATATAACACAAGATATACAACTCTTTTACCAACTTTATTGAAAAATAAAGTTGCAACATCAAGATCATAATGTTTGAAATTAAGTTTCAGAAGATGCTCACTTAGTTTTTCATACCAAGCTTGCGGTACTTGTTTGAGGCCATACAAGGATTTTAAAAGTTTGCATACTTTATGTTCATGTCCTTTCATAGCAAATCCTTATGGCTGGGACATAAAAACATTCTCTTTTACATCTCCATTCAAGAAATAATTTTTTACGTCCATTTGATGGACTTTCCAACCATTTTGAGCTCCTAGGGGAAAGAGTGTTTGGATGGTAGCCCATTTTTCTATGGGGGAAAAATTATCCTCATAATCGACCCCTTCCTTTTGTGAAAAACCTTTTGCCACAAGCCTATCTTTGTGCTTTTCAAGTGAGCCATTAGCTTTATACTTGTTCTTGTTGACCCACTTGCAGCCAATTGGTTTGGTTTCAAAAGGAGGATTAACCAACTTCCAAGTGCCATTCTTTATCAAGGCATCATACTCCTTCTGCATTACTTCTTTCCATTCATCATGAGAAGCATCTTCTATGAAGAAATTTGTTTCAAAATCTGTAGACAAATTTAATTTGCAATTATAAGAAACATCCATATCAACAGGTGAATCAGAGTCATCTACCTCACCTCCATTTTTCCGCGTTGAATTTATAGTTGTTGTCTTTCCAACCTCATCAGCATGAACACTTTCAAGTGTCTTTGTTAGCCACTTTGGGGGACCTTTCCGAGATGGTCCAGGGCTCTCCATCGATTGAGTTGGGACTGAATCAAGATTAAGTCTCCCTATTCTATCAATTACATCACTCAAAGTATCATCTGTTGTTGGAGTTTCATGTGGGGGAGAGAGTGCTTCAGAAGAAGATTTCACAGGTTGATCCAGTATAGGAATCCCCCCTTTAAGATGTGGAATCTAAGTATCAAATTCTTGAAATGATTTTACATTTGCGAATCTATCCAAGCGATCAAGTTGTCGCTCAACAAAATTGTTAGTTTTGGATGATTCAAGAAATATTACATCTCTAGATACAAAAAACTTTTTTTTGACTTCATCATAGAGATGGTATGCTTTGTAGGTGTTTGAACACCCTAGGAACATACACTTACAACTTCTTGCACCAATTTTGTTTCTATGTACCTTTGGTATCAATGGATAACATGTGGAACAAAAGACCTTGAGATGCTTTACCGAAGGAATGTGTCCATACCACATTTCCTGAGTCTTGTTTATAATAGCATTAGATGGACATCTATTCTTTACATATACAGCACATAGAACTACAACAACCCAAACATCGATTTTTCATTTTTGGAAAACATCATGGAGCACACCATATTTAAGATTTTCCTATTCATTCTTTCAGCTACTCCATTTTGTTGGGGATTATAAGGCACAATTGTTTCATGTTTGATCCCATGTTGGCGAAGATAGTTTTCAAATTCATTTGAAGTCTATTATTTTCCATTTTCAGTGCGAATAATGCCAATATGAGATTGTGCATCATTTTAAATCCATGTATGGAAGTTCTTGAATGTTTGAAAGGCATCAGATTTGTTCTTCAATGAATAAACCCAACACATTCTGTTGTAGTCATCAATAAATGTCATCATATATTTATTTCCATTTGCAGAAGGAATAGACATTGGACCACATAAATCTGAATGAATGAGTTAAATTTTTCTATGTGCTATGGAATGTGAATCATGAAAAAACTATTTGTTATGCTTTCCTAGAATACAAGCATCACATTGATTAAGTTTCCTAGGAAATGTAGGCAAACCGGTGACACCATTTTTCTTCAACAAGTGGAGGCTATCATAGTTCAAGTGTCCAAATCTAGCATGCCATAATAAATTTGATGGAAATGTACCTTCATCATAATGAGAATTGGATGAGAAATTTTGTGCACGAGCAGAGGTACCCTGCAGCTTGAGAAGCCTTTCTTCTTCTATCCCCATCATGACAAGTGAGTGGTCTGATGCTTTTCTCACCTGAACCTTAGCATCAAACATGTGAATGGAGTGTCCTTACTAGTCGATGTGGACCAAGGACAACAAGTTTCTCCTTAGCTGTGGGAGATATAAAACATGATGCAGAAGAAAGTTTGGAAGACCAAGCAATTTAAGCCTGATTGTGCCAAGCCCTGATGGCTTGAGTTTTGATTTTTCTACAAAGTATACTGCTCCATCAACATTTTAAATAAATTCTTCAAAAAAATCTCTTATAAAATTCATGTGGCATGTTTCTCTTGAATCAAGCAACCAATCATTTTTCCAAGAAGCAAGTGAAGCATTAAGTAAGTCTTCATTTACTCCAATATTACAGTGTGCCACAACATAATGAGAAGATTCAGGTGCTTTACCTTTCTCTTTGTCATTATTTTTACCTTTGGGTTGGTTTCTTTCCAGCTCAATTCTATCCCAAGGTAACTTGCATGTGGATGCATCATGTGATCCATCTCTTTTGCAACGTATGCAATGTAAAACTGACTTTTCTCCTTGAGAGTGTCTTCCCCCCTGCCTCTGAAATGTTTTCTTCCTATTCCTCTTTGACCACCCCTTCCTCTTGAAGAATCTTTAGCAAGGTTCTTCTCTTTATGTGCAAGACACACAGCCTCTTCAGAAAACTGAGGAGTTGTCTACTTCCCAAAAGCTTTCTCTCTTTCAACAAATTTTTTGACAAGGGAGTCAAACGTAATATCTTTGAGGTTTCCATTTTCTTGCAATGACTCAATATAATATGAGTAAGTGGGATAAAGTGGCTTGAGAAAAGCTATAAGAGGAATGTCTAGTTCAACATTAGTGACTTTGATGTCATGCATAATAGATTTTACTTCTGATGCAAGAGCAAGAGGATCATCATTTTGTAATTCAAGGCTAAACAATTTAATCATGAGTTGAACAAATTCAAGTGTAGAGTGTGAGTCATAGAGTTCATTTAGTTTTTGTAAGGCTTCAAAAGCATTTGAAAATGGAAAAATATGGTGACTCACCTCTTCATTTACTAATGCTGCAATCAATGCATAAGCCTTGTTTTTTTTTTATTTTCCCAAATGGTGAATTCCTTGTCTAAGGTAGGTTGTTTTGGTTCTTTGTCTCCTTCCACAACACACACTCCTTTCCACATCTCATTGAAAATGAGAGTGAGTTTGATTTTCCTAGACCACTCTGGATAATTTTCCTTGCTGGTGAGAACCACTCCCACAATAGATATCAATGAATGAATTTAAAAAAATATATATTGATACTGTAAAAAAAATATACTTCTGCTACTAATACTCTATAATAAATTGCACTTCTGGTTGTAAAAAAAAATCTAATATATATAACAAAGGTATATATATATGAGGGAGCGGTTATGTGGTGGAGGTGCAATGCGGTATTAAAAAAAATTGTGATATTTGGCATTCACTAGAAGCTAGAGCAATATGGAGGAAAATGAGATCTAAATGAGATTGTAGATTTTTTTTTCACATGACAACCAACTATTCCTTGAAATTATCCCTATAGATTACCAATGCTCTTCTTGCAAACAATTCAGCAGCCCTGGCTTAAGATACAAATGTTGTCTGGATGAATGTAACTTCAACCTCCAAGACTACTGTGCAAGGGCTCCCACTGTGGTTAATGCACCTCACGTACTGGAGCAACTCTTTCAACCAGCATATTGATGTAAGGGACCAGGTCTTTCAACCAGTGTATTGATGTGAGGGAGAAGTTTTTTTTTTTTAACCAGCGTATTGATGCAAGGGAGCATCTCTTTCAAGTAGTGTATTGATGTGAGGAAGCAACTCTTTCAACTAGCATATTAGAGTTGCCAGGGTATTAGAGGCAGCATGGAGAGGTATGGAGAGCAGCTTTTATAGACAGTGGCATATTGGAGGTAGCGTGGAGAGGTATGGAGAGCATCTTTTACAGGAAGTAGCATAGGAGGTAGCATGGAGACGTATGGAGAGAAAATTTTACAGGCAGCAGCGTTGCGAACAACGTTTCAAATCTAGATTTTCTATAGTGTTGGGTCACATGATATTAGTGATGCAATAAGACATTTTCAAGGCAACGAGACTGCCCAACAAAGGCTACATGGTGGGTTATTGTTTTGAAAACAAGGATTCCATAGTCAATAGAATTGGAAAGGAGGCTTGGAACAAAAAGCATGAGATGAGATTGAAACAATTATGCAGAGTTGAGAAAAATTTCAAGCATTACACCAGATTATTATGCAGAGGGCAGAGGACAGAGAACTGAAGAATATGGAAGACTACAAATTTCTGAAAAATGGAAGAAGGGAGTTACAATGGAAAACTGCAATGCCAAAAATAGAGTTGGCTCTGATACCATGTCAGACCAGGAGGTAACTCCTCAAACGAGATTTTATTATTCATTTAGCCTCTTCATTATTATATACATGAGGGAGTGACTATTTAGTTTCATCTCCCGATGACTCTCCATTTTCTCTATTATTTATTTACACTATTTATAGTTGTTCACCCAATCCCTATGATTAGGTGTCAACAAAAACCCAGCTCAAATGTGAGGTTGCTTCACTCTCTTTCTTTGTATGGAAATATGGTTGCAGGTAGAAAGAAATAATGTTTGTGGCTTATGGGCTACTAGAGTGCACATATCCTCTCTGTGTGCTCTACCTCCTATCTCTCCTAACTATCTTTGCTTAGCTATGAAACAAAATCCTCTCGAAATAATGTGGCCTAGTTATAACACAGTCTGATAGCCTACTATTGGTTAAGTTTTACTACGTAAACTCTTAATTAGAGTTACAAAATAGACCCTTATAGATTATTTTACATAAAAAAACATGTGGCCAGCTCCTTTTCCATAAATAATGGGGGCTGACGGAACATCCTCCTGAACTATAGTTGAGAAAACAGGAAGGTCAACTTCTAAGTGGTATAACTTTTGCATACGGACTCCGATTGATGTGATTATTGCACCATTAGAAAGGTATCAGTGTGTAGAATAGCATGAGGGGGTGCTATGCTAAACTGGAAAATTTTTACCCCCAAAAATCTTCATTTGATTCCTCAAAATTCTCCTAGAATATTTCAGACCCCGTTTCGCCAAATTGTGTCCCACCTATAAAAATGGTCCCATGAGTTGATTCCTCCACTTCTTCCACTCCAAATGCATCGATATGGATGAAAAATAATATAAAGATACAATTTGGATCACAAAGTGAACTTGAGAAGATAATTATGATTGAGTTAATACTCTTCATAAGGTACATATAACCTTTTGTTATCAGCTAGACATAGATTTGTGTCAAATTTCTCTTGCAAACAATGATCTATTAAAATCATATTGCATAAAATATTGAGTCCTATAGGTCATGAAGATCTCACATCTAGAAACTAACATGTAGAATAATCTTATGCTTCTTTGGAAGATATTGTCATATTATAAAAGTCTATATAGATATATTAGATATTATTGATATGTTAGTATTCAATTTCTTTTCTTGCATGTAGGCATTTGCAATCAAGGAATCAAATATACTACATGTATAAAAGGCCTACCAATAAAATTTCTATGGTTTGCAGCTAACAAATTGATATACGTGTATAAATTTCAACTTTAAATAATGGCAATCTTGAAGACTTTGGAACTTGAAGCATTTAGGGTTTGTAAACCATTGAAAAGGTTCGAATTAGAAAAATTGAGGAATAAAAACCCTAACTAATCATTTTTTATGTAAGAAGAGGATTTGGTTCTTGAAGATGACAAAAATTACATCATGTTGATGTGAGGACAAGGTTGGTGAAAAAGGTCCAAGTTTAAGGGGGAGTTGACCTTTCTCAAAAGATAAGTACTCTACATCTCCTTTCTTTGATTACTAGTAAAGTTATTTTGTGTATGCACTTTGCTTGATGATATTTTTTCTTTCATAGTCTTCTAATAAATTTTACATGTCAAATGAATAACTATCTAAGATTTATTAGCAGATGGAATAAATTAAAGATCATAGCAAAGCATGAAGATTTATCTGAATCTTAACAAACGTAAATCAAGAAGGAGAGCGCAGTGTGAATTATGCATCAAAGAAGTCGATTAGATCACAACATGAATGCAAGATTGAATAAAATGGAAGAAGTTCACTTACCTTAGTTGGAAAGAGGGAGCTACAAGATCTTGGATGGATACGCCATTACTTGAGCTAGTTGTATTCTTTATTTATTCAAGGACACATCAATTGACGTTACAATACTAATGTTGATTAATTTAATACTGATGGTTGGGAACTGACATGATTTCTTGGAAGAGAATGAATAAAAAATCTATTGGAATGCAAAGGAAGAATATGTGAAGGCTTATACAATCAGTTGTGAAGAAGTTTGGCTCCTTAAGGTGTTTGACGAGCTACTTAATGACACATTGGATTCGATTATCATATTGATCAAAGATGCATGAAGATTGTCAGAGAACCAAGAAGGTTTAAGTTCTTTATTATTCGAGATTATAACGCAGATGAGAGCTGAGAAGCTAAAATAGATCTCCAAGGAATAAAATTGTAGTTGATATAAGGGAAGTATGCGTAATTTTGATACAAGCTTGGGATTTTAGTTATCTCCTACTTGGTTAAGAGGGAGTGAGGGTGGACATTGTGTTTTCCATGTGTCACATACTCTGTTTAGGACTAACAATCGTAAGGTTAGTGCATGAACAATGATAGGGAAAATGGTGGATCGTATAAGCATCAGGGACTAACATTCTTGAAGATCCATATTGTTACTAGGACTAATAGTCGCAATTCAAGTACATTTATCTAAGATAAGAATGTACTTCAGGACCTATATTTCATTGTGTCAAGTATTGTGACAATGGATTGGGAAATGGACCTGTGAGGACATACCTTAGTGAACACCTAGGTGGGGTATGTGCCTTAGAGAGATGGTGTGGTATTCTATTGAATGCCTCGTAACATTGTCCCTTGATCTATTGGAGAGATAGAGCAAACTTGTCAAGGCCTTGGTAATTTGACAATGTTGATTATGATGTTGTAATCATCATTGATGCTTATCAATCTAGATCCTTTCTTATAAGAATATTTCAACTTGAGAATATCATGTTGATCCATTATGAATACCTCCCTAGTTAAGAGGGAGTTTTAAAGTTGTAACTAGTGTCAGTATTCATAATGTTATCATTAATGTATTTATTATATTTATTATTATTATTTTACTTTTGTGCAAAGAATGTTATTCATGCTTATATAGTCAAAAAAATAAAAATAAAAATTATTATGAGTCAAATAGATGATGTATTTGAGTCAAGTCCTATTTTGACTTTTGTAAAAAAAGAATTTTGTTTTTCATATTGAGACAAAGAGTCTACAAAATTTCAAGTTGGCCCTCCTTGGGAAAAGTTAGGCTAGGCCTCCAAGAGCCACCCATTCGACCTCTTGGAAAACTATATATAAGAAGCTAGTTCGACCTTCTTGGAGATCAATCATTCGACCAACGAGAGAACATCTAAAGTAAGAAAAGAAGAGAACATAACTACATCAAAGGAGAGAGAAATATGAAGTGAAAGACAAAGAAAATTTTCCAAATTGGCCAAAAGTTTGACCTTGAAGTAACTCACATGTGTGACTATAATCTCTATGACAAAGGTTGAATTTTTGAGGTTTCCAGAGGTCAAACGTTCACCCCTAATTGTAGGTTTGTAGTTCCATAAGTTGACTAAATTTGGGAGAGTTTGACTATCGTTCACTTTTACTAGAGTTGGTCAAATTTGGAGGTGACTTGGAGGAGGGTTGGACTTGAAATTTTGATAGCATTTTTGGATTTTGTATTGGGTATTTAATTTTGATCCAATTCTATAAGAGAAGGATTGTTGGGTTTCCCCTAGTGTGGGGGTTTTCCTTGGCTTGAAGCCTTTTTTTTTTGTCTCATGTCCCTTTGATTTTCTTGAACTACTGAAAAATATATTATTTCTTGACGAAGAACCCTTAAGAAGTAATAAGAAGACATTAAAAATTCACAGCTAATTATAAATATATATAAATCAAACCTAACCTCACTACACTTGATTTCCGGACAATAGTGTGTCTAGTGCAAATTCTTCTTGTCTTGACCATTTGAGATTGTAATTGAATTGTTCAAAGAAGGAATTATATGATTTTGTCTTTATTCGGAGTCATTGGGAATATCATCCCTTTTTTCCATATCTTGTCAATAAGCTTCATAATTCTCTAGGATCTTCTTCTTCATTTGTGCCCAAGTGTTGATGTTATGTCTACCTAGGTCGATGAACCATGGTAATGCAACATTCTTGAGTGTGGTAGGAAAGAGGTTCTATTTTTGGGAATTTTATACATAGCCATAACTTCTACAAAGGAAATAAAACTTTAAGAGATTGGTGTCCAAATATCTTTGGATAAGGCATTAAATTTTGGAAAGGATGAATGCATAATGTTCTTCATTTTAGTTTCTTCATCCAACTCTCGAATGGGGAATTTGAAGAAATATGTATGTTACTTAACAAGGATTTCATGTGCCATGATTAGAGAAATTTTGAAGTCTAAAATGGTCCTCCTAAGTAATATTATAAAATAATAGTGGAAATAATAAAACAAGATTAGATTACATCATTAAATTTTAGAGGGAAAAAAGAAAAAACTACTTTTTGAACTCGTATTTTCAACATATCGTGTTGTGGTTTTACTCAAATTTCAAATAGGAGCACTCATTGGATGCATAATTTAATTCCTCATCCAATAAGTACCCATGTTGCATACTTTAATGGACCCCGCTACACAAAAAATGAGAAATATATGGAAAAACGTGATTGGAATCACATTTTCCATGTATTTCTCATTTTTTGTATAGCAAGGTCCCTCAAAAGTATGCAACATGGGTAATCCTTGGATGAGGAGTTAAATTCCACATCCAAAAATTTCTGCCACTTTAAATTTGAGTAAAATCATAGGGAGATAAGTTGAAAATACAAGTTGAAAAAGTAGTTTTTTAATTTTTTAATTTTTAATCATTTTACTTTTTGACTCCCAAAAAGGGAAATCATCCCTAATGGTTGACATCATCCTCTTGAATCCTATTGGTTCTTATAAAGTTAATTATACATTTTTGTTTTGAGACCCATTTTAGATCTCAAAATTTCTCTAATGCTTCTTGTAAAAATGATCCTTGTCCTCTAAATGTGCCTTAGGAGAATCATGAAAGAACAATTCTCTAGAATGAAGGTACTATTTTGGATGGTCCTCAAGGAATTTGACCTCTATTAAGGAAGGATATGAGATTGGAATCATATCGTTATCATGAGTGGAATATTTAGGTAATATTTTTGGCAAGAGAGCTATTTGTATGGGTCATGAAGTGAAGTCAAGTGTGCCCCTTCTACTCTTATGATTGTCTTACACTATTAGTCATGTAGGGGTTTTTGGTGGAGCTAACAAATATGCCTTGTTGATCTCTAATCCAATTCATGGGAAATTAATGAGGCATACTTTATAAACTAAAATAGCTTAAAGAAAACCATAATAAACCAATCTCCTTAAAAAAAACTTACTAATTGAATGAAATTAGGAAACAAACAACTATTGTATCATTGACAATTTCACAAAAATGACATGAAAAATGACAATTCTTTCGAATACCTCATGATTAGTTAGTTGATAAATGATAAATTGGCTTTTAGATGTCAATATGTTGTTCATATGGAACTTGTGAATTGCGGTGCACTATATATGATAATGTCAGACCAGGTGGTAACTCCTCAAAACAATTCATTGATTTCATTTAGGTTGGTGTTTATTATATACATGAGGGAGAGACTCTTCATTTCATCTCGCGGTGACTATTCATATTCTCCATTACTTATTTACATCAATTTCAGTTATTCACCGAATCCTAATGATTAGGAGTCAACATTCCCCCCTTAATCTGAAGGGATGTTCGTGAGTCCAAGCATCGTTCTAAATCTTTCAAGCTTTTCTCTTCCAAGCACATTGGTCAAGATGTTTGCAATTTGCTCGTTCATGGAACAATGGTGGAGATGGATTGTTTTTGCCTCAACATGATGTCAAATTAGATGATATCTAGTATTGATGTGCTTCGTTTTATCATGGAAGTTTGGGTTCTTGGCCAACTTTATTACAGAGGTATTTTCAATCATGAGTGGAGTTGATTGTACTTGTTTTACCTGCAAATCTTCAAGAATTTTCTTGAGCCACACAATTTATTTTGTTGCCTCAGCTGCTACCACATATTTTGCTTCTGTTGTGGAATCTACTAGAACTGATTTTTTGCGTGATCTCCAGGAGACAACTCCTGATCCAAGACTCATAGCATATCCTCAAGTAGATACCCCAGTTTCTTTGTCTCCATCGAAGTCTGAATCAGAGTATCCAATCAAGATAAAGTCATCCACCTGTGTATACTTGATTCCAAAGTCTTGAGTTCCCTTCAAGTACCTTAGAAATCTTTTTGCAGCAAACCAATGTCCCTCACAAGGCTTTTGCATAAACCTGGACAGGATTCCAACAACAAACAAAATGTCTGGTCTGGTAGTAGTTAGGTGGTTGAGAGTTCCTACAAGCTATCTATACTTTGTTGCATCCTCAAATTCTTTTCCTTCAATAGATGTGAGATTTAAGTTTTGTTCCATTGGAATAGTAATAGAATTGCATTCTGTCATGCCATACCTGTTCAATAGATCTCCAATGTACTTCTTTTGAGAAAGAAATATAGACTTCGGATGTTGAGTTACTTCAATACCAAGATAGTAATGGACATAGCCCAAATCAATCATTTCAAAACTTTTCCCCAATTCCTTCTTTATGGATGAAATGTAGCTTTCATTGTTCCATTTCATCAAAAGATCATCTACATATACAACAAGATATACTACTGTTTTTCCAACTTTCTTGACAAATAGAGTTTCATCATCAAGATCATAATGTTTGAAATTGAGTTTCAGAAGATGCTCAGTTAGTTTTTCATACCAGGCTCGCGGTGCTTGTTTGAGGCCATACAAGGATTTCACAAGTTTTCATACTTTATGTTCATGTCCTTTCATAGAAAATCCTTTAGGCTAGGAATAAAAACATTCTCTTCTAGATCTCCATTCAAGAAAGCATTTTTTACATCCATTTGATGGACTTTCCAACAATTCTGCGTTGCTAGGGAAAAGAGTGTCTAGATGGTAGCCCATTTTACTGTGGGGGAAAAAGTCTCCTTATAATCGACCCCTTCCTTCTGTGCAAAACGTTTTTCCACAAGCCTGGCTTTGTGCTTGTTAAGTGAGCCATCAACCTTATACTTGTTCTTGTAGACCCACTTGCAGCCAATTGGTTTGGTTCCTAATGGAGGATAAAACAGCTTCCAAGTGCCATCCTTTATGAGTGCATCATACTCCTTTTGCATTGCTTTTTTGCATTGATCATGAGAAGCAGCTTCTTTTAAGGAAGTTGGTTCAAAATATGTAGACAAATTCAACTCACAATCATAAGAAACATCCATATCAATAGGTGAATTAGAGTCATCTACATCACCTCCATTTTGCCAATTTGAATTTCTAGTTCTTGTCTTTCCAACCTCATTAGGATGAAAACTTTCAAGTGTCTTTATCAGCCACTTTGGAGGACCTTTCTCAGATGGTCCAGGTTGCTCCGTTGATTGAGTTGGGACTGAATCAAGATTGAGTCTCCCAATTCTATCAGTCACATCACTTAAAGCATCATTTGTTGTTGGAGTTTCATGCAGGGGAGAGAGTTCTTCAAAAGAAGATTCCACATGTTGATCTAGTATAGGAATCCCCCCTTCAAGATGTGGAATTTGATTATCAAATTCTTGAAATGATTTTGCATTTGTGAATCTATCCAAGCGATCAAGTTGCTGCTCAACAACATTGTCAGTTTTGGATGATTCAAGAAAAATTACATCTCTAGACAGAAAAAACTTTTTATTGACTTCATCATAGAGACGGTATGCTTTGGAGGTGTTTGAATAGCCCAAGAAGATACACTTACGACTTCTTGCACCAAGTTTGTTTCTACATACCTTTGGTATCAAGGCATAACAGGTGGAACTAAATACCCTGAGATGCTTTACTGAAGGAACGTGCCCATACCACATTTCATATGGAGTCTTGTTTCTAATAGCATTAGATGGACATCTATTCTTTATATATGCAGCACATAGAACAACATCAGCCCAAGACATTTTTTTTACATTTTTGAATAAGAGCATGGAGCATACCATATTTAAGATTGTCCTATTCATTCTTTCAGCTACACCATTCTGTTGGGGATTATAAGGCACAATTGTTTGATGTTTGATCCCATGTTCGCGAAGATAGTTTTCTAATTCATTTGATGTGTATTCGTTTCCATTATCAGTGCAAATAGAACCAATATGAGATTGTGCATCATTTTCAATCCATTTATGAAAGTTATTGAATGTTTGAAAAGCATCAGATTTGTTCTTCAATAAATAAACCCAACACATTATGGTTTAGTCATCAATAAATTTCATCATATATTTATTTCCATTTGTAGAAGGAACAAGCATTGGACCACATAAATCCGAATGAATGAGTTCAATTTTTCTATGTGCTCTTGAATGTGAATCATGAAAAGACTGTTTTCTATGCTTTCCTACAATGCAAGCATCACATTGCTTAAATTTCCTAGGAATTGTAGGCAAACTAGCAACACCATTTTTCTTCAACAAGGAGAGGCTGTCATAGTTCAAATGTCCAATTCTAGCATGCCATAATAAACTTGATGGAAGTGTACCTTATTCATAATGAGAATTATATGAGAAATGTTGCGCACGAGTAGAGGTACCTTGTAGCTTGAGAAGCCTTTCTTCTTCTATTCCCCTCATGACAAGTGAGTGGTCATATGCTTTTCTCACCTCAAGCTTGCCATAAAACATATGAATGGAGTGACCTTGATGGTGGATGTGGACTAAGGACAACAAGTTTCTCTTCAGTTGTGGGAGATATAGAACATGATGCAAAAGAAAGTCTGGAAGACTAGGCAATTTAAGCCTGAATGTGCCAAGCCCTGATGGCTTGATTTTTGATTGGTCTGCAAAGTATACTACTCCATCAAACATTTGATTTGATAATCACCCTTAAGTGACCTCAATTAAGTTATTAATGAATGAAGGTATTATAGACTCATGTGCTGGTGTGTGTCTATGTTATTTTAGGCAATGGATCGATCAAATTGCAAAATACACAGACACTAGAAGATGGAAAACAGTAAGAGGAACACAATAAGAAAATGCAAGAACACAACAATTAATAATGAGTTCACCCTATTCTCTAGGGCTACATCTCCAGTCCAGATTTCAGTGGTGGCCTTCTTTTATTGTGTCTTTCAAGCAAAGAATTACAGCGAGGAACTCAATCTGAGTCTCTTGAAACCAAATTGCTTGGCAGGGTGGTTCTTAGATTCCCCAAGCCACTAGAGTGCAGAAACCATTTTCCTATCCAAGTCTGACCGCTCTGGTCTACAATGGAAGGAGCCCAATATGGTACTCAATTCCTGGCAGATCCTCCCAGGGATTTGTGGATGTTGCCTTATGCTGCAAGTCAGCTCAGCTTTCTGTCTTTCTACTTCTTGCTCTCTCGTTCTTCCTCTCGATGTCCCCCTATTCTATATCTTTCTTCATGGCTTTAAAGCCAGTCGACCTCATGATTGTTTGCTTCCTCTTCTTCCCCCGTCGGATTGCCTATTGCTGCTCGCTTGGAGTTCCCTGTCTTGGCATCATCATCAACGGCTCACAGGGAGTGGCCACTTGTCCTCTTGCGAACTGCGCCAGCTTTTCCTTGTCAGTGTGGTTTTTTGGTTACACTGTGGGATGAGTCATCTGCCAACTCGGCGATCAAATCGGACATCAAAATTCTTTCTGCCGCAGCTAAATCCCTTGTCACATCCAGTTCCTCCATCAGGGATGATCTCCACCGTTAGATTTGGAGCCCCCAGATCCTACGACATTCGCTCATTATGTGCGGTGTTGTAGGGAAAAGTATCCGACTCGGATGACCCTATCCCACTCTAAGGGTGACAGTTCCTTAGCAACAACTGTAAAACAAACTACTTAAGGTTTACTTCTTTATGAAAGCAAAAGAGAATGGAGAAAGCACTAACCGTTGCCTTGCGCTTAATGTCGAATCCAAACTCTTCTCTTTGGCCGCTTGCTCCTAGCTCTTTGTTTTTCTGCTCGCCCAGCTACAATGAGATCCTGCAAAATAACAAAGAAGGAAACTACAAGAGGCATGCAATCATAACTGGTTCATGGATTAGTGTAAACCAAACATGCAATCATCACAATATATAATTGAAACAAGAGCACATAGAAGAACCTCAATAGCTTTTATTAATGAAGAAATAAAGGTTCTGAGAGTATTACAACCATTGAAGGCTCCAACCCAACAACACCTCCCAGCAGAAAGAATTGCTCTTCTTCACCTCTCTCAAACAATCACCCAATAACTCAATAATGAAACCAACAGCATATCATTACTTTGCACAAAATTCCAGCCTCCTGAGCTCATAGGAGAGAGCTCAATATATAGATGAATTGAGAAAGGATGAGTCAGCTTGCAACTGATGTGTAGCTGCCTTGTGTCCTCTCTCTCTTCAGTTAATCTTTAGTTGATCTTCAGTTCTTGAGTCCACTTGGTGAACCTTGCTTCCACTTGGAGAAACAAAGCCTCTGACTCATCACAAGGTGAAATACCTGATCCAAGTGTCATTTTTGGAAGATTCCAAAGCAATGACTCACTGTGCCACTTGTCCTTTCTCGCTCAGCGCAGGTGGCCTTTGTCCCACTTGCTTTGCAACGCAGGTACACCATGGAGCAACTGAGTTTCAGCGCAGAACCCTAGTGGAGCACCTGCTTTGATTTCAGGATTGCTTGTTTTTGAGTGTTTTCAGGTGGAGAACTGATCTGAGAGCTGTTGGTTTGCTGACCTTGTTCCTCTAGGGGTAGGAACATCATGTTTAGGGAACTTTGGATCCCTTGGATTATTGACAATTCATGCTTGTTGCTGTAAGGCACAAAATTGTCTATAACAGATGCCCCCTAAAGTATGAGGTCGTTTATCGGGTGAAATGCTTTATTGAGAGGATCCGAAGTTCATTCAATCTGCTGAGAAGTGTCCTGTAATAAGATACAATACAATACATTATTTTTCATACATTTTTCATGATCTAGCTGAGGCGGGCATTCCCATGCTCAGCTTTATAAATACATTTTGGTACATAGAACAGACGATCGTCTGATTGTAGACTGATAATTCTCTGCCGACATTATCATCCTTTGAGAAGGATGATCATCTGCTATAATGATGTACATATCAAATGTCTTTATGTCCTGAATATATATCGCAGCCCGGATGGATGAAACTAGATCCGGGGTCTTCAATCTCTTCCGATCTTCACTCGATGTACAAGTCGATCCATGTGAGAATTTCTTGAAGTCGAACATGGAAAGACATCGCTTGATTACCAGTCAATGATGTAAACCGTTAACAAGCGCGAGAGGAATCACCGATAAGGATGATGACCCTCAAGGTACGGCAGTACAATCTACATGGTGGGAATAAAGGACTTGGCGTCGACCACCATGCAAAATCTTCTGGTCGAAGGTCATTGATGTATACCTGTCGCCGGAAGTGAGAAACTTGCCATTGAGGCATGCAAGCTTCAAAGTACTGAGGGGGGTGTTCCTAGATCAACTCCTTGGATAATGAGCTGATGTCGACAAGGAGCGATCCGTCAAAGGAGGGCCTTAATGAATCCCACATCAGTGACACGGAACGGAGCTAGTGATTGTGATGAGGTGAAAACAAACTGTGATGTATGATTCAGGGTGGCGGTCATGAAGTGGATGAAGGATAATGTATGGCAGTGGGTGGAACACGGTTGACTCTTTACAGAACCACATCTCTTGAACATATAACGACACTGATGTGATGGATTGGTAGCATTACCCCAATTGCGGATGGTGTGGCGAGGACCATGGTTATGAGACCGGTGACTGAAACAACCCAACCCGATGTGATACGGAGGACAAAGTGTCATGTTCAAGAGCGACTTGCTACCATTAATGCTGTGAGGTTCTCCCAATTTTTCCCCAGTCATTGCTGACCAGTACCTCTTTATTTTTGTTAAGCTTGAGGAGGATAACATATGCTTGTTCTATAACCTGCCCTTCGGGCAAGCCCATCGCTATGTTTTAACGAGCCTAGCGATAGGGAAACTCGTTCTCGTCTAAAGACAAGTTTGTCGCTATTTAATCATTTTAACGAGTCTAACGACAAGGAAAACTCGGTCATTTTCATTTTTAGAGAGTCTGAAAAGGTACGAAAAGTTAACTCCAAAATTCCTTTTTCGTCTTCTAATCCCTTAAGTCCGAAAAAGTATAAAACAATACAGAAGGGATGAATTTTCGATTTCTTTAACGAGCCGAACAAAACAAGCGCTCGATCTTTTTGTGTAATAATCCCTCAGGTCCAAAAAGATTAAAATCTAGAGGAGGGATAGCTCTTCCGGTCCTTTTAACGAGCTGGAAGGCCAAAACTCGGCCAACTTTTCATATTTTACGAGTCAGTGAAAAGAGCTCAAAGAAGACTCGTCTTTTGAGGAACGAGTGATGAACAGGGATAGCAACAGATTCCAGGTACAGGTTGGAATTCTCCAATCACGGCAGTGTCACAAGGATGGCTAAATGAAATCACTCTTCGCAGCTGTTCCTCAAAATGGGTAAACAAACATATGGAGGTGAACGATTGGCCAAATGAACGGATGGAGGTGATGGCATATAAACACGACCAAGGGCTTTTAATATGGCTTTCAAAGGTTACATTTCTCGAGGTTGTTTACCAGTTCATTTTTTCTGGGTGAGCTTGAACTGTTAGGGAAAGATTGCTCACAATTTATGTTTATTTTTTAACGAGCATGAACTCTACACAAAAACTGCTCGATTCTTGCGTTTATTTTTTAACGAGCATGAACATTGCTAAAACTGCTCGATTTATACCAGTCTTAATACAAGGAATGCTTTAGGTGAGGTAATCTTATTTAAGGAGCGATACCTCACTAATTACTCCAATTTGGCAGGTTTTAACTTTTGCCCTTCATCCTTTCTTTATGCTAGCTGGAAACGGCTAATCCTACGAGTTTAACGGGTTAGACCTACAGGTTTAAAGGGAGGACCTAAAAATTTAAAAAATAAATAGTCGTCCCGTGCTTGCACTCCAAAAGGTTTGCATGCCCCCAGGTATAAAGTATAATTTCTAGATTCTGCCATCTTACTTATTATCCGAAAAATGGCTTTGTTTGCTGCCGCAAACTAAACTCTCTTTTCGGCGATGTCTATCATTAGGTTGCTAAGGATGGTGACTACTTGTTGCAACAATTTCCTCTCTTTCTTTGAAGACTGCCCCTACTTCTTTTTTAAAACATATTGTTTTAATGGGTGAGGCTTGACATTCAAAGATGGTGCCTTCTTGCTGCCACAAATAGATCCCCTCCTTAGGAGAGCCCACTTCTTTATACAAAGGGAGCGATTCTTCCGCTTCAACATAACTTTGACAAAAGAATTTTATCCTAGAACAACCCTCTCTTCCTTTTTTGGACGGGGTACGGACTAGTCCATTCTTCTGCGGAAATTAACTTTATACCTAAGGTTTTCTCTGCCCGAGGCAGGCCAGGGTGCATGCCCCCTGGGTCCCAGTTCTTTTCTTCTCGAATTACTCGCATTCATCGGGAAGTAGAACCAGGGGCGGTGGCATTCCTTGAGTGAATAAACCGTTAAGGGATGGTATTTGACTATTTGCAATGCGTGATCCTGGAAATGAAAGTTGGTCTACGAGCTTGACCATTCTTCCTTCGTGCGGAAAACACATGACTCTAAAGAGCGAGGACACTATTGCCTCCATGCAATATATATAGTCTCGTCCAAGGAGTAAGTTATATGCCAAGGGTCCCTGGACGACCATGATGTTCATGCGAACTGTCTTCCCTTTCAATGTAACTGGAACATTGGGGAGAATCCCTAACGGGTGACTGGTTCCTTTATCAAAACCTGATAGATTTCTCATCTCAGGTAAAAGCGTCGGGCAACCCAGTGCTTTCCAAGCAACAGAGGAAAGGATACTCACAGATGCCCCTTCATCAATGATAGTTCCAGCCATCACCATTCTGTAGATTTGGACTATGATTCTGAATGGGATACTGGCTGGTAATCGGGGTCTGCCTAGTTGATTCCAATCAAAGGATACAACTAGGTTGCTTGGTGGTGGGACCGAATATACGGCCGGATACGACCCTGGCGATGTTCCTTCCTGCGATAAAGGAATGGGCGCATTGCCCTGATGCTCATCAGAGTCTGTGTTGATGAAAAGAATATGGACGGTGTCATCCTTATCCTCTTCAGTGAGGGTGTCATTTGAAGATGGGTCTTCAATGACGGAGTCATTTGAGGATGAAACCTCTGAAGGAAGAACCGGGTCAACTACCGTTTCGACCTTTAGACTTTCGTCTGGTCTGGATTCAGCAGGTTCATTCTCAATGACCGACACTTCAGCCGACCACTTGAGAGGGTCAGCTGGATTTTCAACTATCGAGGGATTAGGCGCGAGTTTTTGGTATCCAGGAGGAAGTCGTAACGGTGAAACTGGACGATCTTCCAAAACTCTCTTTGCCTCATCTAAGAATGGACATTTGTGGATGGCGTGATCGCCTTCACACAATATACAGGGTGATCTTGGTCTCCCTCTTCGTCCTTCACTCTCGCTAGTTGACGGACTGCAATCAACATGACTACCAGAGGTTGATGCTACCGGATTGTGCAACCTTGGGGACCAGTCCCTTAGTATCCGGGGAATACAAGGACAATCACGATGGAAGTGGGCCCCTTTGCAAATGACACATGGCGATTTAGGCCCGGTCGGTGCAGTGTGTGGGTTTTTGTCAGCTGTCTTTTGCTTGCCCCCAGTCGCCTTCGCCATAGGCCCCTTCTGCTTCTTTTCTCTTTTCTTCTTTTCCTTCTTCTCCATGGGAGGCTGACTTTTGCCGGCTCTACCTTGTGAAGATGAAGGATCAGAGGAAGAATTGTAAGAAGTGGAAGGCTGGTGGGTAGCTCTAGACTGTTCTGACTGTTGATTCGACTGCTCAGGATTAGTGGCGATCTGGACTACATTAGTTGAAAAGAGCCATACAGGTAGGCCAATTGTCAATCCTGGAAGTGACAATGTTGCCATATGAGGCGCACCAACATCTCCCCAAGAGGAGAAGGGATTTGGACTTCCGCCAAGGTTACTCCTTGGTTGGTGGGCTCCATACTTTTCAACTGAAAGATCAACGTGGGAATAACAGGTGATTATGTTCCGCTTAAAATAAATTTTATTAATGACGCTTTTAGACACAAACTTGCTTTTTCATGTTTTAAGAGTCGAGAAAAAGCTAAAGATGACTCTAGTCGCCTTCGATGTTTTAACGAGCCCGAAGTGACAAATGCTCGGATGGACTTTTTCAGTTATAGAGTTTGAAAAAGGCCAAAAGAAACTTCTCTGGAGTTCTAGGCAGAGGGTGTGCCGAACTTTTCGCGAAACCACAGAATACGTTTTACGGTACGGGTGGTCGATCTTCGTGAATGCTGTGTTCACTGCATCGCGATCAGTAGGGCGGCCGACACGGCTTCCTATGGATAAAGGATAATTGCCTATAGGGGTCTCCCAATATATACGCGACGGTACGTGGGAGCACAAGTCCGTATTAGTGCCACCGACTCTCAGGAGGAATCACCCACCTTCGTAGAGATCGACAGTCACTATGTTTAACGACGCCGGAACACGTCTCTACCTAGACCTCTATGTGTTTGCGTTATGTTACAAAGCGTTGTTATGTAAATTGGATTTATTTTAATGTTGATCTTGCTTATCAGTTTGCCTTTAAGGATCACCACGAGATGTATATAACAAATTCCTGAATGCAGTCTAAGATGAGAAGCAAACTTTTCAATTTTTCAACTTTGAAAACCTTAACTACTGAGGGAAAAGAAAGGCAAATCTTTTCACACAGATCATAGAGCACACACTAAAATGCAAATTTTTCCTAAATCATCAAGCATATAGTCAAATGCAAAATGCACAATGCATGTATTTCCTTTTCCCTTTCTTAATGTGGATGGATTACAAAAAGAAAGTGGTTATATAACTTTGATTTCGATTTAAAGCGAAAGTAAACAAGCTTGTCCAAAATCAAAAGACACCTTAAGATTCACTTGCTTAATCACTGGAAATACATGAAATCAAACCATACTGACGAAAGTAAAATGACCAACCAGCTATGGACAACAAACAAGCTAACTCTTTAGACCAGCAAAATGCCTAACACAGGTTCAGATCCAAGAGGCCAAAAGCATGACTAGTTTACTTTTCGTTATGGGAAATTGTAAATGAGTAAGAAATACAAAGAACAAGTACAATTTCGTTATATAACAGAGGCAGAATGATGGCAAGTAATATTGGTTTCAAAACAGGCACAAGACTAACACCTAGCAGCAAAACTAAGTGAAAACAGGCAAGAGAAAGGAGGAAACCCCAAATGCACTAAGCAAATTTGGGCCAACGCAGGCTCTGCACAGCCAAACTGGCTCTCAGCGCAGGTAGCCCCTTCGGGACCTGCGTTGCAAAGCAGGTAGCCTGTGTACTACCTGCTTTGGAAAACGAGAATTGCGTTTTCACAGTTTCCGGGTCATAATTTTCTCAAAAATGCACGGTTTTTGCTCAAATCAGAAGCAATCAGTCAAGCACACTCAAAGGGATGATTTAGAAGGTGCAAAACTATCGCTAAGAGCTTACAAGGATCCTTGTAGATCAGCTCTTAAAATCATGAATCTGCTCAGAAAATGAGCAAGAGTAGCTGCCCTCTACTTCGCTTTTGATATAGTCAAAAGCTTTTCGATTTGGTACTCTTTTGTTCAGGAAATGAATAGCAAAATACTACAAACACAATCAAACGGATACGATCCCCAGCAGAGTCGCCAGTTTGTTGTAGGGAAAAGTATCCGACTCGGATGACCCTATCCCACTCTAAGGGTGACAGTTCCTTAGCAACAACTGTAAAACAAACTACTTAAGGTTTACTTCTTTATGAAAGCAAAAGAGAATGGAGAAAGCACTAACCGTTGCCTTGCGCTTAATGTCGAATCCAAACTCTTCTCTTTGGCCGCTTGCTCCTAGCTCTTTGTTTTTCTGCTCGCCCAGCTACAATGAGATCCTGCAAAATAACAAAGAAGGAAACTACAAGAGGCATGCAATCATAACTGGTTCATGGATTAGTGTAAACCAAACATGCAATCATCACAATATATAATTGAAACAAGAGCACATAGAAGAACCTCAATAGCTTTTATTAATGAAGAAATAAAGGTTCTGAGAGTATTACAACCATTGAAGGCTCCAACCCAGCAACACCTCCCAGCAGAAAGAATTGCTCTTCTTCACCTCTCTCAAACAATCACCCAATAACTCAATAATGAAACCAACAGCATATCATTACTTTGCACAAAATTCCAGCCTCCTGAGCTCATAGGAGAGAGCTCAATATATAGATGAATTGAGAAAGGATGAGTCAGCTTGCAACTGATGTGTAGCTGCCTTGTGTCCTCTCTCTCTTCAGTTAATCTTTAGTTGATCTTCAGTTCTTGAGTCCACTTGGTGAACCTTGCTTCCACTTGGAGAAACAAAGCCTCTGACTCATCACAAGGTGAAATACCTGATCCAAGTGTCATTTTTGGAAGATTCCAAAGCAATGACTCACTGTGCCACTTGTCCTTTCTCGCTCAGCGCAGGTGGCCTTTGTCCCACTTGCTTTGCAATGCAGGTACACCATGGAGCAACTGAGTTTCAGCGCAGAACCCTAGTGGAGCACCTGCTTTGATTTCAGGATTGCTTGTTTTTGAGTGTTTTCAGGTGGAGAACTGATCTGAGAGCTGTTGGTTCGCTGACCTTGTTCCTCTAGGGGTAGGAACATCATGTTTAGGGAACTTTGGATCCCTTGGATTATTGACAATTCATGCTTGTTGCTGTAAGGCACAAAATTGTCTATAACACGCGGTTTACTAGCTTGATTGTTAGCGTGCGATGAGCGGTGGTTTTCTCTCTCATCCACCTACCACGCATCGAGCGCTGAATGGAATCACTCACTTTTCTCCACATCTGCTTACTGCCCAAGGGTGCCCCCGATATACTATTGGTTTTGGAGTGCGGGTCCCGCCTTTAGCCTTTAGCACTTTCCCCACAGTTTTCCCGGCTTCCATGCGACCGAGCGCTTTGGGGCTTTCCTTCTTGAGGGGTTTTGCCCAACACTAATCACGCATTAGAAACAGCCTCCTTTTCCCTATCCGGGCTTCGTAGGTGCCAGTTTCTCCTCCTGCGTAGTCTCCATGGGCCTCGGTCAGCACACTTTGACCGAGGTCCTTGTTGTTCCTTGCTGGCTGCCAACTGCCACTGTTTAGATGTCTTCCTGATCATTCTATGCTCTCGAATTCGAAGTTTTATCCTGATTTGATATAGTCATGGTACTACGATAATCTTCATGGATCCAATTCGGATCACGGCCTTCCCATTGAAAAAGCTTTTGGACCACCAAAATTTGGTTTTTAATCATCGACTAAGTGAGGGTACTATTGTCTCACTTTTCCAATCTCGATCCACTTTGCACTGCTCAGCTTTGAACCCTTGAGCCCTACTCTGAGGTACTCAACATCTCCTCTACGCGTCATCCTCACCTTCCTATCCAGAACTGTGTCTTCCTGCAATTCATTAAGATATTCAGGTAGCAGGTCATCAATAGAAGGCAATTGACTCTGCTCTTCGAGATCCTCAATTAGAGAGCGTTCAAACAATCTCAAGCAATATGCATTTACAACTGAGTAGATGTGCATGTAAGCTAGTAGATCAAGGAGAAAAGAATTCTCACCAATCTTCTCAAGTATTTTGAAAGGTCCATACCTAATAGGCTTTAGCTTTTTACATTCACCTTGCATTCTGTCCTTGCTGATATAAAACCAGACTTGGTCACCAACTTGGAAACTATGCTCCGTCCGATGCTTGTCCTGCCTTGCCTTGTATTTGGCTTAGCTCTTTTCCAGTTGTTCCTGTACTTCCAAGTGGATCTCTTGGATTTGTTCAATGAACCTAGTTTCCATATCCACATCACTGTGTCCATAAACTGTCATATCTTTACCAAATACAAAATCCAAAGGAGACCTTGGTTTGAAACCAAAATACGTCTCAAAAGGAGATCTCTATGTAGAAGAATGTTTTTCTCTGTTTTAAGCATGCCGCACATAACAAAAATGTTTATCCCAAAGCTTAGGATGCTTGTTGCAATATCCTCTAAGTAACTGGATCACTATCCTATTGACTACCTCTGTCTGGCCATCAGTTTGTGGATGAAAAGTTGTGCTTTTCTTCAGTTTGGTGTCCATCAGTTCTCACAGACTTGACCAAAACTTCCCCACAAATCACGTGTCTCGATTAGACATAATGGAAGTGGGTAATCCAAAATGAACCCATACATGTTCAAAAAATAGTTTTGCAATTTGTTCAGCTGTAATTTGTTTATTACAAGGTATCAAAATACACATTTGGCTGAACCTATCCACAACAAGATATAGATAATCATGACCTTTCCGAGATTTAGGTAGTCCTCCAACAAAATCCATGGAAACACTTTCCCAAGGGTGAGAAGGAACTGGTAATGGAGTGTACAAGCCTAGTTTTCTATTGCTGGGCTTGCTTTTAGCACATATAGTACACCCTCTTACATATCTAGAAACTGTCTCATACATTTTTGGCCAATAACAAAATCTTTACAACTGTGCAATTGTTTTACTTACCCCAAAGTGACCTGATATCAAAGAAGTGTGTGCTTCTCTAAGTATCTTTACTTTTTCAGTTTGTGGAATGCAGAATTTCCCACAATGGTATAACAGTCGGTCCTTTATATGATAACCCAATTCTTCTACTCGTTTTCCTTGACTTAAAGTTGCATATACATCTTTAAAGTCTATATCTTGAGCATATTGTTCAATGTAGCTTTCATGTAGCACAAAATTATGCTTAAGTATAGTAGATGCATTTATAATGGGTCTAGATAACATGTATGCAACTTTATTGTGTATGCCCTTTTTATATCTGATGACTAAATGAAACTGTTGTAGAAAACCCATCCATCTATAGCATCTTGATTGCTGCAATTTAGTTTGGGAGTGTAGATATTGAAGTGGTTGATGATCAGTATGTATTACTGTCTCTTTGCCCATTAAGTAATGTTTCCACTTTTTCACACTCTGAACTAATGCATACAATTCTTTATCATATGTAGGATAGTTAACTACTACAGGATTAAAAGTCTTAGAATGATAACATATGGGTTTACCGTGCTTTGTCAACACTGCTCCCATGGCATAGTCAATGGCATCTATTTGGATCTCAAATGGTCTTTGAAGATCAGGCAGTGCTAGTATAGGTGTTGTACTAATATTTTCTTTCAAGGTGTCAAAGGCTTTCTGATGCTTGCCTCCCCACTGAAACACCTTGTTCAATCCTGTTAAAGCATGTAAGGGAGCTGCAATTGAGAAAAAGTTAGAAATTAACATCCTCCAATATTGTGTTGCCCCTAAGAAGCTTCTCACTTCTGTAGCAAACTTGGGTTTAGGCCAGTTTACAATGACTGCCACTTTAGAGGGATCTATCTTCAATTCACCACCCCCTACTATATGACCCAAATAGTTTAGAGATGTTTTGCCAAATTCATATTTTGAGAGTTTAACATGAAATTTTTCTCTTTTAAAAACATCTAATGTCTGCTTAACATGATTTAAGTGTTCTTCCCATGTTTTGCTAAAAATTAGAATGTCATCCAGATACACAATAACAAAATCATCAAGAAAAGGTCTGAATACATCATTCATTAATCTCATGAAAGTAGCAGGAGCATTAGGTAAGCCAAAAGGCATAACCAGCCACTCATACAATCCCTACTTTGTTTTGAAAGCAGCTTTCCATGCATCTTGTTTTGCAACTCTGACCTGATGGTATCCACTGTGCAAGTCTAGCTTGGAGAAATAAATAGCTTCCTTCAATTGATCTAAAAGATCATCTATGCGAGGAAGGGGATAATGATTTTTTATGGTTATCTTATTGAGTTCTTGGCAATCAATGAACATCCTCCACGAGCCATCCTTCTTTCTCACCAAAACGATTGGTGACCCACATGGTGATGTGCTAGGTCTAATGAACCTTTTCTCGAGCAACTCTTGCACCTGCTTCTTGATTTCAGCATTCTCTAAAGTAGACAACCTATACATCCCAATGTTAGGGAAAGGAAGAACTTGCTGCAAAATAATATCATGTACTTTCTCCTTTTTGGGTGGCAGACCTTTAGGTTCTTGAAACAAGATATCACACTCTGAAAGAACCTTTTCTAAATCACCTTTCTGTTTAGCATGACAACCCTAAAATACATTGGTTTTTTCAGGTTTCTTTTCCTTTACAACCATCAGTAAGAATTGTTTGCATGAAATTATCATTCTTTTCATCTGCCCTGAGTTTATGAGAGTATAATTATTCTTGAGCTTATGAGCTCTTACAAAGTATTCGATTCCATCTTTAACAAGTAGATACTTGTTCTCATCTCTATAGAAAATAACTTTCCTATCATACAAGTAAGGACTTCCTAAAACAATTCCAAATATATCCAAAGGAATTATGTCTAACTCAACCTCATCTACAAATGCTGACCCAAAAGAAAACTTGAGTTTGCATTGTCTAGTCACTTGTAGTTGTGCTTTATCATTCAACCATCCTAATGGGTATGGTTTCTTGTGAGGTGTAGTTGCTAATCCCAATTTCTTTACAATTGCTTCAGAAATTAAATTTACTTGTGAGCCACTATGAAATAAAGTATCAATCTTTTGGTGTTTGGAAATAACTCGAATATGGAAAAGCTCATGTCTTTTTCTCTCATTTTCTTCATCAATTATAGATTGTGCATAATTACTAGTAGATGCTTCAGAATTCTTACCTTTTATACCTGTGGCTGCAATGGTTGTTTCATCTCCTGAGTCTGACCCCAAATCTTTCTGAATTGGTGCAATAATGTCCTTCTTGCCCTTGAACTTCTTAGGTCTCAGCTCTGGATGCAGAATCCAATAGTGCTCATCATCATGCCCATCCTTTTTACAGTGAGTGCATGAAGCTTTGCTTTTCTGTGCAGTGTTAGCCTTCCTTGCTTTTCACTTCCGCTTTCTTTTCTCCTTGCTCTTGCTTGTAGTGGGATGGGATGGTCCCTAAACTTTTAGACTTCCATTCTTTCCTCTAGCTTTTAGATGAGTAGCTTGTACAGATACCTCATCTATACTAGTGGGATTAAACATGAGGATGGTGTGCCTCATGTAGCTGTGTAGACCACCGATGTACTTCAACAAAGTCTTTGGTGAGTCTAATGAGATTCCTAGAATCAATGCTCTCTTTCTGAATTCTTGAGTGTACCCTTGCACACTTTTCCCCTTCAGTTGTCGAAGAGTTTGCCAACTCAACATGGCTTGTTGCATATAGGCCAATGGATAGAACTTCTTTTTGATTTCAGAAACAAATTCACTCCAGACAAAGATGATCTTACCATGTCTTTTCATGTCAACTTGGGTTCTGCCTTCGCACCAAACCAAGGCAGTGCCTCTAAGGCGTAGGCTTGCCAACTAAATCTTGCTCTTGTCTAATTCTATGTTCTGTACTCTGTAATACACATCAATTTGTCTAATCCAATTGTCCAACTTTTATGCATTTAACTCTTCGTCATATATAAGCAAATCAAATTTGACATCTAATTTAATCAAAGATGCTTTCTTTTTAGGGCTACTAGGAGGTGTGAGAAAGCTTTCTTCTTTCCCTTTTCCTTTTGAGTGGTCATGGGAATGTGACTTATCTTCTCCTTTGTCTTGCTTAGAGCCTGATGAATCTTCATCCTTATGTTTTCTAAAGTCCCTATACATTTCTTCTACCATGGACTTTATGGTTAGGAAACTATCTATGAATTGAGGATCTGGCCCCATAAAACCTTCCTCTGACATTGTCTTCCGAGGATAGACTCTCCCAATTTTAGGATTAGCTTTGACCAACTCTCCTTCTTCCAATTCAAGATTTGATCTAGTAAGAATTCAACAACTAAACCAACACAAGCTTGTCTAACCCTAATAGCCTAGAGCTCTGATACCACTTGATCTGATAATCACCCTTAAGTGACCTCAATTAAGTTATTAATGAATGAATGTATTACAAACTCATGTGCTAGTGTGTGTCTATGTTATTTTAGGCAACAGATCGATCAGATTTCAAAATACACAGACACTGGAAGATGGAAAACAGTAAGAGGAACACAGTAAGAAAATGCAAGAACACAACAATTAATAAGGAGTTCACCCTATTCTCAAGCACTACATCTCTGGTCTAGCTTTCAATGGTTGCCTTCTTTTAATGTGTCTTTCAAGCAAAGAATTACAATGAGGAGCTCAATTTGAGTCTCCTGAAACAGAATTACTTGGAAGGGTGGTTCTTGGATTCCCCAAGCCACTAGAGTGCACATTCTCTTTTCCTATCCAAGTCTTGACTGCTCTGGTCTACAATGGAAGGAGCCTAATATGGTGCTCAATTCCTGACAGATCCTCCCAAGGATTTGCTTGATGTTTCCTTATGCTGCAAGTCAACTCGACTTTTTGTCTTTCTGCTTCTTGCTCTCTGGTTCTTTCTCTCGGTGTCCCCTTGTTCTCTGTCTTTCTTCATGGATTTAAAGCCAATCGGCCTCATGACTGTTCACTTCCTCTTCTTCCCTCGTCGGATTGCCTGCTACTACTTGCTTGGAGTTCCCTGTCTCGGCATCATCATGAATAGTTCACAGGGAGTGGCCACTTGTCCTCTTGCGAACTGCGCCAGCTTTTCCTCGTCGGTTTGGTCTTCTGGTTACACTAATGGATGAGTCATCCGCCAACATGGTGGCCAATTCGAATGTCAAAATTCTTTCTGTCGTGGCTAAATCCCTTGTCATGTCTTGTTTCTCCATCGGGCATGATCTCCACCGTCAGATCTAGAGCCCCGAGATCCTATGACATCCGCTCATTTTGCGTGGTTGACTTGCTAGACCATTAGTGTGCGATGAGCGATGGTTTTCTCTCTCATCTGCCTGCCACACGTCGAGCGATGAATGGAATCACTCGTTTTTCTCCAAATCCGCTTACCACCCAAGGGTGCCCCCGATATACTGGTGATTTTGGAGCGCGGGTCTTGCCTTTAGCCTTTAGCACTTTCCCCAAAGTTTTCCTAGCTTCCATGTGACCAAGCGCTTCAGGGCTTTCCTTCTCGAGAGGTTTTGCCCAGCGCTAATCACGCATCAGAAACAACCTCCTTTTCCTGATCCGGGCTTCCAGGTGCTAGTTTCACCTCCTGCACAGTCTCCATGGGCCTCGGTCAGCGCGCTTTGACCAGGGTCCTCGTCGTTCCTTGCTGGCTACCAACTGCCATTGTTCAGAGGTCTTCCTGATCGCTCTGTGCTCTCGAATTCGAAGTTTTGTCTTGATTTGATACAATCATGATATTGTGATAATCTTCATGAATCTAATTCGGATCAACAATGTCAATAAATTCTTCAAAAAAATATTTTCTATGAGTCATGTGGCAAGTTGCTTTTGAATCAAGCAACCAGTCATTTTTCCAAGAAGCAAGTGAAGAATTAAATAAATCTTCATTTACTCTAATATTACATTTTGCCACAACATAGTGAGCGGATTTAGGCGCTTTACCTTTTTCTGTGTCATTATTTTTACCTTTCTGTTGGTTTCTTTGCTGCTTAATTTTGTCCAATGGTAACTTGCATGTAGAGGCATCATGTGATCCATTTCTTTTGTAGCATATGCAGTGAAAATTTGACTTTTCTCCTTGAGAGTGTCTTTCCCCCTACCTCTGAAATATCTTCCTCTTCCTCTTTGACCACCTCTTCCTCTGGAAGCATCTTGAGCATGATTCTTTTCTTTATGAGCAAGGCACACAGCCTCTTCAGAAGATTCAGGGGCTGTCTTCTTTCCAAAAGCTTTCTCTCTTTCAACAAATTTTTTCACAAGAGAGTCAAAGGTAATATCTTTGAGATTTCCATTTGCTTGCAATGACTCAAGATAATTGGAGTAAGTAGGATAAAGTGCCTTGAGAAAAGCAATAAGAGGAATTTCCAATTCAACCTTAGTGGCTTTGTTACCATGTATTATAGCTTTTACTTCGGATGAAAGAGCAAGAGGATCATTATTTTGCAATTCAAGTGTGAAGAGTTTAATCATCAGTTGAACAAATTCAAGTGCAAAATGTGAGTCATAGAGTTCTTTCAGCTTTTGTAAGGCTTCGAAAGTAGTTGAAAATGGCGAAATATGGCGACTCACCTCTTCACTTACAAATGCTGCAATTAATGCATAAGCTTTCTTGTTCTTATTTTCCCAAATGGAAAGCTCTTTGTCTGAGGTAGGTTGTTCTGGCTCTTTGTCTCCGTCTCCAATACACACTCCTTTCCACAACTCATTGAAAACAAGGGTGTGTTTTATCATCCGGGACCACTTAGGATAGTTATCCTTTGCTAGTGAGAACTATTCCCACAATATATATGACTGAATGCATACTGTAAAAAAAAAATTTGTTGGCAAAATGTGCTGAGTGTTTAATATTGTGAAAGTGGCAGAGGACTACTGGATTATACAACAGTTATATTAAAAAATGCAGTAATAACATTCAATGGACAATCAACGTAATAAAAATGGGAAACGGAGGTGTATTAAAAAAATGGAAAGCGAAGGTGTGCGATACAGCGTAGCATGGAGTGGTAAGTAACATAAAACGCAACACTACAATGACATCAAGCAATATATCTACAGGCGGTATATAATATAAAACACAACACTACAGCAAGCTGAGGCTCATGTACTTCACTATGCGGGATTCGTTCTCTCTGGTGGTCGTGGCTTCTACTCCATTTGTAATGAAGGCATCGTTTCCTTCTCTTCAGCACTTTGTGGTGGCGATCATTTCATGGATGTGAGATTCGTTCTCTTGCTGGCTAACTGTCCTATTTGTTTTTGTTGTAAACTCCATCATTCTTGCCATATTAACCAATTCCGGGGATCTACCCTGGCCAAAAATTCTATTTAAATTTTGCGCCCAATCATACCAACGATGAACCTTGGAGCTGGACCAACATCACCATTGAGTAGACCTCCAAGACTTGGCCCCAAAAGACAATGACTATGAAGTAATCGACAGCAACAACAGAGAAATGTGGTGACCTCTTTGTTTGAAGTGCAAAAATGCACTCAAAAGTAGCGGCATGGAAACCAAACATCTATCAGGCAGATGGACTTGAACATGGTCCAGATAGACTAGCCTGGAGATTTGTTCTGGTCGGAAGTGTTGAGTTCTTATGTACATATACCACCAGACTTAAACCTCACCGAGCCCAAGATCCACATGAACCTAACGAACAACAAAGAGTGAAAATGTGAAGAAACTATAACAAATAGGAGTCAGCATTAAATCCAAGGTCTGATAAAACCCAGATTTGAAAAACGCATATGACAACATTCACACACCATCCTTCAGCATTCAAACTAGGTCTCTAGACAGAGAGCACAGACTTGACAGAGGGCACAAACTTTAAAAAACACATACAATATGAAAAAAACATATATGAAACTACCTGGAGCAGGCTTTAGGAAACCAAGCAGAATATAGGCAGGAAACTGACACTAGGAGTTACACAAAAACTAATTTCAGGAGCTAGCTCTGATACCATGTTAGACTAGGCAGTAACTCCTCAAAACAATTCTTTGATTTCATTTAGGTTGGTGTTTATTATATACATGAGGGAGAGACTCTTCATTTCATCTCCCGGTGACTATTCATATTCTCCATTATTTATTTACATCAATTTCAATTATTCACCCAATCATGATGATTAGGTGTCAACAGATAGTACAATATGTAAGTGCTAACAAGGTTGTAATACTATTGAAAGATGACAAGGTTGAACATTAATATTCTTTCAAAATTCACCAAGCCACACTTTACAATAATTGAAAGGCTCACACTAGAAGGAATTGAAATATCATACTCACACTTGCAGAATTTAAAATATCACACTTGCAAGAATTGGAAGACTAACTACAACACTCTTGCAGAAATGTAAATCACTCTTTGCTATATAGTAATCACATAGATAGAAAATAAATCACTCCATTGGAATGTAAACACTCAGGAAAAAAAATCGCTCTACTAGAAATTAAACACTTATAAATGAAATAAATAGGTCACTTGATCTAGCTAATTGATCATTCATAAACTCTACAAATGAAATAATCTTGAACTGATGAAATAATGTAATGCAAGAGATCTATTCAACAAAATGAATTAATAATATGAAAAATATGGTGAACCTATACTTCAATCAATCAACACACACAAAACATTCAGAGGCAAAGTAAATAACGTAACGAGTTGCAACAAAATTGCTTAATTCGCAAAAATTATAAATGCTAGTGAGTTGCAACAAATAGGGGAAATACTTAAATGAGTTGCAACAACATAAAGAATTTATGAAATAGGGTAAATAATCAAATTAACTAATATGTAAATGAAATTATAACGTAACCTAGTTAGAATACAAACAATACTTAAATAAGGATGGGGGCCTACCTCCTTAGGCGAGGCACTGATTATGATCGCAATGACACAATTATATGATCAACATATTACACTTATAAAAAATCAAAAGGAATAAGAATAACAGACTTTTGTATTAATAGGAATCAATATACAATCTCAAGAATATCCTTTTCTCTTTGCTCCCCCCTAGCTCGAATAGAGCAAGGTTATTTATATAATGTATCGACTTCTTAGTTTAATCAAGGAATCATTGGAAAACCATGTGAATCTTGTATTCTTAGGCAATTACCTCTTCATTACAACAAAAATAACAAAATATGGAATTGTTGACTCACTCAGCCAGTGAAACAATCAAGAAATTGAGACAAAAATAGGTATGGTCAATCCTTCCCTAACATATCGAATTCCTTTTTCCTTTCCTTCATTGGGAAACAAGTGGCCAATTCTCTTGTTGGAAAAACATTGAGTGACAATAATGAATTTGGTGGTTGACCTATACGAAACTGTTACAATTGTCCATAGAGCTACTATAATCTCTTTTGATGGTTAGTGTGTGGATCACCAGAACTTAGGACATGTTGCAACGATGACCCTTCATTCATTCACCTATGCCTCTAGGGATATATGTTATGAACCTATCTGTAGTGTTTCTCATGTTTTCCTTGTTAGTTAATATAAAAAGGTTGATTCCTTCCTTAATGCATAAGAATGAACACTAAAAGTGACATAAACAAAGATATATTATACCTTGGTAAAAAATATATTGTTGTAGGCAAATTGGATTATAAAATGGTGCGGAAGGGAAAAAGGTATAAAAAAGTTGGTGAATGGATGTTGGAAGGATACCAATTTGGACGCTCATCATATCCTTTAACTGAATTATTTCAGTGAATTGGTGTGGGTATTACTTAACCAAGAACTATCCTAAAGGGACAATTTAATTGAATCATTGAATGTGTGGTAGAATCAACTAAATCATGCCACACAATAATTACATGAATGTCAAAGGGTTAAGGGTGCAGTTTCTCACTTGATGCAGATGCCAGAGACATTGTAGAAGAACCAACTACTAGAAAGTATCAAGAAGTGTGAGTTTTCACAAAAGTATTTGTTGTATTTGGAGTATGTGATATGTGGAGGAGAATTGAAGATAGATACTTCCAAGATGGAGACCATTATGAAATGGCCAATTCCTACTAATGTTTCTAAGGTCAAGAGTTTCATTGGGGAAACATAGTAATTAAGGAAATGCATAACCCCATTTTTAGTAGTAATAACACCACTCCATGTCATAACAATCAGTGGTCAAAGTTTCTAGTGGGGAAAGGGTTAGCAGAAGGCCTTTGAGGAGTTAAAGAATAATATCACTTAAGCATTAGTTCTGGTGTTACCAACCTTGCAGCAGCCCTTCAAAGTGGAGATCGATACTGGTGGTTATGTTATGGGTGCATTCATCATGCAAGAAGGAAGGCATGTATGATACCTCTATGAATTATTTCATAGAGTGGTTCTCAACTACCCCACCTACGACATGAGTGATTTACTCAATGAACCTTTGACATATCACATGAGTTCATTTCATACTAAAAAATACCCCTAATTTGACTACAAATTAATAAATACCTCTAAAAATCACATTATTTAACCCCTACCAATACAAACCAAATATGTCGTCCCAATTTAAAAAATCCCTGCTTTCACTAGATATTGTATATGTATACAATTTTTCATTAACATTTTTTTAAACCCCTTTATATTTTTTCATTAAATTTGAGCTCCATATTTTATACCTGCCAATAGAAAAACCCTTTAACCCTGAGTATATTCTCAACATATTATGTCATATTTTCCTCAATATATATCCCCCAATATGAACACACATGGTATGGAATTTCTCCCCCAGTGAATCCCTTCTGACCTACAATAAGGAGCTCTATTTCCTGGTGCAAGTTGTGAAAAAGCGGAAACACTATCTAATAGGAGAGGATACAATAATCCACATAGATCAATAACCACTACAATACCTGCACGCCCATAGTAAGCTACAGTAGACTAGACATTATGAATGGATGGGGCTTCTACCACTGCTTCATTTAGTGATCGAGTATAAGAAGGGTATCACAAACAAATTGGTCGACATGCTTTCAAGGCCATCCACATCAAAGATCACAACTTTGGAAACTCTTATGTACATGGAACCTTTCACCCATGATGCATACATGGAGGCATATATATAGGATGAGAACTTCAAGGAGGTGTTTCAGTAATTGCAAAGTTAGACTCATGTGCATGATTGTGGCAACATAGTTGACTACCATCTCTAAAATGGGTTACTCTACAAGTTAGATAAGTTATTTGTTCCTAAATGTGAGCGACTATAGGTGATCAGGGAGACCAATACCTCTAAGGTTGTAGGGCATTTTGGTGTAGGGAAGATAGTGGCAAACTTGCAAAGGTATGTGTACTAGCCTAGGATACAAGAAGCGATAACTATGTTCATAAGAGGATGCATGCATTGTTGTAAAAAAAGCCTAGTAATAGGAAACAAGGTCTATATCATCCCTTAAGGTTGTGCTCACCCATTCTTAGGAAATCATTTCCATGGAATTTGTGGGAATCTTACCAACAACAGGGAAGGGACATAACTACATGTTCATGGTAGTTAATAGGTTCAACAAGATCTATATTCTAATACTATGTAAAAACACCATCAATGGGAAAGAAGCTTTATACTTGTCCTTTAGACAAGTTTGGGTGCACTTTGGGGCTCCAATGAGCATCATTTCATTTAAGGACACAAGATTTATTAGTATATTTTGGACATCATTATGGGAGAATATTAACATGAAATTGAATAGGTTTATAACATTCCATCCATAAACAAATGGGAAAACAAAAGTAGTCAACATGACTTTATTGCAACTTTTTAGGGGTTATAACTAGAACCATCCAAAGACTTGAGATGAAAATATGGTATATATAAAACACTCTTATAATAGAGTAGTCCACACGTCTACTGATAAGTCCATATTTGAAACCTGTTTTGGATATTTTCCACCTTCACTTTTTTATATTACATATTGGAAACACAGATGGATGAGGGAGGATCTCACTAAGGATGCCTTAAGGGAAGAATAATTTTTTAGAATATCAAGTAGATCCATCTATATATACAATAGAATTTGTAGAATACACTAGAAAAATATAAGGTGAAGCATGATCAACACAGAACAAAGAAGTCATACGAGGTGGGAGATAGAGTGTGGTTACAATTGAGAAAGGAGAGGCTACAGGGTCCTAGTAAGAAAATAAAAGCTCTGTGATGTGGTCCCTTTGAGATATTGGAAAAGGTGGGAGATAATTCTTATAGACTTGGTGTATTTCCATAAATGTGCATTTACTCATTAGTGAATGTGAATAATTTGAAATTCTATGAGCCTTCCTTGTTGGATCAGGAAGAGGAATATTTCCTACCTTCTATAGAGGATTTGGCACCAGAAGCTTAGGCAGAGTTAACAAAGGATATAATTTTGCAAAAGAGACCCAAAACTACAAGACATGAGTAACATGGCCTTTGGTAGATTAGGTTGAAAAGTGAAAATTTCCCAACAATGCTAAATGGTACTCTAGGGAGAAGGTAGAGGGAAAAATTTGTCACGTCATTCAATAAAATCTTTTGGAGACCAAAATCCTTTTGAAATTAGGAGTTGAAATCTAGATTAGATCAATATATTATTTTTCATCCATCTCGATGCTTTTAGAGTGGAAGATTTGGACGAATCATCTTGCGGGCTCATTTTTACCAAGAGTCCCAATTTGAAAAAATTTCGGTGAAAAACTTCAAGAGACATTTTGAGGCCTTAAATGATCACTTTTGTCCTCTCAACCTTACCATGGATCTAGATTCCATAATATGTATGTTTCCAACAATGCAAGAATCCCCTGAATCAAAGCTCATATGAGAAAGTTATGCCTCTCGAAAATTGACCACCATAATTCGAGAGGTTGTCATTTTGGGCGATATTAATCCTGGAAAAATAGCTAGACACATAGGCACTATGAAGAAGACGCTAGAATGGTTGAGTTGTAACTCATATTGAGGGTTGAATGGGCCAAATTGAACCCCTAGTTAGCTATTGGGCTATGCTATAATTGAGCCACTAGGAGGAGAAGGGATTCCATTCTATTCAAGTGCATTTTGTTCCATATATGAGCATAGTAGCTAGTAGTGAATAGAGAGAGATTAAAGTGACCTCACCTTCTAGCTATATTTTCTTTTGTAAAGATTTCCCAAATTATATATTGTTTTATTATGCTTGTGCTTATTCTCATTTTCAATATTTCATATATTGTATACATAAACATATCTTATAATTAAAGATTCCAAAAATATAAAAACAAATTAAATTCCATAAAATAGATCTTAAATTTTCATTATATTTTTAATAGAATAATTATAAAAAAAAAAAAAATACATTTAAATTCCTTTTTAAATCATATATACAAAATTCATTTTAAATAAAAAATAAAAAATAAAAACTTTGAAAAAAATACGCAGAAGAGGATGGATACATAAATGGATATACTTAATAGATGAATATAACAAACAAAAGGTAGTCGATTTGATCTACTTTGCAGGCATCCCAATGTGCGATGACCATTAGTCTGGTAAGCACATCGACCAATTCCAAAGAGGAAGACGAAAGGCAACACGTCACGTCACTACAGGATGACTTTGGCAGTAAACTTAAATCGTGGTGTTCGTGGATTGTGAGAAGGATGGATGATACGTTGTTTACCATATAGATAAGCGTGGTTTAATTAATAGATGTTTTGATTTTAATAGATGTTTTGATTTTTTTTATTTTTTTCAAATTGTAAGAGTATTTGAAATTTGATTAAAAATTTGATATTTAGATCTGTAATTAAGTTAATATTTAAATTTGTTTGAAGTTGTTTTATTAATTTTATTTGAAATTTAGTAAAATATATTTTTATTGATATTTAAAAATATAAAGAAAGGAGGTTAATATATATTAAAATGGTATTTAGTTTATTATTTAATAGTTAATGGGTAGAAGTAATAAATGCTTATTATTGAATTTGAGTTAGTAAATTATCTAATAATAAATATATACAACTTTTGAACATTAACTACTGCGCAGCAAACTGAATAATTAAATGTTACACACTAAAAATCAAGAGAAAGACGATGGTCATTTCACACTGCTCAGTGAAAATTAAATGAAATTGATGGTGACTGTGGGGTTGTCAACTATGTTTGGGAATTTTGGCATGTGTTGGGCTGCAGGGACTATTCAACGATGCCAAAAAACACTATAAAGTTGTGGTGGTGGTCGCGACGGGCCTGCATAATAAGATTATTATAAACAAAATTATATTATGAAAAATCAAATTTATTATTAATTATTTATTTTAATATTATATTAGTTAACATTTTTTAATATTATTATATATTTTTATACAATATTTATTTTAATATTTTTGATGCCATAGAGGTTTTACATCACATTTATAAAAGTTTTACATTGATAATCTATATTTTTATATAATATTTATTTTAATACTTTTTACGCCATAAAGGTTTTACATCAAATTTATAAATGTTTTATATGGATAATAAAGGTTTAACCTCTGATTTGTATATTAATGAAATATTTTATTAAGATTTTATACAAAGCATGAATAATGAGGAGAAAATGAATGGAAAGAGTTAACTTTTCTTTATTATGAATCAATTTTAATGGTTTTCAATGTTTTGTTTTGTATTTATAATATGATTTGTTTTTTCTCGGTGTAAACTTACAATATAAGTGTTTTATTTCGATTTTAAATTATAAATAAAGTTAATGAAATTAAATTTAAACATTAAATATTTATATAGATTAATAAGTGTATGACACATAAGTATAAGATGTTGCAAAAGAAACATGTAAGGCATAAATTTAAGAAGAATAGTGAGATATAGAAGATCATTAAATATAAAAATCAGTAAATAAAATGTCATTCAAAGCTAGAAGATAAAGAGAAATTACTTAGGTTAGATTCTATAATTACTTACATTATGCCAAAATTTACAAAATTGACAGATTCTATAATCTTTCCAACATACGTTTCCTCTCAATCTTGAAAGGTGCTCTTTCAAGTTCCAATAACAAATCCTTGATTAAAAAAAGTGCTCTTTTTCAACATTGAAGATGCTCTTTCAAGTTCCAATAAAAAATTCCTTAAAAAAAAGTGCTCTTTTCCAATATTAAACTATGTGACTTGATCAAAAGCTTATAGGTTTTACCACTTGCTCTTAAGGTGATTGGATTTGCCTTTGCTTGTCCTTCCTTAACTTCTTTTGGGTATTTGGATTGGTTTGTGACAGGTGAATTTTATATTGAAATTTTTTTTTGAAAATGAGAAATTCAAAATTTACCATTGGATGAACTAGTTTAAAAAGCTACATAACAATTTTATAATGTTGTATAGGAGAGTAATGGATCTTTTGTTGACCATTGATTAAATAATTCTTTTAACTGATATAGCAACTTATAGCAACTTTAATTCACTATTCAGAGATAACATGATGAACTCTTATGGTAGCATCCACAAGCTTTCCTTTATTCAACATGATATCCTGGGAGACATGATATCCTCAGAAATTCCGAAAAAGTGGAAAAAGTTTGTGAAGTGTGCATTTGATGTTGAGATTGTTTCCTTCCACACAAGTTTGGTGCATATTTTTTTCTCCTCTTATTGACCAAATTTCAATATTGAACTGTCTCACTTGATCAAAACCTTGAAGCCTTCTACATTCTACCTACACATAATTTGAGCATGTACATGCACATAAATTCAGCATTCACACATTTCATATTTCAAGTCTTCTATGATATCTATTTCCCCTAACTATACAAAATTGACTTGAGAAATGAGTGAATTCTCACTATTCAGAAATACCATGATGAACTTTTATGGTAGCATCCAAAAGCTTTTCCAAGACCCCTCCTTTTGCCTACATTTTGAATTGGCTTCTTATGTCGATATTTTTTAATTCAGAAATTGACTTTTCTTTTAAAATAAAAAATCATCAGAAAACAGCGGAGATTCTGTGGGAAAGGCTTTCAAAAATTAAAATGGATATTGAGATTTATAAATGTAAAAATTATTATATATATGAAAAAAATACTTTTGGAAAATAAATTATTAAGCAGGTTTAATACTATAATATTTAAGATTCTGAATATTTTAATAAATAATAATAATAAATTATTATTAACAAAGAAATGTTAAATTTCGTCTAGCGTCAAAACAAATTTACTCTACCGGCTAAGTTGGGTACGTAGTTTACTCCCCGAACCCAACACAAAGACAGGAACCTCTTTCTCACTCTGACACCCAACACGCCTAACCTGAACATACACACTGTGAAAGGTCAAACAGCAAGTAGGCAGTAAATTTCACAGGGCGTGGAATTAAAAAATAGCAGAAAACCATCCAGATTACAACAAAACCTGAGGAGAGAACTCAAGCTATGCTTGAATTCGGACTTAGACCCACCTTCAGCATCCCATAATATGCGGTGCTAATGAGCTGAAGAACAAACGACCAGACCATACACTACGACTGCACAAATATGTATGGTACTTCAATCAAAACCTGACCAACACTGCAAACATTCCCATCCGTCTGTTCGTTCCTGTTTTAAGACATTAATTAATCAATTGAAAAAAAACTAAAACCAAACCAGAGAGACTTATAATCAAAATAAAAAGACCAGATCTAAAACGATCCAGATTACAATAAGACGCCGTAAATTCCAAAACGATGTAGATTACAATAAGACGCCTTCCGTCCAGAAGCAGAAGAAACAGGCGAAGACAAGCCGTTAAACAACCCCTGAAACAATGTGGTCTTCATCCCTTAGATGCTTGGGCTGGTGTTTTTTCTGTGAAGATCCATGGTGACTATGAGCTCTGGTGCAGTGGCTCAGAAAGCAGGGTGACCACCATTTACTAAACCCTCAAACCGTTTAACCACTCAAGAAACATCAAACAGTTTAACCATTTAAGAAACAGCTCTCAACTTATGTCTACCGACCACCGATACAACCCTATCGAAAGATCAATGTTAATGCCATCGTCTAACACCAAAATCAACGGCCCATAGAGTTACAATGGCACACCAATGGAAGTTCATTTTAGAGGGAACGCTTTACTGTATAATAAATGATAAATATTATAAACTAATATAATCAGATTAATAAATGTGGTTGAATAAAGTCATAGGATTAACTTAATATATGAATTTAACATTAAATATTAATATGTTAATTATGTATTAAGTATTAATAATTTAAGCGAAATATAATTAACATTATTATTATTTTTATTTAGAATTTAAATTTGTTTAATTTTGGTATGTAGTAATTCTAAGTAAGTACATTTATTTATTTTATATTAATCCATGTGATATAAATAATTGTCCTAGAATTCTAAATCTAATAATCTTAGAAAGACTTTTTTTTGAATTGAAATTGAAACTAAATGTATATTCTCTCATTTACAAACAATAAAACATCTCCCTTCTTCTAAGATTTTTTTCAGCCTTTGCTAATCATTATAATATATGTAGTCTTGCCTAGAAATATAACATGTTAAGACACCCAAGTACATAAAATTTAAGTGAAATATAATTAATAGAACATTATTATTATTTTTATTTAGAATTTAAATTTGTTTAATTTTGGTATGTAGTAATTCTAAGTAAATATATTTATTTATTTTATATTAATCCATGTGATCTAAATAATTGTCATAGAATTCTAAATCTAATATGAAGATATATAATCTTAGAAAGATTTTTTTTGAATTGAAATTGAAACTAAATGTATATTCTCATTTACAAACAATAAAACATCTCCCTTATTCTAAGATTCCTTTTCTGCCTTTACTAATCATTATAATATATGTAGTCTTGTGTTGAAATATAACATGTTAAGACACCCAAGTACATAAAATTTAAGTGAAATATAATTAATAGAACATTATTTTTATTTTTATTTAAAATTTAAATTTGTTTAACTTTGGTATGTAGTAATTCTAAGTAAATATATTTATTTATTTTATATTAATCTATGTGATATAAATAATTTTCATATAATTCTAAACTTAATATGGAGATATATAATTAATAGAACATTATTATTATTTTTATTTAGAATTTAAATTTGTTGAGCTTTGGTATGTAGTAATTCTAAGTAAATTTATTTATTTATTTTATATTAATACACATGATATAAATAATTGTTGTAGAATTCTAAATCTAATATGGAGATATATAATTTTAGAATTAATTTTTTTTTAATTGAAATTGAAATTAAATGTATACTCTCATTTACGAACAATAAAACATCTCACCTATTCTAAGATTTTTTTTTCATTGTTTACTCATCATTATAATATATGTAGTCACATGTTAAGAAACCCAAGTGCATAAAAAGATATAAAAAAAATTACTTACTATAGTGAAGATAATGATATGTCGAGATGCTTCGCGAAGACCTATTAGACTCTAGTTGTCATGAATGTGTCAGGGGTTAGGTAATGCCTCCACCAAAGTTGATCTGGAATCAAATGTGTCAGGAGTTAGGTGGTGCCTCCACCAAAGTTGATCTGGAATCAAATGATCTAACGAATCAAGTTGTTTGGGCACTAGTTAGGGCACTGATCACTCTCACCCCACTGTTGGATTGTGCCTTTTGCGCTCCATGGTTTGCAAGAGGAGGGGATCTACAACACGTCGCAACCCTAATCAGTGGATTTCCTACATAGTTAAGGTGATTTATGCTTTTCTTCCTCATGGTGAGACACCTCTATAGACTTCTTTGCATCCCACCCGATGTCTAACATGGATTTGCGCCTGCAAGGTTTCTAATGGAGGATTATTCGTCATGTCACAACATTATGCAAAATCTCAATTCCACCAGGTACAAGGTATAACCTTACCTGCACCACTCTCACTGGCGCACTAGGGTTATTATCATTCCTTATCCATTATCTTTTTTTTTAATGCTAATACTAATGTCATGGTTTAATGTAGAGGGAATCTCTACAATGATTCATGCAGCAACATTTCCAGGTAATAGTTTCTCTCGATAGGATTTATGCCATTACATTTGTTTTGAGAACGAAACTCCCTTATTTTCCTTTCTAACTTCAGGTTCAATACTCTTTGGCTACACGTAAAGAGCTTGGTATCACACTAGGTTGGAGTTAATTCTAGGGTTCCCACTATCGTTTTCTAGGTTTTTAATATCTACCATGTTTTCAGAATTTTCAGGGTGTTCTCGTTCTCAGTCGGACTTAAGGTTGTGAAGTTTTCTCAGAGTTCAAACTATTACCTAATCAGTGAGAGAGTTTTAAGTGTAGATTTTTAGTATGGTAAAACGAGATCCTTAAGTACAATTCTGAGTTCTTGAAAATAGGCTTAGGCCCTCGTAAGGGTTTACTTGAACTTCAATAATGTATTTAAACTTTGGTTGTATGTATTTGATGAAATGAGGGTTTCAGATTGGTACTGTAATTTGGGGTTATTTCCATGTTTACATTTTGTAAGATGATCATTCAGAACATTATGTATAAATATATATATTTTAAGGAATTCAGTCATTCATGAAAAAACCTTGTTTTGCATCTCTTAACTGGTTATCTGGTATTTTAATGTTATCCAAAAGATTTGTTTGCATATCTTTATATGTATTCTTCTGACAAATCTACAAAATAACTTGGGGTTATTTTTGTTATGTACCAATGTTATTTTTTATAAGCTTCTAAATTTAAATTATTGGATTACAAGTCTTTCAAGAGTCTTTCTTTATTGTTACAATTTCCACTCCCTCCAACTATAATTTAGTTAATGTATTCTATTATACCCTCTTCAACGACTAGGAGCTGAATGGATTTCTAGGTACCTCATTTACTTTAGCTCGGCCCAGAGACTAAACAAGTTCCTTCAACCCACGACAACCACATTCCTTTGCCTATTGGCGTTAATAGTTGCTTGACTTCAGGGTTTATTTTGGTAAGAATGTGTTAATCAATATGTTTGTACAAGTTCTCCCATGGTCATAATTGTCCGGGTTAAAACCCTATTGGTTTTGGATATATGGACGAGTAGTTGGGAGTTCTAAGCATTCCTTGTTGTTTCTCTTTTCTTGTGGGTTTAATTATAGGGATACCTTCCCAATCTAACATCTCAACTAAGAGTGTGTTCCTCTACCCCCAAATCATTACTCCGGTCCAATTATATTACACAGTCAATGAATGTTTCCATGCATGCATTATCTCTAGAGACTTCGTTTATTTACCCGCTCCTACATCTTTCTCTTGCTGCAACACTTATTTTAACAATTAGACAAAATAAAAACTCACTGAGAGAATGACCTCTCCTCCCAGCCATAAGAATGAAAATTATGCCTAGTTCTCCCCTCAAACTTCAACCTCCAAAACAATAGATGGACAGTTACCCCTAGGGTCTATTTCAACATCAAGAATTATGTAGTCCATCCAATAATCAAACTAAGGACTCCACTAGTTCATAACCCAGCTCAAGAATGCCTTTAATGATAGTGTCCTTTGTGTAATTTATGTTTTCATCCTCTCTTTTCTAAGGTGCATATAGTTTTTCCTTGCTTTTCCTGACCCATTTTCCCACTGAGATCCTTATCTATAGGGAGAGAGAGACTAACTAACCATCTATACCTGTCTCTAACAATATCACTTTGGGTCTTTTCTTTCATGAATTACAAGATTATCATTTAACAAAAATAAATTAAATGTTAATAATTTCAAACATCTCAGTTCCACTATGCTTCTTCACGAAGCCCCTTATTTACCAAGTTCATATAGTAAAAGTGACTATAAAATATTTACAGTATGCGACGGTATTACATCTTCCTCCCCTTGTGCAGAACATCATCCTCGATGTTCAATCCTGCCTTTCGAACAAACTCAAATATGCTTCTCGCATAAGGCTGACATCTTCCCAAGTGGCCTCTTTCGGGATAAAGTGCTTCCTATGCGCCTTAAATTGGGTGATAACTCACCTCTGTAACATTGTTTCTCTCTTCTCATGAGTGCACAGAGGCTCTACGAGAAACTCACTGTCTGGTTCCACCTATTCAAAATCATGAATTTGTCATTAGTTATTATAATTGTTAATCAAAGAACATACTTATATACCTATACATTTTCTTAGAAAGAAAATCGATCATTACACCTACTTGTAGCTCTTTCCAACTAATTATATTTCTCAGGTCATATATATATTTTTAGTAATGAAACATGAAATACATTGTGAAATCAAATATGACTAGGGAGTGTGAGCTCGTATGCCACCGATCCAACTCTTTCCAATATTTGAAAAGGGCCACAATAATGAGGAGCAAGCTTTGCACAACTTCCCCACCTTAAGGTACTTTGCTTGGGCTCAACCTGCACATAAACACGGTCTCCAACCCGAAACTCTCTATAAGTCCATTTTCCATCCGCATAGACCTTCTGCCGATCTTGAGCAACTTTTAACTTTTTTCATACCTTCTTGATGGTCTTCTCCATTTCTACTATCATATCTAGTCCTAAATTTAACTTGTGTTCAGGGTTGCCCCTATTAGTAGGGGTTCTGCAACTTCTTCCATACAACTCTTCAAATTGACTCATTCTCAATGACTCATGGTAACTATTGTTATATGTAAATTCAACCAGGTGAAATTAATCCTTCCTCTTGGTTGGTTGCTGCATAACATACATTTTGAGCATGTCTTCAAGTACTTGGTTCACACATTCAGTCTTCCCATCTCTCTAAGGATGATAGGTGGTATTGAACTGAACTTGAGTGTCCGTCCCAACAAAAAGAGCTTTCCAGAATGCAGAAGTAAATTTCACTTTTCTATCTGAAATGACTACCTTAGGGATGCCATGCAACCAAAATATTTCTCTCATGAAAATGTCCGCAATTTGAATAGTCTTGTATTTTGATCGTAACAAAATGAAATGATAAGTTTACTTAGCTTATCCACCACTACCATAGTTATGTCATTTTGTGATTTTGGATTTAGGTAGACCTGTTATAAAGTCTAATGTGATGACATCCCATTTCCATTCTAGAATGGGTAATGGATGCAATAGTCCTGCCAGGTGTTGATGTTCAGCCTTCACTTGCTAACATTCCAAGAAATTTTCTAAAGAATCTGCAATACTCTTCCTCATTCCGGGCCAAAAATATATTTTCTTTATTACAGTAAACAATTTTTGGTATCTGGGGTGGGAAACATAGGGTCTCTTATGGAACTCATCTAAAATTCATTACTTGATAGCGAAATGGTTAAGAACATACACCCTCCCCTTAAAATCCAGTAAACCTTCTTTATTTATATTGTATTCGGTCTTATTTCTAGAATTAGTTTCCAACTTAGCTTGTTGCCATAAAAACTCATATGTTGGATCTTTTTGGGCAACCTCCTTAATTTGTTCATCAAAATTAACTTTTACTCGACTATAGGAGACCTCATATACATAGTGCAATTTTATGCTTTAAGTGTCAACCACATGGTTTTCTTTTCATTTAAGATGCTTTATATAAAAGTTGAACTCGCTAAAAAGATTTGTCCACTTGGCTTGATGTGCATGAAGTTCAAAGAAAATTGTTAGAGTATTGTGACTGGTCATCAAAATAAACTCTTTACCTAACAGGTAATGTCACCATACCTTTAAAGCATGAACTACAATAGTAAGCTCCATATCATGGTATAATATCTCTTCTTGTGATATTTTAACTTCTAGGATTCATAAGTGATCATTTTTCCCTCCTGCATAAGAACCCCACCCAATCCTTCTTGGAAGGAATTTGTGCAGTTTACAAATTCCTTTCCAGTATTTGCAATTTTTAGTATAGGGGATGTAGTCAGTAAATGTTTTAATAGATCAAACCTATGCTGACAGTCTGCTATCCATTTAAAATTTCTTCCCTTTTTCTACAAAGATGTGATAGGATAAGAAATTTTAGAGAAACTTCTTATAAAATGATGATAGTATCCTTCCAGACCCATAAAAGACTGAATATACACCACATTCTTGGGGATAGGACACTCCATGGGAGTCTTGACCTTCTCAGGATTCACAGATATTCCTTTAGATGAGATTATGTGTCCTAAGTATTGTATATGGTCTTTATAGAAATCACTTGTTCTATACTTATCATCCCACAAGGTCTGCAACACTATCCGAAGGAGTTCCTTGTGCTCTTCTAAATTCCTAGCATAAGTTAGAATACCACCAATGAAAATTAGGACAAATTTGTCCAAGTAGGGATGAAATATGCCATGCATTAAGATCATAAATGTCGTTGGGGCATTCGTGAGCCCAAATGGTAAAACAACAAATTCATAATGACCATATCAATTCATAACTTTTGTCATATAAATGTATTCTAATAACCAGATTGTAAATAAATATTAGAGAATACGGTGGCACCCTTAACCTAGTCAAAGAAATTATTGATTCTCTAAACCGATTATTTATTTTTTACTATTATTTTCTTTAATTTCCTATAATCAATAGAAAATCGTAGGGTGTCATCCTTCTTCCTTAGAAAAAGTACAGGGGCTCCCCAAGGCAACACACTAGGATGAATGTACCCTTTGTCAAGTAATTCTTGTGTTGGGTTGTGTTATATTCTTTCCACGACTAGCCCTAGTAGTTAAACCAGGGTTTAGAGGGTGCGTGGAGCATCCCCTTTGTTGTGTTGGGCATAGCAAGGGGGTGACAAGGGGGACGGAAGCCCCCCCTATCAGGGTATTTGAGGGCGACGATATCCCCCCTCTACAAGGTGTGGAGCAGTGCCCCAAAAGTTTTTTTTGGACCCTATATTAGGTGGGCAAACCTACCTATGGTTTTGTGCATGGATTTCGCACATGGTTTTGGGTGCAATGGTTTTCAGTCCATGGTATTTTGTATATCTGGTCAAGGGAACTACGATTATGTTCTAATCCAAGGTTCATGGATTGGGGCTTATGGATGCTTCGGCATGTATATATATATGTATTGTAACATTGAAAGGAACATAATGAAAAAGAAATCTAGTAGTCCCCATTTCGCGATCCAAGGTAAAATCTCTGTGTATATTTGTTTTATGTGTTATGCTCTCACCATTGTTTATTTTCTGTTTTTTAGAATTCGTATGCAGGCAATTTCTATATGGGATTAGAACATACATTTGTTATCCGAGTTGTTTTGGCTTCAAGGTGACGCCTTTGCTACTGAGGGGTTTTGCTCGGGCTTGTGGTAGACCCTGTTTAGTGGGAGATCTATGGGATCAATTCTTGTGGTGAAAGAAGATGGTGTGCAATGGAAAGATAGAGATAGAGAAATTGAATGGTCATAATTTTAAGTTGTGGAAACTCAATATGGAGGATTTTCTGGTGGATAAAGATTAGTGGATCATAGTAGATACAAGTACTAAACCAACGGGAGTGTCTGATGAAGAATGGAAGAAGTTGGATCAGAAGGCAGAAAGAAAAATACGATTGTTGAATGTATCATGGGAAGCTACGATGAAGGTTTTGTGGGACAAGTTAGGGACTTTATACCAATCTAAGTCTCTGGTGAATAAACTGTTCCTACATAAAAAGTTGTATAGCCTGAGGATGAAAGATGGAGACTCAATGACAGAGCATCTGAACGCATTTAATACTGTGGTAAGCCAGTTATTATCTATTGATATTAAAATTTTAGATGAATATAAGTTCATCAGTTTGATGTGTTCTCTACCAGATTCGTGGGATAGTCTTGTTATTGCAATAGGTAGCAATGCAACTGCCTTGCAGTTTGATGAAATAGTCTCATCCTTGATGACAGAGGAGATGAGACGAAAAAACACAAAGAGATAGAATGGTGATTCCTTATTTGTACAAGGATGGTCCCAAAACACAAACAAAAATAAGTCGTCGAGTGGGAGATCTAAATCTTTAGGAAAGCTTGTAAAGGTGTTCTGGAAATGCAGAAAGGAAGGGCACTACAAAAGGGACTATATATCTAAAGCTCCTGAGAAAGGAAAGGGATCTAATGATGATGCTTCTACAGAGGTGAAAACCACCTCAGATGAAGGTGGGATGTCTACTTGGCTTCTTCTTCAAGTACACATGTAGATCATGAGGAATGGTTGATTGACTTAGGTGCATCCTTTCACTTCACTCCCCATAGAGAGTGGTTATGTGAGTATGAGAAATATGATGGTGATGATGTCTTCTTGGGGGATGACAGGAAGGGTAGAATCATTGGTCATAGAAAATTCAAGTTGTTGTTGCAAGTTGGAAGGCTTAGAACACTTCTGGATGTTCTTCATATTCCTTCATTATCTAGAAATCTGATTTTTATAAGCAAGCTAGATGATGCAGGTGTAAAAACAGTGGTCGAGAAAGATACCTAGAAGATGGTTCGGCAAGCACTGGTATTGATGCGAGGAGTTCAGATTGGCACTCTGTATAAGCTACAAGGTAGCACTGTTATTGATGGGTGCAACAATTATGTGGTTCTTGAAAGTGGAGCAGAAAATCTAGTGGTCTCTGGAGAAAAGACCATGCTATAGCATCAAAGGCTTAGACATATTAGAGAGAGGGGCCTTTGAATACTTCATGGTAAAGGTATGGTAGAAGGTATGTCCAATAGCTCTCTAGATTTTGATTTTTATGAAAATTTTGTATATGGGAAGTAGAATCGAGTGAGCTTCCCCTCTGGTGGTAAGAGGGCCAAACATATATTAGAGCTTGTGCACAGTGATGTGTTTGGACCTGTGTCGGTTCCATCACTGGGTAAGTTTGTGTAGTATGTATCATTTATCGATGAGTTATCAAGGAATACATGGATATATTTCCTCAAGAAGAAATCTAAAGTCTTTGACAGGTTTAAAGAATTTAAGGCTTTGGTGGAAAATCAGATAGAGAAAAAGATAAAGGTGTTAAGGACAGATAATGATGGAGAGTTTTTCAAGAAGGAATTTGAAGAGTTCTGTAAGAAGTGTGGTATAGAATAGCAGAAGACTACTCCATACATACCTAAGGAAAATGGAGTTGCAGAAAGAATGAATAAGACGTTGATGGAAAGGGCAAGAAGCATGCCCAGTGGTGTCGGGTTAGGACAGGAATTCTGGGCAGAGGCGATGGAGACATCATGTTACCCAGTCAACAAATCACCTTCATCAACGTTGGAGGATAAGACTCCACAAGAGGTATGGACTAGTAAGAAACCTTCTATTTCACATCTAAGGGCATTTGGATGTGATGCATATGTACATGTTCGAAAGGAGAAAAGAAAAAATTTGGATAGTAAATCTGAAAAGTGCATATTTATTGGGTATAAGGATGGTTTAAAAAAGTTACAAGCTTTGGAACCCAGTAACAAGGAAGGTTGTGTACAGTCGATATGTGTTATTTAGAGAAGGTGAAAGATGTTATTAAACATGAAGTCCTACCAAAGGAACTTGAGAATATAGATTTTGAGCTAAAGGAGGAAGAATCAGATTGTACATCAGAAGAGGAATCATAAGATGAAGAGTCACACAGTCTGGTTGTGAGCAGATCCTTTCTAGAAAGAAGGAAGCCAGAAAGGTATAGTCCATCTTCTTTCTGTTCAAATTTTTCTTTATCTATTACTGATGATGATCCCAGAACTGTGAAGGAAGCAATAGATTCAGAGGATGGAAAACTTTGGAAAGAGGCCATGGTTGATGAAATGGCATCTTTGCACAAAAATTGGGCTTGGGATCTGGTGGAGTTGTCGGTTGGAAGGAAACCCATTGGCAACATATGGGTGTTCAAGAAGAAGACAAATGTAGAATAAAATGTGGAGAAATACAAAGCTCAGTTGGTAGAAAAAGGTTATTCGTAGGTGCCAGGAATTGATTTTGGTGATATTTTTTCACCTGTTGCCAAGGTAGCTTCTATTAGAATAGTTTTAACTATTTCTTATGCTTTTGATTTTGAGGTAGAATAGATGGATGTGAAAACAACATTTCTTCATGGGGATCTGGAAGAAGAGATCTACATGAAGCAACTTGAAGGCTTTGCAGTGAAGGGTAAGAAAGAACTGGTATGCAAGTTGAAAAAGTCTTTGTATGGGTTAAAACAATCACCATGGATGTGGTATCAGAAATTTGATACATTTATACGGGCACTTGGATTCACCAGAAGAAAATAAAATCACTGTGTTTATTTTAAATTAATTGGTGACCCTGTTATTTATCTGGTCTTGTATGTGGATGATATGTTGCTGGTCGGAAACGACAAAGAAATTATCTAGGATTTGAAGACCCAATTTTCCTCCAAATTCGACATGAAAGATCTTGGTGCTGCAAACTATATTTTGGGCATGGAAATTAAAAGAGATCGGGCAAATAGGAAGATCTGATTAAACCAGAGGAAGTATGTCGAGACAATACTATAGAGGTTTAATATGCGGGATAGTAAACCGGTGAAGGTTCCTATTCCTATAGGTGTAAAGTTATCTGTTGAACAGTCTCCCAAAAAACAAGAAGAGGAAGAGGACATGTCCCGTGCTCCATATTATGCAAGTGTAGTTGTTAGTCTGATGTATGCAAAGGTCTATACTAGACTAGACATTGCACATGCATTGGGAGTATTGAGCAGGTTTATGTTAAAGCTAGGGAAGGATCATTGGACAGCAGTGAAGTAGGTTTTCAGGTATTTGTGTGGCACTAGTGATTATGGTTTGTGCTACCAAGGAAGACCAGGATTGGACAGAGTTTTGGACATCCATGGCTTGGTTGATGCAGACTAGGTTGGAGATATGGATCAGAGAAGATCTACAAGTGGGTATGTGTTTAACCTATTTGGAGTGCAGTTAGTTCAATGAGTAAGAGACAATTTGTAGTGGCACTATCAACTACGGAGGAAAAATACATGGCAGCCACTCATGTAAGAAAGGACGCAGTTTGGTTGCAGAGATTGTGCTCAACTATGGGGTTAGTACAACGAGCTATAAGGATAGACTGTGATAGCCAAAGTGGCATTTTCTTGGCAAAGAACCCTGTGTATCATTCAAAGACAAAGCACATTGATGTTCAGTACCACTTTGTGAGGGATATGGTAGAAGACAAAAGGGTGTTGCTGGTAAAGGTGGACACTTTGGAGAATACTACAGATGCATTAACAAATTCTATGAGCTCTGAGAAGTTCTCTTGGTGTAGAGAAATAATGGGCGTTGCAAAGATAGATCAATGACTAAGCTCTCCTGTGGCTCCCTATGGAAAGAAAACAAGAAGTGAGAGAATGTTGGGTTGTGTTATCTTCTTTCCATGACTAGCCCCAGTAGTTAAACCAAGGGGCTAGAGGGGGGATGGAGGCTCCCCTTCATTACACCGGGGGGGTCAGGGGGGTGGGGGGTGGGTGGAAACTCCCCTTATCAGGTGGTTTGAGGGGGGAGGTAGCCCCCCTTTATGAGGTCTAGGGAAGTGCCCTGAAAATATTTTTTTTGCACCCTATATTAGGTGGGCAATCCTACCTATGGTTTTGTGCATGGATTTGGCACATGGTTTTGCATGTGATGGTTTTCAGTCCATGGTATTTTTTATATTTGATCAAGGGAACTATGATTATGTTCTAATCCAAGGTTAATGGATGGGGTTTATGGATTCTTCAAGATGAACAATCTGGTAGTCCCAGTTTTGAGATCTAGGGAAAAATCTGTGTATATTTGTTTTATGTGTTATGCCCTCGCCATTGTTTATTTCCTATTTTTTAGAATTTGCCATTTTTGTACGAGGTTAAAACCTACATCTTGCAACTACATTTTGAGTTCTGTTACCTCGGGAATACTCATACGATAGGGGATTTTGACATTGTGGATGCTCTTGAAACCAATTTTATTGTGAAATCAGCATTTCTCATTGTGGGCAGCCCTAGAATTTCCTCTGGAAATATGTCGGAAAAATCCTAAACCACTGGTAAATTATCTAAGGTGGTTGTTTTATACTTGGTGTTAGAGTAACCAACTTGCACAATGTAAATTAGGCACCCTTTTCTAAGGAATTTACCTAATTGGTTGGATGTAATAAGCCTTTTGATCCCTTGAAGTTATTGTCTATTTCCCTCCTCTGTGAGGAAGCTTATAGTCTTCTCCTTACAGTTCACTAAGGACCAATGTCCTTCTAAACAATCCATTCCAATTAATACATCATAGGATCCTAAAGGTAACATATTCAAGTTCACCCTAATTTTAAGTCCTACTACTTCAAAAGGACTATTATCTACCATAGTAGTCACCCTTTTTTTAGCCCCAGTAGCCAACTGTGCTAACCAAGGGTTTTTAAATTCATTTGCTTGTAATTTACATGATTAAACTAGTTTTCGACTAACATAACTTAAGCTTTCCCCTAGTTTTACTAAAATTGAAACAATACATTTAGCTATTGTACCTTCCAAATCTATCATTGTAGGTTGGTACTCAACCCGATGGTCCTCCAAAGCAACATTAATCCTTGGTAGACTTATTTTTACCTCTCCCATAGTAGATGCTTCTTGAATATGATTGGTTGATTCTATTCTGGCACAATGCGGGAAAGTCATGTAATAATGGAATTCCCCACAACCCCAACAATGTAAGGGATTTTTTTTTGGTTTGGCTAGGTTTTGGTTTACTAGAAGCTTCAACTTGCCTGGGTTCATTTTGTAACCTAAAATTTCGTTGATTTTTTCCCGATTGTCTATTATGTTGAACCTTGGGTACACTCTTAGTACTCACAATTTTTTAATTTCTAGTGCTCTGGAATATTTTTTATCCTTGCTTATTCAACCAACCTTACCCACCTTCTCCCTTCTTCTTCATTTGATGATAACCAATTTAAGCCTTACAAATTGCTTCATCTGTTGCCTTTGGATTGTCAAATTCCAACCTTTCCTTCATAAATGCAAGTAAACTACTAATGGAACGATGTACCTTAGATTTCTCTTCTCGAATGTAGGGTACATATCATAATAAAGAGGTGAATTTAGTTACAAACTCATCCATGGACATCTATCCTAATTTCAAATCATGAAACTCAACTTTTTCATCATAGAATCACTTTGTCAAGTATTTCTCTCTAAATTATTTTTCGAAGTTATCCCACATCACCTCTTGTTGATTCATTTCTCGAACCATCTTAATTTCTTCCCACCAAAGGGTGGCTTTGACTTGTAATTGGTAAATTACTAGCCTGACCTTTAGATTTTCTCAATACTAATAGATCTGGAAAAATTTGTTCATATTAACTATCCAAGCTTCCACAGTATTTTCCATTTCCCCATCAAACATTGGTGGTTTAATCTGTTTAAATCCCCCTTGTAGTTTAACCTTTTATATTTTGGTTCCCTTTCCTCCTAAAATGTTATCTGATCCTTCTTCATGGTCGTTTAGACCTCCTTCAGATTCCAGGTTCTCCTCCCTCACTCGGTGTATTTCTACTTTGTCTTCATTATCAGGGTTGGGATCAACATTACTTGGATTTTGTCTATCTGAAATACTTTTCAAAATTCTTTCCTGCTTCAGCCTCAACCTTTCGTTGTCAGCTCTTAAGTTTTCCATTTCTGTACATAGTTGTTGAACAATTTCTAACAACTTTGCTTCGTACTATAGGATTCCTCCCCCAACTGAACCTACGTTTTGGGTTTCCTTCTACCAACGTTATCGGTTCAACTCCTATAGTTGGTCATGTAAATCTCGCCCCTCTCCTCATATCGTCTCCATTTCATGCAACATTCCATAGTTTTTATTCATGATTACCCAATAGGCCACAATATTGAAACCATGGTGCTCCGATACCACTCATAACATGTTAAAACGCCCAAGTACATAAAAAAATAAAATTATATACAGCCCACAAAAACACATCACAATAGGGAAATTACAAATTTCCTCTTGGTATACATTATGTCTCATTCAATATTATTCCACAATATCGGGATCAATTTGAAATATATCTATAACATTAGTTCTTAATACACAACTGACAAATATAAACTTTGTGTTCTATGTAAGCATGATTATTGTATATTGCTAATCTGATTATCTATTCCTAATCCCTTACTATAGTGAAGATAATGATCTGTCAAGATGCTTCTCAAAGAATTTTTGGAAACCACCTATCACAAATGTGTCAGGGGTTAGGTGGTGACTCCACCAATTTTGATCTAGAATCAAATGATCTAATAGCTCGAGCTATTTGGGAATCGGTTAGGGTACCGATCACTCCTTCTCCACCGTTGGATTGTGTCATTTGCACTTTGTGGTTTGAAAGAGGAGGGGATCTACAACATGTTGAAACCCTAATCTATGGATTTCCTGAACATATAAGGTGATTTAGGTTTTTATTCATCTTAATGAGACAACTATGTAGTCTTCTTTGCATCCCACTTGATGTCTAACTTTGATTTGTGTCTGCAAGGTTTCCAGCGAAGGATTGTTCCTCATTTCGCGACATTCTGCAAAATCCCAAGTCCACCAGGTACAAGATATAACCTTACCTACACCATTCTAGTTGTTTCTCTAGGGTTATTATTATTCCTTATATTTTATCCCCCCTTTTTTTTAATGCTAATACTGAAGGAATGGTTTAATATAGGGGGAATCTCTACAATGGTTCATGTAGTGATATTTCCAGGTAATATTTTCTCTCGGTAAGCTTTATGCCATTACATTTGTTCTGATCATGAAACCCCCTTCTTTTCCTTTCTAATTTTGGTTTCAATAATCTTTGGCTGCAGGTAAAGAACTTGGTACCACTATTGGTTGGAGTTAAGTATAGGGTTTCCGCTACCATTTTTCAGGTTTTTAATATCTACCCTCTTTTCTGATTTCTCTGAGCATTCTCACTCTTAGCTGAACTTAAGACCGTGAATTTTGCTCAGATTTCAAACTATGGCCTAATCATTTAGAGAGTTTTACATGTAGATTTTTAGTATGGTCCAACACTACCCTTAAGTATAGTTGAGAGTTCTTGATACTAAGGTTCACTCGAACTTCAACAATGTCTTTAAACTTTGGTTGTATGTATTTTATGGTATGAGAGTTTCATCTTGGAACTGTAATTTGTGGTTCTTTCCATGTTTACTTTCTGTAAAATGATAATTATGAACATTATGTTTATATATGTATTGAGGAATTTGACCGTTCATGACAGTTCCTTGTTTTGAGTCTCTTAGCTAGTTATCTGATATTTTAATGTTATCCAAAAGCTTGGTTTTCATATCTTTATATGTATTCTTCTAACAAATATACAAAATAACTTGGTTTCTTTTCATTATGCACCAATGCTATGTTTTTTAAGCTTATAAATTTAAATTATTGGATTACAAGTCTTTTAAGATTCTTTCTTTATTGTTTCAGTTTCCACACCCTCGAACTATAATTTTCTTAATGTATTATACTATACCCTCTTCAACCACTAGGAGACAAACATATTTCTGGGTAGCCAGTTTACTTCAGCTCATCCTAGAGACTAAATGGGTCCCTTTAACCCACAATAACCCAATTCCTTCACTTGGTGATGTTAATAGTTGTTTGACTTCAAGGTTTATTTTGCTTAGAATGTGCTAATGAGTATGTATGTGCCAGTTTTCCTAGGGTCATAATTGTCTAGGTTACAGACCTTTTGGTTCTAGACATATGGTTGATTGGTTGGAAGTTCTAAGCATGCCTTCTTGTTTATCCATTATTATGTGTTTAATTATAGGGATACCTTCCTAATCCAACATGGAAACCTGCATCTTCTTGACTAAGAGAACGTTCCTCTATCCCCAAATCATTACTTCCGTCTAGTTCTATTACACATTCAGTGAAATTTTCCATGCATGCGTTATCTCTAGACTCTTGGATCATTTACCCTCTCCTACGTCTTTCTCCTGCTACAACACTCGAGGAACCCTGCGCATTTATTTGCATAGATTCCTTTACCCAAAAAGAAAGAAAACAATTTACAAAATACTTCATTTTATTATTAACAGAGTATACCATATCAAGGTTTTCATTAATACACCCACTCTTAAATTTTAAATTAAATCCTTCTCTACCATTCTTTAAAATAAACAACATTCATACGTAAGAGTCCATCTCTATAATTACATATATAATCCAACATACTTATCTGAACAATTAGACAATACAAGAACTCACTAAGAGAACAACCTCTCCTCCCAGCCACGAGAATGACAATTACATTTGGTTCTCCCCCTGACTTTTAGCCTCCAGAATAGTAGATGGACAATGACCCATAGGGTCTGTTTTGGCATCGAAACTTCTCCAATCTTACCAAGGACCCCACTGGTTCACAAACCAGTTTAAAAGTGCCTTAAATGGCAACATCCTACCTGTAATTTCTATTTTCTTCCTCTCTTTTACTAGGTGCCTCTAGATTTCCCTTGCTTTTCCCATCCCTTTTCCCACTAAGATCTTTATCTCGAGAGGGAGAGAGAGTAACTAACTATCTCTAACTATCTTGGACTTACAACTTCATTTTAGATCTTTTCTCCATGAATCCCAAAATTGTCATTTAACAAAAATAAATTAAATGATAATAATTTCAAACATCTCAATTCCCCTGTGCTTTTTCGTGAAGCCCATTCTTTACGAAGTTCATATAGCAAAAACAACTCTAAAATATTTACGGTATCTGAGAATATTACCAAAATTTTTTTTAACAAAAACACGCAAAGATATGTATATATGAAAATAACTTACAAATAATTGTCATATAGAATATATTTACTCATGATCAAAATCGTCTCTTTGGTTATAACGATTATGCCTGATCTAAAGTTGTGCTTATTCAATTGTGTGCTTACACGGTTCAAAATTCAATGAATTCGATTCTATAATACATTAAAAATAAACACTTAATAATATATGGTGGAATATAAAGAAAGTAAATGGTACGTTTATAAATGTATAAAATTAAGTAAACAATAATAATAAACCTGGGTTTTTTCATTATCCATTGCATGGCTCATCTTCATAGCCCGTCAAACCTCTGCCATTACTTCCTGCCAATACAACTTATACATAACAGCTTATGTATTAATAATATATTAATATAAAATTTATATTTGAAGAGGTTTTTTAAAAACTATATATATGTTCTAAGTGTCTCATCCAATTACATTGGGTAAATCCTAATCATCAGCGGTGACTTGGATGCTAAACTTGTGATAGAGTAACAATCGAGGTGGACGTTGAACCAAATGAAATCTAATATGTTTCTAATACGCTTAACATTGGGTGAAATAAATAATATTTAGATTAAATATGTTATTCTTTGATTTGAAATTGAAAATTGTTTATATATACTTTTCATATTATTAATTAGGTATTAGACGAAGAATATTTTCTCAATTATTAAAAAATCAAAATTTCTCAAATCCAATTCTAATATAGATCACACTTACTAAGTAATTTTTTTATTATTAATTATTATATTTTTACGTGATATTTTATGTCTTTTGCAGTGTTCATATATATATATATATATATATTTTGGAGCATTGGCACCTTATCTAATATTATCTAAAATAGTTGGCGCTCCAATTTGGTTAGAAAGTACTAATGATCCACATTAGTTTTAGAGCATCAATCCTCCACTTTTGGCTACACAATACCAATGCCTTATTTTATTTGGAAAAAAGATTGCTTTAGCTTTAGAGCTTTAGGATACAATTTTGATCTTAGTACATCATTGTTTCACTTAAGTTTTGGAATATGAATGTTCCATTTTGGTTTTCAATATTAATGTTTCATCTTAGTCTTCGAGAATTGGTGTCTTATATTAATTTTAGATCATTTCCATATAATCTATATATTAATAATCTATGTTTGTATAGTGCATGAAAAAGACACTTTCATATGGCATGCACCAAGAAATTTTTTTTACAAAACTTTTGTTACCATTTATAAAAAAATTAGCATTTGAATTTAAAAAAACAAAAAATTTAAAACCCCCCACACTTATATATATATATATATATATATATATATATATATATATATATATATATTAAAATTAAGATATATGTTTTACTAAATAAATGTCAAAATTTTAAAAATAACTTTGTTAATTAATTTTTTAGTAAATATCTTTTTACTTCTTTTGAGAAGGACATATTTGTTTTTTAAAATATTTTTTTCTACATTACTTTTAGTTTGGAAGGAAAATAATTCTCCATTAGGACCTTTTCACTTATGTAGTTATAAATTGAGGAATTACTAATAATTAATAAAATGGAATAACTTACCATTGGCTTACGGAAGATGACTTTTCATTCACGAACACTTATAGTTAGTAAGTGTTGAGGACAACACTTGTTTCAAAGGGTGGGGTGTGTTAAGCATAAAACCTCTTATTAAACGTTAGATATTGAATTATTACAATTTAGTATTATATCTGTAAGCGCGCCCCCCCCCCCCCCTGAACTTTTTATTGTACCCTTTCATTCAAATTCCACTCTTCATTTGCTATTTATATATGAGGGGGAGATCTAGTCTTAGGTTCATTTCATATTTTGTTATACATTGTATCAATGCAGGAGAAGTGGATTGTATTCATTTATGTTCTATTATTTTACAAAGTGTTTTCTTAGTAGCAGATTGGGTGAAGGAATTTACAAGAGTGGGAATTGAATTTGATGTTTGGTAATGTTGCATTGGTATAAGTCTTTCTCTCTTATTCCCGGTTGTTATGAGTTTGAGCATATCCATTTTGAGTAGATGGATTATAGAATGTTCCTCAAAATGTTTCATTCCCTACTAAAGCATGAGAATGTCATGGCTAAATTGACCTCCTCCTTTTGGTCACCTATGGATAACATAAGTTAACAAAAAATAAGTTGAAAATAATTAATATTATTTTGTATTAATGGAGAAATGGTTACACAAGTTGTAACATATCTCCTTAGTTTAGGATTTGTTCCTAGAGTGTAGGAGTTTGGTTGCAACTTCCTGATCTCTAGTAATGTACTTAATGATGTAATTGCTCTTTTGATGTAAGTAGAGTGTACGGAGAGAGTTCTCTTTGTTTGAGTGCAATCTCCAAGTGCAGTACTCACCTGTGAGCTGTAACTCCTTCTTTTTCAATTCAAGTCTGATTTTTATCTTGGTATCAAAGCACAGAGTAGGGATAGCCTTAAATTTTTTTTAGGATGCATCATTGATTACAAAACTGTAGTGGCGGTGGAGTGTACAGAAGCATTCGTAGAATCAGGTGGACTGCAATAACACCTGAAGACAGGTCTCAGATGACTGATCATCTCTGAGCGGAAAATAGGGTTGGCGCGGTTTCGTCACGAACAGTTGTGCCATTTTAGAGCGGATGAAAGAGTTGGCGTTGTTTATTAAGGAACAGTCGTGCCATTTGGCATGGTTTTGAGAGAGATAGTAGCGCCAACGTGCCAGAAATTGCTATTGGCATGGAAAATCAAGCCTTAATCACGCCAATTTCGTAACACACATCGATTTTGTTTTCGGCGCGGGTATTTCGCTGTCGAGAAGCGCCAGCCTCTTTCTCTGTGGAAAATCTGCAATTTTTGCAGATCGGCCTTGCCCGGTGGTGGCACTTTGAAAGTTCCTGATCTCTTCGGTGGCCGCAGATCGGATTTTCCCGGTGGTGGCGCATTGGAATTTCGGATCTACTCGGTGGCAGCAGATCAAATTTACCCGGTGGTGGTGCTTTTAAAGTTCATAATCTGTTCTGTGGCAGCAGATCAGATTTGCCCGGTGGTGGCGCATTGGACTTCCAAATCTGTTCAGTGGCAGCAGATCGGATTTGCCTGGTGGTGACGCATTGGAGTTCCTGATCTGTTCAGTGGCAGCAGATCGGACTTGCTCGGTTGTGGCGCATTGGAGTTCCTGATCTGTTCGGTGGCAGCAGATTGGACTTGCCCGGTGGTGGCGCATTGGAGTTCCTGATCTATTTGTTGGCAGCAGATCGGACTTGCCCGATGGTGGCTCATTGAAGACTTATTCATCAGAGGATCAGAAATTTTATCAGTCCAATGTGAATAACAATGATTAGTAGTCTCTTAAGCCAGAAAAGACGTGGTCTATTATCAGGCCAGTAGATTATTTGCTCAGGGAGCAGCGGCTGTTGTTTATTTTGATAGGAATCACCATCGTATCGACTTTCTTTATCCTTCAGCCTGGTTTTTTGGCTTCTATTGTTAATGAAAATGGAAGGTTTGTGCTCGAAAAACCTCATCGGGTTGTTTATGAGACACATGTTTCTCAGTTTGCTCAGTATCATTTAGGTTCGATGGTGAATTCGGGGGCTAAAGTGCCCCTATGTTTGAAGAGAAAGTCCCTGCGAGTTGTCGTGACGGGTGGAGTTGGCTTTGTTGGCAGTCATCTACTTGACAGGCTCATGGCAAGAGGCAACAGTGTTATTGTTGTCGACAATTTCTTCACAGGAAGGAAGGAGAATGTTTTTCATCATTTTGGCAATCCGAGGTTTGAACGGATAAGGCATGATTTTGTGGAACCCTTATTGTTGGAGGTTGATCAGATCTACTATTTGGCTTGCCCCGCTTCCCCTGTGCATTGCAAACACAATCCGGTGAAGACTATCAAAATTAATGATGTGGGAATCTTGAACATACTCAGACTTGCCAAGTGTGTTGGGGCACGTTTTTTGCTTACAAGTACTAGTGAGGTTTATGGAGATCCTCTTGAACATCCTCAAACTGAAGCTTACTGGTGCTATGTTAATCCCATCGGAGTCCGCAGTTGCTACGATGAGGGTAAGAGAACAGCGGAAACTCTGACTATGGGAGCAAATGTTGAGGTTCGGATTGCTCGAATTTTCAATACATACGGTCCACGAATGTGCCTTGATGATGGTTGGGTTACAAGTAATTTTGTTGCTCAGGCTTTGCGCAAGGAGCCTTTGACAGTCTATGGAAATGGGGAACAGACACAGAGCTTCTAGTTCGTTTCTGATCTGGTTGAAGGCCTTATGCAACTTATGGAGGGCGAACATGTTGGTCCTTTCAATCTTGGGAATCCTGGGGAATTTACAATGTTAGAACTAGAACAGGTTGAAGAAGGAAAGGATGACTCTAATAGTGATTGGGACATTCCATTTCTAATGGAAGAAAATAGTGAGGAAGATGAAGAGCAGGAGCAGAAACAAGAAGAAGAAGTAACAGGAAATGTAATCAATAATGCAAGCCCAGAAAAGGCTGAAATAGACAGATTTGAGGTAAGTCCCCTACCAATGAGATCAAGTAGCAATACTCGATTACCTTCTAAATTGAAAGACTATGCATTAATGTCAAAGTTTTTAAACATTGTAGAACTTGCAATTTATGAGGAAGCAAGTAATTCTGATGCATGGAGGGTTGCAATGTATGAAGAAATAGAATCAATAAACATAAACCATACTTGGGATTTGGTTGAATTGCCTGAAGGTAAAACCCCCATAGGATGCAAATGGCTGTATAAACCAAAAATAAATGCAGATGGGAGTATAGAGAAACTTAAAGATAGACTAGTAGCGAAGGGTTACTCACAGAAAGAGGGAATAGATTTCGATGACACCTTTTCTCCTGTAGCCAAATTAAACACCATTAGAATGCTAATTTCCTTAGCAACAAAACACAAATGCCAGCTACACCAGCTAGATGTTAAGTCTGCATTTCTGAATGGTGACTTGAAGGAAGAAATTTATTTAGTACAGCCTGAAGGTTTTGTGAAAAAGGGGTAGGAATATCTTGTGTGTAAATTGAAAAAGGCACTTAATGGTTTAAAATAGGCACCCAGGTCGTGGTATGAGAAAATTGACTCATTTTTTGTTCAACATGGCTTTCATAGGAGCTTGAATGATCCAAATCTATATACCAAGTTTAATAAACAGAGGCAAATTATTTTGATTTCTTTGTATGTAGATGATATGATCATAACAGGGAATGCTAACAATCTGATCAAAGAAATCAGATGTCACAAGTGTATGAGATGGAAAGACCTCAGGAACCTTCATTATTGCTTGGGATTGGAGGTATGGAAAGACTCTGGACAAACCTTTCTTACTCAAGGGAAGTATGCCAGAAGCTCGTTGGAAAGGTTCAGAATGGAGCAGTGCAGATCAACAGCAACACCATTACAACAGAACTTAAAGTTGAGCAGTGACGACGGTACTAAAGAGGTGGATGCAACCATGTACAGACAACTAGTTGGTAGTTTGATATATCTGACTACAACTAGACCAGATTTGGCATATTATGTTAGTGTGTTGAGCCAGTTCATGTCAAAACCACTCGAAAGTCACTGGGTCGCAACAAAAAGGGTGTTGAGGTATCTTAGTGGTACTAGTAATTATGGCATTTTGTACACTGACACTTCTGATGTTATTCTAACAGGTTTTTCAGGTTTCGATTGGGCAGGTAACTTGGATGATCAAAGACCTATCACAGGTTACACATTCAGCATTAGATCTGGGGTCATAGCATGGAGCAGCAAAAAGCACAACATTGTAGCTCTGCTTCTTCGAGAGAAACTACTATCAAAAGAGATATGTGTTGAATATTGTAAAACTTGTGATAACATGGCTGATATTTTTACTAAGCCTCTTGGGCATGTAAAGTTTGAATTGTTTAGAGGGATGCTAGGAGTTCAGGATAATCCTTTCTCCATTAAGGGGGGGAGTTGAAAATAATTAATATTATTTTGTATTAATGGAGAAATGGTTACACAAGTTGTAACGTATCTCCTTAATTTAGGATTTGTTCCTAGAGTGTAGGAGTTTGGTTGCAACTTCCTGATCTCTAGTAATGTACTTAATGATGTAATTGCTCTTTTGATGTAAGTAGAGTGTACGGAGAGAGTTCTCTTTGTTTGAGTGCAGTCTCCAGGTGCAGTACTCACCTGTGAGCTGTAACTCCTTCTTTTTCAATCCAAGTCTGATTTTTATCTAAATAGAAATAATCTCATGATAGATCTACTCATGTGCATGTTGATGCAACAAAAGAGACAACTAGATGCTTTTGGAACTAGTAGTCCATGAATTAGGTCACCAACGAGGTAGGGCCCCAATAGTATAATGAAAGTGCTCTCATTCCTTCTCATCTCCATTGGGTTCACACAAGGCTTAACATCAAACTCTCAAATTGGAGAGAAACATAACTACTCTCATTAACCATGCATTACTAAGGAATATAGAAATGGAGACAATATAGCTCATTTTTACCAACGGTCCCAATTTTAAAAAATATTGGTGACAAACTTCATGAGACATTTTGAGGCCTTAAATGATGATTTTTGTCATCCCGACCTTACCATGGATCTAGATTCCATAATATTAATACTAATACATTTCCAACAATGCAAGAATCACCTCAATCATAGCTCATATGAGAAATTTATGCCTCTCAAAAATTCACCTATTGAAATTGACCACCATAATTTGAGAGGTTGTCATTTTAGCCCATATTATTCATGGAAAAAGAACTAAACACATAGGCACTATGAAGAAGACGCTAGAATGGTTGAGTTGTAACTCATATTGAGGGTTGAATGGGCCAAATTGAACCCTAGTTCACTATTGGGCTATGCTATAATTGAGCCACTAGGAGAAAAAGGGGTTCCATTCTATTCAAGTGCATTTTGTTCCATAGATTATCATAGTAGCTAGTAGTAGATAGAGAAAGAACAAATAAAGAGGGTCATGTATTATAGGATCCTAGAGGCCACATGTCTCAGTTCTTTGTACTTGCATCCATTTTCATTTAGATAAAGAGAAAGCAAAGTGACCTCACCTTCTAGCTATATTTTTTTTGTAAAGATTTCCCAAATTATATCTTTTTTTTTTTTTGTAAGCTAAGGTATGATTCCATTAATATAAAAAGAGAGAAACTATGTACATATAAATTCTGTCACCTGCCCCGAAGGGAAACCAGGTGAGCTTCAAAAATAAGTCATGTCCAGGTGAGTATATGGTCAGATTGTCTAAACAGGAAAGAAAATACTACTGTTCAGCCTTAACATACTAAGCAAAACTGCGAAACTATGAAGACAGAACTGAAATGAACAGCTCGCTATGATAACGAAACTACCAAAAAGAGTGAGATGTAAAAAACCGTCAGACGCTACTGCTTCATATCTTCTGGCTGGAGATCAGGTTCCACCTTAACAATGCCACCATCTCGGATGAGCTGACTTAACTTATCGATCTTCCTGTCCTGCATCATGAGAGTAATTTGGAGGTTCTTCAGTTCTTTTTTCAGATTTGCTTGGGCAATGTCCACCATCTCCGCTGCTACCTGTTCCATAGACTTGGCAAGCAGACGCTTCAGACCCCAATAAACGTGAAGAGATTGTTTATATAGGGACATCCGCCCTCTGGTGTGGCCAGGGTCAGGGAGATAATGCTCCCAATCCGCCATCTCCGGATCCGATTGCTCCTGCAGGGCCTCCTCCTCGAGATGGTCTACAATCCGCCTAACCTTTGGATGAGTTTCATGCATATAGGCGCGCTCGGCTTCGGCCAATTTACGACGCATATCCCTCTTTCCTCGCCCCCTTCCCGGAACCCCAGCACTGTCGCCTTCCTCGCGAGCTCGGGCATGACCACGACCACGGCCACCTCCTCGGCCCCTCCGGCCTCTCCCGCGACCGCGACCACCACGAACCCCCTCATCGTCAGCATCCGCAGGGCTACTATCATCCTCCTCAGCATCTTCATCGCCACCTACAGAGCTAGAATGCCGCATCCATTTGCCAACCTTGCCTCCCGAGGTCGGCCGTCGGGACGCTGCTCCAGAATTCTCTCCTGCCTGGTCATCCGAATCCTCAGAGAGGTCTACAGGTATATAACGCAAAACTTCGTCCGCGGCATGTTTCCCCTGCTCCCCCAGGGGCGTCCCCTGACTGCGCGTTCGTCGACCCTCAGAGCGAACTGCAGCCATACTTGCAGAGAAACCAATACTGAAATCCCTCACGAAATAGAGCCGAGACCTTGAGAAACCAAGTCTTATATAAGCATGGCAGAGGAAACCGGTTGCATGGAGGCTTATACCTGTCCACCACCCTCCGTCGTCATTATAAGGAAGGTCATTATTACACGTCGCGGGATGAGGGCTTTGATGTGATGAGCATTGTGTCCTCCCGATGCCACCGCATACCCACAACAATACCCACTCTGTCGTCGGCCTTGGGATGGGCAATTCAGCGCATGTCTTCATTAAATCATTCTGCCAAATGGGAAGTTTTGCAAAGTCGGACCTGATCCCACTGCATCGATCTTTATGATGCCGTTCCTTTCGTCCCCAGATCATTATGTGAAGGGTGCTAAAGGGTCCCAAATTATATCTTGATTTATTATGCTTATATTTATTCTGTATTGTGAAAATTTCATATATTGTAACCATAAACATGTTTTATAATTAAGGAATCCAAAAATATAAAAATTCCATAAAATATATTTTAATTTTTCTATCATATTTTTAATAGAAAAATTATGAGAAAAAGATTAGACATAAATTTTTTTAGATCATATATACAAAATTCATTTTAAATAAAAAAATATCCATAAGAAGATGGATACATAAATGGATATACTTGATAGATGGATAGATGGAGGAAGAAACAAAAGGTGGTCGATTTGGTCTACTTTGCAGGCATCACAATGTTCGATGACCAATTCCAAAAAGGAAGATGAAAGGCAACACGTCACGTCAGTACAGGATGACTTTTGCAGTAAACTTAAATCGTGGTGTTCCTGGATTGTGAAAAGGATGGATGATACGTTGTTTACCATATAAATAAGCGTGATTTAATTAATAGATGTTTTGATTTTGTTTTTTAATTGTAATATTATTTGAAACTTGATTAAAAAAACTTATATTAGATTTGTAAATAAGTTAATATTTAGATTTGTTTGAAGTTGTTGTATTAATTTTATTTGTAATTTAGTAAAATATTTTTTTATTGATATTTAAAAATATAAAGATAGTAGGTTAATATATATTAAAATTATTATCAGTTTAATACATACTAATTAGTGAGTAGAGGTAGTATATATTTATTATTGAATTTAAGTTAGTAGATTATTTAAGAATAAGAATATATAACTTTCGAGCATTAACTGCTGCATAGCAAACTAAATAATTAGATGTTACACAGTACAAATCAAGAGAAAGACGATGGTCATTTCACACGGCTAAGTGAAAATTAAATGAAATTGATGGTGACTGTGGGGCTGTCAACAATGTTTGGGAATTTTGGCATGTGTTGGGCTGCAGGGACTATTCAAAGATGCCAGAAAACACTATAAAGTTGTGGTGGTGGTGGTCCCGACTCGCCTGCATGATAAGACTATCATTACTACGAACAAGTAATCATCGGACAATAAATAAACGTTGCCATTGCGTCCTTTTCTAATGCAAGATGCCCTGTGAAGAACTGCTATGTCATTTTCTTCAAAGTTCAGGCAAAAAAAATTCCAATGGAGTTGGGAGAACGAAATTATCATTTCGAAAGTAACAATTTATGTAAAAACAAGACCCCATAATCTAAAGCATTCAATTAGCTTGCTAAAGAAGAAATGTGGCCAAGTAGACCCAACAATAGTATATTTTTGTAAGTTAATGGGGTTTGTAATTATGGAACAATGAAAAGATGTTTTTGATGTGAATTCTTTTGTAGTTCATATATTATTGTAAGTTAATGGGGTTTGTAATTATGGAACAATGAAAAGATGTTTTGATGTGAATTCTTTTCTAGTTCATATATTTATATTTTTGTAAGTTAATGGGGTTTGTAATTATGGAACATTGAAAAGATATTTTGATGTGACCTTTTTTCAAGTTTATGTGTGTTGATGCACATTTTAAATTTTTTATTTTGTTTTTATAACTTGGTTATATATAAGAATTTACTGGAATTATAAATTTATTTAATCTATATATATAAAATAAAAAATTAAAATTTGATTAAAAATTATTTAATTAAATTTAAATATAATAATTAGACAAAACCATTTTTATATATAGCATAATTAAATAAAAATATATATTGTTTTATTTTTATAATTTATAAACAAAATTATATTATAAAAAATCAAATATATTATTAATTATTTATTTTAATATTATATTATTTAACATTTTTTAATATTATTATATATTTTTATACAATATTTATTTTAATATTTTGATGTCATAGAGGTTTTATATCAAATTTATATAAGTTTTACATTGATAATCTATATTTTTATATAATATTTATTTTAATAAATTTTTATTTCTAAAGGTTTTACATTAAATTTATAAATGTTTTATATGGATAATAAAGGTTTAATCTCTCATTTGTATATTAATGGAATATTTTATTAAGATTTTATACCAAGCATGAATAATGAGGAGAAAATGAATAGAAAGAGACAACTTTTGTTTATTATGAATCAATTTTAATGGTTTCTAATGTTTTGTTTTATATTATGTTTTGTTTTGTATTGTATTTATAATATAATATAAGTGTTTTATTTTTCTTTTAAATTATAAATAAAGTTAATGAAATTAAATTTAAACATTAAATATTTAAATAAATTAATAAGTGTATGACACATAAGTATAAGATGTTGTATAGGAAATACGGTAAGACATAAATTTAAGAAGAATAGTGAGATATAGAAGATCATTGAATATAAAAATTAGTAAATAAAATGTTATTCAAAGCTAGAATATAAAGAGAAATCACTTACATTAGATTCTATAATCACTTACATTATGCCAAAATTTACAGATTCTATAATCTTTCCAACATACATTTCCTCTGAATCTTGAAAGATGCTCTTTCAAGTTCCAATAACAAATCCTTGATTAAAAAAAGTGCTCTTTTTCAATATTGAAGATGCTCTTTCAAGTTCCAATAAAAAAATCCTTAAAAAAAAAAAGTGCTCTTTTTCAATATTGAACTGTGTGACTTGATCAAAAGCTTATAGGCTTTACCACTTGCTCTTAAGGTGATTGGATTTGCCTTTGCTTGTCCTTCCTTAACTTCTTTTGGGCATTTGGATTGGTTTGTGACACATGAATTTTATATTGAAAAAGTTTTTTTTTTTGAAAATGAGAAATTCAAAATTTACCATTGGATGAACTAGTTTAAAAAGCTACATAACAACTTTATAATGTTGTATAGTAGAGAAATGGATCCTTTGTTGACCACTGATTAAATAATTCTTTTAACTGATATAGCAACTTATAGCAACTTTAATTCACTATTCAGAGATACCATGATGAACTCTTAAGGTAGCATCCACGAGATTTCCTTTATTCAACATGATATCCTGCGAGACATGACTATGTATTTGACTAAGAAGCGGCCTATAAATAAACGCAAAAGGATTTTTATGCCTTAGAAATTCCGAAAAAGTGGAAAAAATTTGTGAAGTGTGCATTTGATGTTGAGATTGTTTCCTTCCACACAACTTTGGTGCATATTTCTTTCTCCTCTCATTGACCAATTTTCAATATTGAACTATCTCACTTGATCAAAATCTTGAAATCTTCAACTTTCTACCTACACATAATTTGATCTTGTACATGCACATAAATTCAGCATTCACACATTTCATATTTCAAATCTTTTGTGATATCTATTTCCCCCAACTATGCCAAATTAACTTGAGAAATGAGAAAATTCTCACTATTCAGAGATACGATGATAAACTTTATGATAGAATCCACGAACTTTTCCAGGTCTCCACCTTTTGCCTACATTTTAAATTGAATTCCCTTCTTATGTCGATATTTTTTAATTCAGAAATTGACTTTTCTTAAAATATATATATATATATATATATATATATATATATATATATAAAAGAAAACAACGTAAGGTATTCAACTGCAGATTCTATTTGAAAAGGTTTAAAAAAATTTAAATGAATATTGAGATTTATAAATGCAAAAAATATTATACATATATATGAAGAAAATACTTTTGGAAAATAAATTATTAAACACGTTTAATACTATAATATTTAAGATTCTAAATATTTTAAGTAAATAATAATAAAGTATTATTAACAAGGAAATGTGAAATTTCATCGAGTCAAAACAAATTTACTCTACCGGCTAAGTTGGGTACGTAGTTTACTCCCCGAACCCAGCACAAACAAGGGAACCTCTTTCTCACTCCGACACCTATCTCGCCTAACCTGGACATACACAATGTGAAAGGTGAAAGTAGGTAGTAAATTTCACAGGGCGTGGAATTAAAAAATAGCAGAAAACCATCCAGATTACAATGAAACCTGAGAGAACTAAAGCTATGCTTGAATTCGGACTTAGACCCACCGTCAGGATCCCATAATATGCAGCGTTAATAAGCTGAAGAATATCATAAAAAAAAAAAAAACCAAAAGAATTTGGTCGATGTCCTCCGGAAGTCTATCAACGAGTAAACGATCAGACCATACACTACGACTGCACAAATATGTATGGTACTTCAATCAAAACCTGACCAACACTGCAAACATTCACATATGTCTGTTCTTTCTTGTTTTAAGACATTAATTAATGAATTAACAAGAACTAAAACAAACCGAGAGAGACTCATAATCAAAATAAAAAGACCAGATCTAAAACGATCCAGATTACAATAAGACGTCGTAAATTCCAAAACGACGCAGATTACAATAAGACTCCTTCCGTCCAGAAGCAGAAGAAACAGGGGAAGAAAAGAAATAGGGGAAGACAGGTCGGTAAACAAACCTCTGAAACAATTTGGTCTTCATCCCTTAGATGCTTGGGCTGGTGTTTTTTCTGTGAATATCCATGGTGACTATACGCGGTGCAGGGACTCAAAGAGGAGGGTGACCACTGTTTACTAAACCCTCAAACCATTTAACCATTCAAGAAACCTCAAACTATTTCACTGTTTAAGACACCGCTCTCAACTTATGTCCACCGAGCACCGGTGTAACCCTGATCAAACGATCAATATTAATGCTATAATCTAACACCATAAACAGCCTATAAATTTATACAGTGGCACACCAGGGGAGTTCATTTCCCAGGGAACACTCTGCTGGGTAATAAATGTTAAGTTTGAAGCCAAATTCATGCAGGATTCTAGATCCCTTTGTAAAAGTCTTAACTTACAGCCCAAAGATCATCAATACCGAATATTTCACAAACAGAACTTTATATGAGATGACATACCTTGATCAACAGCGGAAGATGTAATGGCTGCCATCTACTTTGATCTGACTCCTGACTGTTCCTCTTCTTCAGAATTCGGTTTCTCTCCTCTTGCCCTCACTTTCTTTATGTGCTTCTTGATGGAGAAGAATGCAACTCTTGTGTGTGGGAGAGAGAGAACCCAATCCTTTATATATTATTTAACTCTAATCTGGTACGTCCATCATATACCAATTCAACGCTTAAGATCTAATGCTTTAGATTAGAAACTGCTTTAGGATAAAATCTAAATGCTTTAAGATTAGATCGGGTCACATTAAGATTAGAAACTGCTTTAACGTTAAAAAGCAATGAGCTTTTCGCTGTTTCTAATAGCAGTTTCTAACATTCTCCCACTTGACCCGACTATTCATAATATTAAGTGTTGAACATCATACTATGATAAATTGCTGAGAGTTATGGCGGTTATGCACTATTAATTCAATGCATTCCCTTCCATATACTACAATACCAACAATCCATCAATTCATACTCATAATTTATATAAAACAACATAATGGTCCACATAATGTCTTATATCATAATGATTAAACATAATATCTTTATAAGACTCTTTCTTGTTTAAAATTACATAAAATACGTATTACTACATTAAAACAAGAAACACATGATTGTATATCAGAAACACATAAAAGAGCTCAGAATGTCACACATATATTATCATTAATACAACCAAGACCCATTCTTGGAACATGTTCCTTAAATTGTCTTGGTTGTAACCCTTTCGTCAAAGGGTCTGTAATCATAAGTTCTGTCCTGATGTGCATGATTGACATTCTTTGTTTCTGAACCTCATCTTTCACAACAAGATACTTCAGTTCCATATGTTTGGCACCTTTAGAGTACTTGTCGTTCTTTGAGAAAAATACTGCTGCAGAGTTATCACAATAAATTTTCAGCGGCTTGCTAATGGTGTCGACAACCGCAAGTCCTGAAATAAAGTTCCGCAACCATAATGCATGAATTGTGGCTTCAAAATATGCCACAAATTCTGCCTCCATAGTGGATGAAGCAACGATAGTCTATTTCGCACTTTTCCATGATATGGCACCTTGAGCAAACATAAACAGGTAACCAAAAGTCGATTTTCTAGTATCGATGCATCCAGCAAAATCTGAATCGCTATATCCAATCACTTCCGATTCATTGGATGAGCATGTAATCTTTCGTTGAGAGAAATTCCTTAGTCTCATGCAATATACTTAAATTATTTGCAGCAAGCAAGACGTCATCAACATAAAGGACCAGATAAATAAACTTGCTCCCACTGATCTTTCGGTATATACAGTGATCAACCGTATTTTCCTTAAAACCAAAAGATGTAATAATGGTATTGAACTTAATATACCACTGTCGGGATGCTTGTTTAAGTCCATATATTGACTTCTTAATTTTACACACCAATTGTTCTTTACTTTCTACAAAAAAACCCTCAGGTTGATCCATATAAACATCCTCATCAAGATCTCCATTCAGAAAAGCTGTTTTCACATCCATTTGATGCAACTCCAAATCATAATGAGCTACTAATGTCATTATTATTCTTAGTGAGTCCTTTTTCGAAACAGGAGAAAATGTCTCCTTGTAATCAACACCATCTTTCTGAGTGTAACCCTTAGCAACAAGTCTAGCTTTATACCGTTTGATATTACCACTAGAGTCGTGTTTGGTTTCAAAAACCCATTTGCATCCGACTCTTTTACAGCCATGTGGTAACTCAACGAGATCCCAAACTTCATTCTGTTGCATGGATTTCAATTCTTCTTTCATGGCATTAATCCATTCCTTTGACTCTTTACTTTCTACAGCATGTGAAAACGAAACTGGATCCTTATTGATTCCAATATCATAATCTGATTCTTGCATATAAACCACATAATCATTAGAAATAGCTGACCTACGATTTCTTTGAGGTCTTCTTAATGCTACTTGTTGTGGTTCATGCATATCAGCATTATGTAAGTCATTTCCTTCAGGAAGTACTTCTTCATTTATATGTTGTTCATTATCATCATGCTGTTATACAACAGCTGGAACAACATTTGAAGTAATAGTAGATGGAGGAACTATTCTAGGTAATGTAACATTTACCCTTGTTTTCTTTATTTCTACTATTTCTCTTCTAGTACTCCCACTGACTTCACCATTCTCAATGAATCTTGCATTACCAGTTTCTAATTGCCTCTCAACTTCATTTACAAACGTCTCAAGGACATTCACAAATATCAGTGTGTATTAGTTCAAGAAGCTGGCTGCTTCTAGTAGTGGCTCCTTTCTTATTATGTTATTATGTTTGGTTTGTTTACCTTTAATACAATCCACACATAATTCTAGATCACTAAAGTCCAAATTTGACAAAATTTCATTACTTACTAATCTCATCATTCTTTCTTTGGATATATGACCTAGTCGTTTATGCCACAAGAAAGCAGAATTTTCATTCAACATGCTACGTTTTCATCCAACATTATTTACTACATTCAACAAGGAATTCGCATAAGTGTCATTCAGTTTCAATTTATATAAACCATCAATTAGAATACCAGAACCAACATTATCAGCATTTTTATATAAATCGAAACAACCAGATCCAATCATACATCTAAAACCAGAAATATCCAATTTACTTGCGGAAATAAGGTTTCTAGATAATGAAGGTACATAAAGGGTACTGTATAAGTTTAATACATATCCACTTTCTAGAATTAGATGATAAGTCTCTATTTACAGATACGACATTGAACACTCTTTAGTTCCTTCTTTTCCTCATCCTGCCCATTCTTAGCAGGTGCCTTTTTCTTCTTGAAATGACTTGATTTTCCTTTCTTTTCTTTACCAGCTTTATTACTCACAAAACTTACTGAGTGATTCACTTGATTTTTCAAACGTCCTTCTTCCTGAACAAGACTACTGGCCAATTCATTAACATTCCACTTATCCTTTATAGTGTTATAGTTAATCTGAAAAGGTCCATATTCAGAAGGTAGCGAGTTCAGAATGAACTGGACAAGAAAAGAATCCTCTACTATAAGTCCCAGGGAGTTTAACCTTGCTGCAATATTAGTCATCTCTATAATGTGCTCTTGCATAGTTCGTGACCCATCAAACTTCATGGTCGTGAGTTCTGCCATAAGAGTACCAGCGAGTGACTTATCAGCTGAACGAAAACGCTCTTCCACAGACTGCATATATTCCTTAGCACTTTCTGTTTGTGGAATTGTTGACTTGATGTTGTTAGCAACAGTCATCTTAATAAACATAAGGCTCAATCTGTTACTGCGTTCCCATGCTTTATGGTGTGATTTTTCAGCCTCAGTACTATCTCTTGTAAGAGCAGCAGGCTTATCCACAAGGAGTGCCAAGTCAAGATCCTGAATACCTAAATGGAAATTGACTTGTTCTTTCCATTCAGAAAAATTAACACTAGTGAACAATGTAACAGATGAAGCATGTGTATTCATGGTAACTCCTGCAAATTAAAATTGAAATCACTATAAGCTCATAACTAACGCGATTCAGATGTAGACATAATAGTATAATATAGCACTCCTTTGGGTAGATACTATCTTATACTTAACATAATTAAATACCAAAACATAAGCAGGTAATAAATATATTCAATCAAATAGAACTGACATCTTTGGATGATCAATATTTATTTAATCAAAATATCTATTAAACCTCATCATGTCAACTAGTTATAGAACAAGACTTTCCTTTGGGTAAGTTCTCAGGTTCTATCATTAGTGACGCCATCTTTAATTGGTATTTTTTATAACTGGCAATTTCTATCAATAATCGTTATGTCAATTATGCACTAAATGATTATTCTGATTTTGATCACTTTGGTGATTAACAAAATCATAAATCTCATGTGCATAAATGATTTATAACACATACTTGATGCGAAACAACATTCTGATTTTGACCACTTTGGTGATCATAAATCTCATGTGCATAAATAATTTATAGCACATACCTTATGCAAAACAATCAGTCATAGAGCAATTACTTTTATGCCCAAATTTCAAATTCAATCGAAACTGTAACTTTCCTATAGGAGTTCTACTCAACTCTGTACAAAAATGATTGCTTTGTTAGTCTTCTTACAGTGCACAAATTTGACTATCTACCAGGATTCAATAACTTATATTCACCGCATATTCATTCCAACATACACAGCGAACACACAATGATGCGGCAATTTTCTAGGTGACCTGGATCCATCATTATATGGCATCTCGAAAATACAAAGAGTATCGAAACCCAAGGATCACCGCAGAGCATAATTCAGAGTTCTAGTCCAAGCAAGAATTTGTGCAATGTATGGAAGCTAAAGGCTCCGACGTTATGGTTATGTGACATGCAATAGGGTTGTGACAACCGAACAATGATACAGTTCCAAGGATGAGTTTTCCTTCGAGGCAATGATTGTCGAATTAAATTGAGCGTGCTCCGGGCTATTAAACGAATTACAATGGAGAAGCTCAAGGCAATGACCACCTTAGTGACATGATAAGAGACAGTAACACGCGCACTGATCTATTCAACAGAGCACGGTGTATGACGACCTCTGTAGCGAACAAATGACTGGCGCAACGGCTGTTCTCAAGCTAATCCTTATTGAACTCGGATGGGAGCTCATAAACAAATACTGCAAGGACTATCCTCATCGAATGGTCATACACGCACTCGTATGCAGAAGATAACTATAAAAATTCAAGTCATTTCCTTGATGGGTGAATGTCGAAACATACATTAGTGATACGCTACTGTTACCAGGCAAGACTCTTTGGAATCGACTTTAGCCGTTACTATGAATGGGAGAATACCGGGTGGACACAAGAAGGCGTGAATTCTCAAAGCCATTTGGAAAACAGAAATGAGGAAGCAACCAGTTGATGAGAAATCCTTTCCTCAAACATGAAAATTCATAGTGTTAAAATCAAACGAAGGAAACCCATTGTTGGGAACAATCAAAAAACCGTTTAGGGTTTGGCGTGCTCTGGTACATACAGAACAACATTGATACCATTCATGAAACCCCACAATTTCCCGAAGGCTTAATCACATGAGTAAAGCACAAAACAGATCAATTGCAATCATAGGAAATATTCAGTTATTGATTGGCTCTGATACCAAATGTAAAAGTCTTAACTTACAGCCCAAAGATCATCAATACCAAATATTTCACAAACAGAACTTTATATGAGATGACATACCTTGATCAACAGCGGAAGATGTAATGGCTGCCATCTACTTTGATCTGACTCCTGACTGTTCCTCTTCTTCAGAATTCGGGTTCCCTCCTCTTGCCCTCACTTTCTTTATGTGCTTCTTGATGGAGAAGAATGCAACTCTTATGTGTGGGAGAGAGAGGACCCAATCCTTTATATATTATTTAACTCTAATCTGGTACGTCCATCATATACCAATTCAACGCTTAAGATCTAATGCTTTAGATTAGAAACTGCTTTAGGATAAAATCTAAATGCTTTAAGATTAGATCGGGTCACATTAACATTAGAAACTGCTTTAACGTTAAAAAGCAATGAGCCTTTTGCTGTTTCTAATAACAGTTTCTAACATTCTTTACACTCCCAGTAGTTTCTAGGATCACATGCAGGATTTTAGATCCTTCTACACTGCCAGTGGTTTCTAGATCATTCCAAATCTCCATCTGAATCACATTCTAGATCCTTCTTCTGCCTCTATAAATTTGTAATTTCTCTGGCCAAGGAAAGCATGCCAATGCCCAAGCTTGTAATGTAATGCAAAGTGATTTCTATTCTCTAGTGATTGTTTTATCTATTCCACTATTTTTGACTAAGTAATCTTGTTGTTTCTCCATTTGTCTGTCCCTGTGAATTATTCTCTACTATTGTTGTCTAAGTCTCTGAGTATAAATTCGTTGTGTGTTATGTATGTTATCAAAGCTAGGTTTGAATATCCACCGTGCAAGCAGCTTAATGCCATTCAGCTCTGGCAACGTTCATTAAAACATTGGTTGTTACCCGTGGAGCTGTTGAAGGATCTATCAAAGAACGCTAGAACTAAAAAACAGTTGCTGCAAGAAAAACAAGGTCGTGGACGTATGTTGAAACATGTTGCTAGAGTTTGAAAAGTGGAGATCCGTGGAGATTGGAGTTGAAACGTGGTGTTTGTAAGTTTTATTTTAACATCAATCTTACACGTATACGTCAAGTTTTTCTCTCAAACCAACATATGTATGTGTGAAATGTGAAAAGGTTAAAACATTATATATGTTTTTATATTTATTATGAAACATATATAACTATATGTTGGAATTTTGAAAAGTATATTTTAAAAAGGAGCAGAAATTTTGAAAAGGGTATTTTAAAAGGAGGAAGGTCATTATCACTAAATTTTAAAGAGTAATAATTAAAGTTTTATTTTTAAGTGGAGTTTTTTGTGTTTTGGGGCATGAATTTGATCGAAAATGGAGACAACAGTTACAGATATGGAGAAGTTGAGCGAGGTTAATTTTGCCCTATGGAAATCACAAATGGATGATATACTGATTTTAAAGGATCAATATTTACCAATTGAGGGCACAACAAAGAAACCCTCATCGATGACAAATGAAGAGTGGAATAAGTTAGATAGAAAGGTGATTGCAACAATTCGCTAATATTTAGCAAAGAATGTTTATTTCAATGTGTCCGGAAAAAAGACGGCTGAAGGATTATGGAAGAAGCTCCATGATCTATATGAGAAGAACACAACATCAAACAAAGTGTTCTTGATGAAGAAGCTTTATAATCTCAAAATGAAGGAGGGTGCTTCAGTCGCTGAGCACTTCAATGCATTTAATATTATTACTAATCAACTTGCCTCTGTTGAAATCATTTTAGATGACGAAATTAGAAATATTTTGCTAATGTGTTCTATGCCAGACAGCTGGGAAAATTTAATTGTAGCTATGAGCACTTCAACAACTATAGGGACCCTGAAGTTTGATGATGTCAACAGTAGTTTAATGAATGAGGAGCTGCGACGCAAGTCAATTGCAGAAAACCAGGGAGGAGAGGCTCTAGCTCTCGCTGATCGTGGTAGGAGAATAGATCGAGGCCGGCAAGGGCGATCAAGATCGAGAGCCCGATCAAAATCAAGGAGAGGAAGGATCATCTTCTTTCATTGTGGCAAACCCAGGCACATGAAGAAAGAATATCGATTCTGGAAGAAAGGACAAAAGGATCAGGGACCGTCTAGTACAAATCACAAGTCATCTAGCACAAATGAAGGTGAGACTACTACTGTAGCCATAGATGGTGATGTGTTGTTTACTATTTCAATAGAGGATGCATGTGTATATACATCTAGCAGTAGCTTTGATTGGATCCTTAACTATGGGGCATCTCACCATGTAACCCCATGCAAAGGTAGTTTTGTTTCATATAACCCCGGTGATTATGGTAGAATGCATTTGGGGAATAATCATTTTTACAGTATTGTTGTAGTGGGAGATGTCCAGATCAAGATGAAATATGGACAAGATATATTGTTGAAACAGGTCAGGCATGTACCAGAAATGCGCATGAGTTTAATCTCTATGGGACCACTGGATGATGAAGGCTATTCGACAAGCTTTGGAAAAGGAGGTTGGAAAATTAGCAAAGGTGCATTGGTAATGGCTAAAGGACCCAAGACAGGAATATTATACACATTGAAGACACTAATAGGAAAATCAGATTTGGCTGCTGTCACAAAAGAAGGAAATTCAACAAATCTGTGGCATAAGCGTTGGGGTCACATGAGTGAAAAGGGCTTAAAAATCCTTGTTGGTAAAAATTTATTGCCAGGTTTGAAATCCTACAATCTTGATCTTTGTGAGCATTGTATATATGGTAGACAAAGAAGGGTTTCATTCCTTAGAGGTGGCCATGAAATAAACAAAAATGTGTTAGAATTGGTACACTCAGATGTGTTTGGGCCTATTAACATCAAATCATTAGGAGGAGCATCATATTTTGTAACATTTATAGATGATGCATCCAGGAAAGTTTGGGCATATCTTATGAAAAATAAAAGTGAAGTGTTTGGAATATTTCAAAAATTCCATGTTGCTATTGAAAGAGAGACTAACAAATTGCTGAAGTGTTTAAGAACTGATAATGGTGGAGAATATTGCTCAAATGCATTTAAGGAATATTGTAACAGATTTGGCATAAAGCATGAGAAGACTGTTCCTAGTACTCCTCAACAAAATAGTGTCGCAGAAAGAATGAATCGCACCATTTTGGAAAAGGTGCGAAGTATGTTGTCCAATTCCAGTTTGGAGAAGAATTTTTGGGCTGAAGCAGTCAGGACCACTTTCTACCTCATAAATAGATCTCCAACTACAGCCTTGGATGGCGGTATCCCTAAAGAAGTTTTGACTGGTAAGAATTTGAATTATTCTCACTTGAAAATCTTTGGATGTGAAGCATTTGTACATATTCCCAAAGAAAATAGAACTAATCTAGATGATAAATCTATGAAATGCATTTTTGTGGGATATGCGGATGAAGATCTTGGTTATCGTCTATGGGATCTAGTCAAACATAAAATTATTAGAAGCAGGGATGTTATATTTAATGAGTCAGAAATGCTCAAGAGGACTGTAGGTGAGTTGGAGGTCAAGAAGGTTATTGACAAGTTTGAAGAACAACAAAAAAACATACCACCAATACAAGAAAATGAATAGCAAATTCAGGAGCATGAAGAACAACAAGTGGAAAATAATGAACAACAAGAAGAAGGAATCTTGTAGGAACCCTTACAGGAGATTCAACCTGATAATGCACCACCACAGTTGGTTCGCAGATCTTCTAGGCCTCACAAGCCTTCACAATGGTATCCTCCTTCAGAATATATTTTGTTGACTGATGATGGTGAGCCTAATTGTTTTCAAGAAGCTTGTAAAGTTGAGCACAATAAAGAATGGAAGAAAGCAATGGAAGAAGAAATGAACTCTTTGCAGGTAAATAAAACTTGGCAGTTGGTAAACCTCCCAAAAGGTAGAAAGGCTCTACAAAATAAATGGGTGTACAGGATTAAGCATGAAGGCGACGAAAAGAATGAGAGGTATAAAGCAAGACTGGTGGTGAAAGGTTTTTCCCAAAAGGAAGGTATTGACTTCACTGAAATTTTCTCATCTATTGTTAAAATGTCATCCATTAGAGTCATTCTTGGTCTAGTTGCTGCTTTAGACCTAGAATGTGAACAGCTATATGTAAAAACTGCATTCCTTCATGGTGAGTTAGAGGAAGAAATTTATATGGAGCAGCCAGAAGGCTTCATAGAAAAAGGCAAAGAAGGCCTTGTTTGTAGGTTGAAGAAGAGTCTCTATGAGTTGAAACATGCACCTTGACAATGGTACAAGAAACTTGATTCATTCATGTTGGAACATGGTTTTTAGAGGTTGGAAGCTGACCATTGTGTCTATATCAAGAGGTATGATCAAGGAAAGTATATCATATTATTGTTATATGTGGATGACATGTTGATTGTTGGGCATGATAAGAATAAGATCAATAGGTTGAAGAAAGATTTGGGTAGCAAATTTGGAATGAAGGATTTGGGACTAGCACAACAGATATTGGGCATTCAGATTATGCGTGATAGGAAAAACAAAAGGTTGTGGCTGTCACAGGAAAAATATATCAAGAAGGTGCTTGACAGGTTTAATATGAAGGATGCCAAGCCAGTTGGTACACCCCTTGCAGCCCACTTCAAGCTGAGTACTGAATTGTGTCCTAGTAATGACAAAGAGAAAGAAGAGATGAGCAGAATTCCTTACACTTTAGCAGTTGGCAGCTTAATGTATGCCATGGTATGCACACGACTAGACATTGCATATTCAGTGGGAGTAGTGATAAGGTTCCTTACCAATCCAGGAAAACAACATTAACAAGCAGTAAAATGGATTTTAAGGTATCTCAAGGGTACTAGTCATTATTGTTTATGTTTTGGTCATGATGAGACTGTGCTTGAAGGATTTACAGATGCGGATATGGTTGGAGACATGGATATCAAAAAGTCCACTACGGGATATTTGTATACATTTGCAGGTGCAACAGTATCTAGGGTGTCAAGGCTACAAAGAATAGTAGCCCTCTCTACAACAGAAGCAGAGTACATAGCTGCAACAGAAACTTGTAAATAGATGTTGTGGATGTAGCGATTCCTAGGAGAGATAGGAATAAAGTAGGACAAGTATGTGTTATATTGTAATAGGAGAGTGCCATTCACTTGGCGAAAAACCAAACATTTCATTCAAAAACCAAGCACATTAACTTAAGGTACCATTGGATTCGGCATGTGTTGGAGGAAGAACAGTTATCCTTGGAAAAGATCCATACATATAGGAACCCTGCTGATATGCTCACTAATATTTTACCATGAAATAAACATGAGTTATGTAGAGGCATGGTAGGACTCGTGTGACTTGATCACTCTTATTTGGCTTCAAGTGGGAGAATGTTAAGTGTGAAGCCAAATTCATGCAAGATTCTAGATCCTTCTACACTGCCAATAGTTTCTAGAATCACATGCAGGATTCTAGATCCTCCTACACTGCCAGTGGTTTCTAGATCATTCCAGATCTCCATCTGAATCACATACAAGATTCTAGATCCTTCTTCTGCCTCTATAAATTTGTAATTTCTATGGCCAAGGAAAGCAAGCCAAGGCCTAAGCCTGTTATGTAATGCAAAGTGATTTCTATTCTCCAGTGATTGTTTTATCTATTCCGTTGTTTCTGACTAAGTAATCTTTTTGTTTCTCCATTTGTCTGTCTCTGTGAATTATTCTCTGCTATTGCTGTTTAAGTCTCTGAGTATAAATGCGTTGTGTGTTATGTATGCTCTGGTCTAACAATAAATGATAAATACTATAAACTAATATAATCATATAAAATTATATAATTGTATTAATAAATGTGACTGATATAAGTTATAGGGATTAACTTAATATATGAATTTAATATTAAATATTAATATGTTAATTATGTATTAAGTATTAATAATTTAAGTGAAATATAATTCATAGAACATTATTATTATTTTTATTTAGAATTTAAATTTGTTTAATTTTGATATGTACTAATTCTAAGTAAATATATCTATTTATTTTATATTAGTCCATGTGATATAAATAATTGTCATATAATTTTAGATCTAATATGGAGATATATAATCTTAGAAAGACTTTTTTTTGATTTGAAATTGAAACTAAATGTATTCTCATTTACAAACAATAAAACATCTCCCCTATTTTAAGATTTTTTTTCAGCCTTTACTAATCATTATAATATTTGTAGTCTTGTGTAGAAATATAACATGTTAAGACACCCAAGTACATAAAATTTAAGTGAAATATAATTAATAGAACATTATTATTATTTTCATTTAGAATTTAAATTTGTTTAACTTTGTTATGTAGTAATTCTAAGTAAATATATTTAATTTTTTGATATTAATCCATGTAATATAAATAATTTTCATAGAATTCTAAATTTAAAATGGAGATATATAATCTTAAAAATATTTTTTTTTGAATTGAAATTTAAATTAAATGTATATTCTCATTTACAAACAATAAAACATCTCCCCTATTCTAAGATTTGTTGTCAGTGTTTACTAATCATTATAATATATGCAGTCTTGTGTATAAATACAACATGTTAAGACACCCAAGTACATAAAATTTAAGTGAAATATGATTAATAGAACATTATTATTATTTTTATTTAGAATATAAATTTGTTTAACTTTGGTATGTAGTAATTCTAAGTAAATTTATTTATTTGTTTTATATTAATCCACCTGATATAAATAATTGTTGTAGAATTCTAAATCTAATATGGAGATATATAATCTTAGAAATAATTTTTTTTAATTGACATTTAAATTAAATGTATACTCTCACTTACAAACAATAAAACATCTCACCTATTCTAAGATTTATTTATTTATTTTCAGTGTTTACTAATCATTATAATATATGTAGTCTTGTGTAGAAACGTAACATGTTAAGACACCCAAGTGCATAAAAAGATATAAAAAAATTTATAGACCAAAAGAACACCGCAATAGGAAATTACAAATTTCCTCTTTATGTCTCATTCAATATTATTCCATAGTATCACGATCAATTCGAAATATATCTATAACATTAGCTCCTAATACACAGCTGACAAATATAAACTTCTTGTTCTATGTAACCACAATTATTGTAATCACATCATGTGTGTGTGTGTGTGTGTGTGTGTGTGTGTATATTGCTAATCCAATTATCCATTCCTAACCATTACTATAGTGAAGATAATGATATGTCGAGATGCTTCTCGAAGATCTGTTAGACTCTAGTTGTCATGAATGTGTCAGGGGTTAGGTGGTGCCTCCACCAAAGTTGATCTGGAATCAAATGATTTAACGAATCAAGTTGTTTGGGCACTGGTTAGAGTAGTGATCACTCCCACCCCACTGTTAGATTGTGCCATTTGCGCTCTATGTTTTGCAAAAGGAGGGGATCTACAACACGTTGCAACCCTAATCGGTGGATTTCCTACATAGTTAAGGTGATTTATGCTTTTTTTCCTCATGATGAGACACCTCTATAGTCTTCTTTGCATCCCACCCAATGTCTAACATGGATTTGTGCCTGCAAGGTTTCTAATGGAGGACTGTTCCTCATGTCACAACATTATGCAAAATCTCAATTCCACCAGGTACAAAGTATAATCTTACCTGCACCATTCTCACTACTGCACTAGGGTTATTATCATTCCTTATCCTTTATCTTTTTTTTTTAATGATAATACTAATCTCATGGTTTAATGTAGAGGGAATCTCTACAACGATTCATGCAGCGACATTTCCAGGTAATAGTTTCTCTTGATAGGCTTTATGCCATTACATTTGTTTTGAGAACGAAACTCCCTTCTTTTCCTTGTTAATTTCAAGTTCAATACTCTTTGGCTACAGGTAAAGAGCTGGGTATCACAATCAGTTGGAGTTAATTCTAGGGTTCATGCTATCATTTTCTAGGTTCTTAATATCTACCCTGTTTTATGAATTCTCAGGGAATTCTCATTCTCAGTCGGACTTAAGGTCATGAAGTTTTCTCAGAGTTCAAAGTATTACCTAATTAGTGAGAGAGCTTTAAGTGTATATTTTTAGTATGGTCGAATGAGACCCTTAAGTACAATTCTGAGTTCTTGAAAATAGGCTTAGGCCCTCGTAAGGGTTCGCTTCAATTTCAATAATGTATTTAAACTTTGGCTGTATGTATTTGATGAAATGAGGGTTTCAGATTGGTATTGTAATTTGGGGTCTTCCATGTTTACTTTTTGTAAAATGATCATTAAGAACATTATGTATAAATATATATTTTAAGGAATTTAGTCATTCATGAAAAATCCTTGTTTTGCCTCTCTTAACTGGTTATCTGGTATTTTAATGTTATCTAAAAGCTTGGTTTGCATATCATTATATGTATTCTTTTGACAAATCTACAAAATAACGCGGGTTACTTTCGTTATGCACTAATGTTATTTTTTTTAAGCTTCTAAATTTAAATTATTGGATTACAAGTCTTTCAAGATTCTTTCTTTATTGTTTCAATTTCCACACCTTCCAACTATAATTTACCTAATGTATTCTACTATACCCTCTTCAACGACTGGGAGCTGAATGGATTTCTAGGTACCTCATTTACTTTAGCTCGACCTAGAGACTAAACAAGTTCCTTCAACCCACGAAAACCCCAGTCCTTTTCCTATTGGCGTTAATAGTTGTTCGACTTCAGGGCTTATTTATGTAAGAATCTGTGAATCAGTATGTTTGTACAAGTTTTCCCAGGGTCATAAATGTCCAGGTTAAAACCCTATTGGTTCTGGATATATGGACAATCAGTTGGGAGTTCTAAGCATTCCTTCTTGTTTCTCTTTTCTTGTGGGTTTAATTATAGGGATACCTTCCCACTCCAACATCTCAACTAAGAGTGTGTTCCTCTATCCCCAAATCATTACTCTGGTCCAATTATATTACACATTCAATGAATGTTTCCATGCAGGCATTATCTCTAGAGTCCTCGTTTATTTACCTACTCCTACATCTTTCTCTTGATGCAACAATTATTTTAACAATTAGACAGAATAAAAACTCACTGAGAGAATGACCTCTCCTCCCAGCCATAAGAATGACAATTATGCCTAGTTCTCCCCTCAAACTTCAACCTCCACAACAATAGTTGGACAGTTACCCCTAGGGTCTATTTTGACATCAAGACTTATGTAGTCCATCCAATAATCAAACTAAGGACTCCACTAGTTCACAACCCAGCTCAAGAGTGCCTTTAATGATAGTGTCCTTCCTGTAATTTATGTTTTCCTCCTCTCTTTTCCGAGGTGCATATAGATTTTCCTTGCTTTTCCTGACCCATTTTCCCACTGAGATCCTTATCTATAGGGAGAGAGAGACTAACTAACCATCTATAACTATCTCTAACAATATCACTT